>JAMWYP010000211.1:366158-1002288 GCA_025563575.1 Acacia pycnantha | reverse complement strand
TTGGTGCCCAAGCAGTCCGTAACAAATTATCGAACGATATCTTGCCAATACCACGCCTCTTACATTATATGGACCAGGTTTGAGCTTTATATATATGTTGATGAGGCGGTATTTCTTGCTAAAAATTTCACATGTTGACGGATTATATCAATTATGGTGGTTCCAATTTTTTAAATTTCTAAATATATATCAATGGAATTTAATTTGAAAAGCAGTTTCCAATGTGGAAGCACTTGAAAATTTTGAATGACCCATGAGGTATTACTATCTATAACACCTATTACCCGAATAGCTACAAGGTATTCAATCAGAATACCCGAAAAACAAGCCATGCTCATTGAAGGAATTGAATAATTCTTCTTTATTTGACTCTAGATTCAATAACAATAGGAAGTGATCTTTATAACCCAATAAAACTAACTCTAACTAGGACTCTCAAGAAATAATATTCCAATCCTAATAGCCCAAAAAATATAGATAAATAATGAAGGATATGGTGAAGATATTTAGCAAATATTTTAATTAGATTGTTTAAATAATATCTAATTGTTGAAAAAGAGTTTATGGGGTTAATGAATAACATATTGGAAAATAGTTTTGTTTTGTTAAGTATCGATTTTCTTGGAAATCTTGCCCAGAGAAATGTTGCCCTCTCCCAGTTTTTGGGAGCAATGTTACCAAAAGTATAAGCGTAGCAATGTTGCCTCTCAGTTAATAGCCTGCGGTCAACTAACGTTTGGCCAGTTGGGGCTGTTAACGGAGACAACATTCAACGTTGGAGCTTACGGGGGGTAACATTAAGCTAAAAACTTTGAGAGCAATGTGCTTTCTTAGACATATCTTTAGTAGACCAAATTAATCTTGCTTATATTATTTCATTATATGGTTCATTGTACCATATTGCAATTATACATTTAGTGCTTAACATTTTCAATTGGTCCCGGGATTATGAAAGCAACTCAAGCGGGTGGTCCAACATATATGGGGCCTGTGTTTGGCACCTGGATTTGGAAGCGCAGCATAGGACATTTTTAAAGAAATTTCTTTTGAAGTCTCAAAAGACCAAAAAAATGTTAAAAAGTCTCAAGATAAATTCCGATGTCGAGAAAAAATCTTATGAACAACTCAATACGTGGGATTAACGATTCTCATCGATGGGATTATGACAAACTTCATCTATGAAATTAATAGCTTTTGGGACTTTTATGAAATCTGAATTTTCTTTATGACTTTTTGACAGCGTTTACTGATGCTGCAATGAGACTTTAAAGGCCATCTCATTTTTTTCCCTAAATCTGATTAAAAAAAAAAAATTCCCAACCCCTCTCCTCGTACCAAGCAAGAAAGAAACCGGGAGAGTGATCCAACTATGCATGATGAAGATTTTCTTAAGAAAATAATATCCATGACTAATTTTATTTACACACAAACAGATATATATTATATGCCCTCAATAATTGTACGATGTGGTGGCCACTATTTGTTGTTTCCCATTCTGGGCTGGTCCCGGTGGTCCGGAAATCATCATGGGTGATCTTGGGTTTAATTTTATTATTCATGAGATGAAGCCATGACAATTATTAGCAAGACATTACTACTTTATAAGCAATTGAAAATTTTATCCTGTTTGTTTTGCGGATGTGTATGACAATTTTCAAAATAAAATACTGCCATTAGATCCTTAATGTAAGAGTTAATTGATTTTTTAAGAGAGATTAAGAAATATAAATAAATTACTTAATCATAATATATATTACGTATTATTACATTATATATTATTCCCTCAGGTCCTAATTATAAAGACAGCATTTGAGAGTTAGTTTTGGTCATAATTATGGGAATGACGTTTAATAATTGTCGATTTTTTTCCTAAAACACCTCATATTTTATTCTCTTAAGTGTGTTTGATTTTGTGAGTATGTATATATGGATGTGTATACTCCTCCTTAGGTCAATGAAACTTTTAGATATATATGTATGTGTGTCTATGTATGTATATATGTGTGTGTACACACATGATATATAAACCTTAAACACACTTATGTGTATATATTGATGATGTCTACATATATGTATGTATGTATATATGTGTGTGTGTCTACACACATATATTTTGTGCGTGTGTGTGCGTGCGCTCACATATATGTGTGTGTCTACATATATGTATGTATGTATGTATATATGTATGTATGTGTGTGTCTACACACATATATTTTGTGTGTGTGTGTTCTCCCCAAAATCAGTTAAATATGTCCGGGAAGTATTGTATAAGTCAAAAAAAGTTTTAAAAAAACGATAAATACAAATAATTTTTGTTATAAATATTGCAAAATCATTTGTAGATGTCCATAATCTTCTAAGAGGTGTCTTTTGGACATCTACACTTAAACCTATGTAAATTATCGCATGAATGGCGCTATTGGGAGTTTTCCATGATCAATACGTATAACCTTTAAAATGTTACATATTCTACTATTATGTAGGTTTAATCTTTGTTGTAACTATTGGATAGAATTTAAGGACTTGTGGCCTGGAAATAGTGGCCTTGTATCAAATGATTATAAGCATCCAAATAAAAAAAATATTGCTCCCTCTTTCTCTCTAATCCTCTCTTCATCTCTTGTATTTTCCTATTTTCATAACATGTTATCATCACAAAGCTCTAACAAAAGTATATTTTCTCATTGTTGGCTTAACAATTTCCCTTACATTCTTTAATGGTCTATCTATTTGATTTATCTGGAATAATCGAAGCCATTATATAAAATTAAAGAGATTGTTTACCTTTTGTTTTATACGGTGGATTACATAGTTAAGATTGGAGATTATAATTACTTTATTCTTCTTTGCAAAAAAAATTTCCCCACTTTTATTTATCATTTTCCATGAATATCTTATTTATGCAACATTTATATTTCTTTATTTTATATTATGATATTTTTTATATGTTATTTCATTTCATTTGTTTATTTACTTATTTAACATTTATATTTCTTTATTTTATTTACATTTCATGTTATATTCTATTGTTTATATTTCTTTGTTTTATGTTATTTATTTCATTTGGTTTTATTTTTATCTTATTTACGTTTCATTTATTTATATTGTTATGTTATTGTTATTTCATTATGTTAATATTTTATTTTCATTTTTTTATTGTTACATAAATGCACAATAGTATTATATATGATTATATAATGTGATCTATATAACCACGGGCTTATCTCTTATCTATTGTTTATATTTGATTATGAATTTGAATTTACTTAATTTATTTTATAATATTTTAATTTTATTGAAAGGTCAAAAACCATAATATTCTTAATTTTGTTATTAGATGACTATAAATTACATCACGTTTCAATAGTTCTTATATAAAAGAACATTATCGGTTTCATTAAATAGCATGATTGAAACTTTGATAATTTAGTTACAAATATCAAAGCCCTAAAGGCTAAATGTTACGTTCATATATCAAACTTTAAAAAAAAAAACAAGCTCTTTAGCTTTGCAAGTTTTTGCAATCGTCTTGAAGACATGATCACATTGCTTTGGTGCATTTGATAGTTAAAAGTCAATGATATTTTATCTTGACTATTGAACCACAATTGTTGAAATAATAATATTTCTAAGGTCATTAAAGTTATGAGCAAATGCTATATTATAACTAGAAGTCATATGGATAGAAAAAATGGTATAATATGACTAGAAGTCATATAGACTAGTATGTATAAATTTATTGAAAGTAAAGATCAAAATGGTTTTGAAGCTAAAAAGATCGTGGGATATTGTGAAAAATATCAAAAGTAGTTATGATGCTTAAAGTAATAAGCTATGGAGGAAGATAACAAAATTGTAAGGCCAAGAGAAATAATTGTAAGCCCAAACAATTGTATGATTTTGATTTTGATTAGAGTTTAAATTTAAATTTATTGTGATTAATTTATAAGAGAGAAATTATTATTTGATACTTGATACGCTGGACTAACAAACTTCCAGCATTAAAATAAATGTCATTCAAGCAAGTAACAAGCTCCATAGCATCAGACTCGACAACCACTCTCTTAAAACCCAAATCCCATGCAAGCATCAAGCCTTCAAATACCGCCCATTCCTCCGGCGATGCTGCTTGCACATACCGAGATTTTTGGAAAACCCCGCAATCCACACACCTGCACTGTCTCTAAGCACCCCTCCACAACCCGCCTTAGATGTGCTTAAGGCCATAGCCCCATCAACATTTAATTTCACCACCCCTCATTAGGAGCAGACCAACGGTGTCCAACAACATTGGCCGGGGACCCATATTAACCACAAAATGCCCAGATAAATTCATGGACAACCAGTCTCTTAAAAGAGCAGCAAAGAATTGAGAGAGAAACCTTGACGCCACTCCAGCACCATTGCCAAACCTCTTGAATAATCTGCATTTCAGATTTATAGGATTCTTTTCTATTAAGAAATAGGCACTCCGAATAGAGAAACAACCATTACTAGATGCTCCCCAAGTCATTAGATCATAACCAGCATTAGGGGATAGATGGAGATGTGACGCAAGTGTCAGGAGAATAGCTGGCTGCACCACCTCCATAAGCCTAATCACATCCCAAAACCCATTAAGAACCCAATCGGCTACATAAGATTGAGCCTCCTCATTTGACAAAGTTCTGATACAATGATCTTTAATTTTCCCGTCAAATAACCATCTATCATTAAAGAAACTAACCATTGTACCATTTCCAATCTGCCACTTCAACCCAAGGTCAATAATATCCTTTTGAGAAGTAATAAACCTCCACAAAGTAGAGTCACCTACTCTGAAGGATAGCAAAGAGTCAGCCTCAGGTTCATGTATCTAGCATAGAGAACCTCCGCCTACAAGCCCTCATTGCCCACTAGAAGTTTCCAAGCCGGTTTAGCTTGCGGGCTTTGTTAAAAGACTCGAGGCACCTAAACCCCAAACCCCCAAAATCCTTTGGGCGAGTTAGACGATCCCATTACCAGGATAAAGCTATAATGACTTTCATTGTGTCCCCAAATGAAATTCCATTGGAGCCTCTCAACCTCAAGACACACACTCCTAGGAATCCTAGCCACTTGCATCGGATACAAAGGAATAGAGCTTAGAACAGATTTGGCAAGGGTAATTCTCCCGTGATGGATAATGACCTCGCTTTCCAAGCGAGAGTTTTGATTGAACTCTTTCTATAACATACTAGAAGGTATGACGGGTGTTCCTACCTTTGGTTAGGGGGAATCCAAGATATCGCCCAATCTCGCACGAAATATGCATCTGAGTTAATTCCTTTATCGAGTTCTTAGTCATAGCCGAGACTCTTGGAGAAAAGAACAAAGAGGATTTCGCTCTACTAACTTTACTTCCTGAGGCAACGAAAATTTGGAGTAAAGAATTCCATCTAGGATCCGTTCCACAGAACATTATAGGAAACAGACGATACGCAGGACATAATCAGATTAATGAAAGAATCCTCGAGACCCACCTCAATCAGAACCCCTTTCAGAAAATCCCACCTTATTCTGTCATAGGCCTTCTCAAGATCGATCTTCATAGCCATCAGCCCCTTTTTGCTTCGATTCTTGTGCATAATATGAAGCATCTCTTGTCCAATTATAAGGTTGTCTTGTATATGTCTTCCTTGAATGAAACTAGCTTGGTATGGGGAGATAATTTCATTCATAAATCCCTTGAGTCTACTAGCGATAATCTTGGTCACACATTTATAATGGACGGTGCATAAGGACATTGGCCTGAAATGTGAGACTAATTCCGAGAAGTCCCTCTTGGGTATAAGCGAAATAAGGGTCTTATTTGATTCCCTCATAGTAGAAGAGCCCTGAAACACCCCTCTGACAAAAGCACACAACTCTGGACCAACTTTGCTCCAGTTCTGTTTATAGAAAACGGGGGGGGTACGGTCACCTTCATTGATCCATTGGGATCTAGATTTCTGGAACCATTTAATTTCCTCCAGACTAATAAGATAATCCAGTCTAGCCTGCAATTCTAATTCCAAATCACAAAGAAATTTAGAATACGGGTAAGAGGGAAAGCTGGATACCTTTTAGACGAGCGCATGACACTATGTTTCTACTTCTCACAGGCAACCAAAATGTCTCTATTCCATGGCTTGAGTTCCATTTGTAATCTTTGCATATTGGTCGATACTCGCTACCATACAACCATTTCTCGACCAAGAATTCCTCAACAGAGCATGCCCGAGCCATGGCTTCAAACCGCGAAGGACGCTGACCATGAGAATAAATGTCATTCCCCAAACATACTTGAAGAGGATTATGATCGGAGAAGCTAGTACGGGCCAGAACCTTGGCATAGCAATTTCCAAAGTCCCCCAAACGGATGTCAGCAAGAACCCTGTCAAGACGTTGAAATAGACGAGGGCGCGAGTTAGGCAATTTGGGCCTCTCCAAGTAAATTTTGGCCCGAGGGACCCCAAGTCGAGATAGCATACATTCTTGTATCCGATCCCTAAAGGCTTTTAATCTGGAATCATTGATGATTGACCACCTACTCTCTCATCAAAGAGGCAATATCATTGAAATCTCCACAACAATCCACGAGGAAGAGATACGTCGGCCGGGCTTCACAAATCGAGACCACAAAGCTTGTTTGAGACTTGGGGTAGGAGCCGGAGTAAATAAGCCAGTTAAAGAAGATCAGAAGCATACCTTCAATAGAGATCCTAAGTGGAAATATTGTCTATTCGAAAGTATCATCACCTCATCTACTCTGTCGGACTTCCGAGGCCGCTGACCCCGAGCAGCCCAACACGGGGATAAATGCGGTCCCATCGAAACCGATAGACTCCGGGCGGGCGACGAGGGAGGAGTTCTCCGACTTAGTTTCCGCAAGGATGAGAATGTCGGGAAAGGAGTTTCTCCAGCTAGTCGAAGATTCGGACAAGATGGCTATTGACTTGCTCCCGGCAATTCCAATAAAATATGGTTCTCATTTAATTATAATATCTACAAAAAACAACGAGATCTGCTCTGTCTCCCTTGTCCTTTTCTCTTTTTGTTGATCTTGTTTGTCGCGACTCTCCCCCCATTTCCCCCAGACATACCCTGTTTCTTACTATTCTTTTTCTTCTCCCCACCTTTCTGCAACCTTGATCCGCTCACAGTTGACTTACTCTGGGATTCCTTAATATCCCTGCCAGTTATCTGGCCAAGTAAAGGCGGGCGAGGCCTTCACTTCACCAACGTTTGAATCATCCATCATCGTCAAGGCTTTGAATCTCGAGCCCCCCTCCTGTGTAGGCGACATCACTCTCCCTATCTTTGACCACCTTTTTGGCCGCGGTGCTTACGAACCACCTTCCAAACATCCGAGAGATGGCTGGCGTCCTCTTCGGCCAGAACGTCCTTCTTTCTACTTCTCCCACCTCCATAGCCACACCATCACTCCCATGCTTAACCTCCTGTTTTACGGACACCTTTCCTGTTTTACACTCTTCCGCTCTATGGCCATACTTACCGCAATTTAGGCAAAGCAAATGCAGCCCTTCATACTCCAAATAATAGTCTTCTCTAGTCAAGGAGAAACCAGACATCAGTTGCTTCCTTAAGTCGACAAGAACACAAATCCTTGCATAGTGGCCTCGCAGATGACCCGATGTGTGCATATCAATTTTAATCGTCTCCCCTATTCTGTTACCTATCTCAGACAAAGCTTCTCTATTGTAATATTCCAATAAGGCAGCTTGGCAATCGGACCCACCGTTGCCAGCACTTATCAATAGAGGCTCTCTTCGGATGAAAGCTTTGGTTCCCAGGCGAAACGGTTAAATAGTGGTCAAAAATTAACCAAGGGCCACCGACAGGGCATTATCATAATCATCCTTGTTAGTAAACTTTATCACAAAGAAACCATTTTTAGAGTAAAAGAAAATTCTTCGGCCCATAATCAAGTTTTTTGGGCCACATGCCCAAGTTTAAATGCTATGATTGATTAGATTTAGAGATAATACTCCATCTAGTACTAAATATAAGATAATATTAATTTTTTTGAGAAATTAAGGAAGTTAAATAAGATACTTAATCATATCATGTGTTGTGTATCCTTAAATTATAAATTAGTTTATTAGTTTTTTTTTTTCTCGACGATATATCAGTTTATTTGTTAAACTAATTAGTTTAGAGGAAAATAAATAAATATAAAAACTCTAAAGTTATTTAATTATCTTCCTTAATTTCTCCAAAAAAGTCAACTCTATCTTATATTTAGAATCGGTAAGAGTAAGTATTAGTATCTTACCTCCCGTCCTAAATATAAGATCTAGTTGATTTTCTTGAAAGATTAAAGAAACTAATTAAATTAATTTAAAATTTAATACTCATTGTTTTTCTCCAAAATAATTTGATTGACCTATAAACTGATATATAATCTAATAACATATAACATATGATAGGATTAGCTAACTTATTTATCTTTCCTAACATCTCCAAGTGAACTAAGTCTTATATTTTAGACCGGAGGGAGTAACTAATTACAAATTAAAAATGTTAGTCTATCTACAATAATGTAAAAATAAATTAGTTATTTTATAATTATAAATTAAAAATCATCACAAGAATAAGCATTGTTACGTTGAGCATTAAGGTTAAATGTGGACCCGATTAAAAACCATTACAAACTATAAGGATTTTCAATTTCAATATCACAAATTTTTAAAATACGTAGACTGACTTAAAATTTGAGATAAATCATGGGAACTAAGAAGTTAGTTTTCATTTTATTTAAATGTTAATTTTACGTTCTAATTTAAATGTTCCAAATTGAAGTTTTATTTTGGTGAAAGAAGACTATCACAGTACCATGAGAATGTTCCTTTCAAAAGACCCCAGAGTTTATTATTGAGGAGCTGCAACAAGATGCTTTGTAATTGTATGGCTGTCGTGTAAGCTAATTGAGCTAGTATTTACATTAAAGTATTAGACAGACAACAGATCACCAAGACGAGTGATTGGGTAGCAAAGCAGTGGTTTGGCCAAACCCACAGAGAATCCTGACCCTTCGGTGGTATCAACCTTGGAGCCACCTTTCACTTTCCAATCAAAGCATTAAACCAAAGCAGCCATGGCGGGCTGTATCACTGTCAAAGCAAGAGCTGCCCCAGGACATCCCCTTCTTCCGCTCCCAAACGGACCCTTCATTTGCATCAGATTTTGAGTTTCATCTCCATCCAAGAATCTCTCAGGAATGAACTCCTCTGGGTTGGCCCACACTTGTGGGTCCCTCATGATAGCGTACACGTTGACAAGGGTTCTGCTTTGTCCCTTGACATCGTAGCCGTTGATGTTGCGATCTTCTGAAGATTGCCTGAGCACAAAGGGTGCTGATGGATGGAGTCTCAGAACTTCCTTCACAACAGCTTGCAAGTAAGGCAGCTTTGGGACATCACTTTCTTTCAGTAACCTTCTTGACCCCACAATTGAGTCCATCTCTTCCCTTAATTTCTTCAACACTCTTGGATGATTTATTATCTCTGCCATTGCCCACTGAAACGCCACTGAAGTGGTGTCCGTGCCTGCTAGGAGTATTTCCTTCCATATAACATGAATATTTATCAAACAACTATATATATATATATATATATAAACACGTCCAGAGAAAGGTGGGTAATCAAACTTAATTACCAGAAAGAAAGCCTTAAGGTCGTTTCTTTTCAGCTTCATTTCAGCGTTTGGATCTCTATAAACTTGTAATAATATGTCCATCATGTCTTCCCTCTCTTCTACTTCTGAACACTTATGATTAAGTTTCTCCTCATGCTCTTTCATGATCATCTCCAGCATTTGATCGAGCTCGCACTTAACTTTGGCCACCTTTTTTCCATACCCAAACAAGTCAAACTTTGCAAGGGGTCCCAAAACTTCACCTAAGCTAAGCTAAGCTCCTAACTCCGAGCACTCACGACCCAGCCTGTGAATTTGATCAGCATCGCAAGTGGTGCTCATAGCAATCCGACATAAGATATTGTTGGTCAAAGCAGTGAACTTTGGGCTCAAATCACAGGCTTTGGCTTCTCTAGAACACTGCGCACGAGAAAATCCAAGAGGCTCTTCGTCTCTTGCTCTCTGACATGAGTGAAGCGACCGAGCTGGGAGGTTGAGAGGAGTTGGGTGACACAGTTTCTTCATGAAACGCCAATAAGGGCCATAAGGGGCAGTGCTGAAATAAGAGCCTATGTAGTTGTCATAATCAGAGGATCCAAACTCTGGACGATGACAAAAGTTGAGCTCATGGGTTTTGAAAACTTCGCCAGCAACTTGGGCATTGGACACGATTAAGGTATTGGATGCACCTAAACGAAGCTGCATGAGAGGGTCATAAAGACGAGCCAGGTTCTGAAAAGTTTTGGGAATGACTGAGCCAACAAGGTGAAGGTGGCCGATGATGGGTAGAGCCGGTGGGCTAGGTGGGGTTCGATGTTTGGTCTCAGAATCCACGAGTTGAAAACTAAAGGACTTGACAATGAAAAGCACAGTGCATATGAGCAAGACTAAGCAGCTGAAGCTGCAGAACAAGATGTTGTCGGTAAGGGCAGCCTTGGTTCGATTATTTGGCCAGAAAATGAGGTTGTGTAGTTTGGAGTTCAAAGGTTTCGACGGAGGGCTTATTTATCCTGCTTTAAGTTATTAACAATTTCATGTTAAAAGAAGTAGGTTTGGATGATTGCTTGGAGAAATTTTCCTCTTGGCCGGCACCAGAATATGAGAGCTTGGATGGGTTATAGAATGATGTCCTTTTTGAAAACAAAATCTCTCGGCGTTTTGTTATGTTCACGATGACATCAAGGGTCCGCTATTTCCTCCTCAATTATTTGAAAAGTGGTCATTGCCCGTGAATTACGACTAAGTTCACTTTTTTTCAGAGATTAAAGAAACTGATTAAATTTTTAGAGTATTTTAATTTTTTTTCTCTAAACTAATTAGTTTAACTAATAAACTAATATATAATATAAGGATATAAACTTATGATATGATTTAACTTATTTAGCTTCCTTAATCTCTTAGAAAAATGTAACCCGGGCTTATAAATAGGATTGGAGGGAGTATCAAACTAATCGGCTCACTATCTTACAATCGCCAACACAGAGGTCATGCTTCACAGCAGGAATACCAACAAATTTGTCCTTCATCGGAATAAAAAAGTAATACTAATTATTATGTTAGTAAAATAAATTAATAAGGGCTCGATAGTTCTTTTGATTAAGAAAAATGTGTATATAGACTTATTTCATGTTTTGGAAGAATTATACGTCGTTGGACTTTGAAAAAAATTGTTTGATAAAGATTTTCTTTCTGATTGTAACAAAATATTTTTATTGTAATTTTTTGAAGTTATGCTTCTGGGTTTAATTTCCTCTCACAACCTGTTCTGTTTTGATATGTTGGAAGGGTTTTTTGAAGGAATTGAAGGGGCGGGATGGAATTTTCGGACCGAAATAATTTTTGATCTGTCGGAGGAAAAATATGTTGAACTCTTCAAAGTTTAAGCCCTGTAAGCCATATCATTAATAGGTTACTAGTGTTGAAGTTCAACACGTTTAACAAAAGCTAACGTTGCTAGCTAATTTGGGAATCCTTCAAGACTTATTACTATATTTGCGATCTTATATTAGGAATGTATGGTTCGGTTCGTTTTTATATGTTTTCAGATTACAAGAAACCTGTTTGTATCTGAAGCAACTGAAATTATCTGCAACAGAGAAACTGTCCACAGAACAAGCAAACCTCAAGCCATTGCACCATTGGAGGAAAATGAATATCAGCAGTGTAATAGCAACAGAGAACAAACGATGGAAAGAACTTCGTAGGAATTAAAATTTTGCCATCATACTTGCTATCCAATAGGAAACATATAATATCCATGAATACAATGGAAACAACTACGACTAGTATGCACAAGGGGTCTTTTACTCATTGAACATTCTCCGGAACATATCAACATGCTTACTTGTCCTGCTCCAAGACGTTCGGCTAAAAGTAAGAGTAAAGTTCCCGTCACCTAATAAACCCAACTTCCAGTAACTGATAAAAGCAAAGTGTGAACCAGATGTTAGCTTCTGAATCGACTAATTTGAGGATATCATCAGATGATGATTGATCACAAATAGGATCCCTGTCTTGTTCTGATCTCAGCTATCTATGCAGTCCTAACTCCAAACTCAAGTGTTATATACTTCAAAAATCAGCGAAAGGACATCAATGTACGAACTCTTTTCTCTCTCTCTGCCTTTTTTGCTGTTGGCGTTCTCCTGAATTTCTGTAACTCCTCCTTCACAGCTTTCTCAACTTGGTCAATAGAGTTCAGAAGTTGCTTCTGAGGCGTTAGAAGTTCTGATTCTCCTACTGACTTGCTTGTAATATCAAGTAAAATCTTTGGCACTTTGCTGGCAGCAGGTGTTTGGAGTTTAACACCAACAGCTGCATTTGAAGAGTTCGCCAATGTCCTATCCTCGAGTTGAGGACTAGACTCTGAAATAGAAGGGTCGGAAAGCAACTGATCTGAATGATTAGGACCCTCAATTTGTTGGCCCTCGTAATCTCCCAAGCGTTCTCTCCTCCTCTCAATTGCCTGATGGAAATTAGAAGTACAAAGTTTACAAAATCTCCAAATTCAAGCAGAATGACAAAAAACCACCATAATGGACAGCAAATGGTCCGCCTCAAAATGTAATAAATGTGAAAACAGTTCTACTAGATCCTTTATTGTGTGCGTTATATGGTGAGCACCGAAACTGATTCCCATTGTATGACTTATCCTTGTAAGTTTTCAAATGATTGGCACGCCAAGACAAAATCCAGTTCCCAGCACTAGCTTGCAGCAATTCACGCATGGCTGATGATGATCTTTAGAAGAAAGTAAAATATCATTGGGTTTTTGCCGAAGATTAACATCATAATAAAATACAAAACATCCAAGAAAATTTCGAAGGTCACTAGAATATTTACTTTTTTCAAAAAAAAAAAAAAAAAAAAACTGAGCAGGAGAATGATCATGTCGTGTGATTGAAAAATAACTATCAATCAAAAAGGGGGAAGTTAAAAAAGATGGGAAAAACTAATCACGAGTAGAATATACCATGTTCTTCTTGTATACATTTTTATTTACGATAAATATCAGATACTGCCAATTACAGCGATGGTCTATCATGGGAAGAAACTTATGAAAAGCAGATAAAGAAAAACATGAAAATGACAAGCGACAGAAAGTGTTATTTACCCTTGTAATCGCTGTGATGTCTCGCAGAGGGGTTCTTGGGTACCAAGAAGGTAATTGACTCCGTGAACGACGTCCCCTCACCCGCCGTACAGTTCCCGGCGGAGTGTTCTCCACACCCGTAGCGGGTGACCTGTAAAGATTCAGCCCACGTGCATGCCCACGCCCAACTACGGTTCTTGGCGATCCGAAACGTCCCCTTCCACCGCCTCGAAAAGTACCAAACCCGATTGCTCCTCTGCTAGTCGAGGTAGTGGTTTCTCGCCGTGCGATGGGCCCAAATAAAGCTGAATCCAACTCTTCATCAAGGATACCAAGAATATTAGCTCGCCGACGAGCAAATATTGCTGCAATGTCAAAGGGTCTTGACAACCTATCTCTTGATTCCGGCATACCTAAGCTTAACCCCAAAAAAAAAAAAACACAAAGAAAATAGAGCATTTCTTAATTTGGTTTGGAGAACCGAGAATACTAACTTCACGCAAAGACGACATTCCTAATGTTTAGGGTCACCATTTACGAAACACGGGAGACTGAGATGCCGCACCGTGGAATACAGACAGATCGATCGGAGAATAGAATTGTGAGAGCCACGAAATGGAAGAGAGAGGAGGTAGAAGGAAAAGAAGTAGAGAGGGAGTTACCTTCAAGATGAATGGGGTTGTTGATGGTGGAGAAGCAAAAATCTGTGTGAGCGCGTTCAGAAATGAAGGAGGAGGAAAGAGTTGCTTTGAGGGAGAAACGAGATGGGCAAATTTTGAAAATGAAAAATGGGCGGTTTTTAAAAAGATGAGAGAGACTGAACGCAAAAACATCCGCACGTGTGGGAGCGTGCTTGGCCTTTCAAAATTAGCCGAAGGCGGGATAACATTCAAAATCAAATTATTCATTGGCCTCTTCTTTTACTGTAACCAATTAGTAACTAACCATATCTAAGAAATTAATAGTAGCAATCGACATTGAAGCCGGTGTACTCATTTTTAGTAACCAATTAGCTCATTCAGCAACAACGTGGCATTATTATTCGTAAGATAACAATATTTAACTAAATTAATTAAATAATCAATTAGTACAATCACGTACCATTAAAATGGATTTATAAATAGGACCAAAATAATACTTGTATAATAAATCGACATTAAAAAAGTACAATCACGTACCATCACTTGGTATATGCATAAATCAAAAAAATAATACTTGTATAATAAATCGACATTAAAAAAGTATATGCCTATAAAAAAATAATACTTGTATAATAAATCGACATTAAAATGGATTTATAAATAGGACCAAAATATTTTGGTCAAAATAGACTTATAAATAGGATCAGAGTGGTACATAGTTAACTTGGTGACTCCTAATATATTCAATAGCTTTAGGGTCTGTTTGGTTTGAGGGGAAGGGATAAGAGGGGATGAATCCCTAGGAAGGATATTGATCAAATTGTCATTAATGAAGGGAATATCTTTTTTTTTGAACGTATATTTTTGAAATATTAAGAAAAATTCATGAGCTATTTAATAAAGATGAGAAGAAGAAAAAATTATCTCTCTTTTTTCTCTCCCCTCAAACCAAACAAGCTCTTAGTGCCATAGAGTATGGTAGTTAAAAATCCGTTTTATCACTACGATTTTACGTTTTTACGATTTTTTTCATTAAAACGATTTTACTAATTTTCCAAACGCTTTTGTGTTTTTTCGATTTTTTTACGTTTTTACTACGTTACGATTTTACGTTTTACGATTTTTCATTCTCCTTCCATTTTCAGGTAAAATCTACGTTTTCACTACCATGCCATAGACGACTATAGCAGCGCGGCAGCAATGATTGTCAAAAGCTAAAACACAAAGGTTTGATAAAATCTTCATATAATATAACTCGAGGAGTTCGACATTTTGAAGTTTGAGGACATGCGATATAAATTTAATGACAATAAAGAATCAGTTTTATGTATATGGTATGTGCACTTTTTTATGAAACTGCTCATGAGTGTGTACACACATACATATGGTCAAACCAATACTAAACTATTGAAACTATCATTATGGACTGATGGATGATTCAATCAATTGTTTTAGTAATTATGTTTGTTAACCATATGCTAATCATCTCAAGACATTGGAAATTTACTTGAGATTGATCTCAAGTTTTCTAATAAAACTATAAGTGGGGGGTTTAGAGTAGACTATTATCAAATGAATCGTGCAAAAATGCTTACTTCAAATACTCGATACTTGCAACTTGATTTCCCCATAGATTAGAAATGTATTTACCAATCATACAAACTGATTAGTTGGCCATCGATAGATAAATATTAATTTGATTGGAACATTTTTACGGTGATGGAAGATTGTTGTGAAGGTTGTGGAGAATTAAGAGATTGGGAGAAGAGACACATTCGAAACAGTACTAATCATTCCATTCATACACAATTTACATATGGACATATATGAGTCATTTACCCTAGGCTCTCCCTTTATATAGGATATGGCCTTAGACTTAAGCAATAGGCATGATAAAATAACTGTCATAACAACATAATAACAAAATCCTAACAAATGGCCTCATAGGATTAATATAGTGCCATGTGGCCTCATAGGATTAGTATTGTGCCAATAAATTCCTAATTACTTTGCCCTAACTATTTATTTATGCCTTATATAACAATACCCCCTTAAGGTCCCTTGACCTCACGGGTCAGCGATGGGAAAACTAGGAAACTGCCGTTGAAACTGATATAGCAGTACCTAGGAGGCTTCCTCCTCTGGAAAACGCTTCCATTTGACTAGAATTTTAGTTACAATCCTTCCTTTCCTACGCCCAATTCTTCGCTGCAAAATCCAGTCAGGTTCCTTATAATTTGGTAGTTCCGGGCAACTTTATGGTGGATGTCGCACCTTGATTGAAGGATCAGGGCACAATTTCAGTACTAAAATGTGGAATGTATCATGAATACGCGTCTCCACAGGAAAATCCAATTTTGTAAGCAACTTCCCCTATACATTGCTTAATCCGATAGGGCCCAAAAAACCTTGGAGCTAATTTTTTACTGCTCCTGGATGCCGGTGAAATTTTCCTATAGGGTTGAAGTTTCAAAAACATCCATTGACCTTCTTGAAACTCACAGTCTATTCTGTGGGAATCAACCCTCTGTTTCATCATATCAATAGCATGTGAGAGATGATGTTTAGCCACTAACAAGGCTTCTTATCGTGCCACAAATGATCTTCCACTGGTTTTTTTGTTGTCTCGTACTCTAACTTCTTGACAGACTTCATATATTCCCTCTTAGCATATGTCGAGTCATGTGAATGGTATCCCAAAAGCAAACCCCAAACCTCCTTTCGTAATTCATGATCAAGTCCACCATAAAATATCCTCTTTCTTAAAGCATTCAAATCTGTAACTCATCCTTAAGAATCCAAAAAAGAAATGCACTCCTCATAACCTAGAGGGGGTTGGCGTGGTTTTCCCTGGATAAGTGATAATTCATCAAACTCCTTACAATTGATAATCTCAAAAATTCCCATACTGGTGGCCAGCTTGTTCACCATATTTGTGTTTTAAACATGAAACATTCTTTGAATTCAAGGAACGAAGCTGGACTTTCATGGGGAACTTTTCCTCCAATGCTGGAAGATTTCTTAGGATGACCAAGGAGTGCAGGAGTATGGATATTGGTTTCTTCTATAATTGGGATCATATCCATTACTATGATGTTCATTGAATAATTGAGTGGTCGTTCCACGAGCAAAATTGGTCACACGGGAAAACTTCTCTAAAACTTGAATAGAAAGATCTCGAGCAGGGTCATGAACTTTATTTCTTGGTCTCCGTTGATGATGGAAAGCACTAGAACTTCCATCATTGACACCACTTCCTTGGTTCTCAACTAAAGTGGACTCATCAACTAATATGTTTGAAGGACCATATGCAAGAGGAATGACTTTGGGAAGCTCCAAAGAAGATAAAGTTTCCTGTAGAGGATCTTGAAAATCGTTGACAAGAAATAAATTGACATCATCTGCAGATCTTCACCATTTTCTCTCATTTATGCTAAGAGAACATATTTTCCCATAAAGCATTGATATTAAATCTCCCTAGCCTAAATTAGTAGTAGACTTTGTGTGGGAAAGAATTCAAGAATTGAGACCAATATTTGTAGTCCATCAATGATATACTCAGACTGTGTAGGATCCAATGGGAAAGGTCTTTGGCTTGCCTTATTGTCATCTTCAAAGCCCAAAGACTTAAAAACAGTTATTAAATCGAATGAACCTTTAAAATATCTCTGACACTCAGAGAAAATGGAGGACAGTTGGAAATTTGACTTTTCCCACTAAAAATCCCTATTCAAGTTAGATTTCCCGAAAGTTTCTTAGTTTGCCACTCAACTTCTACTCCTTCAACTTTTGCTTTCTTCGTCTTCTTCCTTTTTTCTCAAAGAACAACATCTCTCACACAGCATTGTGATTAACTCTCCCTTGTACCAAACTAGATTCACGCTCAAGGAGGGAATGAGTTTATCACATCCCAAAGTCAGATTCATGCCATTTCCCTTTGCTGCCAGCTGTAATATTAAAAATATGGAACCTAACAGTTCTTTTGACTTTTCAAATATAACTCTTGTTTGTCACGTATACTTCATAACCAGTTTAGTACTTCTTGCAGCACATGTACAAACATGATTTTCACATCTCAAAGGACCTTCGAGTTGCTGAGCCATTAGCATGCTCTTTTTCCATCTCACACTGACCACTCATACAAGACTCTTTGTTGCGATAAGCGGAGACAAGTTCAGGCGTTAAACAAAAAGAAGCCACCATAGACTTTTGAGTGAGCGGCGTCCCTGGAAATTCTCAAGAGAGTCTGGAGTTAATGACCCACCATCTCCTGATCCGATTTCCGCATTGTTTCCAGAGAGCACCGAGTAGGCCTTTAAAGAAACTAGAGGGACCAAACTCGTCTCAGACACAAGTTCCCTAGGTCTGGCCGAAAATACACTTTCAACCTTAATTAATTAGGACCCACTCTCTCCAGTTGTTGAACTAGCGTCGTTCCTTGTTTCGGTGGGTCAAAAATCATAGACAAGTTCATACGGTGGAAACTCACTTCTACCAA
The DNA here is from genome assembly GCA_025563575.1 of Acacia pycnantha. Taxonomy (NCBI): domain Eukaryota; kingdom Viridiplantae; phylum Streptophyta; class Magnoliopsida; order Fabales; family Fabaceae; genus Acacia; species Acacia pycnantha. Next base: position 983,900 of record JAMWYP010000211.1, on the reverse strand, counting down.
AATTCATCTTCATCTCTTTATTCTTCTTGGTCACATGCAACGATGTCTCTAATTGAGCGGAGATGGTTTGGAAAATGTCGCCATGTTGTTGTAGAGTATCTTCAATCGCCTTTAACTGAATTTCTACAGGGTCAGCCATCAAAGCGGTCTGAGCTCTTGTATTGACCATACAATACTCAGAAATCTGATGCTAATGAATGCCCAATGGTTAAGAATCAAGTGGCACTGGTTCCTAGACCCAACGAACGAAAACCAGAACAATGAAGAATCTAAACTCGACGAGCCTCACGCACTCAGAAGTCAAAACCGGCGATACAAAACCAGAACCCGTTAAATCCGACGACAAGATGACGACTACCTAGAATCCCGATGAACAGAGAGGTGCCAAAATCAACGAACAAAACCCAGACTTGCAATGAAACTGTCCGAAATGAAGATCCTAATCAGTCGAATAATTCAAAAATGAAACCAGAACTTGTCACATCGTGAACGAATGCTCAAAAGCTGACGAGATGGAAACCAATACCATAACTTAGAATCCCAGAGCTCTGAGGATGATTCGACGTCAACAAACCTAAAGTTGTGCTACTAGAACCAGAGGCATGCGATACAAGTGGAGATACTGTAGACCTAGAACGAGCACTTGGAACTCGACACACTCGCGGAGAATCCAAAAATATGGCTGACGTCTTCTCACATTCAGAATGACGCAACCCGGAACCGATTGACGTGAAATTATTCAATACTGCCGACGGTGACCAGAATCTGGCAAAGAAAGAAAACAATACCCAAAACCTGACGTATGGCAAAGCAGGAGCCCACGACGCACAGAGAGTTACCAGAATCCGACGATGATTGTGACATCCCAAAATTTGTAATTTTAGAATTAAATATGATTTGGGATTAATTATGGAAAATCTAAGATTGATTATGTTAATAATTAATATTTGGAATTTAAAGCATATTTTCTTGTAAATTAAGGACGAATAGTTGAGAATAATTTTAGGCCTAGATAGCCATTTCCGCCAGCTCCCTCGTTTCCATTCCCTCGGCCACGCATCCTTCTCTCACCTGGCCATATACTCCATTTCATTTCCCATTCTCCATTCTATCCCAGCTGCAACAGGAAGCACAGAACCAGAAGAGAGAGACAGTTGAGGAAGCACCGAAGAAGAAGAGGGAATCACCATAGCTCACATGTAAAAGCGTTTTTGGGACTAGGTGAGCTTCTAAACTCATTCCCATCTGATTTTCTGGGATTTGAAGAAGTTCTTGAGAAGCTTTTGATGTCTAGAACTCATGGTTTTATAGAGAGAGAAAGGGAACTTATAACAATGGCTTGAGCTGCTTGCATGTCATTTTTAAACCGATCTGTGATCTCATTTGGCTCTGAAAACATGTTTAAAAACCGTAAATGTATTATATAAGAGCATGGGGTTTGACTTATGAAAGATCTAAATCATAAATTGAGGTTGCATGTCATGAAAATCACCTTTGCAAAGTAGTCCGAAAACAGAGCACGATTTTCCTGTCGTTTTTGTAAGCTAAAGGTTGATTTTGGCTCTGAAATTTTTACAGGAGATAGTACTCTCCTTAAGGTTTAAAATGAGCTTTATATCACCTAAAACGGAGGTCTATAACTTCAGTTATGATTTTTAGAAAATGAGCTATAAATCAGGAAATTTCTGGTATGCTGCTGGAACAGTAAAATGACGTGGTTTTTCGGACCAAGTAAACAAACTCCGATCATTGTGAAATTTTCCAGATATATAGTAGACACATAGAGGTTTAATTTGATAGGTAATTTGTCGAATTCCGATAAGTATTGAAGGAGTTATGATTTTTCAAAGATTGGTCAGGAAATCTGAAGAATTCTGGACATTGTTTATGTTTTTCGATATTTGGGAATTTTCTCAGCCATAAATCAACTTGGTGATTTTAATTTATGAAAATAGACTTATCAAGGAGTAAGTATAAATTGGAATCACTTCATTTGGCGGTCAAGTTATGAATTTTCCAAATTCTCAGAAAAGTTTAAAGTTGAATTTTTTATAAGTCTTAGAATAGTCACATAAGTTGTTGATTGTGCTTAACCTTTAAAGTAAAGGTTTCTTTGGATAAAATGAAATGTTAAATGACTGAGATGATAATTATCTTATAACGTATAGTATCTAATTAAATAAGTCTCAATTAGTATACATCCCTAGTCATAAGGATACTAAAGGATAAGTATTTTGAGGTGGGTCTAAAGAAGTTAAATCTTAATTATGTTATTAAGATTGAATTGATTAGTGACTGATTTCTATATGTAAATGTTAATTATAGGACCTGAGAATTGCCTGTGCCTGAAGGATAAGCGTAGTGATAAGAATCTGGTGGAAAGGGCTTTGTCGGTAAGACCAATAGGTAGTAACTATAATTTCACATTCTTTGCATAGCTATATATGTTTGTGTATATCATGTTTGTATGTCCCGCCTTTATAGCCAGCACCTCTCGTGGCTCAATTGAGCGGAAGGGCCGACCATGGGGCTAGCTTCCCGGTGGCTAGGCAAGACCTAGTGCATTCATTATTTTTGGTATTGAATTGCCAAAATGAATTTCCTTGCGCTAAGGTATTTTAGAATCATTGAATGAACACTGGTATTACAAGCTGCATTTGGTATGTAATACTTGTGGTTTGAATTTGAATTTGAATCTTGAAATTGAATTGGAACTTGAATTTGAATTTGAATGTTTTATATGCTGTGTGGACTACTTTGTTTGGTTGATTTACATATATACTGCATATATTTGAATTTGAGATTAACCTGTTACTCTGGAATTCATTCATTTGAATCTCAGAGCCTTCCTTAAATCCAGGACGTGGGCAGACTATTTGGCAAGGGGGAAGAAGCAGGGTGTAGATATTGTTTGATTTTGAGAAGAAGGTGGAGTTGATGATGTAGATTGAAACATATAGTTTCACTTTTGTATATAAATAATTTTATTTCCTTATGACTTAGATAATATTTTGAGATAGCCGTATGTGGCTACTGAGATATATATTTATGTAGATACTATGATCGGATAGTAATAGAACATGCATGTATTGTATTGTTGCAGGAAGAGCGCGTATATCACAAGCCCATAATGAAATGGATGAACAAGTGAATGGTAGAACACTAGGTTAATTGGAGAAATAAGGAAATACTATGATAAAACTTAATAAGGGTTTAAGTAAGATGCATTTTTAATGATAAGGTTGAACCACTGATAAAATGTTTTCAAATGTTTAGAATTTTTCAGAAAAACTCATTTGAACTATCATACTATTTTAACTCTTATAAAAAGGGCTTCCATTTTCCTAGGATCACACTTGGCCCAGTGGTTTAAATTTTTATTAAATAATACATCAGAATGCATAATTGGTGAAGATGCCACTTGTTGTGGGCTCAGAACAGTGGGGTGTTACAATGATACTTAGGATCTGACGTGAATCCGATGATGAAACAGAGCAGCAACATTCAAGAATCGTCGACGTGAATTGGAAATGCAGAATTAGAATGATGCGCACTGCTGACGGTGCCCAGAATCAATGGAAATAGCTGATTATTGAAGAACCTAGAACTGACCTTGGGTTCTTGCTTGAATTTGACTGTCTTTTTCAATTTTCTTGATTTGTTCTTGTCAACAGATCTGAACTTCAAAGAAGAAGAATGGTTCAGAAATGAGTAAGAACTTCAGAGTGTAACAGAAGTAAACCGAGGATGACTCGGCTCTAATATCAATGTTGTGAAGGTTATAGAGAATTAGGAGATTGGGAGAAGAGACACATTCGAAACAGTACTGCTGTACTACTCATTTCATTCATACACAATTCACATCTAAACATACATGAGTCATTTAGCTTAGGCTCTCCATTTATATAGGATATGTCTTTAGACTTAAGCAATAAGCATAATAGAATAACTGTCATAACGTGCCATGTGGCCTCATAGGATTAGTATTGTGCCAATCAATTTCTAATTACTTTGCCCTGACTATTTATTTATGCCTTATATAACAAAGATATTAGGAAATCGAGGGACATGGACTTTTATATGTAGCTTCATGCTCACATTTCATGATGACGGATAACATTAATAGTAACTTACCACTCGACATGTCCCACACGCTCCAGGGAAAACATGCTTCATAATCATGACACGACAGTATTAATGTATTATCATTTCTATTCACTACCTTCTAAATACAAAGCTCATTTTTTATGTACTACCTCCGGTCCTAATTATAAGACACAGTTGACTTCCTTTGGAGAGATTAAGGAAGCTAAATAAGTTACTTAATCATTTTATAAGTTGTGTATCTTTAGATTATATATTAGTTTATTAGTCAAACTAATTACTTTGAAGAAAAAAATAAAAATAAAAATACTCTAAAGTAATTTAATTAGCTTCCTTAATTTCTCTAAAAAAAATTAACTATGTCTTATAATTAGAACCGGAGGAGTAATTCTTAAACGTTCTCCTCATCAACCCGATCGAACTGCCACTATATTTGATTATGTATTATCATTTCTATTCACTACGTGCGGGTTTGATTATGAAGCACTGTAAGGTGTAAACATTGAGACAACAGCTAACCTGGAAGATTGAAAGTATGATCCACTATATTTGTCAAGAGTAAATTGTACAGTGTTCAATCCTAAGTATCCATGTGACATTGAAGTTGGAAGCGTGCGTTCAACCATATCATCTTGTCATACAAATTCAAACAAAGGGGAAAGAAAGAATGAAACATAAAATCCTGAGCAAGAACCATATGCGTAACCTCTCTACAGAGTACAAAGGTGCGAGGAGCAACTTGCGAAAAGTAAAGCTAGGACCCAAAGCAGCAACCCTTCTTTCCAGTTGCAGGCTCTTGGTCAGGAACAAGAATCCTGGTTCCCTTCAACAGCCCTGAACCACTCGACTCTCCCTCCTCATTGGAAGTTAGTGTGTTCTTCCTTATTATCCGGTATATCTCTGTCAAGATGGTCAGGAAAGCAGTCTCTACGTTGGTGGACTCTAGTGCTGATGTCTCCATAAAGAAAAGGTTCTCTCTCTGCGCAAACTCTTCTGCGTCTTCAGTAGGCACTGCCCTGAGAGTTCCCAGATCACATTTATTTCCTATCAGCATAATCACTATGTTTTTGTCCGCGTGACCTCTCAGTTCCTCTAACCATCTGGCCATGTGATCAAATGATTGACGCTTCGTCATGTCATATACTAACATTGCCCCAACAGCACCTCTGTAGTATGCACTAGTAACTGCTCTGTACCTGAAGCAGACCATAATAGATAACCTTCAGATGTTACGGAAGCAGATAAAGTTTCAAGCAATACAAATCCTATGCTCCCAGATCAAACCCAAGTTCAAAGCAAACTTGAAATGGACAAACCCAAACCAAATTAATGCTAATAACAACCTATACGTCCAAACAAAATGTTGCTTTAAGATTTTCACTGGGCCAATATTTGGACTAGATTAATGAAGCACTTAAATTAAAACACTCCAGAAAGTCCAATCCAAATAAAACCTTTGTTTCTGAATTAATATTTTGACTCTACAAATGAAAATAAACTAATCCAAGAACAAGAGATTGATTGAGAATGACCGTTTGAAATATGTTCTCTTTCACAGAAAAGAGAAGGATGAATAACTTGTTAGTACGCATGGCTTGCAGACAACCATCTTAACAATCAAGTAGACCAAACAATTGTAAACAATATAAAGTCAAATCTCACTATCGCTGTTCTATCAAATATTGATCACAACATGATCCTCCAACAGCCTAGTCCTTCCTGGTCGATAAGACACTGATCATGGATCATGTTATTGGGTAGTGACTAGTGGCCACAGAAGCATGCTTTGGCATATGTACACATTGTACAGCTATCATCTAATTGTCTGATTGGAGAATTGAATAACTTCACGCATGATTAAGCTACACGTATGATTGTAGAGCTGTACACAAAAATAAAATGCAACAATGACAACAAGCCAATTGCCTTATTACTGAAAGAATCAATCAAATAAACAATTTGTACGCACTAAAATAGGACATAACACATGTATGAATTCTACAAGGTTTCTGTTGCAATCATACTCTCTTTTATATATTTCTTCGTAAGGAAATAAAATGGTTGGTTTTATAAGCTAGAAAACCATATCAATCTCTAAAACAAGTTCCACGAAGGCTAAGCATCCCGGACAATATAAACTAGATGCTGCTTTATTCTGTTCTCTTCACAAGGAAAGTTGCATTGCAAACAAGAAAATAGCGATCCTTAATCCACTGTCACTCCTAACTGAGGAATCTTCGTCGCCCAAGCTTTCTGGAACCTCCTACACTCTCTAGATAGCAATCCCAGGACATAGAAACACCCACTCAAAAAAGAGTTTATAGACTCGGTTATATTAAAAAACACACTACTTTTGCCTTACACTTCCTCCAGCAACCACCAGAGCAGTGCAGTATGAATTCATTTAAGATATGGGAAAAATGGAATAAAATAAAATAGAAGAGAAATCATAGGAGAAAAGAGTTCGTATTATGTTCAAAAGATGGCTTATCCTACCTGCCTATTAAAAAGTAATCGCAGAATCTTTATCCGCACTCTATCTTTTCTTTCATTGACTCGTAAAGAATAGCGCATTCATGTCTCAGCATTCAACCAAACAACGGTGATTTGTTGTGACAAAAATCATCACAGCAAACGTGCGCATTTTTAAGTTAGTATTCAAGAAACCATCGCTGGTTAAATTATAATTTTCAAAATATCTGTTATATGAGAGAAAGCAAGGAAATGCACAAGGAAGTTATGAAATCAAAAGAGCGAACAAGGCCAACCTTTCTTGGCCTGCAGTATCCCAAATCTGTGCCTTCACCGTTTTGGAATCAATGATGAGAGTTTTCGTCTGGAACTCAACCCCGATAGTGGCCTTGGAATCCACGCTGAATTCATTGCGTGCAAAACGTGCGAGCAGCTGAGTTTTCCCCACAGCAGAATCCCCGATCAAGACAACTTTGAATACATAATCAATCTTCTGATTGTAATCGCCGTACAAATTCGACATTCTTGCGGCAATAAATCGCAAAGGATTGCCCCCTCAATTCCACTTTATAAAACCACAGAATCGAGCATGAAATGGTTATCGCAGGGGGTTCCCACGATCAGAGCTTGGATCGCTGATTGATCTATGACATAAGAGAAAAGAAAAGAAAGGAGGGGGGAAGGACCTAGATGGGGGAAAAGAAAGAGAATCAGAGGGAGTGAGGATGGAAATCAGGGGTAGGGTTTGCGAGGAAAGATCAAAGAAGATGGAAGATGGCAAATCGGAGGCGAGAGGAAGGGGCGGGGAAGTCAGGGAAGTGACGAGCAACGACGTCCTCTGTGGTGGGACCCGTTAGCGTCTAACGATATTTTGCGGGAACGAAAGCAGCGTCGACTTTTTGTTACCCCTATGCCCAAAAAGGGCCATAACGAACAACAAAATTAAATGTCTAGCATTCAGAGTCTCCGACTTTTTGGGCCATTAAGTGCTCATGTCTTGAACTACTAGATTTTAACAAAATTTAAATAATAGAAAATTAACGATTTTCAAGCAAATTTTAAGTCGTTATACATCTCAGTAATATTTCAGACATATTTGAAAATAAATAAAAAATAAGGGACAACCCGCACAAGGAATTGAGTATTCAAGGTTGGCGGCAGACAGAAGTAGATCCTTTTTTGTTTTGAAGGGAAAAAACAAGTAGGTTGGCATAACTAGCTTGGGCTTGGGCCCCGTTCTACATCCATATATATTAAAAAAAGATTTATAAATTACATGGCGTCTCACTGAAATGCGACTAGTTTTATCCGAAAGATGCCTTTTTTGGACAAAAAACGGATTGTAACTTACTTGTTTGACCTGACAGATGATAAATATCGGATGAAATACATCATTACAATTATGCTATACAAAATTACAAATATAACTATCTCCTTTATTGTTTCTGTAATTGAAAGCCCAAGTTAGCTGAATGAAAGAACCTAAATAAGTAAATATTGTGAAGAGCAGAGGACCCCCTCCCCTGTATTGCCTGCGATAAAGATTTTAAGAAGTATCCTATGCATCAGCCTCCTACTTAATTTTCTCGGATGAACCAGTAAGGCACGACTCTATTTATATCTATCCTCAATGGCATACCCCAATACAGCAGCAACTCAAACCACTTGATTTGCGTCTGCCTTCTGCGTGCTCATACATTTGCAGTTTGCCTTTTTTTCACTGAGAGTCTGCAGATAGTGGCAAAAAATCATAGAGCAAATTAATGAGAACATGTCATTCATAGCTTGGGTAATCCAATTAAATTCTCCTTATGTATCTATCTATCTATACCTTGAATTGTTTTTGGAGATCTTTAATGTACTCAACGGCCAAGTCCAGCATGTCTGCTGTGTTTGTTTGCTGCCAAAGACCAACATGTAGAATTCAACTTAAAGACTTCTATAACAATAATTACTGCATTCCAGGTTCAGATTAAGATATCTAATCATGTTGGCCTTACCTTGTCCATGTTTGGGACCAGCTCTTGAATTTTTCTCATTCGTTCACTGATCCGAGTTCTTCTTACCTAACAACAGTTTATTCTTATATTCATGAATTCCGTATATTCCAAAGAATGCATTTCAAATATAGAGATTTTGCAAGCTCCATTTACTGTATGGCAATAGAGAAAATTCTTTGTATAAAAAAAAAAAAACAGAGAGACACAATTCTTACCCTTTCTGCAATACTTCGAGGATGGGTAGCACAGCCTCGCTTTGCTCTTATCTTACAAGGAACAGAATCTGGGAATTGAAGAAACTTCTCCATGATATCAGCCGAAGGTTTTGGCAAACTCAAGTGATGAGATAACATGTGAACCCGATTTCCGAGCGGTCCATTCTGAGTATGAAAACTTATTTGTGTCACGAACAAGCACCGAGGAATAAAACTGGGAAAACAAAAGGGCAAAAAAAATGAAAGAAAAAGATAAGCAACATTGTGATACCTGAGCATTAGAAAATAAATTTTCACTGTTACTTGGCTCTCTTTTCAAGCCACCGAGATTTTCTGAGAGATGGGACGCGTCATTCCAGGAACTGTATGGAAAGCCTGGTACATAACCATTCACAGATTCCAAGCCCCCATTGTCAGGGTTGGTTGCTTCAATACTCTCACCCTCTATCTCAGATATCTGTGACAACATTCCTAAGGAAGAACTACTTCTTGATAAGAAACCAAGCTGATTCTTCAATCCGCTCATGGATGGACTCCCTTCACCATTACTGCCATTCGCCCCACCATAGTTTCCAACACCGTTAACGGTGGAATACCCTGCAATTTGAACAAAATCAGAAATTTCCACTACGATTTAAAAAATGATACAAGAAACAGCGTTGGGGGACACACCGATGTATCCAGCATCTACCATAATTGTATAGATCCTCAAATGGAAGGAATCATAAAAAAAGTTGGTATGAGTACCATAAATGCCAAGCATAATTGTATCTAACATTTCCGGAGCTATAATTTGCTAAACGTTTGGATGCAGTTGCAGGTCGTACACAAAGCAACTTATTAGCAGCACTTGGTAGGTCAGTTTAGCCTATAAATTAATAGTTACCAAAATAATATATTCGGGAGATTTTCTCCTTAAAAATGCAGCAACTGATGTTTCTAAAATCTACTCAGCTTCACAACAATAATTTATACTTCGCATCGCTCAAGGGCAATAAAAAAAACACTTGGAAACACCTGAAAAGCAGGCTACAAAATCAGAAAGGGAAAAGACTGGGTAGAAAAAGACCAATACCATTTGGAAAGGAAGTGTTGGAGAAAAGTCCGGCAGGGGAGCTGCTTTGCCTGAGAAGATTCGTAGTGAAGCCCTTGGGCTGCGTTTGAGGATCCATTCCCAACGATTCCACCAGTCCATAGGAACTCTCCATTGCAGAACTTGCCGTGGAATTTTGCCTTGGGTAGTGAGGGGGCAAACCATTATTATAGGAGTTCATATGGTTGAGTGCTGCCTCGGTCTGTGCTTTAGGGGGCTTGGCTTCGAATTCCTGGAAACCAGACGAATCCAGGTCGTCGTTATTTACGAATCTAGAGATTAATTTCTCGGATTCAGAATTCTCCCACGGATTATTTCCCTTACTGAGATCCGAGACAAGGGATTGAGTGAAATTTGCAAGAACCGAAGTCGGGGCAGAGCGAAACCGAAGCAACCCGGGATTGGGCTGACGTTGGTGTTGATAATTGAGAAAGGTATTGGAATCCATAAAATGCTCCCGCAGCTTCACTCCGTTTACGTCCTACTGCTATATAGCTGGAAGCAAGAAGGTGAAGTGAAGCCGATATCAGAAGCTGGGGAATCACACTGAAAAAGATTGACCGCCTTTATCCCAGAAAATTCCTGAGAATTTTTTCTATCAGCTTAGTTCCTAAGCAGGGCGGGATAAGATCTTGCCGAAGAAGCAACCGAAATGGAAGAGAGAACCCTATCTGAGGAGAGAACAAAATTGTAAGAGTAATGAATGAAATCAATTAAAAGCAAGACAGAGCAGGGGGGGAAGGCGGGAGCAACGGAGGAGAGAGATACGAGAGATCCAGTGAAAAGGACAAGGATGCAGCACCAAATAAATAAAGATGATTAGTACAACTTTCAGATTTGGTCTTGAAAGAAAGGAAGATCTTGTGAGTGAGAGAAAGAAAGGAAGTTTTTAGGATTAAGGGATAAATTTGCTTCGGAAATTTTCAAAAAAAGTAATGTCCTTAAAATTTTTTGAGGTTAAATATCACTCGAAATGTTCAAAATGAAGCAAGTTACCCCCATATACTTAAAAATGACGTTGATTATTAATTTTTAATGAAAATAATAAAATTGTAACTTTTGAAATTTCTTTAATGACTTTGAACTTTAAAAAAAAAATTAAGTTGATATTGCTTCTCAACCAAAATTTCTGGAAAAACCCAAGTTTATATATAATGGTTTGGTGTCTATCCGATCTTCCAATGGCGGGGATAAGACGGGGTGACGGCGGGGAAATTCATTAACGTCATGGTATTAAATAGGAATAGGAATAGGAACTGGATCTGGTGCGTAATATTTTATATACAACTTTTTCATATTTTATACTACTTAGTTAATGCATCGTATACTTCATCCAATTCTATCTATGGTCCATTTTTACCGTCCTCTTCTTCATCTTATCGTTGGATTGAAATCGAATGCGGTTCGGATCGAATAATTAACAAAAATATTATTTTTAAATAATTTTTTAATATTTTTATAAATCATTAGATCTGAACTATTGAGATTTCAATCCAACAACTGACATAAAGAAGAGGATGGGAAGACGATAGTAAGAAAAGTGGATAATAACCAAACCCAACAATTACTAGCTATAATGTTTTTTCTGGAAAGGTTGGACGTACAGTCCTCTAATAACTAATTGAATCGAGTATTAATAGTATTTTTATGATTTCTCGTATTTAAAATTTGATGAAGTATTTTTGTTTTTCGAGAAGCAGTTCCTTATTTTACATATAACTAAATTTGTGAAAAGTTTAAAGAAAATTAATTACTTAATCGTCTCTTTTTGATAACATAGGCTTGGGCTGGGCAGATTGATGCGGTGACCGCCTCCATGCGTTGTCTTTTTCAGGCTTTCATTTCTTTAGTTTTTTTTATGCGTCGTTTTCGCTTTCCATTATTCACATGCGCCGTCTTTCCATTCCTAAGCTTTTTCTTTGTTTACACTTTCCACTTTTATAAGTTTCCAATTAGGGGTGGGTAGTATTGTACAACCAAAAACAAAAATTAGGGGTGGGCAAAAATCCAATAATCTGGTCAAATCTAGTTCAATTCGAGCTGATCTACATAATAAAATCGAATTAGATTGACTGGTCGAGTTGGAACGATTTCGGATTAAGGAACTAAACCACTTGGACTGGTGCCGTATGGTTTAGGTCAATTTTTTTAAAGAAAATTGGTAATTTCAATATTACTTTTTATTTAATTGTCTATAAGGACTAATAACCATTAATTTGCAACAATTTTTTTTTATAATGACTTTTATATGATTATAAGTATTTTTATTATCTTAATTGTATTGATCATGTTTAAATCTTTTTCCCAACATATTTTTTTATTGTTGTTGAATATTGTTGGATATTCTTATAGATTTATGATGTTTTAATTTTATATGACGCTTTTTATATTATTATAGGTATTTTATGGTCTTAATTATGTTAAATAGGTTTGAATTTTACCTTCCAAAAAGAGGGCGGGGGGAATAGGTCTTAGATCAGTCCAGAAAGTCTATCAAACCCATTTTAGTCTACAACTAGGGGTGGAAATAGGTCAGGGGCCTGCGGTCTGGCCTGTTAAAAGCCTGGTCAGGCTTGGCCTATCAGGCTAAAAGGCTAGGCCAAGGCCTTTTTCAAGGCCTGTTTTGCATAACAGGCCAGACTCATGCCTCCAAATAGGCTTGTAAAGCCTGTCAGGTCGCCTTTGTTAAGAGAAGGGTAAGATTGTAAATATCTATTTTTTTAATCTCTCTGCCCTCAAAGTAAGCCAAGGCCCAAGGAAATTAAAAAAAAATCCAAGTCTCTCATTTGATTTCCGCCTCTGCTTGCACAACTCACTCAAGTAGCCCTAAATCCAATTTCATGATCGCATCTTCGTCTCTTCGATCGGCCTTACCGTCTTCTCAGTCGCTTACTCGCACGTCTCAGGCAGCGATTCGTCCTCACCGTCATTTGTCGCCCGTCGCATACTCAAGAGTCTCGGCCGCGATTTGTCTCTTTGAGAGTCTCGGCCTCACCGTCTTCTCAGTCACATAATCGCACGTCTCAGCCGCGATTTGTCCTCACCTCACCGTCATCCGTCACATACTCGAGAGTCTCAACCTCTGTCTCTACCTGTTGTTGGATGAATCACCGTCCAAGTTATTCTAGGGTTCTTGCTTAATTCTTTTCAATATTAAGTTAAGCTATTATGGATTTGACTAATCTCCTTGTATTTCTTGCATTTTTCTATTTCATACTTGTCTGCTATGTTTGTATCCTATCCAAGGCTACCTTAAGTTAAGCTGCTAAGTTTGTATTTCCTGCTATGTTCTGTTATTAGATTTTTGTTCTTGTTGAACCAGTGACCCATACTTGTTGTTGTAGCATGGCTCCTCTGATTTTAGTCACATACTTCTTTTTTGTTTTCAGTGTTTTCTTAACAGTAGGTTGACATAGTTCTTCTTCCACCATGGGAATGAAGTTCTGTGTCATTTTCAAGGTTTACTTTTGTTTAATTTGGGGAGATACAAGAATTAGGCTACTGTTTAGTGTTTTCTGTAATAGTTAGTAGTTATGTAGGCTTTAGTTAGAAGGGGGCAAATGTCAGTCAAGAAAATATGTATAGTTTTAGTCTGTGATCTGATTATTTAAAAAATTATTGCAAATCATTATTGTCTTTAGATATTTATGTGTTAGTTTATTTCACAATTAGATTCCATCTTCTTTTGAAAATCAAATGATGCATCACCTTCTTTTGTATAGAATAGTTTTCACGCCTCTTTTGAAAATCAAATGATGCATGTTAAACTTGTTAAAATGATTTAATGTGAAACATGTTAAACTAAAACTACATTATTTTGGACCATTAGGAATAATTTATGTAAGGCCTGCTTTCGACCTGTTTAAACTAGGCATGTTTTTTGCCTTTTTACCGTTTGTCTGTTTTCAATCTGTTTACAGTTGGCCTATTTACTACCTATTATTCGTTGTGGCTGTTAGCCTAAGTACAATATTTTAAAAATACAAGCCTCTTAATGTGCCATAGGTCGCTCAGGCCAAAAAATAAGCTTGTAATAAGCCACAGTCGCCCTGAGACCACTTCCTTACATAATAGGTCATGCACAGTAAGGGCGAAGCCTAGCCCGATTCCACCCATATCTACAACAATCTCGGAATGGTACTAGACCATACTAGACCTCGGGTGTAGGGGTGGAAACAGCCGAGGCCAAAGTCTCACGTTTAATGTGCCAGGCACATGCAAGGAAGTGGCTCGAACTCGACTCGTGGCTCCATACAAGCTTACAATTTTGGTCTCGAGCCCGGCCTCGTGTCCCGTATTTTTACAGTGAAACATGCTCACAGTATATAGGCCACAACGGGACCAATGTAAACAGGGGAGGATATTAATTAATGTTTTTTATAAAAAATTATTATTATTATTATTCTTAACAGTCACTGTCGAGCCTATTTGGAGGCCTAGCGCTAGCTTTCTAAGACAAAACAGGCCTTAAAAAGCATTGACGACCAGCTTTTAACAAGGCCTTGCTTATTTCCACCCCTAGTTGGGTGCCTTGTACATGCTGAGGTCCTCTTTAGACTAGACATCGGGATCGGGTTGATGTCAAATCTGGTCCAATCCGATCAATGTCCATCCTTACTTCCAATTCCAATTACATCAGACGCCCAACCATATAGTTCTATGAAATTTAACTTGGGTAATAATTGGATTCATGAATATTATAACTATTATTTTATATAGCTGAATTAATGAAAAATATATAACTCTCGTGATCGCCTTCCTCTGGATAGGGCCGGCTAATTTGTTCAACTCTGATCAAAATAGGAAAAAAAAACAAAATCCATTTTTCATTGAAGACAATGACGTAGGAGAAAAGTCAAATCAGGAGCGCCATTGTAGTCCGTTAAAATTGGAGATAAACAGCATTACGCCGTCTTTTGTGAAGCTGGTCTTTTCATGGTTATTATTATCAATTTCTGTAAACCTCCATTGGGTTGCCTTCAGCCTTCCTTCATTGTTTTGACTTCCATGACACGACACCTATTATTCTATAGTGACCCGATGAAGCTGTAATAACAATATAAATATTTTTTTTTAGAAAAACTGGTAAATTAGCTATTTATTATTGATATGTAAAAACCGTGTGTGCTTAATTTCCTCTGAAATTTTTTCTATTATAGTTATTATATTACAATAAAGAAGGATTAATGAGGATAATATTAAAAAAAATTGTTGCAAATTAAAAGGTTATTAAATGAGAGTGTCAAAGCGGATCACTATCCCATTCTAAAGACAACATCATATATCAATCGAAATTTATAGTACAAATGTTTAAATAGGAGGTAATACTATCTTTATTAAATTTTCATTCATTCCGCTAATGAGGATTGATACGATTGGTTAAGGCGTTGACCTTCACCCCAAAATGGAGGAGGTTCGATACTGCATTAGTCGATGTGAGGATCTCATTGATGAGCGATCCGTAAAAAGACACATAGAAGAAGAATTTGTCCTCCAGGATGAGCCTTAGAATGTTTTTAAAAGCCGGGCTCTCGAGCAGAGAAATACAATTCGAAATGAGCGCAAACATGAAAACCTTCTAAAATGAAATTAGCTCAATAGAAGGGCGCCCACATCCCCGCTCGCCCCTACCCACCTCGAGGGTGGCCTCGCTCTCGCCTTAGGCTCGAGCTACTTTTGCTTCTCGGGAAAAGATAGCTTGCTGCCCAAGTCTACCTCCCAAAAAGCAAGCAAGCCATATCCTCCAACTACACTTTACCCGCGCGCTATACTCTTTGAGTCCGAAGGCATGCTCGACCCTAGGGGTGCTGCGTGTCTACCCCACCTAAACTTTCTCTTACCAAAAAAAAAAATTCATCCAGTCCAGATCTATCAGCACGGCGCGTGGGGATCCCTTCACATGTAGGATGATAATTGCGATCTTGTCCAAAATATTTGCAACTCACCCTTGGGAATTTCAATTCATGTTTATATAATTGATATTAATACATGGTATAAAATTTTAAGAAAATGAATTTATCTATACCTTATAAACAACATGTACAAGGGCCCCGAATAATTTGCTTTAGAGAATTAATAAAGACTATGACGACTTATCTTAATCCCCTGTATGAAAGTTCATTGTTTCTTTTTCGAAGAAAACACAAAGGAATAATATAATATACTATATCTGATTTTAATTATAGGAACACTTTTGTAGTATAATCTGCACTACAAAAGTGTTGATATAATCAGTACTGGAGGAAGCATAAATTTGTATCCATAAGAATAATTGATTGTGCTCAATTCCATTCCAAGTATCCAATGATGCAGACACTGTGCAATATGATGAGGTTGTTTTAGAATGGTTTATCTTAACGTAAATCAAGAGCTAAAAAAAATAACACCGGTCTTGGATTCAAGACAATAATCTCTTGTAATTAATCACATGCTAATCTTTTAAAAAATGTAAGAAGAATTACAAGTTACGTCTGCATATTTCCCATGCAAACCAATTTTAATTTATTTTGAAGAACCTAATGATATGAGCGTTGGCGGAACCATGACCTAGCTAGGCCACTAGGTGACCAGATTTTAGGTGATATATATATATATATATTTTATAAAATTTATTATATATATATATATATATATAATTATTATATAATAATTTAATTTGTTCCCAACTAATCTCTTATCTTTTTTATAAGGACAATGTTTGATTCATTACTCGTTGGATTGTAAGAGGAAAGTAAAATTTTTATTTGATATACCTACTGAAAATGTTAGTATCATATTATATATTGTTTTGATTTATAATTGTCGGTTATTATTTATTTATATTTTTAATATTATGTGATAATATTTAATAAATATTTTAATATAGTTAAAAAAAACTTTCGGGTTTCACCACTGGATACGAAGGGCCCATGTTTAATATTATGGCACGCGACTTCACGAGCCGACAATAATCTGATAATATAATATTTGAAGAGTAAATACATTTTTTTGATCCGTGACAAAAAATACGGACCACATTTTGGTCCATAACAAAAAAATGTTCTTTTTAGTCCATAAAAAAATGAATAAGGGTCAATTGGTGAACATTTTGATCCCTCACAAATTTCTAAAATGTCATTTTTAGTCCCATAAAAAGGACAAACAGTGATGGATGGAGGTACTAGACAATAATTGCATGAATACATGAATAATTGCATGATTGTTTAGTGCCAACCTTTAATATATCAAGATTGCACTTCGTAATCGGATGTGACATAAATGGTTGAATGATTGTTTAATGCCTTATATTGAAAAAGATGTATTTGATAGCATTGATAATAAGACAATTATGATGGAATTCCAAAAAATAAAGCTTAGAAGGATGACATTATAATTATTTTTATTGTAATATATTTTTGTTATTAAAATATATGTACTTGAACTTATTGAGTGTCCACCCTTCATTGTAATTTATATAACTGCATTTCTAATAGCACGTAGCCTTACTTTTCTAAATGACAGGTTTTAAAATAATTTTCTCTCTTATTACATCATCAATATTTACTTGATTTTATGAATATTTTTTTGATATTTTTTTCTTGTTTATATTTTATTTTTTAATGGATTTAAAAATTTCCTTTAAAAAAAAAATTCGGGGGCGCTGCCTCCGAACCCGCGCATCCCCCGCCAATGGTGCCCCCTTCACTATTTTCATGGATCCGCCCCTGAGGACAAATAAGGATCGGTTTTTTTGTCAGGGATCAAAATAGGGTCCGTATTTTTTGTAAGGACTAGGAAGAGTATTTACTCATATTTGAATATAGCTGGACAGAATATATTCGGATATTATTTTAAATCACGCTTCAAATGAGGCTACATGTTATAGTTACTTTTACTGGCAGGATTTTATTCGCTCAGGTTAACAAACACACAGAAGGGTGATGAGACAGGGGCGGTCGAGGGTGGAACAAAATGGCTAAAGAGGACTAAATTCGTAAGAGCAAGCAAAATAGAAGGCGACACTCTTTGATTCCCCACATGACGTTGGAGTGACATCATGGGTTCGTCCCCACTAGAAATCAATAATTGACATACCCCATTTCCAATTCTAAAAGTGGCCATATTAATATATTGATAAAAGGGTTAATGGGTAAAAATAGACCTGTGGTTTTTTTAAATTTTTTAGTGTAAAAGTAATTATGTAGTTATAAAAATAGAGTTAAAATATTCATTGACCGTTAGTTTGACTTTTTTGTATTTTTAAGGTTGATATAGACAATGACCCTGTTTCATTTCAACTGATAATAAAGAACTAGAGAAAATTAAAGAAAATGACATAGATATTTTAAAAATTATAGTTCAACTTCTCTCCAATTCCCCTTCTCTCTGCCAATCTTTCCTATCAGGATGCCCGTCTCTTCCTTCTCATTGTCGTTGTCGCCTTTTTGTAATTTTCAAAACATGTAGGCCATTTTCTGTAATATTTTCTAGTTCTTCATTACCAGCTGGGAGGGAATTTAGCTGAGTCATCATCCATATCCGTCTTAAAAATAGAAAAAAGTCAAACCTATGATCAATGAGTATTTTTATAACCATATAATCACTTTTACATAAAAAAAAAATAGTATTTAATGTTAGGTGTACTTAAAAAAAAAAAATCATATATATATTTTTATACATGAAAAAGGGGGTTATGAATAGAGTGAATAATGAAAAAGTGTAATGCATGGGAAATGGGAAAAGAAAGGGGAAAGGGAGATAAGGAGGCGAGGAAGCTGTGAAGGAGGGGAAAGGGGAAAAGGAGCAGCCCATCAAAAGTAGAATGGAAAAGGTTCTGTTTCTGTGGAAGCAAACACCCACACGTGATGCCTCCCTCCATTTCCTCTCCCCTTCCTCTTTTTAAAATAATACACTGTTTCACCCTCAATACACAAACCATACTCTTTTGATTCTACTTATAAATTGATTTTTTTAGAAAAATTAAGAAAGATAATTAAATTATTTTAAAATATTTTTATTTTTTCCCAAACTAATTAATCTAATAAACTAATATATAATCTAAGGATACATAACATATGATATGATTAAGTAACTTATTTAGCTTTCTTAATTTCTCCAAAAAAATCAACTCAGTCTTATAATTAGGATGAGAAGTAGTATTAATGAAAGTAAATAGATTACATTAAAACATTTATATTTATCATTTTTTTATAAAATAATTTATCTGACTTACTGTTATATAATCTAATACTTATATATATAACATATGTTTCTTTTTAAAATAGGTCTCCATTATAGTGGAACGATGATCATCCTGATGGAGACCGATTTTTAAAAAGAAAAAGAAAAGAAAATTCTTATAGTTTTATCCAATTTCTTATTAATTTCTATAAATTTTTTGTCGACTTTATTTTAATCATATTCATGGAATTTTCTTATCAAACCCTTATAATTTTAGTTGATTTTTGATGCGATCCTTGTAGTTATCAATTAATAATAGAGATATAATTTTAGTTGATTTTCGATGTGATTTTTGCGTGCGTATTAACGCCATCCAAATCGTAGTAGAAGACTAATGAATAAGGGTTAAGAAGATTCCTATATAAGCATCGTCGGCCCTTGTGTCGCCCCAAAGGTTCTTCCTCGTATTCCTCTCTCTATTATTTAATGATATTTAATTTGAATGCCAATGTATGTATTTCCAAAAACATATGGAGATCTGCTGCAACAAGTATGGCCTCCTTGGACTATGTAGGGAAGAAAACACAACATCCATTGCTGCTTCAATGTCCCATGTGCTGCTCTTTATACTTAAAACAGGCACATACGCAATATTTGTGGATTAGGTACCATCAGTGGTGGACTTTAAGATAAATATTTGGGGGATTAAATGGATACTCATTAATTAATTAAAAAAATTATGAACAGTTTTTTTGGGGGGCCATGGCTTTGGGATAAATATTTACTTAGATTTCTTTTTCATTTACTGAACATCAATTTAATGAAACAGTAAACCCAACATAACATCAAATTCTTTTTTTTTGTTTTTGTAAATCGCAGACACACAAATAAATGAGTTAGGTTAAGTTTGCGCATGAAACCTCATTCAGGCGTTGTGGATAATGCTGCCAGTGTACTGTTGATTAAGTTTCTAGCATCCTGGTATAATTTTGGTTCGATACTCTTAACCGAATAACAGAAAGAAAAATGGCAAGTGACCCGTTTCGGCTCTACACCCCTTTCATGAAGATGCTTTGTAACAGAGGTTATCAAACTTGGACAGGCACCTAAACTGATTGGGATACTGAGTCAAAAGTCAGTGGATCAGACTACAGTTAAACCGAAGCTAACCTGATACCAAATTGGTGATAAAATAAATATTTCAGAGTTATTAATATAAAATTTTAAAGAAAATACAAAAAAACAATTGATTTTTTTTTAAAAAGGTGAACTGGGTTGATGCCTGAACCAAACTGATTCAACGGTTTTTGAGCTGAACTGACCAGTTTGGTCTGGGTTTAATTACCTGATTTGTAACTATAAAGCAAGCCTGCCTTTAGTTGAACACATGATGCTCATTACTAACATTTGACATACTCCCTTTTGCACTTTAATAGAAGATCCATTTCAATATAAAAATTGAATTATAAATTAGATCTTATATTCAATATTATGGAGTAAAATTGATAATCCATTTTAATAAAGGCAGTCCATGCTTTTATTTCATTACTTGCTACTTCTTAAAATTTAAAGGGTTAAGGGTCAAATTTGCTTGGGAAGTTTCTATCGAGAGATAATTTCATCATGGAAATTTTTTGGGGGCAATTTTGCCGTAGCCAGTATTTCAATTGATTTTAATCGTTACTTAACCAAATATACTGATATTAACCGTTATTTAATTAAATATGCTGAGCTATCAGTCCACATGTGTCATCTGTCATTTTTATTAAAATGCAAATTTGCTCTGGAAATCCACATGTCATCTACTTAATTGTTTTTTTCAAAGTTAGGTTTAAAACTTTTGGAGTAAATTTGCATCTTAAAAAAATAATGTAGATGACATATGGACTCTCAACTCAGCATATTTGATCAATTTACAGTTAAAATTAATTGAGATAATGGACAAGAAAAAATTGCTCCCGTTTTAAAATTTCTAGAGCAAAATTGCCCTGTGAAAAATTTCCAGTGTAAGATTTTTTTTTTGATATTCCAGTAAGATTGACGCTTAACTCTATTAAAAAAACATGAACAGTCTAATTTTATCTGGGCGAAGAAGCATATGGGCCATTTTGGGATTCTCTCCTTTCTTTAATGGCCATTCAAATATGTTGGGCCCCTTTATATAAAAAAATATGTTGGGCCCCCATTTACTCAATAGCTTGTTTGATTTGAGGAAAAATGGAGGGAAAATGAGAAAAAGGAAAAAATTGAGTTGGATTTGAAAAAATTAAAAAAAGCAGGGTTAATATTTAAATAATTCTAATTAATTTTTCTTGCTCCTTTATTCTACATATTTTCTTTACTAAAAGTTTATATCCTCACTTCTCCAATTTTTTTAAACTCATTTAAAAATTTTCCATCCTTCCCCTCCATTTCAAATCTCTCATACCATCAGCCATCAGCCATCAGCCATCAGCCATCAGCTGACCAGGCCTCATAGTTGGGGTGCGGGGTTGATTCATGATCAAGCAAGCCACTGGACTGATTAATTACTGCAAGAGTCAGCGTTGAAGGCACGATTTTTCAGCTCCCATGGCGTCGCCCTGCAGTTTCAAATTCAAAATCACGAACAAAAATGAAATATAAGCAATTTCCAGTCTCCACTGCTTTCACTATAACACAGGCCATGCATTGCATTGGCTTTCTTAACAAAATACACTATGAAACACAAGGTACAACATCTGGCTGCTCCTACTCCTAAGTCCAAGCATCTTACAAATTCAACACCCAATCCCACATCAAAACCCAGCCACCCTAACCGAAAATTTTCCCAATGATTCTCTCCCCTTTCTCACGGTGCCTTGATCCGATCAAAGCTCTCCGACACAGTTCTCATTCTCGGTCGCAACTCTGCGTCATGTTCTGTGCAGTTGAGTGCAAGATGAAATGCTGCTACTACCTGCTTTTTAGCATACACTTCAGACAGAAGTGCCGGGTCTATAATCTCGCACAAGGGCTTCTCTTCCCTGAATGCTTGCCTCACGAAACTCTCCAGTACCTCACCCTCATTATCTGCTCCTGAATCTGGCCTCCGTCCTGTTAGTAGTTCTAACAGGACTATCCCAAAAGAATACACATCACATTTCTGAGTATATTTGCCTCCGCTCATGCGCACCTCTGGTGCCAAGTGGTTGTTTTGGGAAGCTGCCATTGCAGAGGTTGCAATTGACTGCTTTGAATTCTGTCGCTTTGGTGCCATTGTTGTGGACTTTGAGCAACTCGACATGAGACGAGTAAGTCTAAAACCAGATATGAAAGGATTGAGTTCATCGTCCAGCAAGATTTTTGTTGATTTAAGGTTGCCATGCACGTATTTTCGACCACCGAACTCGTGTATGTACATTAAACCCCTTGCAGCTCCTTGAGCAATCTTTAACCTCGCTGCCCATGTTAATGGCGGCAAAGGATTGGAAGGCCCACCTACAACCAAAAAACACCAGACACAGCAGAAAAAGCTTCAAACAGTGCTTTCAAGTGGAGAGTTAATGCTGAAAGTGACCTCACGACAATTAGCATCGGAGTTTAACTTTCCCCATTGTTTTCCCGTAAAATGATAACAAAAGAGAAGCCTTTTTACACTAATGGACCACCAGTTCACTAGCATGGCACTCAATACAAGACAACCACCACCAGCGGTCCCCATTCTAAGGCAGATCAACGGGGAATAAAGACGAGTGCATTGGAGACGTGGATTTTCCAGTGACCAGAATGGGGTCGAAACCATATTGTTAGATTTTTGGCACTTATTACTGTCCAGACAAAGGTTGGACCACAAAAAAGGGGTCAATTTAACAGAGATACCCAAGGTGTAACAGCACTAAGTCATGTTATAATATTGTATGATCACGGACAACAGCCACTTAATAGAGACTCGAATCCCATGTGAAGAGGCAAATATTCATTCAAGGACAAGATGACCGATGGCTCAAAATATGCAGTGCGCAACAAAGAAGAAACCAGAAAGTGATTATGAAAACAGATTGAATTCACCAGCTCCTTCACATTTACAAACCATCATAATAACAATCACATGACCACATTATTAACTCTTAAAAGTAAAAAGTGGAATTTGAATTCATGATTGACCTCATGGCGTGACCATCGTGCCTGAATAGTCATAATGAGTAGCAAGACCAAATTACCAACAGTGAGCCCATGATTATTCAACTAAAGTTTCATTCCATATAGTCATGTATGGTTAAACTTCCCAGAACGTTTAATCTAGGGTAACAAAATATGATCTCTCACTTCAAACATATTGGCATATAGCACATATATAGTAAAGCAAGATAATTATTGGCCGAAAAAAGTTTGATGATTCAATTAAGCGAGAGCCAGCGTTATAAAAAATAAACAAACAACCGCAGCAAAAATTGATACCATGAAGTGCAGTGTGCAAGCTTCCATTGCGGATGAAATCAGTGATGATTAATTTTTCATCACTTGCATAGTAATATGCTCTTAAGCGGACGATGTTAGGGTGGTTGACCCTTCCAATGGTCTCCACTTCAGCTTCGAACTCCTTGAGCTTCCACGTGGCATCACCCTCACTCAACCGCCGGACGGCCACCACGGTCGCCGCCGGGCCCGACCCTTTCCCTCCAGCCACCACCTTATATACTATCCCACTCTTGCTCTTTCCAACCACATATGCGGATGCCCTTAATAAATCCTCTAGTTCCAGACTGAACCCTTCATCTACGATCACGAATTTACCCTTTTGCCCTTCACCTCCTTCTTCGTCGGCCTCATTGTCTAATTTTTGCTTCCCTAACTTCCCCAAATCAACCGTCCGTCGTCTGCGCAACAGCCACACTGACAACGAAATGGCCCCTGTTACCAATGAGACGCCGAAAATTATAGGGACAACGACGGAACGACCTCGCTCTTTCGCCTTCGCTTCTTGAAATCCCGTGGGAAAGCCAGGGTTAACGGTTTTTGGGTTCTCAGGGTCTTCGGTGCTTGGGTAATTCTCCGGATTCTGGGCTTCTGGGCAGGCATTCTGCAAAGGGAACCCACAGAGCCCGGGGTTACCGGAGAAAGCTGTAGGACCCTGGTTTAGCAACGAACCTACTTGAGGGATTTTGCCTGTCAGATTGTTGTGCTGGAGATCCAAACTGACAATCACAGGGAGTCGGCTCAAAGACTCCGGGATCCCACCGGTGAAGTGATTGTAAGATAGATTCAAGTTTCCGACGAGGTTAGTGAGCTCGGATAGAGCTTGAGGGAGAGAGCCATTAAGGGAATTTGAGGATAAATCCAAATGTCTGAGTGATTTGAGAAACCTGATCTCAGTTGGAATGGGTCCAGAGAGGAGATTATGAGAGAGGTCTAAAACGACGAGGGCGGTCGCGTTGAACAGGCGGGAAGGAATGGCGTTGGAGAAGTTATTATGCGAAAGACTGAGTTTCCTGAGCGAGTCGAGCAAACCAAGTTCAGATGGGATGTAACCGGTAAGGCCTTTGTTGGGCAGAGCCAGCTGCGTGACTCGGTCATGGGCACAGGCGACACCAGACCAGCGACATGGGGTGGAGTCAGAGTCGGACCACGAGTTGAGAAGTCCGGAAGGGTCAGACTCAATGGCGGCTTTGAGAGCGAGTAGTGAGAGACCATCGGAGTTCAATGAGGAGGTGGAGGAAGCTAAGAAGCAGAGGAGAAAGGAAGCTATGTGGAGAGGAAGATGCATTTCCATTTCCAGCCTCCTAGTGGGGATTAAAATAAAAGGGGTGGGAATGTTAAAGGATCATCTTGTAACGTATATTTAGAATCAGGGTGTCTCAGATTGCAGACTGCGGGGTTCAAGACGAAGAAGATGGCTTAGCATTTGAATTTTGTCGCATGGATGTTTTCGAGGTGGAGTTACAGTTTGAATTTTTCTGACCATTCTATCCTCAAGTTTTAACCATTTAATAACTCAAACTCTGGAGTATCCCAATAATGTTCAAGACCAAGTACACTCCAACAGGCTGTAATGAGTTAAAGTTATTCCATAGGAGGGATACTAAATGGTCTAGTTAATTATCAGGCATTTTTTGCCCTAAAAAATTTTAAAATATATAAACAGCACAGCTTCATTTGAAATTTCATATTAGATCGTTGGCCCCAAAAAAGATTTTTCTTGTTAGATAGATACATGTCAAATATAACGTTGATTTTCCATAAAGGCATTTTTAATTTAATGTTATTATTTTTTATATAACTATATAATTGGGTTATATTCAATTATTGCCCGGTTTTATTGGGGTAGTTCTCAACAATCTTCCATATTTAACAAGATCAAGATGAAAAATTCCCAAAAATAAAAACACCTGCCACTTTATGGCGCTCAAATACATATTAGTTTTGGAAAGGAAAATGCTTTATTATTATTATTTTTTAAATAGCATTAAATTTGCAAGAAAAAAGGGCCAGGAAAATATTTGACAAAAATCCGTTATCTGCGGCATCAGATTGAGATATAAACTTTTGGGATTGTTTGGGAAGGCAAAAGAAGAGTGAGAGTAAAATGAGATATTTCAATTGATATTTTTTAAAATAGGTTTTTAAATCAAAAACTATTTTAAAAAAGAAGCTACAAAAACCTGTTTATTATAGTATAGATGAGTTTCTACCACTGTTAATTCAAATATAAATCATATTTACAATCTAATTTTATCTTATTTAAAAAAAAAGAAGAAGTTACCTCTACTAATTCAAACAACCGAAGTGGTCCACGTAGGGGCGACCTGATTTGTCTGTAGCGATTTTTTTTTTTGAATGAAGTTTATAGTGTTTTTTATTTTGTTTTGAAAAATCTCACTATGGGGTGTGGTGTCAGAAAATCATATAACAAGGACAATATGCTTTGAGTTGTGACCTTCCTTTCACTTTTGTCAGTTTTGCCATTTTTTTTTTGTTCAACACTGCTTCTCTCTCAGAACCAAATGAAAAACCCAAAAATAAATAACTAAAATATAATGCTTCACGGATCCAGCGACTTCTTCTTTCATTCAAAATGGTAAGAATTATTTTTGGGTCACGTGCTCTCCTTGATCCCTTCCACAATTTTTGAGCTAAAATCCCAACGTTTTCTAATAGGCCAAAAGGGTAAAAAAAAAAAAAGTTGCCTAGCCTAAACTCTACTGGTTCAACTTTACATTTGACAAAGATTTGTGAACATGATTGCAATCTTATTTTAATCAGAGTGTAACAAATTCGCTAATGACCCGTGACCCATTTGGATCCAAGGCTTTCATAGCCCTTATGATTGTTGCTGGAGTTAGGTTACAGATTCATTATCTCATTGCAAGCCATGATTTTTTTCCCTCTCCAGCTGCTATTATTGTTAGTACTGTCACACATCTCTAACAATTTAATAACATTCGACCACAGGAAGTTCAAAGTGGAAGGTTCATTAGAAGCCAATGGGGTAAGTAAAATGGAGAAAATAAGGGTGATAAGAACAGGAATCAACACTAGGGCCACCCACCCGGCATTCCTATCCTCCACTATTCTAACTTTCACCGAAAGACCAACTAACAATAATTTTGAACACTTTGATGCTTTTGGGGCCCACCTCAAAAGCCCATTTTATGAAAAAGTATAAAGCAGCAGCCACTAAAAAATAAATTAATAAATTAATAATAATAATAATAAATAAATAGAAAGGTATGAAGCATGTGATTTCAGCCTTTCCACACACAACAGAACAGTTTGCCACGAAAGCAGAGTACATACCATAACCTCCTGGGACCATAACCCCACAGGACATCAAAGGTATCACCGTAAGGAAGTCCTAGAAATTTATATTTATAATCATTGTTATATATTGTAACAGCAATTTAAACATCATTTTACACGCAATGGTACATTGTGGCAATTTATTTTTGGGTCAACTTGAGGCCATTTTGTTAACTTTGCACCACTGCATGTAAAATAATTGAAGCCAACAAGTCTCAAGTATTTGTGGTTAAGCCTAGCCCAAACTCTCTACACAACATTACATTCTCTACGCCACTATTGGCCAGGAAGCAAAAAGGTACCTGCGGGATTGTCTGCCAAGGGAGTAAGGAACCAGTAGTGTTCTTGTTCTAGTTACAGAATAAAAGTGATCACCATATTGATTCTTTCAAGTTTAACTAAAATAAACAATTGCCAATTGCTGTAATGTGAAATGTACAGAGCATAATTTGCTCGTCTTGATTAGATTTGCAACGTGCATGCAAACTGCTAGAGTCTTGACTTAAGCCCCTTCTTTCCAGGAATCTCTAATGCATCATAATGACCAAAGCCATGGTAGAGAACTCTTATAGGGTTTTCCTTACCATATTCTTGGCCATACTCAGCGATAGATATCAAGCCACCAGCGTCTTTATCATACATGTACACTGTGATTGGCATCCTGCAGAATTCACTCCATATTAGCTCAAAATCCAAATTTGTAAAGTACACAAATGCATAGTGATTAAATAACTGGTTCAAGAGAGGGGCACTAACTGCAAAACATGCGAAGCTATGAATAGTTCAGGTTCACCACCCCACACATGGGGCTTCCTAATTTGGGAAACATAAGTATCAAAATCACCTTCAACAAACCTGCAGATATCATGTGACAATCAAATCCTAGTTCATAAAAAACAATCATTCCATGGGATCATAATAGTATGAGTTTCACAATTTCTCATTCTCATTCAGGCATCAAAGACATCCTGATGATACTTCAATCAACAAAAACAATTAACTACTTCAAACATAAATAGTCTTATTCGGTATATCTATATGTACTACAACAATTTTAACAAGCTATACTATTCATGAGTCATAAACATTGCAACTCATTTCTTAGAATCCATGTAATAAACAAGACCTACTCTAGCTATTTTTTAATGTTCTAAAACAATGACTACAGACCTAATCTGCCAGAAGGTGATGCATAACTTATCTACTTCAATCAATCTGCTGTATTTTTTCTACAAATTGGATATTTATGTCCATAAGTGACAATTGCATTGAGAAAAACACAGATTGAAAATCATCTATCTTCAGTATGAAAAAAAGGGCATTCCATGTGTTGGAATCACAAATATCTATGGATAAGTAACTTGAAAGCCTACCATTCTGTCTCTTCCCTTCTTTTGATAAATTCATCAGCAACCTAAACAATGTAACAAAAAAGAAAAAAATCAGGAACAACAGCAGCTGAAGAACTGAAGGGAGAAAAATGGTGGCACTGGAAGAACATTAACAGCAAGGTTTCCAGACTTCTATGCAAAGGAGATTTTAATTTTGCCATGACATGTAGTACTTTTCACTGATTTAAGAATAATATTTAAAATGAGACAAAAATTATTCATCAGGAAATATAAAAGAATCAAATGAATGTAGGCTAACTGTGTGCTCAATCCTATATGTTTTGTTTTTGTTTTTTTTTTTTTTTTCTGATGGAGCTAAGGGAGAGTCTAAGCTTATTAGGATGCTGCCATCTAATTAAGCGACAAAAAACATACTTTGCTTCGTAGCTCATCTGCTAGCTCTCTCTGAAGACTTTCACTTGGACAAGATTTTCCAGATCTCAAACAAGCCCCATGAGCAACAGAACGGAACAAACACCGTCCATCTCCAGGTATTCCTTCAGTGTGAAATTTTATGATGCAATCAATAAATATGAGTTAATTTTTACATCTGTAATTATTTCTATATATCTGTGCAAGCGCACAATTTATGTTGTATGTAATTGCATTGCTGTATGTAGCTAACTACACCATGCATATCTATGTTATCTGAATGCAAAAAGTTATTAGTAGAAAGAATGTGCAGCTCGATGTATCAAAAAGAAAAAGAAAAGAAAGTGCAGCTCACCAATTACAGAATAGTCAGTGTAAACTTTCTTCCCATGTGAGATTTTCACGTATGGCTCACTGCAGTCATCTTTCTTTCTCCCATCCTCTGTATCTGTCTCGGAATGTGCAGGTTGGAAACTTGAATTACAAACAAGTAATCCAAAAATCAAGCCAGCTGATGCACATCCACGCGGCCAAGTTAATGGCCCCACCTTACACTTGGCTTCAGGAAGCAGCTTTTGTTTAGGTACCAAAAGCCTCATATTCATACTTTGGCAAGCCAATGAAATTTCAACATTCCTCCTCTGAGGTTCTACAGAGCCAAGGACTTCAATGTTGTCCTTTTGCTTGGAGAAGCAAGATCCCAAGTAACCTCCCCTGATTGTCTGGCCCATAATAGTTGGACAAGACAATGTTGTATAAACAGAAAAACCACCATGTCGTGACTCAGACTTCCCAGGGGACAAATGGATAAAACATGAATTAGACTTTCCTTGGGACGAAAGACCACAGGAATTGCTGCTTAATAGCAGATTTGCACGACCTTTCAGGACAATGGCATTTATTGAAGATAAGGAAACAGGAGAGCAAACACTCATGTTTACATTGCCTGATCCACAATCAGATCTAATAATTAGCTTCTAGTCAAAATAATGTCCTAGGAATATGAATTTTAATTATTCATACTCAATTTAACAATAACAACTAATGCAAAGAAAGTTCACTGTTTCAATTCTGTTTCTTGAGTAGATTCGCAATTATATATTTAAGCTGAAATAGTACAACTAAACCCCAAAAATTTCATAAAATTTATGGACAAGATTTAAGATATAATGTGTTCTTAGATATACCGTGACTTGACTGCATGCTTTAATAATCCTTCCTACCTCTCATTAGAGAAAGCTCTTATCCAGTAACAAACGAGGCCAAGTGGCTAGCCAACTCGAGGACAAAAGTAAATGGTCTTTCTTGGATTGAAGATCGTAACTGCCAGATAATAAAACAATATATATGGTACTCTCAAACATGAAGGTGTAAATAAAAACTATTTGGGCAAAAACTGTAATATCAGTTAGAAAAAAGGGAAATTTAATATTCTTTGCTCGCATTCCCATTATCCATTTTGTGATAAAATGGTCGTGTCAGTTGAATTACAAAGAATTATCATACTGAACTCTAATCCGTTAAAATGCTCCCATAACATACCTGGAGATGCATATAAATTTGAGAAAAACTAACAGACCGAGTCTTGCGACTGCTCGGACCTACAGTAACAATATAACGAAAATTGGAACAAGCTTTAAAGGAATCCCACGATTTTGGGCACAACAGAAATGAAAAGTACAAGGGAAATAAACCTGTTCAAATGTTAGAAAAATGGCGGATACGCCATTGGGAATTCTAAAGAAATAGCTGAACAAGAAAACACGTGAATCGGGATGAGTACTCAAGAGAAAAGCTACATGCCAAAGGAAAAAATGCTGAAGCAAAGAATAAGCAAACTAACCTTGGCACCAAGTTCCCCAAATGTACGAGTTACACGATTTTGGAAAATAATTTTAGTCTAATTTAATAAAATTATTTAGATCCTCATAGAAGCCACTCCTGTAGCTGCGCCTCCATATCTTAACTCTGTAAATTCGTTCTGTCGTCAGCTCCCCACCGAACCGAAATCCGGCTTAAAATGGAAAACAATGACCGCATCAACATCCAACGCTGTTACGCAGTCGTTTTATGATATCTGGTGGATTTGAGTATTTGACATTGCCACCCACATTTTCTATTTCCAGTTTTCCAATAAATCAACACCCAGGGATAAAATTGTGGGAAAAAGATAGAAAAATAATTTTTAAATTGTAAAATTCTAAATCAGCCAGGCTTATTACCAAAAGTTACAAAGGGAATGACGAAATTTAATAAGCAATTTATAACTTATTTTTTAGAAAATACTTGATTTGGAATTTTGTAAATTCAAAGTTTTTTTTTTATCTTTTCCCCTAAAATTTATGATTAATTAATTATATTATTAATAAATCATGAAGCAGATTTTATTGTGAAAAGAACCTGGGAAATGGAAAATTTAAAAAAGATTTAAAATTTTAGGCATGCATTAGCACTATGTATGAATAGGATAACTTTTACAAATTTTGTCTTAGATGTAGAATACACACAAATTAGTAGTTTATTTTATTTTATTTTAATCAAGAATGGGACTCTAGCAAAAACCAATAAAAATGGGAGTTGAATTAATAAAAAATAAATACATAAGAATTATAATCTTAAAACTCATGTAATTTTTTTTTTTATATTAAAAATGGTGGCAAGTGTGCAACCATTTTGGGTTCTGCAGAAGGACGACTCTCCCAACATCTGAACCAACCACATGTTGGTAAAACTCATACAATTTATTAAACCAAAACAGCAAAACTTGGCCATACTATAATTTGCATATATAAACAAAAACCTATACTATAGTGGGCAAATAATGCATTTTTTTTTCTTAGAAAAAAATATGTGAATACACACTATATGCGGTCAAAGCCCACATACAGCCCAAAAAGAAAACTGTTCGAGATAAAAATGGAAGCAAAAAATGTTTGCTTGGGCTTGGGAGTACAAAAATAGGTTGGGTCTAGTAGGAGAGCTAATCTCTCAAATAGGACCGCCGTTACTTCCGGGGGAAAAGTCCAAAGTTGATGCTAGCAATCTGCCTCATTAGGGGGCCCAACAAGGAAAAAGAAAACCTTGCTCGGCCATGGCACCCGTCTTCTCTTGCGCAGTAAATGGGTTGGAATTTAATTTTCTGGCTGGTAATTTGTTTCCCCCTCAACATTGCTCTCGTTGCCTCCACTTTTTATCAGGTATCTCCGTTTCTCCCATATGTTTATTTCTTACCGTCGTTAGATTTTGATTTTGTCATCCCCAGTTATAATGCATTGATATGCAGGATTCACATAACTACTGTTTTAAGTTCAACAAATCTGATTAAAGTTCCTTTTCCCCCTGAAGATTCTGATCTTAACAGACTTGGAGGCTGACTATGTCAACCCCCACGAGGCTTCCTCCCGGATCAATTACCTCGTTGTTCCTGAGTTTATTGGGCAGGCAACACTCTGCGCTCTCTTTCTCCTCACTCGGCACTGGTTCATGATCTTGTTGACAATTCCTGTCACTGCCTATCACTTGATGCTGTATGTAATATTAGGTTTGATGCTTTTGCTGCAGATGCTGCGTTTTCAATTCTAATTTGATTTAGGAATATTTATATATAGATTTTTTTCTTGCTTCGTATGATGCAGCAATTGTCATGTAGCCATTGGAAAACTTAGAATATTTAAAAACTTCTAGCTTGATTCATAGTTGCTGTTGAGTTTTTTGGGCTGAGACATAAGAAATGGAAGCTTGGATAAATTTCTTACTGCTCTAGTTAGTTTGCAAATGAATTATTATATGCACGTATTTTGTTTAATATGCTTTTGCGTAGGATTTAGCAAAAGAACTCGTATGTTTTTTTTCATGAATCATGATTTAGCCATTTTAATGATTCAGGTATGTGAAACAGCAACATCTTCTTGATGTCACTGAAATGTTCAGGTCAGTTAAAGCTGAGAAGAAATATCGGATAGTCAAGTTTGCTTTATATCTTTTGAC
Organism: Acacia pycnantha; assembly: GCA_025563575.1. Taxonomy (NCBI): domain Eukaryota; kingdom Viridiplantae; phylum Streptophyta; class Magnoliopsida; order Fabales; family Fabaceae; genus Acacia; species Acacia pycnantha. The sequence continues at coordinate 951,349 of JAMWYP010000211.1, read as the reverse complement.
TCTTGCTGCTGTTGTCTTCAGGTATGCCATAACTGAAATAGTGTACATCGCATTATTACTGATTTATTTTAGTTTAGTTTTTCTAATCAAGGTCTTCCCCTAGGGCTGTCGCTGCAGGAACAATACTATTTCACAATTTCGAGTTTGAGGATGTCCGGTCTGCACTTTTTGAATTCTAGGAAAATTTTGTAATCATTTGGGAATGTGTAATCGGCGCCTTTCTGTGGTACCTTAGCACTTTGTTCTCTTGTAAAAAATTAACTACCTAAGTTTGCTTGAAATTGTATGAAATCAATTTACTTGTCCATTTATCCTTCAATATGGATGGATCTTGTATATAAGTAAAACTCTTGCATGTTACCCTCATCTTATCGTACTTTTGCAACTATCCAAACTGCAATTGACTTTTATCTTCAATCAATTGGTTGGATTAGTTATATTTGAGCCTTAAAGTATGTATCAGAAGCCTCTAAAGAGTACATATGGTTAAACCTAAAGCATATTATAAGACACGAATCTTCTTCATCTCTTTCACATCTTTTCCCCTTTCTTCATGTTTGAATCTGTGAATGTAATCATGTAGAGAGGGGTTGGGGGAAGGGGTTTTTCAAACCACAGAGCAAGTAATCTTATGTTTAGAGGACTGGATGCTAGATGCAAAAGTCAGAACATGTTGATGAGTTTGGAAAATGCCTATGTTGCTGCCAATATTGGCTTGTTTTGAAAGAAAATGAGCATAATTTTACCATAACTTATAATACACCCCACATGAAAGCTTTGGCTTGAAACATGAACGAAACACAAGCTCATTATGTATCGTGTTGGAATTTAGTTTCACTGAAGAAAATGGTGAGCAAAGAAAGTTAAACTCTTGACCGCTTGTTCGTTAAAGCTTTGTTACCATGTTGATAGCCAATTTAAGTTAAAATTATAAGCAATTTATTCAAGGCCCTCGAATATTTGTTATAATTCTTAACAATATTTACCTCATGAGAGCAGATCATGCTTAATTGAATCAGAATGTGCTGCAGATAGTTGGTGAGGTAATTTTTTTTTTTTTTAGGTTGCTTCTTAGTAAGGCTGAAAGATGGTGATATCTTTTAGTCTTTGTAGTTTGAAATTTTAGATCTTGTGTTGCGGTTATGTAATATTGCTGCTAACCATCAAAACTCTGAGAAGATACAGTAATAGGGGAAATAACTCTGCTGGAATTTTCCTAATTATCTTTGTCCTAGAATTTTAAAATCATCTTCCTCATGTCAACCTCTTTTGTTAGGGAATTGCCTCCAAACCTGTCATCATGGGGCAAGTTTGGTGGAAACGTATCCTAGAACAGTACCTGAAATCCTGTGCCAAAACTCAAATTCTTATCAATTGTTGGTATCTAGCTATGTATGACCATATGTTACTGTCTAAACTGCAAAACCACAGCTGGGAAATCATGTAGGAGGTTTCTGGAGACGTGATTATACAAATGTGAAGAGTATGGTAAGATGTGAGTAGTGTACTAATGTTTAGAACTTAAGTCTTTGATGTTGTGGACTATGAAATATGAATATGTCGATGTAGCACAATCAATCCGTAAGACTGGTTTTAGGGACGCTAACTAGTCATCTGTGTGTTCCACTTGTAATTTTGTTTAGGCTGGTCTTATTCATTCTGGACCACTTACTACCACAATATCATCTCCCCCACTTCGTCTCACTATTCATTTATGATGAATTTATTTAACTTGATTTTTGTATATTAGTCGTTATATGTTGTGCAATTATTGTTTTCTAGCTTATGTGCTCTTTTTAAAATAAAAAGAGAGAGAAGAAAGCGTTGATGGATAGGAGGATGAGGGTGAGGCTTCAAAGGAAGAGGTGTTGGAATAAGGGAAGGTTGACAAATGAAAAGGAAATAAAAACAAAAAGTGATGAAATGATGCGACCAAACTGATAAAATTTGGATGGCTTTTAGCTGTCTGGTTTGGTTCCTTCTTTGTTTCTGTTGTGGTGCAAAGAGAATCGGTGTAATTCAATTCTTTAGATGTTTGAGGCAATTTGAGAGTTATGGGATATCATATCATATCAATCAGGTTTTTGGGTTCTTCCTTGTGTGTCCTTTTTCTGGGGGCCCCCAATACGTGTGGCTGTTATCTTTCTCTTTCCTTCTTTACTTTCATTTTTCAGATTTCCAGCTTCTTCTTTCATTTCTTTTTGGATTTCCATATCAGACTGAAAGCCAATATCATTCTTGTCTTTCACTTTGATACTACAGCAGCCATGGATGCTGCTCCTTGTGATTTTTAATATATTTCAGCCCCATTATTTTTCAAGTTCACAATCAAAAGATATATAATTTGAATTTCACTTTAAAAAAATTACATGATAAATTATACATAAACCCCTTAAATTTTTTTTTTTTTTTTGCTAAAAAAATTTTAGGAAAGGGGTTGGGCTCACCCACAATCCAAGGGTAGGGCGCTTGGAGCCCAGTTCACAGGGCATACTAGACAGAGAGTACACATGTCTCCACCTCTACCAGCGTTTCCACTGCTTCCTAGACCCCTAGGATGTCTCCCCCAGCGCCTTGACCAACGCAGGGATCGAACCCCCTCCCTTAAGGTGAGGAAGTCCGACCCCTTGCCAGTTGAACCCAAGGACGAGGGGTTAAACCCCTTAAAATTTGGTTCAATCCCAAGTCTTATTTCTCAATACCAGGGGTGGTACCAAGCATTCCCATGAAAGATGGTAATATGGAGTTCCAAGATTGTTGAAAAGGTAATACTCCCCTGATCCTAAATATATGATAAAGTTTATAGTGTAAATTGTGTTACAAACATTCTATATTTAGGATCAGAGGAGGTACCAAATATAGTAAAATGGGCAATCTCAATTTCAATATCAATACCAACCCTTCCGATACTTGGCATCAACCAGAGCCTAGTGTTAATTACGTGTTTTTTTTTTTTCAAATGAACCCGGAATCTTGATTTGACATTTATATAAGCAAGAGGTTAACGAAGAAAGAAAAGGAGAGTATGGAAATAGTGGGAAGAAAGAGACAGAGTTTGGTTGAGAGTGACAGGGGAAAATAGAGACAAAATGAGGTGGAGACACGTCCAATTATTCTGTTTAAAGCTTCTCACAAACAGCAAATGAGAGATGTGAAGATTTGTCCATCTTTATTACTACTCACTGCAAATATAATGGATCATTATTTCCCAACCCCGCACAAGAACAACAACAAGACCAAGTATTTTGAAGGAATATATCAACGATTATTGAGAAAGCCAGAAAGGCTCGCCCACTTTATATTTCTCGGGGCAAAATTGTATTCTCACATTATCTCAACCCATCGCAGTTAACCGTTTTCTTCATTTGCCCCCAAAAAGATATTTGAGTAAACAAAAGAGTAGAATTTAAACAAAAATAACTTTATAATCAAGTGACATGAAAGCTCTTGTGCATGTTTCACTTTGATAATTAAGTAACAAGCGAAGCCATGGTGTATGGGAAAAAAGTAATAAAGGGGAGATCAACATAGATAGACGTGTAGAAATGCATGACATGTGATTAAAGCAACATAGTGTTTAATGGCAAAGGACAGTACACACACACACGCTTTGGATTACGAGTGTGGGGTCGTAATCAGTACAGTAATCTCACGGATCGCCGTCAGAAGAATTATCATGTTTTATTTTAATACTAACCCCTCTTTCTTTTATATATAGGACACTTTTTCAAAGTGTTTCAGGACCATATATCATCAGATCAACAACGGAAATGGCATATGACAACGTCAATTCAGCCGAAGCAACCAACATATGATTTATGATTTCTTTCCATGAACATGCTCGACTGGTTTGCGTACGTAGTGGTCCTTGGTCCAGATCCTTAGCTTTTGAGCTGCTCCTCTGCTACTTCTTCTCAGTTTTACTTTCTCAATAACACCATTTTCGCTTTCTAATTAATGGGTTTACAAGACAACTTTTAATTTATATCTGTCATAGCGACACAAGTGTACTGTCATATACTGATACATGTCTACTCTTCCTACTATTTGCACTCAATATGATAAGGTAATTATTGGTCTATAGATTAACATATATTCACGTATTATCAAAGCAAACACTTGTATGTTGAACAGAAATAAATTAAAACATCATCTGATCTTGTGCTTCTTAATTACACAAATGATGAGGACTTGATTCTTTCTTAACCCAGTAAACTTTGTTTTCTGTATACAATATGACAGAAAGCAAGACTTTGGATCCAAGAGGTAAATGGTCTCAGTTGCATGCTAGTTAGGAAGCAATGGTATTAGTTTAAGCATGATTTTGTTGACAAACAAAAACAAAGAAAGCGTTATCACGGTCAACATGCACAACGTTGTTGTTTGACAACTTTCACCATCTTTTTTAAACGTTACTTCACATATTGCTAGGAACAAGGAAGGAGAAAACCAGTGACTAAGTATACACGCACCTCAAATAGACAAACGTATCCAAGTAGGAAAATGTGAGGTAGAGATTGTGACTTGCCCATATGATGAGGTCAATTAAAAGGGGGCCAGCTATTGAGGCAAAAGCTGAGAGGGACAGTGATATTATTTTATTATTATATGTCTTTTTGAAAAAAAATATAAGTAGGAGAGTTATATTATACTCCCTCCGGTCCTAATTATAAGAGCAAATTACCAGAAGTTGGAGGGATTAAGGAAGAAAGTTAAATTAGTTAATTATGTGTATTTTCCTAAAATACCCTTACCCAAATCCTCCTGTATCTTTCTTTCTGAGTATAATATTTAACAAACAGAAGCAAACCAAGAATGTCACCTGTAGCCATGTCTTTTGTTGCATTATAGGGAACTCGTCCCTTATATACAGAAGAGCCCCGGATATCATTCCTACATATAATTAATCCAAAAAAGAAGAAGAAGAAGAAGAAGAAGAAGAAAACATGAATTTCTTTCACTCTCCAATGCATTTTGTAATCAAATCAAAAAAAGCTAAATTAATTATGAGTATATAAAATAATTTATATATTGAACAAAAACTTTTACAATTATTATTTTATATAAAAAAAGTATAATTTAGGTGTATATGACATTAATGAGTTGCAAACATTATTTACTTTATAAAATATATAGGTGTATTATTAAATTATAATTGAAAAAGTATAAATAGGGGTATTATAGGAAAAAATTGACAAAAGTTAAAACTTGCTATTATAATTAGGACCAAAACCAACTCCAAAATTTGCTCCTATAATTAGGACCGGAGGGAGACTTAACTCGGGGTAACGCGTAAAATTGGTTGGAGTAGTTTTTTCATCAAATTGTGATGAGTGGTTGGATTAGTTATTTTAGAAAATAATTTTTATAATTTAAAAGGTAAGCATGTGGAATGAGTTTTGTCTCGACTTAGAAAAATACTTCTATGCACAATAAATAAAATTTCCAATTTGTCCTAATGGTGTTTGCAATCTGTCAACTTCATGTAAAAAGGATTAAAAAGAATCAAAGAGATAAAAACATTTTGTACGATGAAGAGAAAATCAAAGAGGTATAAACATATCTTAATTTGGGGTACGAAGACAAAGAGTTTTCCATGGCCTTATTCTCGACAAGCATCCTTAGTGTGTTATGCATATATAGTGATTGAATCTTTTTCTTGACTGTTCTTTGGCAAATATGTAATTTATTCTTCTTCAATATTGTTTACATTATCATTAAACATATTATTAACTAACCGTTAAAAGTTAACCTATATATTTATTAGGGCGATATTGCTACAATTTGAAAACTTTTGAGTAACATTACTCTTAAGTGAAAACTTCTAAAATAAATTTATATCATAACAAAAATGATGTAGATAATCCGTGAATTATCAGCTTAATTAACATATTTAATTAATTAATGATCAAACTTAGCATAATAGTCTTGACAAAACTACTAGGATTTAGAAACTTCTGAGGCGATATTGTATCATAAAAAACTTTCATAGTAAAATTGCTCTACCTCGTTAAAGCTTGGAGAATAAAATAGATCAGGACCCAGGTTAACGAGACGGGGGCTTTTATTGGGTGGTCCCCAGATTTGGTTGCTTTTACGGTTTTACCATAGTAATGGACGAACAGAATTGTTAGCAGCGTCCGAACAGTGTTACCTTTCTTCTCCCACTAAACTCAGCCTTTGTCCGTAATGTAGTCGACGTTGCTTTCACATTACTTCAAATGGCTGTCAAGCAATTCCACACACCCTGCATAAGAGACACACCCCAATTCCACCGGCTTCACCGCCATTGATTCATTCACCGCTTCCCATAATCAATTCTCTCCCTCCCTCCGCGTCTTTCATTCTCATTTCACTCTCTGCTTTCTCCCACCTTGCGGCTTTATCAGGCCAATTGTTTGGTTTAAAGTTATAATGCTTGAAAATTTGTAAGATTAATCAACTGAGCATTTCAGTTCCTCCAGAATTTGAGGAGGTTTAGCTTCCATTTCTCATAACTGATTTTGGATCATCGTAGATTGGTTCAACTTCCCACTTGATGGAGCAAACTACAGGAGGTTTCACTGGATTTAGTCTCACTGCCGGTGAAAGCGATCAGGCCGCACTTGAATCCATTCAATTCAACGAGGAAATCGAGCGAATCATAGCCCCAGCCCCAGAAAATGTCAGCTTCACTGCACTTCTCGAATTACCCCCAGCGCAAGCCAAGGAAATCCTCCACTCGCCCAACTGTGACGGCGCCTCCGCCGCCGCCGCCGCGGTGGTCCCCGCCTACGGTGAACAATCCTTCTGCCATATCAACGATCAGAGACCCCACATATTTCACTCTTTCATTGGCACTTTAACACTCCCTTCTGACACTGCTTTTATCGAACGCGCTGCCAAATTTTCAGTGTTTGCCGAAGAGAACTCGTCGCCGGAGGAACCTAACTTGGCTCCACTTAGTTCAGGAGCAAATTTGAACAGAGTAAAGCATGAACCCCCGGAAACGGATTCAAATCCTAAGCCAACCTCTGTTATCGCTTCTAACCCCTCGATTGAGTACAAGAATGAGAGGGCCACAAAGAGGAAGGAACGAGAGAAGAAGGTAATTGGAAATGTAATTGTAACCAACCAATAATTAGGGTTTATGCTTTCGATGATATGGTTCCGTGCTTAAAACATGGAATAATGACCGAATCTTTGAAATGCAGGATAAAGAGTTCTCGAAGAAGAAGAGTAAAAGCGGCGCCGACGAAACATCCGGAGGCGGAGATAAACTTCCATACGTTCATGTTCGAGCTCGTCGAGGGCAAGCTACAGACAGCCATAGCTTAGCAGAAAGGGTAACCTGCTAACCACTGATCAGTCGTTTAATTACAAAAGCTTTTCTTAATTAATTATGATTTTAATTGACAATTGGGTAGGCCAGGAGAGAGAAAATCAACGCTCGCATGAAGCTTTTACAAGAGCTGGTCCCCGGCTGCAATAAGGTAGGCGTGATGATGTGCCTTTGGTTGCTAGAACTAATTTATCACGATTTTATCATTATTTGCAACTGCATTAATTGTGTCCTGAATTTTATCGCAATTTTATTTTACTAAGATAGATTTCTTCATATTATTTTTTTAATTATGAACTCGTATTTCGGCCAAAAATGAACTAATAGAGAATTTTTATCTTTTTATCTGTCTATATATGATGTTTATGTCTTGTAATAGTTTATATTAAATAATGACACATACGATTTTGTTAGTTTTAATTATTAAATTAAATTATTTAAATTAAACCGACAAATTCACAGTAAGCTATTGTACTACTATTGTAATTGGGGCATGATAACTCTTTTCCATTAATTAAAAAAAAAGGGAAAGCGATCTTCTCCTTTACCCTTTCCCTCCATTACCTTTTTCTATTTTTTTTTATCATTTATTGGATCAAAAATTCAATTGTCCAGATTTAACATTCTATAAAAATAGTTATTATTTCAGATAAAAAATAAATTTAAATTGTTAAAATTTCATTTGAACGTCAATTTTTTTTTTATTAATAATAGTATACATGCGTGAACTGTTCAGATCAAATTTTACCTGCTTAAATTTATTTATCTATTTTTATCTAAAATTATAATAATATATATTTTCATAAAATGTTAAATCTGGACCATTGAATTTTTGATCCAAAGATAATAAAGAGTAGAGGAGGGTAATGGTGGGAAAAAGGAAGAGAAGGGTAAAGGAGAGAATCCACGTTCCACTAGAAAAAGTGCTTGCTTTTATATCAAGAAAAGGGACGGACGGCCCCTGAGGAAAAGTAAAAATCACCACGGGCAATTACCAAAAGGAATGAAGACGCATGGTTTCAAATTACAGCTCCTCTCAAGCATTTTTTTTTTTTTTTGGGTTTATAGACATTACAATAAATATGTATTTTATACAGCATCACATTAAATATCCATTTGTATATATAATGTAAAATTTACAGAAAAGCTTACCATTTGCTTATATCAACCTCCTTACTAAATACATAATTCATAGTCTAATTTAATAAAATTTATCATCAGTATAGATATCTGAATATATAAAAAAAATGTGTAACAAGTTATAATATTTTTAAATTATAAATAATATATTTTTTATTTATTAAAAATTGTACATGGAACTCATATGTGGTTTCCCTAAAATTTATAGTATTCAAGCAATTAAATATCTTTTTTTAATTTGTTCACATGAACAAAAGTCAATTCTCATTGTCAATTACATTTGCCTAATTTTACCATCTATGTGAAACATTTTTCTTTCAAGAATAGTATTATTCCCTTCCCTAGACCCCTAGACGTCCTTAGGATACATTGTGTTGTGCCCTTGTGGGAAAAAAATGGCATGAACAAATTGCTTACTGAACTGTAGTTTTTAGATTATATCTTTGTATAAAACTGTTCTCATTGAAAAGAGTGGGCGTTGTTCTCATATGTATTTTTTCACATGGATCGTCTATTAACACTCAAACAGTCATTCCTTCGGGTCCTTCTTGTTATAGGACAAAATATATACGTCACAAGTGTGCTGGATTTTGTTCATCTCTCTGCTTGTCAGTTTTTACTCTTTAGCCTTACGGCTTGTTGAAGAGACAAAATGATGGACTCTGCTTCAATAACTGGGAAGAGACACGTCAAGTATAGTGGGTGTGTGTTGGAAACGAGTGTCCTGGGGCCCTAAAATTTTAATCTATCCTGTGACGGTGATGGGATCACCATCCTTGTGAGTTTAGTAGGCATATTAAACAGTATATGACTAAAATAGGTCGATAAATAAATGCTTTGAGGGGATCGGTGTGAACTTGACAGCGATGCAAGAAAATTTAGCATGTGCCTGTTCTGATGATGTTGCTGTTTTAATAATTCTCGTTTGCATTTCTCGATCAAGGGAAAAAATCTGCTTGAAACTGTTTTCCTTAGAACAATATTCCATCACTCTTGCATAAATTGGCCAGGTTTATAAATGCTAAATTTGTTGGCCACTCTAGGTTAGCAGATGATTGTTTAAGATTTTCCCCTCATGGTTCTGCTCTATAAGGTCACGCGTTATCTGACACGACAGAGTCTCTCTACAGATTTCAGGAACAGCTTTAGTTCTGGATGAAATCATCAACCATGTTTATTCTCTTCAACGCCAAGTGGAGGTTAGACTTTCACATCCTAGCCATTTAAATGATTGATTTAAATTCATGAAAAGGCCACAGTTGCTAATCCGGTTCTCGATATAAATATGATGTGGCTTATTAGTTTCTAAAAGAGGATGGGTTCCGTTGTCATGTTTTATGGTAATCATAACTTGTTAAACTCATTTTCCTCAGTTATCAATTGCAAATTGAATTGAAATACGAAACAGTTATATTTGAGTTATCTTTCACCGACTCCAACTTTTTCTGTTTGAAATGAGCCCTGGCTTCAGTTCTTGTCAATGAAACTAGCAGCAGTGAACCCAAGAGTTGATTTCGACCTTGACAGCATATTGGCTACAGAAGTAAGTAATTTGAATTTGATCTAATTTCTGGATTTCCATTCTCTTCCATGAATCATTGCCATACGTCAGCTATATATTTGTTTGTGGCTTGGGAGCACTCTGAACTCTCTGATTCTGAATGCATATTTGAGGGATACTTTGTTTGTGGCTTGGGAGCACTCAAATATAATGGCAAACAGTGGGCATCAACCAGTGGGCATCGAACTCTCTGATTCTGAAATCTTGTGAAGAATTTGGGATTTGGGTTCAGTAGCTTCAACTCTTCGTCCGAATCTTGCATATTTGAGGGATACTAGATAACATCTCTCTCATCACTCAGGTCAGCTAGTATTTGTGCCATCCACGAGTAAATTTTTGCAATTTAAAATTGACAGATTGGGATACAGAATTTTGTAATCCTGACGTGACGGGACTAGATTCCTTTCTGAAATTGTTCCTTTCTCAACTGCTTAACTTTGTGCATTCACTAGTTAGTGACCAGTAAAAGTGTTACTATTTCTCTCTTTGAATGGATCTTTCTATCTATTTTATATATCCTTGTCCAGATACCTTCAATGGTGAATTTGAACATAAGGACTGTGAAAGATACTGTTTGTAGCCTGTCATGACATTCTCTCAGATGTCATGCCAGTTCATGAGTAGTAGAAATAAGCAGGGCAGATAAACACATGCAATCTTTAATTCAAGCGCAGGGATTCGTATGTGAAGTTGAGAGTGAGTTTTTGATATTCTCCCTCTCCCTTGCTACTTGTAGGGTGCATCTCGAGTGGACTGCAACTTTCCCGACATGGTTACTCCTCCAGTGTGGCAGGAAGTTGCAGTCAACGGAAACAGGCAGCAATATCAACAACAGTGGCAAATCGATGCATTTAACCAACCAATTTGGGGGAGGGAGGAAGAGAACCGTAATTTCATGACCCCAGAAAACTCTCCTGAGCTATGACTCGTTGGCAAATTCAGGTACGTCGGATTTAAACTACTACTGCATATGCCTCCTTCCGGAAGATAAGTTCCACTTTACTTGTTTTAAATTGAAGTCTGTCATGGTTCTGGCTCTCACTGACCTTGGATTCAGTAGAGGATCATATATAGTATAAAAAACACGAGGAGATGTACTTATTCACAAGTTGTGAATAAATGTTTCTCATTCTATAATTCTATGCAATTATACAGAGCCCTCTTTAGTTGGGGTTGAAATCATTTTGTCTTTGCTGAAATAAAAAAGGAACCTTAGAGATGCCTTGATAAATAGATGTGAAACTGAAATCAAGTTTGACATAATTACGATGCAGCATCTCTGCAGTCAAATCATCTGAAGATGGAGCTGTGAAGGAAGCAAGAGGTAGTTGCAGTAGTGTATATATGATGAAGAAAATAGTATTAGCAGTAATTGATCAGCCTCAACATTGAGCCGGGTTTCCCTGTCTTCTATTAGCCGAGTCAGGTGGCAACCTGGATTTTCCTCGACCACAGAGGGAGTAAGAATCGGTAATCTATTCTTATTGTTATATTAAAATATATAGTATTCTTATATATGTATACCCAACTACAGTGGGGAATGGGGATGGAGGACTCATTCAGTCAAGTAGTTTCATTTATGAGCCGATGATTGATTCAAGCTGTAAAATGATATACTTAATTATCAAGGGAGTTTGTTGGTTTGTGAACTTTGATGATTACTTATTCGAAGAGTTGCCTGAACATTTTTTTTTTTTTATATTAAAAATTTTAGAAAAGGAGTTGGATTGCCTGAACAATCTTAGTCTAATTGTTAGCTCCTGAGGTGATCAAGACCCAAACTGGTGCTGTCGCAATCACCTTTTATGGTTTATTGGACTTGAGGCTTGTCTTTATTCTGATGAAGTGCTCTTCTCAATCGAATTCTTGACATGGGCCTCACAGAAAAGTTGTCTAACCTTTACTACATGGGATACATACATACACGAGAGTTGCATAGTGGACATGGTTGATAGCGACACAAGCATTCTTGGGCTTTTTGAGGGAGGTTTCAAACTAAACTAACAAACTTAAAACGAATGAGCAATATATACATTTTGAGTTTGTATAAAAAAATATATATATACATTTTGAGCATTACAAAACCAAGAAGCGTCACCAGTATTCTTTATTAATTAGTGTGGTTCGACCCTCTCGTTAACCAAACTCCAGTCGATATCCTCGATGGAATCAAGACCTTTAAAATCACCAACTGCTCCATTAGAGGTTCACTGTAATACTCTTCATTATTCCATAGAGATTCTGTAATATCTTCCCCCTCTATATTGGAATCTCAGAAAACCCATCTGGTAGCAATTTCAGGTCATCACAAACGCCTCGCTATTGGCCCCCCTCTGGTTTTCTGCTTCGAATGGAAGTTCAATAACCTCATCACTCATTACTGATTCAGCAATAATTTCGCAACAGACGTTATTAGGTTCCTCCGCGCTCCCGGGATTAGGGTTCGGATGATACTGTTCGGAGGAGGAGGTGACCGTCGTCGAAGGTGGCTCGACTGGATTATTGTTGTTACTAATGTGCAAAAGAATCTCATCCGCTGTGCGTTGCTGAAACAACTTTGAAGCACCTTTTCCGATTGGAATCTCAGTACTTTTAAGAATGCTTTCTATACCATGAGATTGCCACACGAAATTCAATTTCTTGGCGGCCGCGGTAGGGCCCTTCAATCTTATCTTCGCTATATCAGATGCTGTCGCCGCCTCCTCCTCCGTCTCTGATCGATCATGCCGACCCAGAAAATACCAACACTTAAATCATAATTACCACACACACATATAAAGGAATTCACATATACGTACGTTACGTAGGGAACTTGAATTCATATATATATGAACTCACCGAATGTGCCCACGTAAAGTTCTCGCGTGTTTTTGCCTCTACTCACCTTGGCTTGCCATCTACTCGTCTCTCCGATCCTATTTCAGGCAGATATTATGTTTGTGTATATACATATATTTGTGTGTGCAATGATATATATATATATATATATATATGGGATAGGATATTGTTACTACCATTTTTTGTTACTATCACTTTTCCACCGTTAGATCAGAATAGATTCTAATCTAACGGTGGAAAAGTGGTAGTAACATTGGTAGTAACAAAAAATGGTAGTAACAATATCCTATCCCTATATATATATATATATATAGAGAGAGAGAGAGATGGAGGGGGGAGACTGGAGAGTTAAAATGCGAGTCTGTGGACTCTACGATAAACTGAGAGGCCCTTACGAGTCAACGTCTTTTTCTTATCATCATGACTCATCGTGATGAGTACCGTCAAGTTTGGGATTTCATTAATCATCCACTTTTATTTTTTTTTAAATGACAAAGGCAAGCCAAGGCTTGGAGAAAAGAAAGATTAGGAAAAGTCTAATCCTTAATACAACAAAAAGCAAAAGCTAGCTATAGCAGGCCAATTGGTCCCTCAGAACCATATGAAGGCATCCTCTAGGAACAGCTGGTATGAGCATCGAGAGAGTCGGAGTAGATGATGGCTCTCTACACACCCATTTGCTGACCCATATCGGAATCAGTTTAGCACTTTAGCACTTTAGCTGATCGGCCAAGGGGCGCTTGTCCAGAGCCTAGGAGATCTAGACGGTTCAAATCTCTTCTGGAGGTCAAGACCATCCATATTTCTATTTTTATAGGATTTTTTTTTTAAATTTTTGAAGGGTTTTTTTTTTTTTCCATTGCCAGTTGGTATCCTGAAAATATATTTTTAGTATTAGTCAGTACTCTAAAATAATTTTTTAAGATCATCAAGAATTTTTTCAATACTCTAAAGTATCTTCTTAGTACCATTCAGTACCTTCAAATATTTTTTCAAGATTATAAAAAAATATTTTAAAGTATCAACTAGTACTAAAAAGATACTTCAGTGTGCTAACTTATTTTTTTGAGTACCCTATAAAAAATATTTCAAGGTACCGACTGCTACTCAAAAATACTTCATGATCTTGAAAAATTATTTGAGGGTACTAAATTGTACTAAAAATATATTTCCGGATATTAACTGACACTGGGAAAAAATCTTCAAATTTTTCTTTTAAAAAATCCTATAAAAAGAGAAATATACCACCCATATTTCCTAAGTGCTGGACGAGCGCCCCCTGCTCGGCCAAACGCCGAGCGTTTGATACCTAGACAATTGATCGAGTTAAATGAAACTCACTTTCTAATAGCAGCATGGCACTCCTCTCTGCTCATATTTATCCTTCCTTTCTAACAGTTCTTTCTTGTAAGCACTTGGCTGCAACAGTGTGCACACACACATATATATGCTAGACATTAAATATAAGCTAACTAATTGATTAATCACTGTGATATTCGATAATGATGAATATTTACGAACCACGTACATGATAATTTGCATGAGTGGATTCACCCCATATTTTGATGGCAAGCAAGTCGCGCGCTCTTGCTGCATCTTCTACATTCTCAAACAGACCTTCCCAGGCAAGAACAAAAACAAAACAAAACAAAACGGGTAGGTTTTCCTATTTTAGCGTGTTCCACGCTGTTGAAATAATAACGTAAATATCAACTGGTGAAAAGAAGAAATTATTCATCATTCGCTTTAATTATACTCATGCTGGATATATATATATATATCATTTGGCTTTTTTTTTTTTTGAACAATTCTATGTATATCATTTGGCTTGATATAATGTTTTATCAAGTCACCCCCTTAATGAAGGATATTTTGATATTTTTATTTTTGTATTTATTATATGAATTTTACCAAAAAAAAAAAACATTCATTAATTCCCATAACTCTCAGAACGACGTCGTTTTGGGGTTAGGATAATTAATGAAGGGTCTTTTAGTAAAATTTATATAATAAATATAAAAACAAAAATACTAAAAGACGGGCTTCATTAATTCCCTTAACCCCAAAGTTATGTCATTTTGGGAGTTAGGAGAATTAATAAAGGGTGTTTTGATATTTTAAATTTTACTAAAAGATCCTTCATTAATTCTCTTGACAAAACTGTATGTGAAATGACATGACAAACGATAAACCATATATATATATATAGTTACATACCCAGATGCACTACTTGAGCTGCTTTGATAACAGATACACGCAAGGCAAGCAAACAGAGAGGGTTAGTAAGTTGCATTCAACATCAAAAAATAATTGAAGCTAAGAGCCTAAATAGTGTGCTATACCGATAGAATTTTGTTATTGGTAGGATTTTAAGTTTACTTTTTCTTTTCTTTTTTTTGATTTTGGTCTCTCAAATTTCATTTTGTTTATAATATTGACCCCATGATTTAATAAAAACCTAGAGTATTTTTCCTTTTGACGAGCCAAAACATAGTTTAAGATTTGACATTAGTGACCTTTAGTGTTATAACTTATAACTCTTTATATATCCCTTCACATAAATTTCTTAATTTATAAGAGTATCAATTTACCAAAAACACATATGATCTATCTCTTCATTTTACGATATTCTAACAATCAATAGTTAATATTTTAACAAGGTATTTTATTATTTCATATATGCATGCTCCTCCCACAAATGTATTACCAACAAAAGGGACAAAATATGGTATACGTAAATTCTCAGTGTGTGTGCGCGCGCGCATAGATGGATAGTAGCGTGCTGTAAGTCACTAAGTCCTCCAAATTTCAAAGTCACGGCCAAGTCGTATAAATCCAATTTATACGTTGAATAACGCTTGTGTTTAGCCTCACGTATCTATTGAAAAGTACTTACTTCTTTGGTCCTGTTTACATCATTTGTAAAGTACTTTCATCATGTTTTATATCTTCCAACAAAAATCTTGACTTCATTTAACTCTCTCATCAAATTTAACAACTTTCCAACTATTTAATATTTTCTCCGGTACTTTTTCATAAGGAACACTTATTACAATCACGTAGTTAGAAATGTTAGTTAAAAGCAATAAATACAAGCAACGTGACTTTCTTCTCAATTATATTCTTATTTAGAAAGAGTGTACATAAGAGCTAGTAGGTGAAAATTTGTAGCACACAGATAATAATAAGTGACTTATATTTAATAAGGTAAAAATAGAAAAATCAATTTAAAATTTCAAACCAATGAGATTTGTTCCTTATAAAATAGACCACCCTTATGAGAGAAAATGTTCCTTATAAAAGGATCAGAGGAAGTATACATTATACCCCATGAGAACAAAGTCAATATATAATAATAGATTAAGGGTAAAATTGTACATTTTCATACGAAAAATTTCTCTTTCTACCCTATAAATAGAACAAAAAAGTTCTTCTCTCTTTGCTCTATAAATATGACTATATAGCACTGGCGGAGGCACACTAGAGCCAATAGGGGAAAGTGAACCTATAAAAATTTAAAAAATATATATTTGTAAAGGAATTTCATTTCAATTGATCTGATTTGGTTAATTGGTTAAAGGTTGGCCATATGAGTTAGAGGTCTCGGGTTCGAACACGCCTTGTTATCATTTTTTTAAATTTCGCATGAAGTGAAGAATCATTCTTATCTCCTCTTTCTACCGTTTTCCATCTTTTGCCCTGCGCGCGTGAGGCTGAATGCATTTAGTGTTGTCGATGTGCTTCCCGGCACCCATGATTTGCATAACAAGAGGAGAGAAAAAATAATGATGTTTGTTGTGCTCCACAACTCATGTGCCCACCAGGAATATTTTGACATTTCTATGAACTAAATCCCACTGATCTTGTCAGTAAGGCAGAGAAAAGAGGTGGATAGATACTAATTTACTCTATTCTTTGTCTATTTCTCTGCACTCTGAAGTCTTAGGATGGTTATCAATAGTCTTAGGATGGTTAACAAATGTTATGGTTCTTTGTGGTGACGTGATTGCTTATACCACGCAGGTCCTTTTGAATATGCTAAAAGTATTTGCATATTACATTGTATAGGTTGGACAAGTAAACTCGCTATTGTTTGAAGCTGCTAATTTGAATTCGAAAGAACTTGCTTTGTTGGAGGAGTGCAAAAATCTGTTGTCAATCATTGCAGCTCTACAGGTAAATTTTGCGTATAGATCTCAAGTATGGAAACTTACTATACACGGGAGAATCTAGGATTCAGTGGGGGGGGGGGCAAATTGAAAGTTGAATAGGCTATGGATAAGGTTATCATAATGAACTAAGAAGTCTTTGTAAGGGTACTCCTTCAATTAGATGGCTTACATTCACTATCGTTCCCATTAGTGAAAGTAATCGACTCTTGTTAGTTTATATACTGAACATTAATGGGTTAGTTTAAATATGTTCCCTAATCTTATCAAACTTTTTTCCTTCCAGAAAATTTCAACGACACAATCTTAAAGCATTTAAAACTTTCCTTAAAAAAAAAAATTCGGGGGCGCTACCCCCGAACCCCTGAACCCTTACACTAATTGTGCACCTATAGACTCTAAATCCTGGCTCCGCCACTGCTATATAGGAGTATTTATTTTCACCCTCATGTGCTTTAATAGGTTTTATATAGTAGTCACAACATGGTGACATGGTTGAGGTCTTATTTCCTGCAAAGCTTTTGCATTGCTTGTTAGTACTTAGTACTACTCCCTTCAATCCTTAATATAAAATATAATTGACTTTTTCTTTAAAAGATTAAAGAAGTTAAATAAATTAACTAATCATAGCATTTATTGTGTACCATTTAATTTATAAATGTATAAGTAAGGTAAATTAATTTAGAGAAAAATTATATTTGTCACGGATAGTGCGTGCACTTTACAGTATTAATTAGCATATTTTTGTTTGAGTGTATGTATATTATGAGTAATTTGGATACAGACAAAAAGGATTAGCAATGCAATTTATCAAAAGATTATACAAGATGCTTTTGTGCATTTTAACCACCTCCATTATATTTAAAGTTTCTAATAAGGCATTAATATTTGCAGCAACAACAACAACAAAAAAGAAATATCTATTAGCCTGATTCGACCCACCAGCAGATTGTTGAGGCTCCTTGTCCATATGATCTTGTCCTTTAACATACTCCATCCACATCTAAATATAAGATAAAGTTGATTTTTTTTAGAGATTAAGGAACTAATTAAATTACTTTAGAGTATTTATATTTATATTTTCTTTCTCTAAACTAATTAATTGGACTAATAAACTGATATATAATCTAAGGACACACAACATATGATATGATTAATTAACTTATTTAGCTTCCTTAATCTCTTTAAAAAAAGTCAACCCTGTCTTATATTTAGGACCGGAGGAAGTATTTGGGAGTTGATATTGAACCTTAATATAAGATATATAGTTTTTATATTTGTGAATCTTTTCCTAATTTCCTCTGTTGAATAATCAAGGATAGGGAAGGAGAAAATTAAGGAAGATGACTTTTTCATAAGGAACACTTATTACAATCACGTAGTTAGAAATGTTAGTTAAAAGCAATAAATACACGCAACGTGCCTTTCTTTTTAATTATACTCTTATTTAGAAAGAGTGTACATGAGAGCTAGTAGGTGAAAATTTGTAGCACACAGATAATAATAAGTGACTTATATTTAATAAGGTAAAAATAGAAAAATCAATTTAAAATTTCAAACCAATGAGATTTGTTCCTTATAAAATAGACCACCCTTATGAGAGAAAATGTTCCTTATAAAAGGATCAGAGGAAGTATACATTATACCCCATGAGAACAAAGTCAAGATATAATAATAGATTAAGGGTAAAATTGTACATTTTCATACGAAAAATTTCTCTCTCTACCCTATAAATAGAACCAAAAAAAATTCTTCTCTCTTTGCTCTATAAATATGACTATATAGGAGTATTTATTTTCACCCTCATGTGCTTTAATAGGTTTTATAGTAGTCACAACATGGTGACATGGTTGAGGTCTTATTTCCTGCAAATCTATTGCTTGTTAGCACTCCCTTCAATCCTTAATATAAAATATAATTAACTTTTAAAAAAAAATTAAGGAAGTTAAATAAATTAACTAATCATAGAATTTATTGTGTATCATTTAATTATATAAATTTATAAGTAAGGTAAATTAATTTAGAGAAAAATTATATTTGTCACACATGGTGCGTGCACTTTGCAGTATTAATTAGCATATTTTTGTTTGAGTGTATGTATATATGAGTAATTTGGATACAGACAAAAAGGATTAGCAATGCAATTTATCAAAAGAGTATACAAGATGCTTTTGTGCATTTTAACCACCTCCATTATATTTAAAGTTTCTAATAAGACATTAATATTTGCTGCAGCAACAACAACAAAAAAGAAATATCTATTAGCCTGATTCGACCCACCAGCAGATTCTTGAGGCTCCTTGTCCATATGATCTTGTCCTTTAGACATATTTCATCCACTTCTAAATATAAGACAAAGTTGATTTTTTTAGAGATTAAGGAACTACTTAAATTACTTTATAATATTTATATTTATATTTTCTTTCTCTAAACTAATTAATTGGAGTAATAAATTGATATATAATCTAAGGATACACTGTTGGGTTAATGTGCTTTTTAGTCACTTAATAAGCCCAATAAGGCTTAAGTGATGCTACAGCCCAAGAACTCTATGACCCATGTGGTTTGGGGTTAGGTCTTGGATGTAGTAGTATATAAACCCACTTTAGACTGCTTGTGACACATAGAAACATCCTCATGCTCTCTGAATTTCGGTATTTACCAAAGGTTTAGAGAGGAAGAGGTGTTATCCATAAACAGACAAAAATAGGAGGCTTTCATCAGAAACAAACCCTAGAGGCAGACGTTCATCATCTGAACGGTTGCCCACACAACCATCCTATCCCTCTCGAGAGATAGTCTGGAAGATTGATCATAGAGCGTACTTGGACTGTTCGTGTGTTCGTGGAGAGGCTTTCAGATCGTTGCATCTTTCCAGGTAATCAAAACGATGAAGGTTTTAACTTTTCCTATATCGTGTCGGTACGATTCGCTTCCGCGTTTCTAGTGAATTTCCTACATACACAACATATGATATGATTAAATAACTTATTTAGCTTCCTTCATCTCTTTAAAAAAAGTCAACTCTGTCTTATATTTAGGACCGGATCGGAGGAAGTATTTGGGAGTTGATATTGATCCTTAATATAAGATATATAGTTTTCATATTTGTCAATATTTTCCTAATTTACTCTCTTGAATAATCAAGGATAAGGAAGGAGGGAATTAAGGAAGATGACTAAGGTGTCTAGAGAATACATGTTATATTAATTAACTCAACTAAATTTCTTAATTTAATCAAATTAGGTAACTACTATGATATGATGTATATTATGGAGAAGTGGGAGTATACATATGAACTCACCGAATGTGCCCGCGTAAAGTTTTCGCGTACGTCCTTCCCTTTACGCAGTATGGCTTGTCGTCTACCCTCTCGGATCCTATTTCAGGGATATTATTATTGCTTGTGTATGCATGTGTGTGTGTGTGTTATATAGAGGAGACTAGAGTTTTAAATGCGAGCCTGCAGACTCCATGATAAACTGAGAGGAACCATGACTCGTCCTGATGAGTACGTCAAGTTTGGGATTTAATTAATAATCCACTTGTATTATTATTATCATCAATAAAAGGCTCAATCTAACAAGCTTTAATAGCAGCAAGAAGGCACTCCTCTCTGCAACAGTACCTAGTTATGGAAGCTAGCTAATTTTAATTGATTAATCACTGTGATATAATATTCGATCATGAATATATTTTTCCAAGGACGTACAAGGAAATTTGTACTAGCGGATTCGCCCCATATTTTGATAGCAAACAAGTCGCGCGCTTTGGCTGCATCTTCTTCATTATCAAACCTACCTGCCCAGGGAAAAAAACAACGGGTAGGTTTTCCTATTTTTATTATTTTCTATTAATGTTTATAATGTACATAATAAGAAAATTACTGTTTAGTGAATTTTTTTAACAAAATTATTCAAATATTATCTATCGGGCTTAATACAAACTTTGATCCCTCAAGTTTGTTCTCATTATCTAGCCTGTTCTGCTTACTTTAAACTTCATTCATATGACGTAAAAAAATTCAGCAATTTTCCAACTTTATCTCTATTTAGTATTATTTATATCTAAGGCTGTCAAACTCGTGAATTGAAGGAAATTCGTGACAGTGATGTAAACTCGTATTGTGAACTTGAATCATAAACTTTTAAGAGTTTACTTTTATTATTAAATAGGTATTATTGGTGTGCAATTAAATAATTAAAATATAAAAATGACAACAACTTGATTTAAATATATTTTTAAAATAAATAATTGAAATTAAATCCATCAACATTCATCATTTATTATATTTAACATAGAAATTTTTATAAAATTTAATATAAAGGCGCCGTTGAGTATGATCAAATCAAAAAAGTTTACACGAGTTTAAGAGTAAGTTAACACGGTTTTGTAAACTAGAAACGTAAAAACAGTAAACTCGGTGTATAAATTCGTGAGTTTAGCCGATTTTACCATTGACTCGACTCGTTTTAGTAAGTTAGAAACGTAAAAACGGTAAATTCAGAAAATCAACTCGCAGGTTTGACAACAATATTTATATCACATAATAATAAAGTCAACATATTAATAAATGAAGCGTAAAATCATATATATTTATAAGAAAAATTTATAATGAGTTGCGTTATAACCAAAATATTTCTTCTTTCAATTCTCTACCCTATAAATAGGACCAGTATCTAGAGACACAAGTCTTTGAGCCGGGTGGAACTCTTTCAGATGTGTGTACAATATATTTTCAATCATAATGTGCAAATATACTATCTTCCGTTTAGATTGAAAAAGAGTTGCGTCCGATAGGTTGAATATAAATCTTTAAACAAATTTTAGGTACTTGGAAACTCTTCAACAATATTTTAACAAAATATTCTCTCCGTCTAAGGTCCTTTAATTTCAACTGAATCTCATGATTTTAGAAACCAGCTAAAAGCAATTAAATATGTAGGAAATATAATTGTTCCCCCCAAAGATGCCTTTATTTATGAATGAGGTAGAGAGAAAAAGTAATGATGAGAAAATGAGGAAAGAAAATATATGGTAAATAAATTATATGAGAGAATGAGGCAAAATGGGTAAGAGTGCATTTATTATTGAGACAAAGTCAAATAAAATCTTATAAAAAGGGATGAACCCGCCGGAGCAGGAAACGGACAAATATGGTATGCATGTATATATACTTCTGGCTATACACATACTATCAAATTTTCGTGCACAATCAATATCATCAATTCAAACCATACATCATCAACTGTTGAAGACCTGATCCTGTCTTCTGGTTTTGAGTTTGAATCTTATAATAAAAGACGATGCATCAAAAGTTATACGCCGATAAACGGAACTCAATCCAATAACGTTCAACGCTTATGTTTAATTGCCACATGCATGCAAGTGGTAATTAAACAGTTTCACAGTAGTCAATATTTTCTAGCTAGCTGACACTATACAGTTGATTGTTACTGCATGTCTTCATCATATTAAAAGTTTCCAAGACATTAAAATCTAAAAAGGATGAAAATCATGATTCAGATATTGGGAGGAGGACCCACCAGCAGGGTCCTCGTCAGCAAAACTCATCTCCACATCCTCCTCCAATATGGGACTATGATCTTTAGAACTCATCTCCTCATCCTCCTCCAATATGGGACTAAGATCTTTAGAATCATTAACGCTCACCGAATGCTCCATTTGAGGTTTATGGTAACCAAATAATCCCTCGCTATTCGCCACCGTCTGCTTTTCTGCTTTGGTCGGATGATAATGATGATACAGCTGTTGGAAGGAGGACCCACCAGAAGGTTGTGGAGGCCCCTCCGTGTCGTCAGCGAAACTCATCTCAGCGAAACTCTTCTCGACGTCCTCCATAGGAGAAAAACCTTTGATATCATTCAACGAATCATAATCTCCGCTCACCGAATGCTCCATTCTCACTGGTTCACTGTAACACTGATCATTATTCCAAGGAGGCCCTTTTTCAAAATCCCCATCTGGTAGAAATTTCAGGTCAACATCATCATCCATATACTCAAACCCATCATTATTACTTGAGGATTTCCTTTTTTTTCCTGGACTGGTCTCCGGGTTGTTTTTTACTTCGGTTTCGTGGCTGTAATAATAGGAAAAACTAGAATATCAGTGTACAAGTAACAAACAACTTGCACACCCTGGCTTGCTATCCATCCCCACTGTACTCTTCGTCGTTCCGACCCTATTTCAGGCTATGTAGCACCGATTCTCTTTAAAAAAATTGCTAACGTATATCGGACATACGTATCGGGAAACGTCAGTTTCGGTATCGGTGCTACATAGATTTCAGGCATATTATGTTTAATGTGTGTACACTTATATGTGTGTGTGTATAAAAAGGAGACTTGAGAGTTTTAAAATGCGAATTGAACCTGGGGCCTGATCCATCATATTGCGAGGATCTCCTTTTTTTTCCTTTTTTAAGAACACTGCTGTCCGGGTAATGATTTGCTTCGCTCTCGTTGCTGTTATACAGGAAAAACTAGAATTTTAATATATAATAAGTAACGAACAGCTGGCAGAATATACAAGAAATAAAAACAGTTAGATGTTAATTAACCTGCAAGTTTGTTTTCCTTTGTCATCATTCCTTTGATTAGGAGGTGGCGGATCAGAAGAGCCAGCTGCCGCAGTGTTGGATGATGAATTATTTGATTCCATATATCTATTTAGATATTGAATCATCATCAGGACATATTAATCAAGAATATTTGTTCAGGATTTAACACACTAATTACAAGGCCAAAATTTACTCAATGTTATTTTGCTTACTATATATCAATTTCAGTCACCAAACAAGGAAGAGAATTGAATGAGATTAAACAAGAAGCCAAATAAACTTCGATGATGTTTTTATTACCTTGTGGCGATTCTTGATCTTCACGTACGAAACTACACGACTCTCTGAACAGATTTGAGAAACCACACATTATTATTCCATAAGGCATATTCATCTTAGATACTTCTATTTGTTTTCCGATTAGAGAGCTAAAGGATATTAAAATCATTGATCGATATTAACTTATTATCGATCACACCAAACTTCCAAAATTAGAGTTGAGACTAACAAATGAATTTTGCCGTAATATATTAATTTGAAGCCCGGGATTGATCTTGAATTCTCTGAAGTCAATTTCAGTCTCGAAGAACGAAGAGAAGGAAGATTAAGAGAAAGATTAAAGGAGAAACAGAATAATAATTACCTGTAAGGATTCTTGATTTGGATCTTGATGACTGAGGAGCGTGTCTTGCTTCACCTTTTCAGAGAGAGAAAAATTCTTGATCTGATCTGAAAATAAATTGTGCAGTCTGACAGTTTTTTCTTCACAGATTGATGTGCGGAGAAGAAGATTAAACACAGAACTAATCACATTCTTCCATCACTTTCTGTTGGCATTATTTGACTGGACCGTTGAGGGGAGCAATGTGTTAGCTGATATATATATCACCCCATGCAATGTTTCTTCTGCCTTTTATTACACGTGATCTTCTTTGGGTAATTAAGGTATTAATTTTTTTTAAAAGAAAAATAATCTGTTATGTTAATGTTCCCAACTTAACTAACTATATAACTAACTAATTTATAACCTCCTCTAACAAATCGAGAAGAGTTTTAATATTATTCTTGATTCCTGGAACATGACAGGAATTTTAAAATTTCAAAAGCATTAACTAATCTTAATTAATTAAATTTTTTAATTTTTTATATTTTTAGATAATTTATTAATTCATTTAAAGTTATTAGCATGCTTTTATAATAAGGACAAAAAGGGAGTATATTAGGATTTAGGAGAGCCATTTCTTTTTTTAAAAAAATTGAGTCAAAGGGTACCTTCTATCAAATTCAAATTTCTTTCGAATTTAATCTAGCATGCATTAGCAAAATCAAACTTAATGTTAACAAAGGTTAAATTAAAAAAATTATCATTCTCTAAGAAAATTTTATAATGTACATAATAAGAAATTTACTGTTTTGTGAATTTTTTACAAAATTATTCAAATATCATGTATTGAGTTAATACAATATTTAGTACACCGAATTTGCCCTTATTCAACGGAATCCCTTTACCTTAAATTTTATTAACTACTATATCATGAAATTCAACAAATTTTTAACTTTATTCATATTTAATGTTATTATATAAAGTATACCCCATAAGAATAAAGTTAACCATAATAAATAAAGGGTAAAATTGTACCTTTATAAGAAACATTTAATGAGATGCCTTACAAATAAGATGAAAATAATATGTATTAAAAAAATAGGACCAAAATATGTAATAGCCTAAAAAGTAATACACACATAATAATATAATTCTAATAATACTAATAATAATAAAAACAATAATATAATATGGCAAGTGTAAGTCTGAAATTACCAAAAGGCCTACCATTTAAATATCTCTATATTTTAGTAGGGGTAACTATTTCTTTTCCCAACAAACACCCTAGCTTCTTCTCCCATATTTCCTTTTCCCGTTGAAGAAATTAGCGGCAGAGCAAGAAAAAACAATTCTGGAAACATCTCCTTGGTGCTTGACTCATCTCTTCGATATAGTGCCGCCGTTCTTCTTTCCTTCAATCTTCGGCGCGTATGTGTGTGTTCACGTGGATTTCCGTTTGCTGTTATCGTGGTTGAAGTAAGCATTGGGATTCTCTTCTCCTTCTTCTATTTGAGCGTAGCTGAGGTGTATTGGGTGCTAAAGTTTTTGGGTCTTATCTTTTCTTCCT
Source organism: Acacia pycnantha (assembly GCA_025563575.1). Lineage (NCBI taxonomy): Eukaryota > Viridiplantae > Streptophyta > Magnoliopsida > Fabales > Fabaceae > Acacia > Acacia pycnantha. The sequence goes on along the minus strand of JAMWYP010000211.1, from coordinate 925,566 downwards.
CCGTGGCAGTGATGTGAGGTGGGTGTGGGTAGATTATTCTCTTCCCTTTTTAATCTGTAATGTGCTTATGGGTATAAGAGAAGAAATTCGTTTTTGTTGACAGTGGGTATATGTGAAGCAAGGAGATTTGAAAGTTGAGGCCAATAAAAAGAAATTACAAGTCAGAAGCTTAGTTTAGAAAGGTACTTATGCCTTATGTGCCTCTAATCGTTGGGAATGAAGGAGGAGACTTTAGGTTTTGATTAAAGTGCTTTTAAATTTCAGTTTTCTTGAAGATAGAAGGTATTTTGTGTAGAAGAAGTATATGAATTTGGTCTATCTAGTTATGCTAGTTACTTGGGTGCTTGCAAGGCATTTGAAGAAATGCTTGAGAAAGGAATTTATGAAATTTGGGAAGTACTCCTCCCGTTCTAACTATAAGACCTAGTTAACTTTTTTTGGAGATATTAAGAAAACTAAATAAGTTACTTAATCATTTTCATATATTGTGTATTCTTAGATTATTATTAGTTTATTAGTCAAACTAATTAGTTTGAAGAAAAAATAAAAAGAAAAATACTCTGAAGTAATTTAATTAGTTTCTTTAATCTCTCCAAAAAAGTCAACTAGGTCTTATAATTAGGACCGGAGGGAGTATTAGATATGAGAAGCTATCTAAGTCCTATGTCAAAACCTTGAGATATTATATATGATACTTGTAATACACACACACATACTTATGAATTCCATAAGTAAGTAGAAGTTAGAATAAATTATTTCATAATTTTAATTGTTATGAGCATAGAATTTTTGATATACACACACACATGTCAAGTGTTACTTACTTACCCTCGTAGACTATGTGTACGTCCACGGTTGTTATATATATATTTAGACGGCATGATTATTCCTTCCCTTATTATCTGGTGCTCTTAACTGTACTATTAATTTTGAATGTTTACATAATTGGTACTTTACTATTTATAAGCTAATTGGTTTATTTTTCTATTAGTTAATCAATTTATCTTTATTGCACACTTATATTTTACGCTGAGTGGGTACTTTATTTATCGGAAAATTATTTTGACATTCACATATAGTAGTAGCGGACCTGCTCCTTCAATTGACCCTCGAAGCCCTACTCTTGACAAGAAGCTTTTGACTGCTGCTACCTGAATCAAGTAGACTATTGTATATATGTTGTAGTGAATGTTTTTTTATGTTGCAGTAAGAATCGCTCCACATAGGCAAGATCCTTTGCTTCTTTTAATATTTTGGATTTATGTAAATGTATATGCTATGGCGGAGGGGGGGCTCCTTATGCTATTCTAAACTAAGAGGCTGTTATAGAACTTTGAGGAAGTCCCACTTACAGAGGAGACTCTGCTGAAATTTGTACGTAAAGCTTAATAGTCTGCTCATAAGAAATATGTTGATACATGTTCTATAAATTATGTATACAGGTTATTGCATTAAATATGAAATTGCAAATGTTATTATAGTTATAATTCAACTAATTATATTTATATATAAAGGCTTATGGAATATGAGATTTTCTTGTATTTTATGTCAGTTACCCCTAAAATTTCAAGGCATCGAGGAGTATATGGACTCTTTGAGTAGGTGTAACTCATAATCAACGATATGCGACACATTTTCAGTCATATACAAATATCCTATGTTTCATATGTAGTTGAAAATAGAATATAGAGTGCACATTGAAAAAGAGTTGGGATTGTTGAAGACAGATTAAATATAAATCTTTAAACAAATTCTAGGTACTTATAATTTTGGGTAATAGATTTCGCGAGCAAGGATATTTCAGTAATTTTCCCAAACATCCGCCTTCTATAACAAATAAGAAGGCATAAATTCACCAGAATCTCATAACATAATTAAGTTAATCAGATCGCTGAACTTCAAGGAATAAGAAAGTATTCTTATCCTTCTCGATAATAAGAAATATATTGCCAACAAAAAGGGCAACTATGGTATACTCATATAATTCTGATATTTATAGGCACAGAAACTGGTTCTATAACGGCTATTTAGTTAGCGCAATCGAATGAACAACCATAAAACAATATAAAAAGTACTAGTCGTATTTTATTTTTATAATTAACTAGACAAGCATTCTTTAGTTTCAGGTGCAGAAGCACCCACCTGATTCCGTGTTCTTCTGATTTTGAGTTTGAGTCTTACAATAAAAGACGAAGAAAAGCTTTATAAACAGAGAAACTGAACTCACACAGTACGTACAAAACGACCAGCGATTAGATCGAAACTGAAGCTTCTCTTTTTCTAATTTGGTTTGTGAATATTAACATATCCAAGAGAGTGATCATCTGCTAGCCACCTCAATCCAATAACGTTCAACGATATGTTCAGCCTTACGTATCTTTAACTACCACATGCATGCATGTGCGCGGTAATTAATTAATCAGTTTGTAAGACATTAATATTTACACATCAGCTGTTGAAAAAGAAGAGTCTTATCTATTCTGGTTGGACCCACCAGCAGGCTCGATCTTGAGGCTTGTCGTCATCCGAACTCCAGGAGATCTCATTGCTGTAATCCTTTACGTCTTCGCTCATCAAATGATCTATTAGAGGTACACTAATGTAATTGTAATGTCCATTCCGTAGACGAGATTCAGATTCTGCATCAAAAAAACCATCTGGTACAACTCCAAACTCTTCACTTTTAACAAACCGTTCCCATTTGAGTTCCTTGAATGGAATATTACCATATTTAAAAATATTTTTGACATTATAATTTTCCAAGTCGAAATTCAATTTTTTGGCGCCGGTCGGGCCCCTCAATCTTATCGACGCTCTATCATATGCTCTCGCCGCCGCCTCCTCCGTCTCTGATGATTGATGATAATTAGATGATCGATCACACTCACACATGAACGAATTCACGTGTACGTACGTAACGGAATTTGAATTCATATATATATGAACTTACCGAATGTGCCCAGGTGTCGATCTTTCCCGTCAGTAATCCTGGCTTCCCATCTACATCCACTCTTCGCCCTTAATTCAGGTATATTATGTTTAAATTGTATATACATACAAGTGTATATATGCAATTATATCAAATTAATTACCTTCGAACTCCCCCGAACTTAGAACTCCTATTATTGTTATTATTTGCCTCGCTCTGCACGTTGCTGTAATAATAGGAAAAACTAGAATATTAGTATACAGGTAACATACAGCTGACAGAATAAACAAGACATAATATACCAAAATACATAACAGTAAGATGTTAATTGAATTAACCTGCAAGTTTGTTTTCCTTTGTCATCATTCCTTTGATTATGAGGTGGCGGATCAGAAGAGGAAGCTGTCGCAGTGTTGCGAGAGAAACTTGGGGTGGATGATGAATTATTTGATTCCATATATGTATGTATCTGTGTTCAGATATTGAATCATCAGGATATATAAAGTTTATACACATTATCTTAGAAAGTTTATATATTTTATGTTAATAGTCTTTCTGACCTAAGCTGATACACAGCACACCACCCGCTCAGGTTTAATTGTCATGTTATCTTTGGTGTGAAATTTTTACACCTGTTATTTAAATTAATTTAAAATTCTGATTAATTCATTTGCGCGTGAAAGTTAATCATGAATATCGAATTAATTATCTAAATTTAAAGAATATTGATAAGTTCAACCTTCCCCCTTTTAACTAATCAAAGGAGGTCGCGTCCAGTTGATGCATGTGGTTTTACTCACTCATGGCCTAGCTGGCTAATTAATTATTATTTGCATGAAAAAAGTTTGAAGGGAAGAGATTCAAAGAATTAATCTTATCAGCGAGCTATAGAAAAAATTAAAATGGATCGTTAGGGTTTACCTAATAGTTCTTTAATCTGGTGTCGGGTAAGATCAGTGAAATCAATGGTATTCTGAAGCCCGCAATATCAATCGGGAATTCCCTGAAATATAAATTTCAGTCACCAAACAAGCAAGAGAAAGAAGACTATTAAGAGAAAGAGATTAAAGAAGAATCAAAATAAACTCTGGTGGTACTTTAATTACCTTGTAGGGATTATTCTTGATCTTCAAGTACACGAAACTACACATTATTCCGTATATCCATCTTAGATACTTCTATTGGTTTTTGAATATCAGAGAGTTGTGTAAGAAAGTAATCATGGATATTAACTTATCAACACATATCAAACTTCCAAGATCAGAGTTGAAACTAACAAATGCATTTTGCATTGTTTCCCAAAAAGATTAATTTGAACATCAGAGAGCTGTGTGAGAAAAATCATGGACATTAGCTTATCGTCACATCAAACTTGCAAGATTCATCAGTCATCGAACAGCGAAGAGAAGGAAGATTAAAGGAGAAATAGAATGAAGGGATGTCACAATTACCTGTAAGGATTATTGATCGAGGAGCGTCTAACTTCACCTTCTCTTCAGTTTTGGAGAGAGTTAGAGAGAGATTCTTGAGTCTGATAAGAAATTGTGTAGTCTGAGATTGATGTGCGTCTGAAGGATTAAACAGAACTAATCACTTTCTCTGGGCTGAACGGTTGAGTGGGAGCAATGCGTAAGCTATATATATTCACCCCCTGCTATGTTACTTCTGCCTTTTATTACAAGTCTTCTTTGGGTAATTAATGTTTTTTTTTAAAAAATATCTGTTATTTTACTGTTCCATGGGTAACTAAACAAATAACTAACTAATTAACCTCCTCTAACTAATCGAGGAGAGTTTTAAAATTCTTGATTACTGGTACTATATTACAAGAATTTCAAAAGCATTAACGAATCTTAATTAGATTTTTAGATAATTTATTAGTTTATTAGTAAGCTCTTATAAAAAGGATAGAAGGGAGTATATTAGGATTTATGAGAGTCATTTCTTTTAAACAAAACTTGAGTCGCAGAGATACCTTCTTTCAAACTTAACTATCTTTCGAATTTAATCTAACGTGCATTAGCAAAATCAAAAGTAATGTTAACATAGGTTAAAAAATAAATAATTTTTTTTTATTCTCTAAGTAAATTTTATAATGATGTACGAAATTTCCTGTTTTGTGAATTTTCTTACAAAATTATTCAAATATCATGTGTGGGGTTGATACAACATATTTTTAATCATATGCAAATGTCTTCTATTTTACACATAGTTACGTTGAAGATAGAAAGCAGTTGACTAAAAAAGAGTTGTATCCTAGGTTGAATATAAATATTTAAACAAATTTTAGGTACTTGTAATCTTTACACTTTCTTTTCAAATTTTCCTTCTCAATCAATATATCAATTCAAATCATACATCGAATCTAAAGAAGAAAATTTGAGCAAAGGTGAGAGTTAATAATAAGAACAATCATATCCATATGTGTGTATAGTGGCTATTTAATTATGGCAATTGAATGAACAACCATCAAACAATATAAAAAGTCCTACGTACTCTTATTATATTTTTATCACTAAAAGACAATGAAAAGCTTTATACGCAGAGAAACTGATCTCAATCCAGTAACGTTTAACGCTTATGTTTAGCCTTACGTATCTTTGACTACCACATGGCATGCACGTGCGTGGTAATTAGCCAGTTTCTAAGACATTAATATCAACCAAAAAAACACAAAAATATTACTTATTTATTTGCCTGGTTGGACCCACCAGCAGGTTCTAGAGGCTCCTACTTGTCAAAAATGGGATTTTTACCAAAAAAAAATTGCTTATTAAATAAAATATTACCGGATCAGAGCACATTTCAAACTAATGTCCAAAGTAATGCTCACGCCACTACAACGTGGCGTTTTTCTCTCTCACGCCAGTAGTGGCGTGAGACTGTCTCACGTCACTACTGACGTGAGAGAGAAAAACGCCACACAGAGTGGCGTGAGACAGTATCAGCCACTCTGTGGCGTGATTTATAAAAAAAATTAAAATTATAAATAATAATTCTAATTAATTATAAATAATAAAAAGAGTATTATTTTAATTAATAATTAAGGGAATTAAAATATCTAAAATTTATTATAAACCTTACGAAAAAGACTAATTAGTTAATTAATTAATTAGTTAATTTATTAAATTAATTAATTAACATCTTTTAACACGATATTAAGTTGCTACAATTTAGGTTAAAAGTTTCTACAATAGTGTTTTTCCCGAGAACTCTCAGTCTCTCTCAGTCTTAATAGTGAATTAATTAATTAACACGATATTAAGTTGCTACAATTTAGGTACAATTTTTGTTAAAAGGTGCTACAATAGTGTTTTTCCTGAGAATCTCTCACTCTCTCACGGTCTCAACTATTGTACCTAAATTGTAGCAACCTAATATCGTGTTAAAAGTTACTAATTAATTAATTTAATAAATTAACTACAATAGTGCTTTTCCCGAGAGTAAGAGATTCTCGGGAAAAGCACTATTGTAGCAATTTTTAACAAAAATTGTATATAAATGGTAGCAACTTTTAACACGATATTAAGTTGCTACAATTTAGGTACAATTTTTGTTACAAGTTGTTACAATAGTGCTTTTCTCGAGAATCTCTTAATGTCGATAGGAATTCACATTAGGTGATTTTCTCTTATGTGCTTCTTAGGTGCTTTTCTCTCTAATTAGAGGGATTAGACATTTTTTTATATATATTCTATTTATTTAGATTAGATTATATGATGAGAGATTCTCGGGAAAAGCACTATGGTAGCAACTTTTAACCTAAATTGTAGCAACTTAATATCGTGTTAAAAGTTGCTATTAATTAATTTAATAAATTAACTAATTAATTAATTTACTAATTAGTCTTGTTCCTACGGTTTATAATAAATTTTAGATATTTTAATTCCCTTAATTATTAATTAAAATAATACTCTTAATAAAAATTAATTAGAATTATTATTTATAATTTTAATATATTTTTTTTATAAATCACGCCACAGATGTGTGGCGTTTTTCTCTCTCACGTCAGTAGTGGCGTGAGACAGTCTCACGTGAGAGAGAGAAAAGCCACGTTGCAGTGGCTTGAGCATTACTTTGGACATTAGTTTAAAATGTGCTCTGATCCAGTAATATTTTATTTAATAAGTAATTTTTTAGTAAAAAACCCTAAAAAAATACATCTGGTGAAAATGTCAGGTCATCAGAAAACCTGGTGGAATTGGCAGGTATGATCAATATTCAACAACGCCTGGTTTTCTGCTTCAAATGATAACTCACCATCACCTTCTACTGATTCAGCAACATTATAATCTTACTACATTCAAGAAAGGCTTCGGTATTATAATTTTTCAAGTCGAAATTCATTTATTTGGCGCCGATCAGCTCCTTCAATCTTATCGCGGCCACTAAAAAAACACTGAATTTGCAACGGAAACGCTATATCATATGCTCTGGCCACCTCTTCCTCCCTCTCTCATGATTGATGATAATTAGGTGATCCATCACAACGTAACACATAAAGGAATTCACATATACATTACGGAACTTGAATTCACGCACACGCACAGACTCACACTCACATATATATAGACACACATGAACTCACCGAACGTGTATAGTTGTTTCGTGCCCTTACACACCCTGGCTTACCATCTATATCCACTCTTCTTCTTTTCGACCCTATTTCAGGCATATTATGTTTAATTTGAATATACATACATATAAGAGTATGCAATGATACACACACACACAAAGGAGACTTGAGAGTTTTAAAATGCGAATTGAATTTCCTGGTTTAAGAACACTGCTGTCCGGGTTATTATTTGCTTCGCCCTCGTTGCTGTAATATAGGAAAAACTAGAATTTTAATATATAATAAATAACGTACAGCTGACAGAATATACAAGAAATAAAAACAGTTAGATGTTAATTAACCTGCAAGTTTGTTTTCCGTTTTCATCATTCCTTTGATTAGGAGGGGGCGAGTCAGAAGAGGAAGCTGTCGCAGTGTTGTAAAATTTCAAAAGCATTAACTAATCTTAATTAAGTTTCTTAATTTATTTATTTTTAGGTCAATTTCTTAATTTATTTAAAATTATTGGTAAGCTTTTATAATAAGGTAAAAAAAGGGAGTGTATTAGGAGAGCCATTTCTTTTTTTAAAAAAATTGAGTCAAAGAGATACCTTGTACCTGAACTTCTTTCAAACTCAACTATCTTCCAATTTAATCTAACATTAAGGAAATCAAAATTAATATTAAAGGTTAAAAATAAATATTTTATTATTATTCTCTATTAATTTTTATAATGCACATAATAAGAAATTTAATTTTTTGTGAATTTTTATACAAAAATATTCAAATATCATATATTTTATTAAAGCCAGCTAACTTATTAATGTTAATATGCACGCATTATTAAGAAGGTCAAACATAATTAATAGATGACTGAGTATATTGCTATCCTAAGGGTTTAATTATTGGCCAAAACACTTCGTTAAAAGAGTTCAAGCTTTTTTTTTTATATCTACATTTTTAAAAATATTAGTCTGACTATTGGATAGGATAGGATACCCTTAATACTCTAATAAATAAATATATATATATATATATATATATATATATATATATATATATATATATATATGGTCCCATTCGGAAATGGGAATATAGCCATATAGGTCAGTTGGCCCGAATTAGGTGTTATATGGGTGTAGCTGGGTTACAAAAAAAAAAGAATCCAGTTACAAAAAAAAAGGCTCCACTTTGTTAAAATATAACGGGTTTTTTCCAGCATGGACCATCTAGCCCTGAACTAAATTAAATCATTTTTTTTATTTTTTTTAAAATAACCATATAAGGTCTGAAAAACAGAGGGAGTTTTATTTTCAGTTCTAAGTTCTAACGCCTCTGGTTTCTTCTTGATGAAAAAATGAAGGGGGAAAAAATCCCTGAAACTTAATCTAATTCGAAATTGTGAATGCCTCTTGTCTCGATTCTACTGTTACTTTTCACCCAGACACACATTTGTTTTTCTTAAATTAGATAGAAATATGAACAAAGTATATTAGGGTGTAATTCATTCGGATAGACCCAACTCCTGGTAGTTAAAAACTTAAAATGGACACTTTACTTACAAATTTTGTCACACGGTATGATTCTTACAGAGTTCTGCAAGGCAACTGCTGGATTTGCGTGTTTGCTTTGCCGCCTTCAGAAACTAAAACTTATCTCACGTTTTATCTGTCTTGTTCGTGTTGTTTCGGGAAACCTCAAACTTGGTTTCATACCATTTCAACTTCTACGTGTTTTTTGGGGGAAAAAATCTAGATCCGGTAATAATGGTATATTCCTATAAATTAATTGACAATATTAAATACGTATATAGTTGCGTCCAAGAAAGGCTCAAATACAAAAACCTATCTCCAACTTCATCTCTCTCGAACTGCCGCAAGCAACGGAAGGCAAAAAGAAATAATCAAATTGGAAAAACAAGAAACAAAGGCACCTTGGTTGAGTGAACATCAAGATTACAACATATACTGATACACACACATGTTGATCTTCCCGACACTACACAACTTTGATCGGATTTGGAAAACCACAAATTCCATTTAGCATATTCATCTCAGGATGCTTCAATTGGATTTTGAGCATTAGGGAGAATGGTGAAAGAAAACAATGGGTATCAACTTATTATCACATCAAACTTCCAAGAGTAGAGTTAAAACTAACAGATGCACAAAAAGGATAACATGAACACCTTTGTGGATAGAAACAATCAAATGCCAAGTCAACAGTAAAACACACAACACAACACAGAAACAATAAACTCACTGTTGTAATTATTTTCTATATCACATTAATAAATGCATTAATGACCGATCCCACACCACCTAGTGCCCCAAGCAGTTCAGGACTTCTTCCCACAAATAACCTTTATGTTAGTGCAGTAAAACAATGAGAACAATCAAACAAATTATTATAAAAAAAAAAAAATCTCCTACGGACGTTTACAATTAAACCAAACCATTAGATGTTATGAGAATAACCAGCCCAAAGACCTAAACGTGTAGGTAGCAGACAAGGAAACAACACCATAGCTTACTAGACACCAAGAAAGATCCAAAGACAAATCACCTCCCCATCAAACGCTGCAAAATCTTCACTAGTTCCAATCTTCACAAACAGGTCAACACCGATTATATTTTGAACCTGCCAAATTCTAATTTATGAGCAATGAATAGTAGGTTGAGCATTTGAACCCCTCCCTCAGCAACAAAAGTTCACTGAATTATAAATAATTCTCTACTCCCAAAATCATACCTTAAGCAGTAAAGTCCTGACTTCTTAGACAAGAAAACGTTAACAAATTAGAAAGCCAACAGCGTACAATCAAGGAAAACTAAATCGCCATCTGAACCTAATTATATCTCACACAGGGAAAGTAATTCGTGTGTTGTTATTACAGAAAGAAAACCATCACCAGCACGCAATAACACTTGAAAATTAAATTCACATAAACATGTCGATGAAGGTATATAATGAATAGTTACAAGCTAAAATAGAATAGTCCAAATGTCCATATCAGGATGAACCAGAGCTAATGCAGGAACTATCAACAACAACTAAGAGTGAGAATATACCGTATTCCATCCACCAGCAATGACTTATAATCAAGGCAGACATGACATTTGTGCACAAAAAGCTGAATTAAAACTATTCTAACATTTTCAAACTGGAGTATTAATCATGAACTAAAATGGACGCACAGATCTACCAGGAAATGAAATCATAAAATGAGCCAAGGATGTCTATTAAACCAGAACAATCACTCACAATGGAGCAGAATGCAGCAATTCCCTAATAATGTCCTTGCTATATGACATGGACCATTTTAATCACTGAAGGACACCTATAATGCAAATCAAACAACGTATATGAGGATTTGTTCATACACAAGTGATGTCTTGAGCTTCACGCATCAGTCCAGCATATGCCTAGATTTTGTCAAGCTTCTCTGCCTTAATTACAGGATTGGCTTTGGCTATAGCATCCTGACCAACTGTCCGATAATCAAAAGGGCAGTCATGTTTGTCAGAGTAGCGGTGCATTGCACAAAAGAGGTTCCCACATTTACAGCTGAAACCAGTTAATCCAACTCGCTTCCGGCAAGTGGCGCATCTGCTGGGACCTGTCTTGGCCTTCACCTCCAAAGCCTCACTTGAGGATGAATCCTCAGAGGGCTGAGCAGCAACTGGCTTGACTTCCATTGTTCCAACTTGTACATCTGTAGCAATTATTTTCACAACCTCACCTCCATTGCTGCTAGGGCTGCCATTCACGATGCTTTCAACTGATGATGCAGTAATTTTTGCCTGTTCCTGCTTCAACAACATGTCCTTGTAACACTTTGAACACATATTCATGGTAGTAGCCCTACCAAAGAAGCCACAATTATTGATGCAGAGCATTGGTTTCTCTGGAGTCTGGCATCCTGTCTCATCTAGAGGCTCCATTGATTAATGACAACCTGCAAATAAAGAATTCCGTCATCTCTAACAAATACATACAAAACCAAATTTGTGTTCCCATGTGAAGAAATGAAACCAGCCCCTACAAGAAAAAAAATGAAGAATCAAACAATGGCAAGTGGCACAGAGGCAATTAGATGCCAAAAGAACAAGTACTCCAACATGAAACAAATTCAAAGTGACATCATGTCATACATATCATCGCAAAAAATGAGCGAAGCAGAAACAAGGGCCAAACAAAAGGCTTAGAAAAAGGCCAATACTTTTCATATACCCACATATCGCTAGCAAAAGGCTAGGTCTTTTTTTTTGGACACTACAATACAAACAGTTAGTAGTGAAGAATTCGACAAGCGTTCATGTGAAAATTGGGCACACAAGGACGTTAAAGTCCGCAGACCTCAGTTCCCATCCAATAAACCAGCAAAGAGAAAAATCTAAAGAGAATTAAAACATGCAAAGACAGCTCAAAATCCATTTGCGGATGATTGTTCTAATATTTAATAGACCCAGAGGACAATAAAGTAGCATCGAACATAGGAATGAGAGAAAAACAACTCAAACTCTCCATCAACGACTTCGTTTTACTTCCCTAATCCGTATAAAACAATAAACAGGAATCAACAAGTCAAAAATCAAACTGATCATGAAAAACCACAACCGGGGGTAGGGGAGGTCACAGGGACTTTCCTTTCGGATATATAGAAACCGGGGAGATATCAGAAACCAATAGGATATTCCCACACCGTGTAACCCATATAACCCCAAAGAAATGAAAAGAATCATAAATAACCCGAGATGCAGAAGCGGTGGAAGAGATATTACAAAAGATAAAGAAACCTCTCACGCGAGGGCTTAGTTTTACCGATCCTGACGGGGAAACCGATTTCTCCGACGGCAAGAAGCAGGTGAAAGAAGGGAAAATTGACAAAACGCACGCATCAACGAAAATAATCTCTAAAGGGAAAAGGGGAGATGGAAATTGTCCTAACCTTGGATTGAAGAAACAGTATGTAATAATTGAGAAAACCAAAACGAAGTACAATATTAATCGAAGATAGAGAGTCAGAGAAGCGAGAGGGAGAGAGAAACGAAGATAGAGAGTCAGAGAAGAGAGAGGGAGAGAGGGAGAGAGGAGGTTGTTTTCGGTCGTATCGCTCTGTGAAATGATGTATTTGAACCATTATCTGCCAACCAATGCTATAATCGCAGAGTCGGTTGGTCCTTTCGTAAACTGCCCCTGTATTTCTTTGAAATTGCTTGCTTACAAAACTATAGTTTTTAGGGTTTAATATTTATGTCACACTCACATAAAAAATAAGTGGATCTCATTTATAAATAAAAGAAAGAGAAAATATTAATGGGACTCACTCACTGGAATGTGGTAGAAAAAATATTTCTATACTAAAAATAGAAACATTAAACTCTTATTTTTATGCCTAAACTAAACTTTTAAAACTGAAATACCCAAACACTTTTAACTTTTTTTTGCCCGAAAAAAGTCAATTTTATTAATATCCAAAAAAACAAGTTACAAACACTAATAGCCGAAGCCAAGAAAACCTAAAAAAACCTATCCATTACAACCTATCACACCACTTACCAAAACAAAAGAAAACAGCAAATAACAAAGCAATCTATATCCTATCTATATCAGATCCAACAAAATCTATTAGCCAATGCCTGCTCTATCCATTGCAGCATAAGGAACCAAGACAGCTATTCCAGATTTCTCAAGATCGTGAAGCAAAATGTCGCCTAAAAAGGATGGTGTATAATCCAGCCACAGGTTCTGATACATCCTTTTTGTTGCAATCGTTGCTAAACAATCCGCAGCTTGATTCCCTCGCCTAGAAACTAAGGAAAAGGATACCTCCTTCATTGATCTTAACAAACCTAGAACCTCTGTTAACAGATCCCAGCTTTCCCACTCACATCCAGCAGCTGACGCCTTTATTAGATGCCTATACAGAGACTCACAATCAGTCTCAACAATAATTGGTTGATCTATAAATTTGTTCCTATACAGCAGAGCCTCATGCAGCGCCATACATTCAACCATGAATGGTGTTTTCGCCTCTACTATACTCCCCAAGCCTCCTACAAACCTTCCCAGCCCGTCCCTGCATACTAAACCAATACCAACTGTATTGGAACTAGCTTTATAAGACCCATCAATATTGATCTTAATCCCTTCTCCTGGTGGTGCAACCCATTTTTCTTTCTGCACAATTCCATCACCAATTAGTTTTTTTCCAGCTATTCTCATCTTTGTTCTAGCCCTCCAGAATTCATCCACTTGCACATTCACCAGTTGGACCACCTCCTTAGCTACAGGCTTCTCCTATCTAAAGACCCAACTACAACGTTTCTTCCAAATCCACCAACACATGGTGGCAAACAGCGCCCTCCCATAATCATCTAAATTTTCTTTGCCATGTAGCATATCACATAATATCACCTCACATCGGCTCATACTCCACTTACTAAATTTGAGGCCTAGGGGACTACCAAACCAACAATGACGAGTCCATGGGCAGAGAAACAGCATATGCTCAATAGTTTCAACCTCACATAAACAAACAGGACAAAGTGGGTTACCTGCACATTTACGCTTAAAGAGGGCGTCCTTAGTTGCAACAGCTCCCGCACCGATACGCCATAGAAAGTGCTGAATTTTAGGTGGAACTATTAGGCCCCAAATACTTTTCCATAGCAGTTTAGGAACAGTAAACGACGTACCAGGGTCCCTGATTTTTTCCTCTTCACTGTCAGACTTAGCCACCACGTATCCAGACTTCACCGAGTACCCCCCATCTCTATTGCACAACCAGATTGCACGATCCTTACTTGAGCTACCAGAGATTGGTACCTTAAGTATCTTTTCTTTTTCCACATCAGTGAGTCGATGTTGAATACAGCTAAGATCCCACCTGCCGTGTCGAATCAAATCTGCTACTTTCAACCTTTTTTCTTCTTCCGACAGATCCTCCCTATGTAACTTGCGGTTATTCAGCTCAGGAACCCACTGATCCCCATACACTGATTAGCCTCCCATTTCCCACCTTCCAACAAAGTTCTTTAAGCAACAGATCACGACCCTCCAGCAAGCTACTCCATCCCCAAGACGCATGCTTGCCCTTAGTGGCACTGAGAAAATTGCCTTTAGGGAAATATATACCTTTCAATGTACGACACCAAAGATCATTTGGATTTTCAAGGATCCGCCACGCCGTCTTTGCCAACAAAGCCTTATTAAAGCAAAGAAGGTCTTTGAATCCCAATCCTCCTTCATTCTTCCTCATTGTCATTCTTCGCCAACTCTTCCAATGCATAGCTCTTGTTCCTTCTGATTGTCCCCACCAAAACTTAGAAATTAGGCCATCTATTTCCACACAGGATTTTTTTGGGAAAAGGAAGCATGTCATCGGGTATGTGGGAATTGAGTTGGCAACCGCTTTAATTAAGACTTCACGGCTCGCAAATGATAATAGTTTTTGTTTCCACCCTTGCATCTTTAGACCAATCTTGTCTGATCCCTTACATATGCTAATGAAGCAGTTTTTGAGCGTCCCCAGACTATAGGTAATCCCAAATACTTGCCAACCCCTTCTGAATGTTTAATGCCCAGACTTGCTGATACTGCATCTCTAACTCCTGCGGGTGTATTAGCTGAAAAAAATCACTAGATTTTTCCAAGTTAACAACCTGTCCTGACGCTTGACAGTAGACATCTAATATTTTTTTTTGATACTTTGCAATTGATCTCATCAGCCCTCATGAACATGATTGCATCATCAGCGAAGAAGCAATGCGATAATACTGGAGCTTTATTGGCCAACTTTATACCAACCAAGTCTTTCCTCTCTATGTGTGTTTGCAGCATCATTGACAACACCTCCGAGGCTAATATGAACATATACGGTGATATTGGATCTCCTTGCCTTACTCCCCTCTCTGGTTTAAAGGTGTCTACACTTCGCCCATCCACTTTTAAGATGAATCTAACCGTGGATATGCATTTCATAATCCTAGTGACCCATCCATTACAAACGCCCATCTTCAACATCACTGCTTCTAAGAAGTCCCACTCAATACGATCATAGGCTTTATTCATATCAATCTTAATGGCGCATTCCCACTTCCTGCTTGCTTTCTTGTGCTTCAAGTAATGGAAAGCCTCATGAGTAAGGATAATATTATCCTGAATCATTCTACCAGCAATGAAGCCTCGCTGATTAGGAGAGATGATTCTGCACATTATTGATCTCATTCTGTTTGTCAGAATTTTCGCTATAATCTTGTAGGAGACATTGCATAGTCCAATAGGTCTAAAGTGATTCACCCCCTCAGGTTTATCCACCTTTGGTATCAGCACAATGTTTGTATCATTGAGCAGGTGCAAATCAGATTTATCATTAAAAAATTGCTGCACCATTTCATACACCTCCTTGCTGATTTCTTTCCACGCTGCTTGGTAGAACAATGCTGAATATCCATCTGGACCTGGAGCCTTGTTTGCACCCAGCTGAAAGACAGCTCGTTCAATCTCCTGAAATGTCACCTCTCCCATCAAATGAATATTATCTTCCTCATTGACCACCTCTTTGATATATGACAAGGCTTGATCTAATGAACGTGCGCCACTTGTCTGAAATAGTTGCAAGTAAAACAAGCTGAAAGCTTTGTTAATTTCTTCTCTGTCCTCCAGCCACTTCCCACTATCATCCTTGAGTCTTAGAACTTTATTTCTTTGTCTCCTCTATACAACAGTACTGTGAAAAAACCGTGAGTTCTTGTCACCACAATTTAACCATGAAACACGAGATCTCTGCCACCAATAAGATTCTTCATTGCTCCAGGCCTCTTCTAACAATCTGACCACCTCCTCTGCCTCTAACAGGTCCGTAGCTGTCATGTAACCAGAATAACATCTGCTCAACTTATTTTTCAGATGTGTGATCACTTTCTTGAAGTTAGGAAACTCCTTTTTGCTCCACATCAAGAGTTTCTGTTGACAGCTCAATAGCCTTCTTACAAGGTCAAGCACTCGGTCCTCTACTATACCATCTACCCCATTCCACCCTTCCTGCATCGTCCTCAAAAAATCTTCATGCTTAACCCAATTAGCTTCAAATTGAAATGCCTTCATTCCCTTTTCTTCGCTATACTGTGTGTCTACCACCAAGGCATGATGGTCCGAACCTATCGGATCCACGTGGATTACCATAGCATGATCAAATTCCTCCCTAAATTCCACATTGCCAAAGGCCCTATCCAACCTTTCCCTTACAAGGCCACCCGGCCTCTTATTACACCATGTGAATCTAGCTCCTTTAAATTCAAGGTCTAGAAGGTTACAGTCAGACACAAGAGCTTGGAAATTTATAATTTTGCGCATCGATCTCGGATTACCACCTTCCTTTTCTGCTTGTGATAAAAGATCATTGAAATCCCCCACAGCCAGCCATGAATCATTCCCCTGCACTGCCAACCTACGCAATATATTCCAGACTATTCGACGTTCAGCTTCCTTAGGAGGTCCATAAACAAAGGAGATGAATTTAGGCACCATCAGACTATTAGATTCAATCATGACATGGATGATGTTCTTTGACTGATATAATACAGTAAGTGCAACTGCATCATGCCACCAAAGTGCTAGACCACCAGCTAATCCACTTGGTTCTACCACTACCTCCTGAGAGAACCCGCACCTTCTTTTGATTCTTTTTAATTTTCCACTACTCATTTTCGTCTCCATTAGGAAGAGAATTGAGGGTCTATATTTGTTCACCAAATCCCTCAGATTTTGGACTGTCAAGGCTCTCCCTAATCCTTGACAGTTCCAAGAAATAAGCTTCATGTTAACTTGGTGGCTGTTAAAGGCCAGCCACCTTCACCCTAAGCTACATGTGTCATTCTCCTTCCTCTGCCAGCTTTGAATACAAAACCTGAACTACTTTCTAGCACCCCTGTTGCTGAATCCACCTCATTTTCCACTTCCATGCCTTCCTCCATAATTACCACAGAGAGCCCCCTTTCTTTCCTTTTAACATTCCGCCGGGTTTTGGCCTTAACTTTCTTCAAGTTGGCAACATACGTTGAGATTTCTGGCTTCCAATCATTTGCTATTTTTTTCTACTTTGAGTCTCTTTGCCTTTGATGTTTCCCATTCTTCTGCTACATTCCTTTTCAGCCCAAGATCTTCAATCTTGTTAATTATATCCCCTAAGACTCTCCGTTCATACACTACCATCTTCATTTGTGCTCCTTCTTTACTGTCCTTAGCTTTGTTTGGTCTATCAACCAAACCTTCACTTTTAGATTTGTCAGCCGCCGCAGAACCTTTATCTTTACTACCAGTATTCAGCCTATTCATCTCCTTGAGACCTGAGTGGGATGTAACGGTAGCCCTTGTGTTAGCCTTTACACCTCCCTTGTCCTGACTGAGTAGCATTATACCCTCTGACTCCTTCCTATCTTTACCCTCAGAATGCGCTAAACCATTCTTAGTCACCAGAGGTTTACTCAGATTAATCACAAAAAGCTCATCATCATCAGGTCTCAGAACCTGTTCAGATTTACGCTTTGCCTCCCCACTTCTTCTTCTAACCGCTTCCTCCTTCCTCCTCCTAGTGTGATCTGACTCAGACCAGTCATTGCAGATCACCACCAGTACCTCATCCCAACTACGACATGAGTTAGTAGTAAGCCAAGCCCCAAAACGAGGTTCTTCTGGGTTAACACTAGACATCAGCTTCTCACATCTACAGCTCCGATTATCATGTCCAATCCTTCCACAATTATAGCAGAAACATTGCAATTTCTCGTAACGAATCGAAATCCATACTGTCTTACCATCCGGTTTTGGCATCCAGAAACCATAGGCTAACGGCTTCTTGAGATCCAATAATACTCTAGCTCGTAGGAAGCTTCGAAGGAATCTGCCATTATAGCAAGGATCCTCAGCCAGCAAAACTTCACCTACATAACCGCCAATTGTGACTGCATTTTCCAGACACCACGCTTCCATTGGTACATTGTGCATTTGAATCCACACTGGACATTTGCTAAAATCAAATTCCTTGCACGCCTTGAACTTGGATCTTTCCATGAGATTCAATAGAAATCCATTAATAGACCACGGTCTACCTCGTAGAATCCTGTTAAATTCTTCCACATCCGCGAATTTGAACAGAAAAGCATTACCAGTAATTTCGATGATATCGAATCCCTCTGGCAGATTCCAGGCCTTCCTCAATATGGATTCTAGAGCCGCTCTTGTATAGGTCTTGTTGGAAAGGACTTTGCCTATTAGAATTCGCTCTGTTTCCGCTTCCCGCCAAACCAGAGGATTAGAGATCTGGATCTCCTCCATCCGTAACCAACTATTCCTCTCCACACCAGGAACAGTCTCTGTAGTCAATCTACAATCCTTCGATGTCGTCGCCAATAGCCTTACAACGCTCTGATCCCCCTCCGTGCTCCGCCCTTACCACTCCGAGTCACGACCCTTACCACTCTCACGCCTGGCGGAGAGACCTAAGCTCCCACACGAGTGCGTGGGGAGAAAAAATGCCTTCCTTAAACACTTTTAACTTGAAAATCGCTTTTAACCCTAAAAGAATTGATTTTAGTTAAGTTACTCAAATACTTTGGAAGAGGATCCTCTCTTAATCTTTTTTCTCATTTTTCCTCATCAGTCCATCTAAATCGTTGATTGAGAATATGAGAGAAAGTTTAAAGTAGTATTGTGATTGATTGGACGAACATGATTTAAAGATGACGAGGGATAATGAAAAAATAATTGTGAGAGAAACCCAACCCAAATACCTTACAAACTTTCAGAACTATAATTTGAGGGTTAAAAACTATACTCCCTCTTGTTCTTATTATAAGATATTAACTAACAATTGTATTTCGTCTTTTTTATAAGGCACTTGCTTGTTTCCAAAGCGCATTAATTATTTTCTTTCCATGTTTGCCCATAATTAATAAGGGTAGTGGGTGAGAGTAATAATTGATATAATATTAGTGTTTAGTGCAATTATTAGGGGTCATATTAGAAGTTACTTAAATTGTAGGACAATTTTATTGACTTTAACTGTTTTTCTTGGTTTGTGAGAATTGTTAGTTGGTGCCTTATAATAAGGACTAGAAGGAATATGGTTTTTCAAAAACTATTTTTTTTCCTACTTTTTCAAAACCTATTAATCTATTCTTTAATTTTTATTTTATTTTCCTTTAAACTATTATCAAAAGCTAATCTAAACACCCGATTACCAAAAAGCCGGCCTATTTGGGTTGACAGTAGGAATGGTGGCTTAAAAGCTATTTGACTTTAAAAAAAGCTCGGTAGGAAAGAAGTCAGATTATAGATAATGATTTGTGTTTGGATTGATGGTGGTAGAAGTGGCGGGGTCCATGTCAAAAAGCTGAGAGCGTTTTGGAAAAAACTGGATTCTAGAGCTTTTTCCTTAACGGGCTTTTTGAGTTTTTTTGACTTAAAGTTAATTGAACTTAACGCGCAACTCAAACACACCACGTTGATCTTTTTCTCCAAAGTCCATTAACTCTACGGCTAACGCTCCTAACGCTGACACCAAACAGGCCCATTTAATGTCTCCGACTGTGCATCTGTGCTGGAGTAGATGGTTTGGACACATTTAGCCATCTATTTACAAGTTTTCCTTTCTCAAAATGATTTTCCTAGGGTGATCAGGACACATATGGTTTAATAATATTGTAATACTCGTAACTATTTTCATAGGGTGAACCAGAACTCATGTGGTTAATACGTACGGTAATAATTAGTTATAAAAAAAGTAATTACTAAAAGGGAAAATTCGGGAAATTACCCCATTAAAAATTTTATTTATGATAACGACCCCATAAATTTTAACATAGATAAAATATGATAATCTCTTCGATCCTAAATATAAGATATATTTGACTTTTTTTCTTAAAGATTAAGGAAACAAAATAAATTACTTAATTATATCATCTATTGTGTATTCTTAGATTATATATCAATTTATTAATTAGACTAATTACTCCCTCCGGTCCTAATTGTAGGAACACTTTTGTAATGTAAATTGCACTACAAAAGTGTTATTATAATTAGGACCGGAGGTAGTAGTTTAGAGACAACAATCAAAATATGCTAAAGTAATTTAACTAACTTCCTTAATCTTTCCAAAAAAAGTTAACTATATCTTATATTTAGAATTAGATGAGTAACTTTACAAGTCTTGTACATACGAACTATCAATATTTTAGATTCTTGTCACTGATGAATTTTGTAAGGGAGGAATTTTCCTCAATTTTTCAATTAACAAGGCCACCCTAAAAATTACAAAGACAGAAAAAAAAAAGTGTGACCAATTATTTATTGAAAGCGTTTTTTTATTATAAAGTATATGGATTAATTTTTTGAAAATAGATAGTAAAAATTAAATCATTCTTTACTCACTAGAAATTTTAAATCATGCGTGAATAATGTTTATTTTGAAATTGATAATGAGTTATTCTAAAATTTTTATTTGTTAAAATAATTATTTTCTAAACTAACACATAAGTGATAGTAAATCTCAATATGTATAGAGTAATTTTTATGACAACGATTTTTTCTCAAAAGAAGTTTTTTCCCTCAATTTTAAAATTTCAAAGATTCTAAAAAAAATCATCCAATCCATGGTCCAAAAACAGAGAGTTATCAGGTATTTCCTCGCGCTACTTAATTCTTCATTGAATTTGATGATATATATTTTTTATAAAATTATTTTTTTAAAAAATAAGAATAATTTATCTAAACATTATCATAGTTAATTACTTAAGAGAGTTAGACAATTAAGTTATGGCAAGATAATACCTATAAAATTTTTATTTTAATTAAAAAAATAAATTTAAAATGCAGAAAAGACCAGCTTGGAGACTTACCCACCATAGCTAGGTGCGTAACCCAGGTCGGATTCAGAAAGCTCTGGATACCGGATGGGCAACAACAAAAAACAATAAATTTAAATAATTTAAAATCTTTAAGAAAACAATTGGATCGACATTAAAAATTAAATTAAAATCCGAGTTTTGAAAAATAGCAGATAAGCGATTATAATTTTCACAATTGTTCCCAAAAAAAATATGATTCCATGACCTTTACGTAAACTGGTAAAGCCTCGCTTTAGCGTATGTTGGGACCAGAGGGATGGCTAGAAATATAATAATATTCTCAATAGCCAAACAGCAAAACAGACCAACAAAGGGGTAAAACCGTAAAACTCTCTCCGGTCAAGGATATGAATTTATTTCATTAATTAATAGTTAATTTTTAAATTGCAAACAGGTTTTCTCTGGTCTTGATTTTATGTTGTTTAAATAAGCACGAAGGGAGAAAAATACCTTTTTCCCCACTTTTCTATTACTAGCCAGGGAAAGAGTTGGAGCATGGCTTGTAAGTTGTAGCATAATACCAACAACAAAATCATGAACGGGGTTGGTATAAGTGGTAAGCGGCTTGTATCACTTAAGCAATGTCTCAAGTTCGAGCCTTATAAATGCAGAAAAGTCCCGTTGGGAGACTCTCCCACCATACCCAGGTGTACGATGTGGTCTGATTCAGATTAGTCAGGGCGAAACTCTGACCGGATGAGGAAAAAAAAACAACAATACTTCCTAAATTTTTTAAATAGAATTTTCTATGATTGTGTTTATCATATTTATTTGTCAAACATTTATTAATAGAGGCAGGTGAGAAGGAAAGATCAAATAACATAGAGTCGTCCGAACATAAATAAATTAGGATTAAAGAGAATATATAAAAATTATTGATAAAAACCTTTTGATTAACTATCTATATAAATATTTGGTGGTTGATAAAGTACGGTGAGATCTTACCATCCATGCAGGCACGCAGCTGACCGGCGGACCCTATTTAATGGGAGGTAAGGCTTAATGTTCTTTTACACCCTCATTAAAAAAACGCATGTATTGACAGACCAAATATTAAAAGACATTAACCAATTATTTAATAGGGGTACTATAAAAAATAAATTTATATTTTTAACATGTTTATTAATCTAACCAATTTTAATCATATTTTTAAGGGAAAATTAAAAAAAATGACTAAGATAAAATTATTATTATTGTAAAGGACCATAAAAATTTAAAATTACTAAATTGCCCTTAACCAATCCTCATGTATTATCTCTTGTAGTCCTAATTAAAAAAAATAACTAAAATTGCCCATCATGATGTGATCATTTTTTAATATATTATTTAATTAAAAATTGTTAAAATCATATTTTTCTTTATTTTTATTTTTCACCAATTTATATCATCAAGTTGCCCCATTTATATTATCAACGTTGATGTCAATTAAGCTCTTTTTATAAAAACAAAAACTAAACTTATTTCATATTTTTCAGGATATAATAGGTTAATTAGATTTTTTTTTATTAACATTACATGAATTTTTTAACTCACATAAATTTTTTCTGAAACAAAAATAAATCATACAAACTTTATTGGTTTAACATATATGATAAATTATAAAAGTCCTTGACTTTTATTAAAACTATATAATTCCATTTTTTAATTAAAATTTTTGTTGATTTTAAAAAAATATAGTTTTTACAAATTGAAAAATGCATACTTTTTTTCATAGATATATATTGAAGTTGTGAAAATTGAGAAAATTATTGTTTAATTTAATGAAACTTAGAATTTTGTATTAGTTTTAAGAATAGAATGGGAAAGAGAATGTAAGAGGAAATGCAGAGAATTTTGTTAGGGGCGTTTTAGTAATTTTAATTTTATATTTGGTCTTTCTAAATACTTACAATTTTTATGGTTCTTCTCCATAAATATCTTTTTCTCTATGTCATTCCTTCTAATTTTTCTTATTTTTAATAATTAAAAATCAGTCATTCGTCTCGTGTACAAAAAATAAAATTGTATTGGGCATAAGTGTGGGTGCCATACTAAATTTATAAATAATTTATACATTAAAATTTTAAAATAACTGCATTTATTAATAACAATTATAATACAAATTATCTCATGTACCCTCTATCTTTTCAAAGGTCAAAACTTACGTCCAATTCCCTATATCCTACAAACAAGTGCCAATTCAGGGGCGGAGTTAGACAATAACATTAAGGGGGTGAAAATTACAGACAAGGACCCAAAGTTTCAGGAATCATATTTCAGCCTCATAAAAATTTAAGTATTTTCATTTTAGTCCTTATATAACACCTTTATTACTTATTAGGGACTAAAGTAAAAGCATTGAAACTTTTATAAGACAAAAATATGATTCCCTAAACTTTTGGGTCTTTTTCTATAATTTTAGGGGGGGCGGGGGCCACCCCTAGCCCCCTAAATCCGCCCCTAAGTGCCATTTAGATCCATTAAACAGAAACGGTGTTAAATGTTGATGTCTAATGGATCGAATGGCAGCTGACTTACAGAATCTAAGAAAGATGTAAGTTTTCTCATTTAAAAAAAAAAAAATGTTTTAGTTAAAAAATATTGTAAACTTTAGTGTAATTAAGCACCTTATCTTGTCTCATACACCAAAGTATGACATTGAATAATAAATATGCTTAAAACAGTAGAAAAGATAATAAGTAAATACCACTTGAACTAGGAAAACGCCAAAAAATATTATGAAATAGGGAAAGGATGATAAAAAAGTGAAGTAATAGGAATTTGCGATTTCGAATTTTGGATCTCATTTATATTATAGTTCATCTTTCTTCTCCCTAAACTCGACAGCCACCCGTCTCCTACTTGACCTATCCTTCCCTGCTGGTGTCCACCTCTGCCACCACCTCCATCGCTCACTGCCCCACTCCGGCATCCCCTTTTTCTATCTCGTTTATTAGAAGCCCAAGCAAGGGGGAATGAAACGCAGAGTCTCATGGTCTTTAAACTCGTCCAAGCAGACGACGTGTTCCAGGGTGCTTCTCCCAATTTTAAGGCCCCTAACGGTGGAGTATGTTAGTACTCTATGTTTTTTTATGTTTTGATGATAACAATAATAATGAAAATAAGTTAAAGATTCAAGGGCAAATCATGCTTTAGAACTTAATTTGAATCTATGACATTTTGAAGTTTCTATCATTTTGATGTCTCAAGTCAAATATTGTTTTCCTCGAGTTGTATGGTTCAATTATTTGAAGCAAAACACTTTAACCTCAAGTGCCTCGAGTTAAAATGTGTTTGACTTGGAGTTGACAAGTTTAAGATACATTTGCCTCAAGTTAAAATCGATATGCCTCGAGTTGGTTATTTGAAAAGTTTTTAACCTATCGTTTTTGACTCTTGAGTATCAAGTTGATGCCTCAAGTCATTGACTCAAGGCAACTCACTTTATACCTCGAGTTAAGAGTTCAACTTCCATATTTTTCAAAGATATCTTTTTTGACTCTTGAGTATCAAGTTAATGCCTCAAGTCATTGACTCAAGGCAATTCACTTTATACCTCGAGTTAAGAGTTCGACTTCTATATTTTTCAAACATATGGTTTTTGACTCTTGAGTATTAAGTTAATGCCTCAAGTTAACTTGCAAATTTTCAAAGACGTGGTATTTAACTCGAGTATCAAGTAAATGCCTCAAGTCATTAACTCAAGGCAAATACTTATTGACTCAAGTTAAGCCTTCAATTGGTCTATTCCTTTAGAAATCATCGACTTTGACTCTTGAATATCAAGGCAATAACTTTCTAACTTCAAGTCAAGAATCAAACTTGCATCGACTTTGACTCTTGAATATCAAGACAATAACTTTCTAACTTCAAGTCAAGAATCAAACTTGTCTATTTTCTTTCAAAAATAATTGCTTTTAACTTTTGCATATCAAGTTAATGACTCTAGTCATTAACTCAAGGCATGACTTTCACATTTCAAGTTAAAAGATTAAACTTGTGGATTTCGAAAGGAATTGCTATTGACTTTTGCTTATCAAGTCATTGCCTCTAGTCACCAACTCAAGGCAATTATTTTTACCTCAAGTCAAGTTGTGATTTCCTTCTACTTGCGTTTTTGACCTGTGAAGAACGAAATTGCCTCCAGTCATTTATTTTCTTGCCTCGAGTCACTACTTAAAGGCATCAACTCTTTAATTGAAAGTTAAACTTCATTGTTTTTCAAATCACCGTCTCCGGAAAATCTAAATCAACTGATTATGATTTTATTTCTTCAAATCATTACTCATTACTATTCTTAAATGCTTTTAATCAGTTTGCTAAATGAGTTTCAGATAATTAAACCTCGGATTAACAACAAATTGTTGTAAAGCAATTTGTGTGTCAGACGCATTAAATGCAGTTGCCATATCAAGACGCAATTACAGTAACCATTCCTCTGATCACCCGAAAGACATTCCTGCTATTCCCATCTCACAATAAATGCTATTTCACAACGAGCAAAACAGAAGGAATAAAAGAATGTGGCGACGGCACAAATTCTCCTGGATCATTAATGGCGAAAACGTTAACCAAGCTTCTTCAGTGTAACATCTATGTTTTTGAAGAGTCACAACGATTAATCTTCAAGCTTCACCAACGGTCATTAATTGCAACACCTATAAATACCGAAAGCATTGAATTCGCCAACTAACCCGAAACGTTGTGCAATCAATTTTACTCAACTACTTTCTACTGTTTCATTAACTTCATTTAATATCTTCGGATGTTTTTCTGTACCTCAGTGTTTATCAATTATCTACTCCTAAGGAGTTTGAAACACTATTTGATTTATTTCTTAGTTTTTAAATATTAAGGTTGTGGAACCTTAAGTGTGAGTGTACGATTACAACTTGTAAGGGGGAGTGAGTCCTAGAGTGAGAGGATCATCCGAGTACAAAGCGTGTAATTGTATTGTGATTAAGAGTTAGTGAAATCTCAAGGTGTGCTTGGGACTGGACGTAGGTCGTTGAGTTAGACTGAACCAGTATAAATTTTCTGTGTTCATTTTCCCTTCTCGCAGTCTCTGCTTATCTCTGTTTCTAGGTTCATATGTTTGTTTAAAAGAAAAATTTTATAATCACCTATTCACCCCCTCTAGGTGATATTACATCTTCAGAGTAGACAAAGGTGGGGAAGTTTCGGATGATTTCAAGGTCGAGGTCATGGGGTGGCACTCGTTGTTCACAATTGGGGAAATCATCTTTGGTTCTTCGAAATCGTCGCTCTGCACATTAACAAGAGTATACAGAGAAGAGGCACAAGGTGAAGAAGACGACAATAAGGATGACCAAAATGTTGGCCATGGATTTATCAAACCAAATTTGGGATAATGAATCAGGTAGGGAAGAGAAATGAGGGACAAATGTGGGCTGGGCAAAGGAAGGGGAAGAGGAGTGACGGAGGAGGAGGGGGGCGGGCATGGTCAGATGATGAAGGAACCAACCAAGAAATGAGCACAATAGTTGATCAGGTTGTTGGTGAAGTGTGGGAGGCGAACAGAAGACAGAAGGGGATGCCGGAGGGAGAGATGGTGGGTGGTGGAGGTGGATGCCGGAGGAGATGATAGATCAGGTCGGAGAGGGGCTTGAGTTGTCCATCTATATTTTTAATTTGTCACTGCCTATACTTAACTTGTCAACGTACCCCTGTCAGGCGTCATTGACAACTTGAGTATGACAACTAACAACTATTCCTATTATGCGTTGCTGACAACTTGAGTATAGAAATCAGAAATTTAGATATAGAGTTTGACAACTTAGAAAGCTAAAATTGTCAATTTCTATACCCAAGTGGTTAATAATATATACTTAGGTTATCAATGATGCCTAATAGAAATATCAAACATAGTTGACAAGATGAGTACAAACAATGATAACTTTATAATAATAATTAATAATTTGAGTTTTTGTTTTTGTTTTTAAATTTAAGGGGCATTTTGGTAAAAATACCCAAAGTTTAAAATCTCAGATTCATCCCAAATGACCTATACTCCATTTTGCTGATTCAGTGGACATTTTGGAGTTTTGTTAATTCAAATGATATTTTCTATCCTTTTTTCTTCCCAAAATATTTCACAATAATATTAATTGATTATTTGATTGATATTTAGGTCAAGAAAAAGGCGACAAGAAAGGTAAAATATTTGTTTATTTGAGATTACATTTGAGAGCCCAAAAATATTTAGTCACATCAATTAAGAGTAAAATAAACTAAAAGTACTTATTTGCCAATGGGCACTTGGGCACTGCCGAAAGCGAATGGCGGGAACAATTTTTGATGACCGCCAAACTTGCGTGCTTGGAACTATTTTGTGTGAAATTTAAGACTGGTTTAAATAGGAGTCTTGGCTTACAATTAAGAGTCATCTTCCAAAAGCTACCTCAGGCATCCCAATGGCGAAGAAGAAGAAGGCTAGGGTTTCTGATGATGAAAGTCTTGGGTCCGAACAAGAAGCGGAGGAACAAGATCAAAACCCAAGTTACTCTCCGGAAAAGAGCCTCTACGAGGTATTATTGATCGACCAGTTAATTTAATTGATATGATTAAAACTTCTGTCACTCTTCTTTGCGACACCGGAGATTAGGTTTTACGTCTGCGGTAATGTAATTGGGTTGGTTGTGCTCGATGGTATAAATTACCAGACGGTGACATGGGCCTTGCTGCAATATTTGAAAGCTGACCAACTTCGGAGTTGCGGCTTTGTTTGCAATCCGAGGAGAAATATACTATATATTCAATTTCATGGCTTGGTTCTCGTTCTTTCATACACACAATTTGCTACCAACCATTCCATAGGAAACATTTACTTCATTGG
Source organism: Acacia pycnantha (assembly GCA_025563575.1). Taxonomy (NCBI): domain Eukaryota; kingdom Viridiplantae; phylum Streptophyta; class Magnoliopsida; order Fabales; family Fabaceae; genus Acacia; species Acacia pycnantha. The sequence goes on along the minus strand of JAMWYP010000211.1, from coordinate 897,337 downwards.
AGGTGTTAAGAATATTGCAACATTTTGCAATTAGAAAGTCTGGTGGTCTTGGTTGCAAATAACATAATACTCGTGCCACGGACTCCATTTTAACTCATATGATAACAATGTAGTGACTGGTGAGGCTTTCAGAAGTTTTTTTTATAAAAAAAAAAAAAAGTAAAACAATGGAATAAGGTTTGTTTTTTCTTTCTTTCTTAACTTCATGAAATTTCAAGTATAATCATATCTATCAAGGATCATAAGCGAAAGAAGAAGCTACAATGGATATGTGAACAGGGGGTTTTAAATTATTTGCCTGGCTGAAAGGCAATTATATATGTTGTAGCTAGAAGAAGCTGACCTCGATATTCAAAATTAAGACTTGTAAACATTTACAACCTACTGATGTAATAAATTTCAATACCGTTCAGGTCTGGTGGCAATAAGCTTTGTTTATGCAATCTGCATTATATTTTCTTGGTCAAATTACTGAGAACGGGTGTGTTTTTTTTGGGATCTGGAATTACTTGACAACATCTCTGGGAGTCTGATAAGAAAATATGGGTTTGAGGGTTTTAGATCAAAATCCTATTGGTGTAAATAGGCTTGCTAACTCTTTAGTGCTGTAGGCTCACATTTGAATGCAGTCTAAAGATGAAATTTGGTAACATTAGAAGATCTTTGATAAGAAGACTTTGTTATGCACTAATTTTCATCAAGTCCTTGATCTTCAATTCAACTAGTTCATTCACTGTACCAAAGTCATGTGTTAAAAGAAATTTGTCTACTGCAAACGTTATCTGGGCTTATTTTAAGAATTATGCCAGCCTGAGGTCTTAGGCACCCATTATAAAATTTCCGCACTGGTTATCACTTCAACTGAATCAGCTAACAACTGTTCCTCATGGTCCGGTATCCTGTTTCCTTGGCATGCTGAAGCTGATGATTGGTTCTATGTTTTCTACTATTGGTGATGCGTTGAATATTTTCTTTTCCTTATTTTGTCTAGTTTACTGATGTGTTGGACAATGACCCACTTCTTGATTGCTCAATGTTCCTAGGTTCTTGGAGTGGAGAGAAGTGCATCTCAACAGGAAATAAAGAAAGCATATTACAAGTTAGCATTGCGTCTCCATCCTGATAAAAACCCTGGTGATGAGGTGATTTGTTTAAGTTTGCCTATCTATGCTACTATCAATTAAGTGACTTGCAAATATTTGTGGCTGTAATTCTTATCTGTTTACAGGAAGCTAAGGAGAAGTTTCAGCAATTGCAAAAAGTGATCTCAATTCTCGGTGATGAAGAGAAACGGGCTCTTTATGATCAGACTGGTTGTGTTGATGATGCCGTGAGTATCTGGGCATTTGTAGTTTCCAATAAATTAATAAAGCATTGAACTTTGACATAATAGCCTTGTAATGGCATTTCTCTTGGGACAAAAATAATTAAATTATGTCTGGCACATCTGCAAATCTTATTTGTCTTGTTTGATAATCAGGACCTTGCAGGGGAAGTTGTTCAGAATCTTCATGAGTATTTCAGAGCTGTGTACAAGAAGGTATTTATTTTATGTGTTTGCTGAGTTTATTATAATGACTTGTGGTGTGTTAGTTTTTTGACCGAAGAATTATAGGTCACTGAAGCTGATATTGAGGAATTTGAAGCGAACTACAGGGGATCAGACTCTGAGAGAAATGATTTAATTGATCTTTACAAAAAGTACAAGGGTAATATGAACAGGTAAAAGGACATTATGATAAACTCCCTTTATTTATAGGTTTTTTCGGTTTGGTTTTAGCCTTAAAAATAGGGCTGTTAGTTTGATATTATAAATAACTTCCCTTTGCAGGCTCTTCTGTTCAATGCTTTGTTCAGATCCTAAACTTGACTCACATCGTTTCAAAGATATTCTTGATGAGGTTATAGCTGCTGGTAAGAATAGTCCTAGCAATGTTTTATTCTGATGGATATATTAAATCTGAGTTTTCTTATCAAACTCTTAATAGCAGAACTAGAGGCCATATGCTTCTCTTGGTACACTATAATGAAATGGGAACAAAATAGAATGAAAATATTTTTATTCCTGCAGAAAAAAGGTGATAAATTGAAAGTTATTTTTGAGTAATGATAATAAGGACATGGTCTATGGTATAAAAAAAATTAAGGACATAATATATGTGCAGTCTAGATTATTGTACATTTTGGCAAAGAGTTACATGACAAAAGGCAGTTCTGCGGAGTTCATTGCTTCTTAAGTTTGAATATAGCATTTCCCTCAGTTTCCCTTTTTCCTTGGTCTGTTATCTGCAGGCGAACTGAAGTCGACTAAAGCCTACCAGAAATGGGCAAAGAAAGTTGATGAAATGAAGCCACCAACCAGTCCTTTAAAGAGAGCAAAGTAAGCTAACGGGCATGGTGTTGCTTATGTTATTCATGCTATAGTTCAGGAATAATTTATTTTTAACCTTTTATAGGTCAAATAAACAGGCGGGAACAGATCTATATGCGATCATATCGCAACGCCGAAATGAGAGGAAAGGCCAGTTTGATTCAATGTTCTCATCATTAATTTCTAAATATGGAGGGGGTGATGCAGCAGAGCCCAGTGAAGAAGAGTTTGAAGCCACACAGAGAAAACTTGAAAGCCGAAGGGTGTCAAAAAAATCAAAACGCAAGTAATGGAAAATTGCAACAGAATCAAGGGCAGAGTTCTAAGCAAACAGTACTTCAACTCCCGTTTCTGTGTCATTAAATGTTGATGCCAAATCCTTTCCTGTTGAATTGATTAATGCGAGTTATGATGTGTAGCTTTTAGTGACCAGAGTTACTTTGAAAGCTGAACTGAATCCGTCCTCTATCTAGCATGGATATAACAGAACGGTGACTTCTGTATATGTTTGATAAATTATCTATTATGGGGAGTAATAGTGTGTGCACAAAATTGGTGATCCGGATTATTATTTATTCAAGTTTACAGAAAAACGCACTTGCATATTCAAGTTTACTAAATCATTGGACCTAACCAGGCAGGCCTCTTATGTCCAAAATCAAATTTCGGGAGAGGCCTGGTGCATAATAGGAAGGAAATGATGGAATGTGATTATTTATTACTTGTGGTCTATTCTGCTATGGAGAAGTGATATTTTACTTGTTCAGTGAATGCTTTGTTACAGAAGATCTGTCAGAGAAATACTTGTTCAGCCAGGGAAAAAAACATGTTACAACTTACAAGTCAAGCACAAAGCTCATGTTGATACATAAATGGAGGGCAATAAAGAAGGCATGCGTACGTGGTAGGAAAAGCGTGTAATGACTTCAAAAGGATAAAAGGGTTTCTTAAAAGCAGAGGAGTCCCATCTCTTAAATCGAAATTTATCTTTCTTTGTTTCTGTAATCCATACACATTGCAAGTGGGGCTCCCAAGTCCCAATTATTTTTGGAGCCTTCAAGTTCTCGTTTGGGTTAGGCTAGGTTTTTGTCACTTGTCAACAAAAACTTAAATCCCACTTTAATTATTCTCATCTTATCAAATCAACCCCACTACGTTTAATTGCCCACCTCGTTCTTTGCAAAGAGGCATCCTAATCAGGTTCTGATTAGACATCATATAGTTACCCAATTAGCCGGAAATTTCGCTTGTGGAACCCATGGGAATAAAAGTACTTGTATTATCTATTGCTTACTTCTAAAATAATAACCTTGGAGCACAAAATTCCAAACCATATAGTCAACTAAACTGCCTCGTAATGTCTTGCCTGCATCTGACAATTGAACACCACGGTATCGACGTTTCAATGACTTCGAATGGAACACATTTTTGTCTCTTAACAATGGTTGAGGTGTTAGGCTACAAATAAATACCAAGATAATGATTTTGGTGGGACCAATTCGAGTGGGTGGCTAGAAGAGCAAAAACCCACATAACTCAATAAATGAGGGGAAGCAACGCCTCTTAGCTCAACTCCAAAATTGGACGATTACTATTATTTTAGAGGATTATGACTTCACAACTCGGGCCATCATTACCCCCATGATTATTACCCCCATGATTTGTAAACGCAACCGCAAAATTGTAAGAATTTTAATTCAATTCTTCAACTAATTATGATATAAAATTTATATTCATGCACTAACCAGAGGTAATAATTAATTATTAAGTAGTCTTTATTATAAGACACCAACTAACAATTCTTACAAACCAGTTAAATTTAATAAAGTTGTCCTATAACCTAAGTAACTTCCAATATTACCCCTACTAATTATACTAAATTCTAATATTATATTAATTATTACTCTCACCCACTGCCCTTATTAATTATAAGCATACGAAAAAGATAATTAATGCTCTTTAAAAATAGTTAGTGCCTTATAATAAAAACTAGAGAAAGTACAATAAATAGTGATGATATGTATGCTCCATCTTGCTTCACTTCCCTTGACTTTCTTGTCCTTCAACCCCACAACTGAAGAAACTTCCTCTCTCCCTCTCTCCCTCTCCCCCTCTTCTTTCATTTGGGTAAGTCATCATCCATCTTTAATTTTTCTCGGTGGAGGTATATTCTTCTGCTTTAGTCAGTCATCTCTCCTCACAGAAGGTGGTTAGTGTCATAAATTGTGGAACGTAGCTGCTTTTACTCTGTTTTATGCCTCTTTCCATTTGAAGCCCTTCATAGTTGGTTGAATCAAATTCAATTGCAGGATATTTGCTTTGAATTTGGATAATTAAAACGCTCTCCAAGCTATCGCTTACCTTCAATTAGAGCCGTTGGAGTGTTAGATTTGTAGTGGAGCCCACGTTTTGCTGTCTCAACTGGATCCGTAGCCACTAGAATCTGCAGCTTCACTGTCTGTCTGTCTGTCTGCTGTAGCTTTCGGAGCTTGCCATGGAGACCGATAATGGTGATGCCATGTCAAAGATGGAAGAGTATGAAGTAATAGAGCAAATTGGCCGAGGAACACTGGGCACCTCCTTCCTCGTTCTCCATAAGTCTGAGGAAAAGAAGTAAGACACTCTTCGCAGAAATTCTGTGCCTGCCGAACAATGTCTATCAATGGCTAAAGATGAATTTTAAGTTAAAAAATCGACAACCATGAAGCAAAACTTCTTGAGATTTCTGTGTTAAGTTGTTGGAAATGAAACCCACTCATTTAGATAGCTTTTTGCTCCGACTCTTTCTTTTTTCCCCCCTGAGATTACTGTTCATTTTCTTGATTTTATGTCCGATAGGTATGTGCTGAAAAAGATTCGCTTGGCTAAGCAAATCGACAAGTCTAAACGTACAGCGCACCAAGAGGTTGGCATAACAAACCCACCCAACTGATTTTTTTTTTTGGACAAACACCCAACTGATTCATATATCTAGTGTTAGCCGTATTTATATACACATGTTTTCTTTTATTTTTAATAAATGACTACAATCATTCTGTTTTGATTTCTGTCTTAATTGAATGGACAATCGAACCCGCATTGATAAATGTCATCGATCAATCCATTTCCTTCCATGTTTTGAATCATACGCGGAATGGATCTGCTTTACTAATTTGTAATTTCTTTTGAATCCTCAACATCTTTACTCTTCTTTGATGATTTATAAATTTACCATTGCTGCCTACACTCTGTTCTTACTATGAACAAGCATCTGGATGTGTAGTATTTCGAAGAACCAATGTCCTATTTAGCTCAAAGACGGAGAATGAAAATTAAAGATTAATAACAGTAGAAGCAAATCTTGTTGGTGCTATCCAGAAGCAAGTCATTGCTGCATATTTTAGTACTGATCAAATAATTAGATAAGAGAATACTGGCTTTCTGGAATTTCTCTCCTATGGGATTGTGAAAATACTGTAAACATATGGATGGCATGCAATAGGGCATAATGAGTAAAATACAATCTGAAGCTGGTTCTGAACAAGTTTTTTATATCCATTGACATAAAAAAGAGATCTCTGTTTGTTTCATTCAGATGAACCTGATTTCAAAGCTAAATAATCCATATATTGTGGAGTACAAAGATGCTTGGATGGAAAAGGTAAGTCCATGATCGTTTTGTTGTGCTTAGTTTTACATATATGCATAAAATACATGATAAGTTTAAGATTTTAAAGGTTACCTTTTGTTGTTATGTTTGTGAATCTTATTATCGTGTTTGTGAGATTTTCATGTTTTGTAGGAGGACTGCTTATGTATTATAACTGGCTATTGTGAAGGAGGTAACATGTAAGTTCTACGTTAATAACCCTTACTTTTTTCCTGCATGACTCATGTATCTGGGCATATCAATCTCAATTCCATATCTATGCCCTCAAATAACCTTTTCAACTGTACAGGGCTAACATTTCCTGTTCCTTCAGTACCATTTTAATACTTATTATTCAACATTCAAACAGATAACATCTATGGGTAAAATGAAAAGAGAAAAAAGGATGGAAAAAAATATTGTATTGTCAATCTGCGTGCGAATTATTGACCCAGCTTAAGATATTGAGCTGGGTCAATAATTTGTTTACACAATCCCATCAACGGCTAGCACATGAAAACCTACTGGACTTGAAATGAAGACAAATTTTAACTTCTATCTTGTACTGAAACTACAGCCAACTTTATTCTGAAAATTTTGAATTGATAGACAGAGGTGGATCTTATATCATGTTTAAGAATTTCTTGACCCTAAAGTTTAAGTTGTTAGACAATGGCCCTAAGCTGATTTTTGTGAATTTCGCATCAAACTGTCTTGCATTTATAACCATATTGTGGAATCTAGGAAGAAGTCATTGTGGATGGATGCTGAATTGTTATAATCTTTCTTATTAGTAGTTTGATGAACTGATACATTGAAAATAATCACAAAAATTTGATGTTATATTTACAATCTTAATAACATTCTTACCAGAAACCCTAGGGGGCACTAGGTGTGGCTTGGTAATGAGGAATGAGTGTTCGTATCATTAAGTCATAGGTTCAAAACTCTACTCCATCATTTACAAAAGCATCAAAGAATAGGAAATACAGTTGGATAATGGATCTGGAATTTTGTGGGTGGCATGTTTAATAGAAGATTGCATATTATCTCTTGATATACATGCATTTGCATTTGCATGAGCATGTATGTATACGTAAATGCTTGGGAGAATTATCAACAGTGTTTCAAACTCCATATATAAAGCTTCATGAAATACTGAAATCTTTGTGAAGCAGGGCTGAGATAGTAAAGAGGGCCCGGGGATCTTTTTTCTCTGAGGAGGTAACTTGTGAGGTTTAACGTATCACATCTTAATAAGCTCTTATTAGATGAGCGTTCCTTACCTGTTCTGTAACATATTCTCTTGCAGAAAATCTGCAAATGGATGACTCAATTATTGCTTGCTGTGGACTATCTGCATTCTAATCGCGTACTCCATGGAGATCTTAAGGTGCTGATACTCCCTTGTCCTGGCAAAAGAAATCTTTTATATGACATTTTCATTAATGCTGCGATATTTAATTTCAGTGGTCCAACATATTCCTTTCCAAAGGCAATGACATTCGACTTGGTATGTATGTGTTGTCATTTTTTAAACTCATCACATCTGGCCTTCCATGTATTGTGGTGTCTAAAGGAATATATGTATTGCGTGGACTGCACAGGTGACTTTGGTCTTGCAAAACTACTGAACACCGAAGGCCTTGCTTCCTCGGTATTGTATATATTTTAATACCTTAGCAATTTTCTGATGCCTTCTTCAGGAAACTTGTTTGTGTTATTTTCCTCTTGAAACAGATCGTCAAGCCAAGATGTTATTCATCTTAGAATGAATTATTCTGTTGATTTATACGACCTTCTAGTCATAATTTTTTTCTAGTTCAATTTAATCCACCTGCTGATGCTGTTTAATATTTGCTTCATTCGTCTATCTTGTGTAGGGTGTGGGAACTCTAAATCACATGTGTCCTGAGCTCCTTGAAAATATACCTTATGGTTATAAATCTGATATATGGTCTCTTGGTAAGTATATATTGGATTCTTGATTTCATATGACTGAGCTTTATGATATCACTTCTTATGTAAGAATGACCTGTTTCTGTGTCAAGGTTGTTGCATGTTTGAAATTGCTGCCCATCAACCTGCATTTCGTGCTCCAGTAAGGACAAATTTGAACTACGACCAAGAATTTGATATTACTGTCAGCATTAAGTTTTAATTCCTTAACATGTATTTATAAGTAGAATAAATAGATTAACGAATGAAAGAATGGAACAGGACAAGGCCGGGCTTATCAATAAGATAAATAGATCCTCCATTTCTCCGCTGCCAATTGTTTATTCGTCAACACTGTAAGTAATTTCTTTGAAACCAATACAAGTCACCTTATTATTATGCCTTCTTCCCTTGTCCTTTGATTTTTTAATAAATGATTTAATTTTTTCCAGCCAATCGGAATTCAATTATATATATAAAATTACATTTGAAAGTAACTAAAACTTGCTCGTAGATTTCATGTTATTGTCGTATGAAATTATCCCCGTTCTTAATATCTTTCATATTTCTTTTAAATGGTATAACTAAATCAGGACTTATGTGTAACAGGAAACAAATTATCAAGAGCATGCTGAGGAAGAATCCAGAACATAGACCAACAGTTAGTTCAACTAAGCCTATGAACTTCTTCGAATAGTATGGACTAAGTGTTCACTCCAATGTTGCCTCTATTTGTTGACAGGCACTGGAATTGTTAAGGCATCCTCATTTACAACCATACGTCCTCCGCTGTCGTAATGCATCGGCTATCCTTCTTCCAATAAAATCTGTAAGTAGCCCAAATAATAAAACAAAAAGATCTTATAGGTCTGGTGATGGCAAAGACCATAGGGACAAAGAAGTAGAGGGATTAACTAATCGATTGGAAAGCGTTAATCTATTTGAGGCAAATGGTAATGTACATCCAAGCAGTGTTCCCAAGCGAACAGTGTCATCCAGTGTAGAAGACAACCTTGAGACCAAGATGGTTGATCCCACCAACTACATTGTGGAATCATGTTCTAGTATTAGTGGCTCAAAAGCCGGCTCTACGACATCTGAATCTACTGTTAGTAGTGTGTTCAAGGAAGTAGACTTTAAAATTAAATCTGCAAGTGAAACAGTTGATAACGAAGTTACATCAGAGACAATTCCAGAAGATTCTAGGCATGTAGAACTAGGATTGAATGCTGAATCTATTCAAAAATCAGAAAGGGGTGACATGGATGCAGTGGCCACAAATGTAAAAGGTATGCTTTCCTATGATGGTTCCACCGAAGCCAAGGGACAGAGGGAAAGTACCATACCTGAGGACTCCAAGAAACCAATAACGCCCTGTGCGGGAAGCTGTGATGAAGATGGGTCCGTTGAGGAAACGTTACCTATGCAGTCGGCTAGGGATAGGGTCGAACAGGACACCGAACCTGGAAGCTGCTTAAAGAGAAGCCATGATACCATTGCAATTCCAGAAGGCCATCCCTTGGATTGTTTGTCTTCTGAGAGTAATGATAAGCTTGCAGGTAAAGCTGGAGGAGGCCAAGCAAGAACACTCGACGCCACTTGCTCCATGTATAAAGAGAATGAAACTGTTAGTGCAGTTGATCAGATACCAAGTGGGATTTCATTAAGCAAACCTACTGAGATAGGTGGTGATGAAACCAAGAATGTGCCAGAGAGACCAGGCGAGCAAAGAGCTGGTGCTCTGGAGTCTCTGCTTGAGTTATGTGCTCAGTTACTTAAGCAGGACAAACTTGATGAACTTGCTCGTGTGCTTGGACCATTTGGCCATGAAACTGTCTCATCCAGAGAGACTGCAATATGGTTGACAAAGAGCCTCATATCTGCACAAAAAAAATTTAACACGGAGACCTAGTTTTTGAGAGGTGCTTCCCAATGCCATTGATTTATAAATTATTGTAAGAAATGTGTTTTCAAATGTGCCTTGAGCTTGTTCCTTCTTGACTGTTTCTTGATTGGAGAGAGGAAAAAAACATTACACATATTCTTTTCCTATTGCTTGCTTTATGGTGTATGTAATAAAATTTTCACTAGTACCTAGAATTTTGAATTGGTATTTTTGCTTTGAGGTATAAGTATAGCAATTGAATCAGTTTTATTTATTTACTTTAATAAATGAATACATGCCTTCTCCATTGTAGAGAGAGGGTAAGGTCAACGACTTATATCTCTCTCCCTCTCAACTTTTTGTATTCCACTCCATATCGTGGTGTCGGTGATATAAAGGCTAGTTATTAGAATTAGACTAGGCAAACAAATAGATTACTTCATTCAGTTCATTGTGAAAATTTTGGTGTGTCTGTTAATTTTCTCAATAAACAAATAGACATGTAAATTAATGAAATGGTAAGTTCTAAATTCTTCTCATTTCTGTTTGTATTCTATTAGATATATCTTTATACAAATATAAATACCGAAACATATGTCATTATCATGTCAAAGAAAAACATCTATAGTTTATTAAGACCGATATTTTTGAAAAAATAGGATCAATTCATCTCATTTATCTAATCAGGTTTATTTTATATTATTTTATTTTTTTAGAGAAAAAAGTTTACACGATGCCTAAGCCATTGCGCTATATTAGTAAATGGATAATAGCTAAACAAAAATAAGAAGAAAAAAACAATTGCAAAATAATGTACGAGAGAAATGAGCAATTTTATTCAATCATAATTCATAACAGTACATGAACATTTTTACATAATGATTTTTCGCCGCTTATTCCGTAGTTATTTTTCTCGGCTAAGTTACTGGAATAAGGCAAAGAAAGACACGATCGAGGCACCAATCAAGGAGCCAACAACAGGCAAGCCAGCGGCGGCTCCGGACACCGGGCCGGGAGCCGGGGCAGCTGAAGGAACCTCGGTGACCGCCATTGCGGCGCTCATGGAGGCGGCAGCCACGAGAACGGCACAAGCAACCTTCTTCATGTCCATGACTTGTTAGGGAGACCTGCCTTTTTCGCTCTGAATAATCTTTGCTTTTATTTGTCTCGTGTCGCAAGTCTGAAGATCAATGAGGATATGGGTATGGATTTATAGGTAACAAGTTGGAATTTTTTGGGAAAAAATAGTTTTTTTTTTTTTTTTACCAGTGAAAAACACAGCTTCTTTTGGTTGTAAAAGGATCAACGTGTATGGTTTTGCATGTTTTCAGCTCATATTAGTTTTTGGGTGACCATTTCCGACACATATTTTTGTGGCACGAAGGCTTAACCCACAACGTTTGGCTTGACCATTGCCAAACCTTTGCCAAATATACCTTTGAGGAATTGATAATTTTCTTTTTCTTTTTCACAATTTTTTACCATTTTTATGCATTCTCTTTTATTTTTCTAATTTAAACTGTAGTTATAGAGGGATATCGTCAAAAACCCAAACTGGAACTCTTAAAAATATCTCAAAGAAAACTCCATGTCTAAGGCAATCTAAACTTACTTTTCAAATGTGCTAACAGTTCTTTGAATAAGATTACCTTCAATAAGAGAATACAACTTATTTTTCATGTTGTTACATAAATGGTAGATCTAAGCTGGTTAATTTTACTAAAATCAATAAACCCAAGTGTTTTGACCTTTTCTATTCTCATGCACGTCTCCTTTATGTCACATACAAGACGATGATGAACACCTACCCACCGTTAATTGATTCCCTTGAATGGATTTGCGCACTGCCAAGTTCATTGATTATGTTAGGTGACACATAAAACTCAGAATTTAATGAATCTGCTTATCCCGTTAATATGTTATACAAATAAATTCGATAACCCAAAAACGTAAAAAATAAAATCCAAAGACAAAGGATGTCTCAGTTTAATTACTTTTACTTGACAACGAAATTTGCAGGAAAGAATTGCCAGCAATAGGCAGGTAAAATTTACTTAGCACAAGAGCAACCTTATTTAGTGGATTCTGACATTGATTACAATTTGGCTATGTTTCAATCTGAAATATTCAAGTTCTTAATAACAATTGGCTATGTTTCACCCAGCAGTCAACAATAGTAACATGTAAGTATTCTAGATTCTTTTGCCCAGCAAGAAAAAGGATCAAAGAGTCCTATCAGAACAAGAAGTTTCCCGAAATAAAACTCTCAACCTCATCGTTGTTACGTCAACAACGCCTTAGCTGGACTGAAAGCGAGGTAACACCATCTTCAGAGACTGAGAAAAGATAACCTACACAGTAATCCATTTTACTTCACTACAACGTCAAACCTTATGCTAATCCAAGTGTTCAAAATCCAACCTTTGAATGGTGCAAATCATCCCAGAATATTCAAGTCAAATATAGTTTAAGTGCTATGTATTTTGATTGTTCCAGTGAATTGTAACCTAAATGGCTCAATGAGAACGCAATGGCACCCTGCAAAAATGCCGTGGTTATGATTGGTCTTGTGGGTCTTAACAGCCGTAACCCAAAAGGCATGGTCACTTCAGAAATGGTTAATGTTTCATTTCGTGTACCTCTTACCATATTGAAAAGGATGACCTTTTAACTTGTCCCCCCAAAGAATGCCTATAAATTCAACACCTGGCTCTCTGTACTAAACAATTCAGTCCCCACCCAGTTGTATCTTTCCATTCTCTTTGGACTTTAGCATAACAGTGAGATTCTGCGGAAATGGCACAAAATGGAAGCTCTTCTTCAGCTCAGATTTTGATGGCTATAATGGTTGTGGGGTTGTTTTGCTTCACCAAAATTGTGGGTCAGGATCCAAATATTGCACCTACACCACCATTGGAGGCTGGAGATGGGTTTGCTTTGCCTGTTTCTGGGATGGCCTTGTGCTCTTCTCTGTTGATATCTATTGTGGCCTTCATGTTGCAGTAAAGTGGATTGTTTCCATCGTGATTGGAACTTGTTACTTGTTGTGTCTTTGAAGATTTCTTCTTTATGTTTATTCACTTCATGGTTCATGCATACTTCTCAGATGTGGTTCTTCCTATATGGTTTTGTAAAAGATTAGTTTTGTGATATGAATATATGCACCTGCTTTTTCTGTTTTGCCTATTGATTTGATGTGTTCCTTTTTTATTCCTTTTTTTTTTCTCCAGTACATTTTCTTGATAAACTAAAATGATACAGCTGTTGGGTAAATTTTCGTTTCTTGGATCCTTTCTTTTGTTGCATGTACAGTGAGTTTCTGATCTTTTGTCTACATACAGTTGCTAACTAGTAATCACAATGTACACTGTAAAAATTAATGTCCTGGTCGACATGACAGCACACAACAACTAACCTTCTTTTCAACTGTAAAATTGAATGATGTGTGTATGGAAAAAGTGTAAATGGTCAAGAAGCAGTGCCTTTGGACTCTTTGACATCCAACTCATGCTCTGCTACCATAATACAGTAATCTGCTTCCAAAGATGGGACTGAACTCTTCTCTTTGTTTGAGATCTCTTTGGCTGGATTTAACATTTCTGTGGTACATTGCACGTCTGGTGGAATCCCAACCTGATCTATGTCATGAAGGGCTGGTGATAGGTATTTTGCTACAGTAACAAAAAGGGCTGAACCATCATGAAGCTCTGTTACACTCTGCAAAAAGAATGAACTCCCCACTATTAACTGAAATATGCAGAAAATGGAAGGAAGGAATAAAATTTAAATCCCTATCTTGCTTTTTAAATCTAATCTGACAGGAGATAAATCATTAACCATCTTTGGCTTCTATGGCCCACTTGCAAAATATCAATCAAGATCACATCGTAGATAGTGGAGACAGTTATTTATAACCTAACATATCTGGGGATGCAGTGTTATGATACAATACATAACGAAGCCCCCTGTTCTATTTATTTTCTAAGGAAAAAGTTTTGGGTAATCATAGGTCATGAACCTTCGAATATATCGAGTATCGAGTATGTCTTTACTTAACAGTAGACAGAGATAATACCTGAATCTTTCCTTTACCAAATGTTTTGTGCCCCACAAGAATAGCTCGGCCATTATCGTGCAATGCCCCGGCTAAAATCTCACTGGCACTAGCACTTCCCTCATTTACCTGTGAGGGGAAAAAAGAAAAGAATGGTCGTTCATTACCTTCAGTGTGTTAATAAAAAAGGTACTTGTATAAACTTTTAAGTATTATAGTCAGACAACGAGGATGAGTTTGATATTAAGAAACTGGAAAATGTCAAAATTTATAGTTGTAGTATGAAAAGGCATGACATGTTAATACGCAACCTAGGTTAGTGGTACTCACAAGGACTACAAGTGGATCGTGAGTAATAGCATGCCCATTGACCATATTAATTGGTAACATATTTCCACTCCTATCAACAGTATTCACCAGAGTCTCATCTCCATCTAACCACATCTGGGCAACATCAAGGCCTACTTTTACTAGGCCACCCTGCAATTTCAAAAATAAGGAAACTATGTAAGTTATATAATCCAGCGGCCATGTGAACTTCCAAGGCATCTTTCCATTAGAAATAGAAGATTACTGGATTATTCCGTAGATCAAGTATGTATGAGTGCACTCCTTGCTTTTCCAATTCCTCAATAGTATTCTTCATGTCTTCAGCAGCAGTCTGTCAGACATGGAATAGGAAGAATTTACATATAGCTCGTTTGGAAAGCAAAACAGTAACTAAGCAACTGAATAAATAAACATTTTAACGAGAATTGTTGTTGGGATTATATTTACTTTTTAAATAAATGAAAAGCCATTTCTTTATTTGGTAACTGGTTATTTGCTAACCTGAGAGAAGGCTGCTAATTTTACATAGCCCATTTTCGTAAGCTTTCCATCTGGGGATCTATGAGGAATGATGGCACTAGATATTGGAGAGAGCTTGATATACTCACGTGGCAATTTGACCTTCAAGAGTCATTTAGCGATTAGATCAGCCAACCAGATATACATGTAAATTGTAAAGTTCAAGTCACAGAAAAAAATTATTAGATAACTGTTTCTGCACATCATAAAAACATTTGCTTAATAAGAGATGTTAGTTTCATTGGATCAGCCGCACAGATACACATGTTGATTTGAAGTCAAAGGAAAGAGCTTGTCAGATAAGCTCTTCTGCATATCATAATTTTAACCTGATAAGAGAAATTAGTTTCATTCTTCGATTATGACCAAATAAAATGTAAATACTTAGTATTTACCTCTCGAATGCCATAATTGTGTCCTGAATCTTTGACCTGAAGAAGAAAAGGTATAAATTAATTTCTTACAATCTTCCGGCTGAAATGCTCTAACTTGTGAACAAATCCTCCATTAAGATTGTCTGTCACCAGAGGATGGAGGACCTCTAGGGAAGGGAATGCGTAGAGAATCCTAATTTTATCTCACAAGTAATGAAAACTATCCTAGAAAATAAGGCACAGTTTTCAAAGGAGCCCACAAAAATCTGGGCAAGGCCTACATCAATAGATAGAATAGTGCTTATACAGCAAAAAGTGGAATATTAACCTTTACTGTAACAGTTGTTCCTGCATTCCCTCTCAACCTCTGTGCTGCAGCCTCACTATCAATGCCATCAAGCCTCTCCCCTGAAAAAACAGAAATTATGTTTTAGTAAAATGAAAAAAATATAAGAAAGCAACTTGTTTCTCTCCACACACAAATTCTTAATTTCCAATAATAATTTTCACCATTTATCTCGACCAATTCATCTCCTTGATGTATACCGGCACGAGCAGCTGGACTACCTTCTACGCAGGACACAATAACCTGTGATTTCAACTGAAAAGATTAACAAAAGCAAAAATACCCTGGTTCGTGAGGAAAGATAAGCACTACTCCATGACATATACACAATTCCTTATGCCAGAACTTAACAACAAAAATGAAAGCAAACATCCCTAAAGTGGCAGAGGTCAGTAGCATACAAACTGTCCTCAGAACAAACAGTATAATTATGGTTGATTACTGTGAACTATAAAATGTTCTTCAGAGAAGTGACTAACCAAATGTCCCGTCTTTGGTTCAGCATTTATGAAGAGGCCCACTCCTTGTAAGTTCCCATCACTTCCAATTCTAAATCCTTGGTATTCCTGCAAATGATTCTCTTCCAAAATTAGCCAGAGGTTCACCTTTAAATGGAGTTGTCCAAACAGTCTATTACTTAAGGCAGCAACCAGTAAGAAGAAACATGAACTGCCATAGCATCTATGATCATATCTTAAGTTTACTTGTTTTCCACCTAAAAAAATCAAACAAAGAGAATGAGATTCCAGAAAGAAAAATTTAACTGTAAAACCTTTGGACTGATTATTCGAGTAAAAGGATCTCCAAGGGTAGAAAGCATTCCACTGATTTTCGTGTATGCTGCATCAGCTGAGCGCAGGGGGAACATTTCCACCATTGTTTGCTGCAACTTCAAGTCCCAATCTACAAATATAAATTTTATTTGTTATAAATTTTATTTGATGATTCACACATATATGCCAAAGTCAAATAATAGAGTCTAAAATACCTTGATGATTATATGTAGGATCAATGAATGTTTCTCGAATTAAACCCCATGCTTCCACGAGAGTTCTTTGAACTGCATTCACCTAGCAAGCAAACCCTTCCTACTCAGCACAATTCAAGTTATGGTTATTGGCTTGAGGAAACAAAACTCTAGCACTACCATCATACTGAAAATCACTACAGCTCCAAATCATGACAGGGTGTAATCTAGGAAATTTTCAGAAGATCTTTTACCGAGAACTTCAGTTTCAGTACAAATATTGACCCCGAAATATTTTGAGTGTAACTTAAACTATACGTCACCCACCTACTTGCTGGTTGGTTGAGAAGGTAAGAATATTGACCTGATATTGTTGACACTAGAAGTCAACCTTCAAGATGCCTTCCCTCTCAAAGCTAAATACTAAAAGGTGAACGATCATATGATAAAGAAATGAACAAGCTAATTGCGCGAAACGAATTAATTATTGACTTGATAAACAACACGAAGCATGGAAAGGGAGAAAAGATTGATGACCTCAGGCGCTCGAGACACTGGAAAAGCCACAGTGAGAGATTCAGCAAAGGCGGGAGAATCGGAGAAGATAGACAGGAATAGAGCGGCGGAAGCACCAAATCCCAAAGCCGTTTTCGCCACAGATTCCACAAAACCTTGGCCACTACATTGGACCTTCCCATATACTGCTACCGATGACGGAACCTCACTTTTGTGTTTCAGGTTTATATGACGGTAAGGGGACAAAAACCTCCGCGAAAGAAACAGTAATGAGCTGGTTTTTCCGAGCTTAGCAGGAATCAGAGGACGATGTGTTGCTTTAAGATCGAAACTGGGAGCGAGAGGCTCCATTTCTGGAGTAGTGGACGCAGACAGCACAAGAGAGGAAAGGGAATGAGACAATGAGTGAAATTCGATGAATTTGTGTGTTCGATGAAGCGGTGACCGTTATGCGTTGGAGAATCTGGGAGTGGGAAGGGCCCCACGTGAATCTTCTCGACTTGTGTGGCTCTCGCATTCTCCACGCCTTACTCTACGTGCCGTAATAATGAGCATCAACTATTCTTATTCCTCCTCTTACACTTGCCTTTGCCTTCTCCCTCTTGTCCTTTTCCTTTGTTTCTCTGGCTAGTAATGCACGTTTGGGTTTTAAGTTCTAATATTTGTACGAAATAGTAGGATTTTATAAGGGTCACTGGAGATAAGTGACCCTTAAAACTACATAGTTTTTGAATTAGTGAAGGGTGTTTTCGTAATTTTAAGTGAATTAATGAAGGGTGTAAAATTACAGAAACACCCTTCATTAATCCAAAACGACATAGTTTTAGAGGTAACTGGAGATAACTTATCTCCGGTGACTGGAAAAATATTTTACCCTTTTATAAAACTAGATGAATTAGTTCGAATAGTTGGATTTTGATTGGATGTTCAAAATTCAGACATCATAAATACCAAAAAAATAAAAAATCTCAGTGAAAAATTAGCTTCCCTGTTATTTTATTTTTTTGATACAAACATAATTTTTTATTTAAAAAAAAATTAAATGGAGTTATCTCTTCCAATTTAAATTTGGGCCAGATTTTAAATTTAGATTAGCATTTGGGGCTATTTTGCTGTAAAGGCATGGGCCACTAAATTGGGTCTGAGGCCGATGCCTCATGGCCCACAATAGAAAAGAAACTTCAATGTTTCAGCCCACATGCATATCTCTAGCAAGCCCATCTACATATCACAACCTGAAGTACCCTACAAAGCATCAAATTGGATGTCACCAAAAAAACGCATCAAATTGGAGGCATACTTACCGAGGTGGAGTTTAGTAGAAGGAGTCAGTTTCTCACAATGTGGTAGACCAAAGTTTAAATTCTCATCGAGAAAGGTTCCCACACTTAGCGTCCAAGTAGTGCTGGACCGCGAATATGATTGTCTCTATATATGTTTAAAGGAAAAAAAGGACTAACTCTCCATTATTAAAAAACAATAACCAAGATCAGCTATCTGTTTAGATGTTAATCTCCTTTGAAGGTTATGTCTATGATGGTGAGATTGGAATTTTCAATCATTGCAAATGACCTTATGGCTCCGCAGCATGTAAACTTGTCCAAACTTTTGGTGTAGAGCACAACGCATGTAAGCACAAGCCGAAGAGAGTAGCAAGAGTGAAAGAGTACTGGGGTGACACAAAACACAAGTGGTGAATGCCAAGGCAAATGAAGAAAATGAAAAGGCCTACATTTATGATATTGTCGTTAAAGGGCGCACATAAATTCTCCGGACACACTTCCCCCACTCAGAACTTGCCCTCAGAAAGAGAGATAGATGGATGGTGATTGATAGATCTTACTGTTACTCCATTGTCACTCTCTCTTTTTCTCTAAAATATCATCAATTTGAGCAAGTCATTCACCCGCGGTGTTAAAGCTGCCTCTTCTCAATCACCTTTTCCTTTCCCCCACCCCACAAAGATATCAAGTGAAAGTTAAAGACACGTAAAAAAAAAAGAAGCACTGGATACGGATCCGAAAATCACAACAAAAGGAGAATTCTGTGGCTCCATTTGCAATTATTTCTCTATTTCTCAATTAATCGTATGTGTGAGGAGAGAGGAGGCTACACGTGCGTATGTTTTGGTGCTGACCTCATTGTCTTTGCCATATGCAGAACACACAGTAAGCCCATATACATATAGTTCCGCTTTATTGGAAATTAAAGAGGAGATAGATAGTCCCCAAGAGATGGCGTTTGAATGAAAATTCATGAGTTCAGAGAGAGAGTCAGAACTCAGAAGTGAGCATGGAGCTAGCTACAAGGCTAATTTATCTGAAAACCACCCGACACAACAGTGACTTGAGAGAGGAATAACACGAACGAGATTATTGGGGATGAAGACGAGGGGATAGCCTATAGGTATGGGTTTGGTGCAGAAACTGGTAAACAAAGAAAACGACGACCACTTTTTGCTCACCAAAAGAAACTTTCAACAAAAGGGTTCTTTTTTGTTTTTTGTTTTTGGGTGTGCGGGGGTACTCAGTAGTAGTAGCCATATCATTTGCTTTGTTGTGCACCATAATTTCTTATACACATAGTGCAATGGCTTTCCCCACAAGGCTGAGACTTTTCTCAACAAAATAAAACATCCCATACGGCACAAACCCTACTTTTTGTACAATGCCCTTCTCGTTACTTTCTTCTGTCACTTCAAGGATTCACCTCCTAAAACCATACCCAACACCTAGCTTTATAAAACTCTCCCAAATACCAACAAATTAAGCTGAGAAACCGGCCAACATTTACGTACATATCCATCGATCACCATGCTTAAAGCAACTCAACATTATTATCTCTCTTTTTCTCTGCCTTCCTTTTACAATTGGAGGGAATAATATATAATGACTTGTAGTAATGGGACAGTCTGCAGATTCTTCTGTGTGATTTATAATATGATTATATGCATGACTTTAATCTGAAGGCGAGAAAATAGAGGGGTAATATTTGACCTGAATTGGGGGTGACAGGATATAAGAGAGAAGGAGGGAAGCAAACTGCAGAAAACGGAAAAAGATTCATTAAATAACAAGACTTAGGTGGAATGACTGGTGGGAATTTTGACGTTTTTGCCAAACCACTATAAAAAGAGAGAAAATTTAGCAAATAGCTAGAAAGAATCATGGAAGGACTTTTGTGGGGCTTGGATTAACCATAAGAGAGGAACAAAGAGTGAAGTCACTTTTTTTGTTGCTTTACCAGCATTTGCAAGCTCATTTATGATCCTATGAATATAGGGTACTATTGCACTGTAGGCATGTGTTCCTATATTTATATATAGACACATACACATACTTCTGATCAGCAATATCAGATGGGTGTGGTGGGGACTACTCCTTCTGCCCATCCTGACCCTGTGGCCTTTATTCTATCTGTCTCTAAAGAAAAAAAAAAAAGTTTAATATATATGACTGAAGAAATTTGTGTGCATGATTGATATGCGGTGGATGTATTTAGTTGTATAGCACAATATCTTTCATAATAGGTACCATATTGTTCTCTTTGTTGCTTACTGATATAGGTTAAAAAAATACGCAGCTGAAATCTAGTAATAACTCTTATCTTTGCTAGCATTTTGTAATTTTTTTTTTTTTTGCTAAACATTTTGTAATTTCATCAAGTGTATGTATGCACATCTTCCTCAGAATACACACACGTATTTGATGAGGTAGCTAGTCATACAGTGTATACACAAATCGGAGGATTTGGCTTACGTCTATGCAGAGCTTCATCCGCTGCATCCCAAACGGCTCAGTTTTGGTGCCACCACACACTGGTCCTTCAAAAAAAAAATCAGGCACTGTCAGGTAATAAAAAGATAATTCAGGATACTCAATCGTACTGAAAATTTATTTCATGATCTTAAAATTTTTTTTAGGGATCTTAAAAAAATATTTTAGGGTATAGACTGGTACTAAAGGATATTTCAGGATACTGACTGGTACTTAAAATATAATTTATGATCTTAAAAAATTATTTTAGAATCTAGAAAAAATATCCTAAAGTATATTTTTAATAGCAGTTAATACTTGAATTATTTTTTCAAAATCCTAAAATAATTTCTTTTAAGTATCGGTCAGTATCCTGAAGTATCCTTTAAATACCCATCTGTATCCTAAAATAATTTTTCAAAATCATGAAGGATTTTTTCAATACGATTCAGTATCTCGAATTATCTTTTTACTACTCGGCAGTGCCTGAATTTATTTATTTATTTATTTTTTTAAAAAAGGACTAGTGTGTGGTTGGTGCGGTGCTATTTGGGATGCAGCAGATGAAGCTCTACATAGAACCTAAGCCAAATCCCAAATCAGATTCTAAAGAATATAATTGAAAGAATCCAAGGGTACTTGGTCTAACTAGACTACAAAGTGATAAATATAAAATAATACAATAGAAAGAAAAGAGGAGAATGAAATCAGATGATTTTATTCACTAAGAGTTGAGGGAGCCTATAAATAGATAAATATACTACAAATTAAATAATAACCTACTGCTAAAATAAATATGAAACAATTAACATTAATTAACTGAACTATACGACGTTCTTGAAAGTGAGTAGAGAAAATCAAGCAAAAATAAATAAACATGGGATAATGGAATTTCAAAATTTAAACTAGAGATATTTTAGGTAACATATTAGAGTGGGTACCAAGGCAACCATGTGGTATCGTCGGAATTTTTCCAACAATTCCTCCCTTAAATTAATGTTTGCAAATGTTAAATTTAAGAGTATAAGGATTTGAGTTAGGCCCTCCCTTGAATAAAATCTTCCATAGAATACATACTCCAAACATTTGTCTAAGCTTCATAAACAGAGCTTGCTTTAGCAGTTTAGTCATAATATCAACCACTTGCTCTTCACATTTACAAATTATCAAATCAATAACACCATCATTGCAAAGGTCGCGCAGAAAGTGATATCTCACATCGATAAGTTTGTTTCGTTCATGCAAGTTGGATTTTTGGATTTTTTTTTTTGGTAAAAAAAAGTTTTGGAGGGGTTCGACATCAGTCCCCCACCAAGGCCAGGGCACGACCCCGGGCTCTATGAGCTTACTGGGGACTTACGAGATCGCCTACCAAATGAATCCCAACGACGGCAGAGGGGATCGAACCCACGACCCAAGGGCCTAGTCCTGGATCCCTTACCATCTATGCCAACGCACATTGACAATTTTAATTGTTGAAACATTGTCACAATAAATTGTTGTTGCACCTTTTTCTTGACTCTGAAGTGATTCACGCAATCTTCTTAACCATATAATTTGACAAGAACAAGTCTATTGTAGCTACAAATTCAGCTTCTATAATTGATAAAGTAACAATTGGTTGTTTATTTGAAGACCAAGAAATAGCTCAATCACTCATCATAAAAACAAAGCCTGATGTGCTTTTTCTATCATCCACATCTCCAACATAGTTATTATCAGAAATGCCATAAAATTTTCCTTTTTTTGGATTAGCCTTATAAAAAACTCCAAAATCAATGGTACCTTTCAAATAACGAAAAATTCTCTTTCCAGCTATGAGATGAGTCTCAGTTGGATTTTCCATGTATTGACTTATAAGACTAACACCATGCATGATGTCAGGCCTTGTAGAAGTGAGATACATTAAACTTCCAACCATTTGCTTAAAGAAAGTAGAATTCACTTTCTTTTCTCGATCATCCTTTACCAATTTAGAGCCACATTCAGTTGGAGTGCGAACATAATTGCAATCCCTCATTCTGTACCTATCCAAAATCTCAAGAAAAAAAAAATTCTTTTGAGAATTAAAAATTTCATCAAATAAAAAAAACTATATATATATATATATATATATATATATATATATATATATATAAAATTAAAAATCACTTGATCAGATGGTGATTGCATAACTTTAATACCAAGAAAATATCGCAGTAATCCCAAATCAGACATAACAAATTCTTTCATCACGCTCTCCTTATTAAAGGCATCGAGCATGCCTATATCATTTCCAACATAAATTAAAACATCAACATAGAGAGTCACAATAAGAATTTTTCCATATTTTCCAAATTTTGTTAGGAGAGTATGTTCATGAGGGAATTTTTTAAAACCTTCTTTAGAAAAACCGGCATCTATATGACTATATCAAGTTCGTGGTGCTTGTTAAAGTACATATAAAGCCCTTTTTAATTTATATATCTTTTCTTCACTCCCTTACTTCACATACCCAAGTGGCTAATCAATATAAACTTCATCCTGTAGCTCACCATGTTTAAAAAGGCAGATTTGACATCTAATTGATAAACCTACCAAGAATTTTGGCCAGCTTTAGCTAACACTAAATGAATAGTGTCAAGCCTAACAACTGGAGCAAAAACTTCTTTATAATCAACCTAAAATTCTTGCTTGTACCCTTTTACAACAAAGTGTGCTTTGTATTAGTTAACTCCACCATCTTTGTTCAGCTTTGTTTTGCAAACCCATTTGACTCTAATGGATTTTTGTTCCTCCAAGTAGAGCTCCATTAATTCCCATGTATTATTTTTCTCTATAGATTTGATCTTCTCATTCATGACTATTTTCCATTTTCTTTCTTTATCTGCTTCTTCAAATGTGAGGGGATCACAGTCAGCAAACAAAGCAAGGTGAGCTATAGAATCATCATCAGATAATCATTTCCAATTACATAATCTATCATCCAAGATGGTCTCTTTTAAGATTGACCAGCCCAAGGTTCCTCCATTAATGCAGTGGTTGGTGCTTCTACATCATTTGGAGAATTTTCAAGAGTAGCAATGACAATAATTTCAAGGTGTGGCGATTGCTCCTCTTATTCTTCGATTTCATAATCACGCTAAACTGGAGAAGGTTGCTGTCCATTCCAATTCCAAGTGCTTTCTTCATCAAAAATAACATCCCTGCTAATCACAATTTTATTGGTTAGTGGATTAAATAATTTTTAAGCTTTAGATAGCTCACTTACACTCATAAAACACATTTTTCACTCTTATCATCAAGCTTCTTTCTTTTCTCATCTGGAACATGAACATATGCAATGCAACCAAAAATTTTGAAGTGATCAAGGATCAACAGTTGACTTTCATCCACTCAAAGCCTCTTGTGGAGTCATGTTTTGAACAAGAAAAGTAGGACTTCTATTCAAGACATGAATGCTCCAATTTACTGCTTGTGGCCAAAAATTCTTTAGAACTTTTCCATTTGTTAGCAAGCTTCTCACAATGTTGAGGATGGTTTTGTTCTTCCTCTCTGATACACCATTTTTTTATGGTGTATAAGTGGCTGTAGGTTCTCTTTGAATACCAAATTGCTTGTAAAAATTTACTTTCTTTTGAGCAATATTATCCCCTACGATCTGTACTGAGAGTTTTAATCATCTTTCCGGCTTCATTTTCAACTTGAGCTTTAAAGCTTTTAAATAAAATTAAAAGCTTCATTTTTCTCCTGCAAAACGTAAAACCAAGTTCTTCTAGTAAAATTATCTATTATAAATTTGATAAATTATTTCTTACCACTATTGGACATTGGAGTGAATGGCCCACATATGTTAGAGTGAATGAGCTTCAAGACTTCTTTTGCTCTCCATGATTTTCCTTGAGGAAATTGAGAACATGATTTTTTTTCCCAACAACACACTCTTCACAAACTTGGGAAGGAGAAAAACTTCGAGGAAGACCTATTACCATATTTTTCCAATGAAGATTTTTTAACCCACCAAAATTCAAATGGTCATAACAATAATGACAAAGCCATGAGACATCCTTTTCAGTAGCCATCAAGCAAGATTGAACACTTATAATTTCCCATGGGAATAACTATTTGAAGTCATTGGAATAACAACAATAGCACCCCATGAAGAATCATATGTCTCATAAGTCTCTTTCTGAATAGTAATTGTATAACCTTTTTCTTGCAATTGATCACCACTCAACAAATTGATTTTCAAATCAGGACATAATAAACATTAGAAATTGTTTCAATAAAACCATTTTTAGTTTTTTTTTTTTATGTTGCCTTTTCCCAAACTTTAACAATAGAGCAATCACTAAAACTTATAGTGGAATTAAAACCTTCATACCAAATATCTTATTGTGATGGTTTGGTAACTTGGTAAGCCATCAATAAAGTATCTCCCCCTTATTTTCTGCAAAGTTGGACTTCTCTCATTTTTCTTTATTGTTAGGCAGCCTAGCATAACACTAAGAACGGTAATGACCAAATTTATGACATCTAAAGCATTCTACCTTAGATTAGCCGAATTGAAAATTTCGTTCTTCATGTTTACTATGAAATTCATCCTTTTCCTCCTTGACATCTTTATGGCCACGGTCTCCTCTTCCTCTACCTTGGCCTCTTCCTCTTCCTCTAGAATTTGAGGAACGAGTAACAATGGAAGCTTTTAAAGCTTGCGCCTCTACCGTTGAACTGCAATTCATTTTTTACTCATGAACTAACAAAGCTCTGTAATTCATTAAGCGAGAGTGCATCTATATCTTTTGACTCCTCAATGTAACAAACAACAAATCAAATTTTAGAGTTAAAGAACGCACTATTTTCTCAACAATAATAACATCTTGCATTTGTTGACCATACAAACGCATTTTGTTATTTATCTCTAAAACTCCCACAATAGCTTGTAACAAATTCGCCATCTTTCATTTGCAAAGTCTCGAAAATCTTCTTTTAGAGCTTGAAGTTGTGCACACTTTACTTTTATATTGCCTTGATATTTCCTCTTCATAGAATCTCATATGTCCTTGGAAGTATCTTTGCCAAAAATAGTGTCCAAGATGGGACAATCAATTGCCTGAAACAAATAGTTCTTCACCTGCTTCAAATCTTTCAGCTTCAACACTTCTACTTCTGATGGTTGTGCATTCACAAGTGCTACTACACCTTTCTCTACAACTTGCAAGTACTTCCAGAAGTTCTCCATTAGCGTGCTCTAGAGATCATAGTGAACATCAAAGCGTGGCATATATAGATGGCTACACAAAGTTAGAATCTAAAGAAGACATGTTGCTTTGGTAAACAAAAACAACACGTACGTTAGAATTAATAAGAGGAAATAATACTTTGCTCTATTTTTTTAGAAAATTATCACTCTTGAAAACCAATAGGCTTTGATACTACTGATAAATATAAAATAATATAATAGAGAGAAAATAGGAGAATGAAATCAGATGATTTTATTCATTAAGAGAGAGCATATAAAAAGGCAAATACATTACAAATTAAATAATAAAATAATAACTCACTACTAAAGTAAATAGCACACGATTGACACTAATCAACGGAATTGCATAACATTCTTGAAAGTGGGGAGAGAAAATCAAGCCAAAATCAAGCCAAAATAAATAAACATGGGATAATAGAATGTCAAAATTCAAACTGAAGATATTTTAGGTAACCGATTGGAGTAGGCATCAAGGCAACCATGTGACATCATTAGAATTTTTCCAACACAAAGTGGGCGAACTGATTTTGAATCCCACCAGGAGAGGCATCCTAATCCAACAACCTCAATCCGGATTAGTTGGTTGTTCAGATACTTGGTAATAGGAACAAAAAAATGTGGAACATGGGTGGTCCAAAGGTTATAATTAAAAAAAAGAATTTAATTGAAGGAACAAGAGTAGAGAAAAAAGAGAGAGTGATACATATACCTGCAGTAACGTTAACATGCTGCACTAATAATTAATGGTGAAAAAATTAGTAGAGAGAGAGAGTCATGTTCGATGGGTCACTACTGATAATTAATTAGAGGAAAGGCTTCCAAATACAGCTAAGATTTAATTAACAAGGAACTGCCGAGCTTTTCACTTTGATATCTACCGATCTATGGTAATTAAGCAATTTCTTTAAATAACATTACATACAATATATGAATATATTTAGACCTGGCAATTTTAATTACCTTACTTCAAAATCTTCTAGGAAAACATGTAAATGTCGCAGAAATCAATGTGGAGGATTATTTTATAATGATCCCATTTGAACAAGTTGTTCGGTTGGAGTCATCAGTTGATGAACACCTGGGAACTATGAGCATTATGTGGTGATATACATAAAGCGATGGAAAAGCACCTATTATTAGCTTCTAGTGTTTATCATATATAGCAGCTAGCTACATCATATTCCAGCAGCTTTCATCATCATAAACATTAAGGAGGGAGTAATATATATATATGCACCCACTATGTATGTGTGTGTGGGCACACAGACACACAAAAAGAAAAGAAAACGAAAAGAGACTTTTATTTTTGCATCAGTGCGCAGTGTTGTTACTTGCTTTTCACCTTTCACTTTCTGATTTTTAAATTCAGGTAAACATCTAAGGAAAGGATCCTTCTCGGAAGCTGGTGAAACTCCTCTTTTCCAAAGGATACTTTACTCCCCTCTTTGTAATTTAATTTCTTTGCTTCATTTATGATTATGTTGAAAGTAGAAAACGTTTTTTGAAGAGCTACTCTTATCTTAATTGTATCCAACAATACTCAAACTTAACATAGTCAGGTTGCCATATGAAAATAAATAAATAAATGATGCCATATACACACGTATATAGAGCGGAAGATTATATATCTCATATACATACATACACACACACTATATTTACTTAGGTATGGGCCCCTCTGTTCATCATACTCAAGATCAGTCCCCACTGAAGCATACATTCATCCCTACGCACAGAATTCATTAACCGGTCAAAATTTTTGATATCCAAAGCTTCACTCCATCATTAGAGTTTCCTTCGGTTAAGAATACTACTCTCCATCGCCACATGGATGAAGTGATTAATATGATTTATCTGATTATTAACTAGAAAAAATCAAAGGAATTGAAGCTCAAATGTATCATATTTAACATGATTAATAGAAGTAATTAAATTTGTTACAAGTAGATAGAGAAGGATGATTACACATATTATGCAGAAAATGGTAAATTTAAAGCTCACTCTTGTATAAATTAATAATATTAACAAGTTGTTGGTTGATGTGCTGAACAGCTTACTCTTACATAGAGGAGAACAAAAATTTGAATATCGAGAAGCGCACTTATTGAAGAGATAAAAACCTGCTCTAAGCTTCAAAAGATGAAACCTTTAATGAAACCAGAAAAAATATATAAACTAATAATGACTTATGTAAAACTTACACAGTTCATCGTTAGTTTAAAATTTAAACCATTATTTAAAAAATTTGAGACGAAGCATTTCTTTATACGTACATGTATGCACAGCAGATAAAAAACGAGAACTCTCTGCATCTCTGCCTCATTTTGTGGGCTGGCATATATATTAATTAGGCGAGAGGCGACTGTTAATACTTTTTTAATATTATATTATATGAATCATTGAGTGTGAAACAAACAAACAAACAAGACATAACCCATCACAATTCTTGATCACCTCAAGATTTCTGGTATTGTCATGTCAGCCAAACAGACAAGATTTTACAGCAACATGTCGCAGTTTTTGATCCTCTTTCTCACACTACTCCACTTTATTATCCACCTACCTTCTTATGCATCACTCGCAAAACTAATGTGTTTAAAGACGCTTATTTCTAAATATTTTATAGTATATACACGTATTCCTCTTTTGTTAGTTAGTTAATTTATTGATCCGACCACATTAACTATGTATTGTTAATTATTACACAGTCACAGTGCCAGCAGAGAGCGAAGTGAAACTGCATAAGATCTGTCTGTCAAATTGAATGATCGCTCATGTGCTTTTCAAAGTACTTTTGTTCTGAAAGGATAAAGGATGTTCGTGTGATTTTTTGCTTGCTCATCACTGCCCTTTGCCTGCGGCTTTCTCAATAGCCTTTTTACCTCTGGTTTCTTAATTATTTATTAGTTTATTTATTTATTACCTTAAGGAGCAAAAATACTTATAAGTTTTTATAAAAAATATGTACCTTATCATATTTTTTAATCTTTGAATTGTAAAAATATCTATGAAACTTTTAATATAGGAGCAAAAATATTAGAACTATTATAAATAGAACCTAGCATCGTTACATATGCATGTATAAAAATAATATGGGTCTCATTATAAAAAGTAATAGTGTTAGGCTATATTTAATGGTTCCAACATTTTTACTCTCATTTTGAATATTCATAAGTATATTTACATCTCCGAAAGCCACATATGGTACTGTACACACTTTTGATAGGAGTTTATGGGTATTTTTGGATCTTAATTCTTATTTATTTATTTAAATGTTACATCTGGTGGGATATATGGAATCTTCCGCACACAACACCAAGACCTAATTGATTGCATGCATAGATTGGATATATATATCCAGGTGAAAATTATTAAATTGCTCATCTACCTAATTGATTTGATGGCCATGAACGTCAAACAAACACAACCTTTAAATCACTCACAGCATAAAAGGAAATTAAAGCAACATCACAAAATCAACCCCTATCTCCCTCCCTCCCCCACACATTATATATATATATATATATATATATATATATATATATATATATAAGGGGCATGTGTGAGTGTCTTTTGCCCAGGAATGGTACGTTCTCTTGCTTCTTCTTGAAGTTTTTTCCTTCATATTCTTCAACACAGCCACAAATAATAATAAAAACCAAAATATTCACAACTTGGAGAGAATCTCCGACCATCGTGGCCAAAGGCAATTGATCAAACCAGCCAGGCATGATATGTAGTTATGGATAACGATGAAATGACAAAAAGAAAATAGGGATATAGTTCTCTGGGTAAGGAATTCAAAAGAAGGATTTCTGTTTATAATGGTACCTTTTTATTTTTTTTAAAATATATTAATACGGCTTAACTAGTACTTTTATATATATGTATGTGAATGTGATGAATTTTCTTTCCAAACTTTAACGTGATTATGGGTCAAGATTATATTCATCGCTTTTTTCCCTTTTTCTTTTATTGATTGGGGCCTCACTAACAAAGTTGTCTCATATACTTTGAGGAGGATCAAAAGTACCTGGAACGTAGCCCTGTTAGAGAGGTCCATTTATTTAAAGCATCACTTATATTTTGTTCCTAAGCGAAGACATAGTCATCATTTCACCCTAGGGAAAAAACCTAATTCCCTAAACACACGAATTATATTTTTGGTGGATTATGACATCCATTACCTTTTGATCCCGCGTTTCTGATAGGCTTCGCACGTTACTATTAAACCCACATCCTTGTACCATACTGTGATGAAATTGTGGTGGGTGGGAGCTAATTAACATAACCTTATATACTTGATTAATAAGGAATTGATTAATGATCGTCTGATGAGGAAGAAATTCATAAGAAAAAAAATCCACACATATATTATCGTTTTCTTCTTTGAATTTCCACCAAAAAGCATTTAAAGAATGTAAATTCGTGTGAAGAACGTGTGGAGTACGTATTCCATATGATGGAAATATTATGGGTATTGTTTATTGCAAAGATTATGGACTTTAGCTAAGTCTTTAACCAGGAATATAAAATGAACAAGGAAAGCTAAAAAAAAGGCTTGTGATTCGAGGCGGGGAAGACCAAGCTGTCTTTGATGTACTGGAATAAGAATGCAAAAGGAGAATATAAAATATACGTATTCTCGTGTGTTGGCCTGTTTGGTCTCCCAATTAACATGGTCATGGCACGACGATATATCATGAAGCTGATAATTAAACTCGCAAACTGTTCAAATTGTTAATAAACTAGCCATCTTTTACTTTATATCGATTCTTATTGGTTATGGAGAGAGATAATCAAAGTGACAAGAGAATCTTGGGATCGTAACCTGCAGAATATATATATATATCGAGTAAGTATTATCGTATTTAATTATAGTGTACTCTCTCAACAAATATTTGATTCCTTCCAAAAGAGATGGCATGGCCCTAATTAAAAAGCACTACTTGATCGAGAGTAATGATGCGGGTACACGTACTTACAATTATTATAAATAACACATTATACTAGTAGCTTTTTAGTATCGTTGTAACTAATTATGAAAACATCACGCCTTGGAGACTAATACTAGTCAGAAAAAAATTAAGTAATCTATGTACGAAAATAATTAACATGCGTAAATTAAAAAAGGAGAGTCATGGTTGATGGACGTGATGAGGGGCATATATTGGAGGTATGGGCGATATATATGAAGAAAGAGACTTGACATTTGAAAGCACAAATGCGATAATACAAAAAAGATGATGTTACGTAGAGTAGAGACTAGAGAGACACCCTCTCTGAGACAGACAGATAATATATATATATAAAGAGATTGATTAATTTGTGGGGAGGAACTAAGGGAGGTGGTCAAAATGTGTATATTGGGGGTGAAGAAAAGAGAGACTTGTGGTAGAGTTGAGGGTTGTAGGGAGAAGGGAGGAGTAGGATATTGATTGTCCATAAATGCTTTGGTCATCCTATTCACTGTTTCTGCAATCATCTCTTCTTCAGTCCCAGCCACATGCTCTTCACCTGACACCACTCACTGGTATATATGTGATTCTAGTTAATCACAGTACAGTTAATTAATTAACTGAAGCAGACTTGTTTTTAACTTATTGAGACATGATTTTTTTATTTATTTATTTTATACATCGTAAATTACATAATTATTGAGAAAATAACTTCTACTGTTAATCTAAAACAGGTATTATATCTCTTGTTTCGGACATCACGTGTGTGTATACATACACCAATTGAATTACGTACTATGATAGGTGTAGGTGTAGGTGTAGGTATAGAGGGCGGGGGTGGTCAAAACGAAAATGGGTGAAAGGTCGCTTCAGAGGTACAGTGGATCCAAATGTGTAAGCAGTGAAGGAGGCATCAGTATATATGTTGCCAATCAGCCCAACCATGTCTTTTTTTTGCAGTTTTTGGTTATCCCCCTCTTCCCTTTTGCCCATCCCTCTCTCTCTCTCTCTCTCTCTCCATTCATATTATACCATTACAGCCTGCTCCTTCAATTCATCTTCTGCTGGGGACCATATGTATGTATATATGTCGTCCATCCATCTTTCCTTCATGTCTTTTCATATATCCCTCCTCTCTTTTTTCTCTTTTATATTATATGTATGTTTGGGTTATCTCTCTGTTGTGTTGAAAAGCTAATGATTAGCTTTGAACTTTGAAAGGCACCGGTGAATCTGAAATGGTATATGTTCCGTCTATCAACAAATGAAATACATCCTTCCTTCTCTCCACTATCCAAAGCAAAAAGGGCATCGTATGCAGTATGCACCTCCCCACACACATATAAAGCTGACGTTTATTTTCTACTTGAAAAGCCTACGCTATATATCTCTCATCTTTACATACATACATATATACTCATATCACCCCATTTCTCGTACGACTTGTCTCATCCATCACTTAGCTTGTGCCACATATATTTACACACACAAATGGAGATATTATTGAGCCTCACATCTTCATCCAATCAGCCATATATCCATCACTTTCTCTGCATCTCTTTTGCAATGGTGCAAACCCAAATACGGATCGTATGATCATCAAGCAATAAAACAATTATTATTATTATTATATATATTTATATCAATGCCGAATTAAGAAAGCCGTGAAATTGTCCCCACCAAAGTATTTGTCCATGCACATGCATCATTATCCCTCTAACTTTGAGGAACTCAGCCCAGGATTTCACAAATAAAAAAGCACTTCTTCATCCACATCTTAACACTTTTCCAGCTCATGTGTATATGTATATGTATGTATATATGGCTCCACCATCAACATTTCTGCATATTTTCAAGCGCATAACTCAATGAACACACGTATAAAGCCGTCAACGTATATACCAAAGTACGAGTGTATGCGTATACACACACACACACACACCGTATTGCCCCAAAAAACCACAATGTTATATGTATGCAAAATGGATTATAAAAGACGGATACATTTTTGGAGCTGCATTTGTGTATGCTATATAAGCCACTCATCCATCACTTAGCATTATTTAGCTGCTTCCAATTTCAGTTCCAATAAGTATTCTTCTCACGGAAGTGAAAGTCTTGCCCGGGAAGGTAAACGGAGTCAGTTATAAATCTGACTTCACCAGACGCCAGTGTCTGCATATAATCTAACCTTAACTATATATATTAGTCCAACATAAGATAAGGAACAAGGCAAAATAAATTAAACTAGAAGAAAGTTGGCTTTCCATTTAAACTTAGTTCTCATATGATCCTAATTAATTTATCAGTTCATCATCACAATTAAGCTAAGATTAAGATATATAGTCCGCACATATATATAAATATAATATAAAACTAGCTAATTGATCCCCATGTGTACGTTGTTGTTTACTGAGTGGACTCGTTATCTTGCTCGACTTCGGAGGCAGGGTCATCTTCTTCTTCAAAGCCATCGATCCCATAAGCAGCATGGCCAACTCCAAAGGCTTTGATATGATCCTTAAGAGACCTCTTGTGCTTAAAATCAGAGCCACAGATACAATACCAGAGCTTGCCACAATTTTTCTCGTGAGTTCTCCAATCTCCTCTCACAGCAAAAGCCTTGCCACATTTTCTGCACATGAAGGGCTTGATCCCGTGCTTCCTTTTGTAATGCGTTTGAAGTGTTCTGAAATCCTTCAGTGGCTTCGCTCTTGGATGGTCTATATTGTTTCTGCAACCTGGTGCACAACAATAACATGGAAGCCTTAGCATTCCCGTTGGTTGTGTTCCTCGCAGTGATTCTGGCCCTTTTCTGTACTGTGATCCATGCCCCCACATGTGCATCTATACGTACACCAAACAAATTTATCGATTAATTGTTCAAACAAATATATAAATATGTATGTATGTATGCTGACGAGTTTTAAAACTAGGTAACAGAAGTAAATCCTGCTAGCTAGCCCACTTGCTAGTTATTAATTTAATCTCAAGCAACCTGTATATTTTCAGTTTGGCCCTTTTAAATTACATCTCTTATATATGGTCAAAAGTGTGATGATAAATCATCATGATTGATGGTGCCAAGATTTGAAATGTGGATTTTTCTCCCTTTTTCTTTTTGGGCAAGGGACACTCTTAGGAAGATGTATATATTTTCCCTTTACATGAAATGTAATTTTATTAAATAACCGTTTTGAAACAAAGGGGGTTAGTTTTTTGCTTTGTCCACGGCGCATGTATTGTAATATCTCCAGAAAGTGATAATTTTTTATTTACAATATAAATATGGAATGGAAAGAGAAATTAAAGGAAGGCGAGGTGTATATATATAACATGTGGATACTTCATGGAGGCACACATATATATATAACTGAGATTTGAGAATCGAGATATATAATATGGAAGGGAGAGAAAGAGAAACAATAAGATTGAAGTGAAAATAATTAATAGGAGAGTATATGTGAGGGATCTGGAAGAAGCAATACTGCAGGAATTGCAGGTGTTGGATATGGAGCTGGCAGAATGGAGACTGGAGAGGCACGGACTTCAATGTACAAAAGGCATAAGGAACATTGCCTGTGTAGTTTAATCAACGAAAAGGAAAGCTACTGATCCAAGTCCCAGTTTGAATCAGCCAAACAAAAAATAAAAAGATTTTTTTTTTAAAAAAAAAAAATATCCCCGTTTACCATGCAAAAGATAGCTCCGAACAATTTGATGAGTCGCAATAATGAAATCAAATAATTAAAATTAAATTGTAGAAAACCCGAACTCATAAGTCATAATGACCCAGTAGGAAAAAAATGAAAAAGGTAGAGAAAAAAAATTAAAGCTAAGAAGGAGGAAAACAAGAAAGACAAAGGAAGAGGGGCGGAGAAGTAAGTACCCCGTATGCCATAGCTATATAGAATACAGTAATAACAAAAATCAAAAGTAAGGATGATAGACGAGAATTCATAATAATTATTATTATTGAGGATGGAAAAAAATGGAGGAAGAGAGAGAGAGAGAAGAAGGGGACCTGCATGTTGTTGTATCTGTTGAAGGTCTTGAAGCAAACAGGGCAAGAGAACTGGGTTGGACCAATGAGAATCTGTGAAGGAGTAGGGATCCAGTACTGTCCCTTGTTGAGCTTATTGTGCAGCAAGAACCCGCTGGAGCCAGAACAATAATCCTCATGATCTCCGTCTCCGCCGCCTCCTCCTCCACCGCCACCGCCACCGCCATCTCCTCCTTCTTTATGGTTGCAAGAGGAGAGGACAGAAGCCATCTCAGCAGCACTAGGGCTCGGCAGACCTATGTGGAGTGCAACAGTGACGGTGGCCTCCTCCTCTTCCTCCTCCTCCTCCTCCTCTTCCTCTTTGGGTTTAGCACCGTGGAGGATGATTGTGCCGCCACCGTCGACCTTGACATCATCCAAGTCCTGATTATGATGAGAATCCTGATGCTCTTGCCTGGTGGAGGGGCTGAGGCTCAGAAGAGGAAGGGCTTCTCTGAGAGGAGGAGACGGCGGTGATGAAGGCAGAGAAGAATAAGAAGCTACGGCATGGTGGTGGTGGTGGTGGTGGAAAAAACTGCCGGAGGAGGAGGCGGTGGGGTGGTTGATGAAGTTGTGGAGAGCATAAGGATGGTGGTGGTGAGAAGAAGGGTTAGAGTTGAATTGGTGAAAGAAAGGAGGAGAAGGGAAAAGATGAGAGTAAGGGTCAGCCATGGTGATGAATAAAGTAAGTGAGCGAATAGTTTGCTTTCATAGAGAGAGAGAGTATAAGATGGCTGAAGGAAGTGGACGGTGGAGAGAGAAAGAGAGAGAGCATACAGGGAATTATAGGAGGAGGGAGAGAAACGAGTAAAGGCGAGTGGAAATGTGGGATGAGAATGGGAGAGATGAGATGAGCCAAACATAGTACAAAAAGAAACAAAAACGCAATAATTTAATTGTTGATCATTTTGGATTTATCATTAATTACAACCACCAATCTCTCTTCGCATTATTGTTTCCCTTCTTGTTCTTGTTTGTTTTAAGAGAAAAATAGTTATATGGGAATATTGTGAAATAGAATTACCGTTATAACAGCCATTCATGTAGGGGTGGGAATATGCCATAGAGCAGATAAAACCGGTTGGAGCCTACAGGCCCAACTTGCCAGCCCACCAAAAGTGGCAGGCTCTAGCCAGCCTGCCAAGGGGCAGGCTGCATAAGCCCGCCCTATTCAGCTCGCTTATTTTTCTTTCTTTCCATTTTTCCTTAA
This sequence comes from Acacia pycnantha, assembly GCA_025563575.1. Classification (NCBI taxonomy): domain Eukaryota; kingdom Viridiplantae; phylum Streptophyta; class Magnoliopsida; order Fabales; family Fabaceae; genus Acacia; species Acacia pycnantha. The sequence goes on along the minus strand of JAMWYP010000211.1, from coordinate 861,202 downwards.
GAAATAGATCTAAATACCTTTATCCCTTAACTTCTTCCTCATATTTTTTATATGACACTTTTTTTTTTCATGTTATATTTATTTATTCTACTATTATTAAATTTAAAAGAGAGGTGTTTATATGTTTTTATAATGTGAATAGGTGGAAAAAAGAAAGAAAATGAGAAAGAAATTGGTTGCCTAACACAAATGACGGGTTTGGATTCTCTCAGAATTGTTTATCTCATTTTCTTCTTAGAATATCATCTCCGCTCTTAGATTAAAAAAATAAATGGTTTAGATTTCATATTTTATAAGACTATCATTTTAAACATAAATAAAAAAACTATCACAATCTGATCTACACAGTTTATAACTGCAACAAAAATAAAATTTAAACAAATTAAATTATAAAATGGTATAATAATAGTTATAGGAAATATGAAATTTGAATCATTCATTTTTTTTTATATGAGAGTGGAGATGATATTCTGAGAATAAAAGGAGAAAAAAGATTATGAGAGTATCCTCTTCCTAATAACGAATAAAAGAAAGGAAGCATGATGTGAGTGGGTGAAAGAGAAATGAAGTGATATTATCAAGGTTCTGAAACCTGATGAACAACCGAGCCAGTGGAGTCTTGGATTAAGGGTTAGTGGGTCGACGGGTCAACCTGCCTAGACCAGGAGGTATAAAAATTGGAAAATAATTAATTTCTTATCACACCAACCTAAATTTGACATACTATATATCATTTTAATATTTTAGATCGAGCAAAATAACCATATACTTCAATACTTGTGACATATTCAGATATTCCTAACAATTTTTTTTACAACCTACATTTGAGACAATATATTCATGATAGCAAAATATCAAAAACAAGTATATGATGATAATATATTCTCAATCAGGATCCTTTTTAACACCAAAATGTGTGGGAGGATTGCTAGACTCGAGATTGGGAGTGGTAGTATTCTAGGCACCTTCATTATTAAAACATTCAACAATAATAAACCTGAAGCTCTGCACAATGAAACGAAACTCTAAATCGAGATGAACAAAGCTCTTTCACGGTTTCACCTCAAGAAATAAACAGAGTGTGTTTCACAAACCATGGATATTATAAGAATAGGAGTGTAATTATTTTTTTAAAAAAACAATTAATAAGCGGGTTGACCCGTCAACTCGCCTTGTCAAGCTTGGATTGGCATTTTGCCAGCTCGCCAAGGGGCAGGCTACACTAGCCCAACTCGTTCAGCCTGCAAGCTGCGGCAGGTTGACCCGCAACCCTCTAGTTAACCCAAATTACCAGCTCTAATAGGCTAGGCTTCTATCAGGTGGCCTATAGCATGACATGTTTATTAAAAAGTCACTTCATCAAGGCCTATTTAAAGGCCTACATGTATAAATATGTCAAATCTATTTTTCTAAGGTCTGACCTGTTTACGCATTAAATAAATATAATTATTTTTATATAATATGAATAACATAATATCTATTTGCTTTCATTCTTATATTCTAATTTTAAGTTATAATTAGTTAATTACAGTACTACTCTTCTTACGGTTCTTTAGGAAAAATTTTTGGAACATCCTGTTAACTATTTATGACTGCATCCTTATTGATCTCTTTAATAACAATAATTTTTTATTTTTGATGATTATATTATTAGCTTTGAAGGTTGGTGAAATCATTTTTTTTAATTATATGTATACTAGACTAAAAGCTTATTTAAAGGGTACAATTTGTAAATATTAAGCTTTGAATGTCTACCAAAAACATGCATTTATATAGGTTTTGATATGCTCAAAATGTACAAAGCCTACTTATGACCTTTAAGGCCTCTAATACGAAGTCTTTTTAAAGATTTATATTGTAAGTAGGCATTTAAAAATGTGTTAGACTCAACAAAACATATGAAACCTTAGGCCTAAACCTTTAAAAAAAAAAAACTGTATTTAAACTTATGCCTTTTGCCCTCATTACATGCTCAAGTCTGTTTAGCCAAAACCTGTATCGGGCATGTATGATATCTCCATGTAAAACTCTATGTACATCGTGATCTTTTGGTTCGTGTGTTTACCACTTGCCCGTGTTTTGCTCAGTTATACCTCTATCATTAATATATATCCTCTGATTTCTAGTGGCACATCTTTTTTTAAAAAATAAAAAATAAATTGCCGCTGATAATTAGCCCAAATATTTTAAACATTCAAATAAAAACTCTCATCTCCATTATATTGTGGGTTTATATATATACGTGTGTGTATATATTTATTCATTCATTCATTTATTTCCTTCATATACTATATATGTCAAGTATAGTTTATACTTTCATGACAGAATTGAAATAAATATGGAATGATTATTAATTTTTTTTACCATAATTCTAAATTCATTAATACCTCATGTAAAATGCATCTAGCCTGTAATTATATGATGAGAAATAAGATGAAGGATCATTTTTCTTTTTATAGAAAAATATAGTCACTGATATTAATTTGTTAGATACTAAAAGGGTGATTTTTATGAGTGTGAGAATAATATTTATTGTGTGATTAATTATATTTTAAGTTTAAATTGTAGCGATTTTTAATGAAGATTATAACGGAAATTTTAAAAGTAGTGCACTAAAACAACTAAAAAGAGATTTGAGTTGTGTTCATTAAATTAAAAACTATTAGGGTAAAATTAATTTGAAATCAAACACAATCAAAATTAACATAGGGAAAATCCTAATTAAATCCAATTGAAATGATCAAAATTAAAATTGCGCCTACACTTTTAATAAATTCTTAATAAGGGCAAAAGGCGAGATTTCCAAATGCTATTTAAACACCATAAGGCCCCCGGGTGCACATTAGGTGCACATAATTAGGTATCCAATTATGTGTTCATACATCTATTAGAGGTATGAGCATTTTTTTATATATATATTATATTTATTTAGATTTAAATTATATTTTTTGAAATTTTTTTGCACCCAATATCTCAAAATTAATTACTTTCCATGATACTGGTGTTACAGATAAATGCAGAACTGTAGGCTAATTAATTTGAGATACTGGGTGCAAAAAAAATTCAGAAAGCAGCATATAATTTAAATCTAAATAAATACAATATATAAAAAAATTTAAATAAAATGCTCATACCTCTAATAGAGGTATGAGCACATAATTGGGCACATAAGTATGTGCACCTAATGTGCATTCATAAGGCCCCATATTGTCTAAAAGGAAAATTAAAGGTGGTTAAAAAGGAAAAAAGGATTTCTAACTTAGGCCTAATCTAACTTAAAGTAGTTATTCATTCTTCAATAATCAATTTCAACTTTTGAACGTTTCAAATATATATATTTTTTTTTAAAAGATGATCATGTATTTATATATTTATATTTATATCTATATCAATGATATGATATGATATGATATACTTAAATTATTTCAATCACAGCAGCATGTTCATATTTCAATCAAGAAAAAAATAACCTAAATATAATAAAAACTGGAGGATTTCACAAATAATTTCCAGCATAACTTCTCTACTTTAACCAAATTTAATCACTGAGCTGTTTCCTTCTCAAAAATAATACAACAGTAATTTATAATTTTTTGCTTAATATGTGTATGTAAAATATTGGGAATTCATCATGAATGAGTATTACTGCAGGTGTTACTTGAGTTGTTTGTGGCTGTAGCCCCACTTTTCACCAATTTATAAAATAAAAAGATTGATGATTTGTGAAGCCGATGAACTAGAATCCACTCACATGTTATAAAAAGCTTCACAGTCAGAAACTATAAAATTTTAGAATTATATATTTTTTTAAAAGTGTGGATGAATATTGAGTTGCATGAAAAATAAAAAATAAGTGGTAGGAGTATTATTTATAAGTTACTGTTTCCTTAGAATTTTCACATGTTATATATATATATATATATATATATATATATATATATATATATATATATATATATATATATATATATATATATATATATATATATATAAACACAAGATCATAGGTTAGAAGTTTAAACAACAAATGCATGCTGATTATATCAAATAATTCTTAATTAATTTAAGTCCTAATTTAATTTAATTTTTTTCCTTTTTAACTACCTTTAATTTTCTTTTTTTAACAATACAGCAGTATTATATTCTGGTCCTTTAGCAGTATTAAAGAAATCCCTAATTATGTCTTTCGGCCTAACTAAGAATTTACTGAAAGTATAGGCCCAATTTTAATTTTAATCATTTTAACTGGATTTCATTAGGATTTTCCCATTAACATACTTTTTATTTTCCACTTTACAGGTAATATGAATATAATTTTGGACTGTGAGTGTACATCTGAACGTATGAATCAAATGATAAATGAGTCTCAACTCAATCTACGCTTGAAACTTCTACGTTATCAATAAGTTGTTGGTTGAGGTGATAAGTGATTTCACCCTATAAGGAAAAGAACATAATTAAGTCAGATCCTAGAAAGTGTATTTATTAATTGGGAGAGGCGAAAACACTTTGTCCTCTAAGCCGCCTTGAAGAAAAAATCCTTAATATAAAAAAAATAATTCTACAACGTCAAAAGTTAGAGTGCTTCACGTCTAATTGCTAGATAAAAAATTGTATGAATGAAATTTTATTCATTATATATGCTAACTTCTTGCTAAATTAAGATAAAAATCAATGTAAAAATTAACAGAAATTCTTACGAAGTTTCCACTCACTTAAATTAATTACGTGTGCTCGTCAGTACATCAAACATAATTTTTTTGGTTGCCCACCTGGTTCACTGGGGCTTCGCCCTGACTAATCCGGATCCGATCCGCGTCGTGCACCTAGTTTTGGTGGGAGAGTCTCCCAACAGATGTTTTTTGCATTCACAAGGCTCGAACCCGAGACTTTACTAGTTCATCAAACATAATTGATAAATCATCGCTAAGGAAAAAAGGTGGTCCTGGAATTTAAAATCTTGATGTAATTCCATGCCCATTTTTACTCACCGACACTTGCTTATTGATTCTTTTTTAATAATAATTTTAGCATTATTGAAACAGTCAAAACTGACCCAATCAGCTTACTGTAATCTGAAAACATAAAGAAAGATCAGAAATATGATCGAAACTATACGAGCGAAAGTTAATGATTATTGTTTTATGAAAAAAGAAGTTAATGATTAACTATCTAGGTTGTTTAGAAAACAACACTACTAGTCTTTCCTTTTTCTTTTTTTTCTTTTTTTTTCTCAAAGTCTTTTCAAAACTCACTTTTCCTTAATCATATGATCCATCGATCCGCTGTTCTTTGTTATCAGTATAGGACAAACATTGAAGGGACTAAATTTACGAAACATTCATACATTAATAGTAAAACTGGTAGACACGTACGGTGAGAAAAAGTTGTGTGAAAACCATTTATCGAATGTCTAGGACATTTATATATGGACGTGGATTGCCTCAGAAGCAGGCGCCTCAGTATCCTTCAGTATCTCTCCATCTCGTCATACATTCCAAAAATTTCATATTTACCACATGCGGTATTTTTGATCGTCTAATTTTTGATCCAACCGCGTAAAGAAAGACACGTCATACATTCCAAAAATTTCATATTTACCGCATGCGGTATTTTGAAATGTATGATGTGTCCTTTCTTATGCAGTTGGATTAAATATTGGAAGGCTAATATTGAAGGATACTAAGGGATGAGGAGAGAGCAGATTACTGAGAGTATCTGCTCCCATTTATATATACACATAACACAAATCCTTTTGGTGTTTTGAAAATGATTTAGATATTTTATTTGGGAGATAGCTAGCTGTATGTGAATCTCTCACGTTGTCTACTATCTCTCTCCTCTCACTCATTATTTATCTTAATTAATTATCTTCCTAGCTGTGCTCACATATCTTTGGGCCACTCATAAATGCTGGGGGATCCACAAACATTCTCACTAAATTATTTCCTCACTCAGCTAGCATGCATGTTGTGTTATTATATATATAAAAAAAAAAAAACCAAGAAAAAAGGTTAAATATATCCCGGATGTATCAACATACATTTCCAATGAGCTACAAGCTAAGAGTATATTCATTTTACTCAAAAATTCATTTTTGATTGTGCTCGTTTATTTCTTATTATAAGATATCAACTCAAAGTAATTTTTGATCCCAAATACATGCACCAACTGCAATTAATTACTACTTTTTTCTCACCTCACCCTTGTTATTAATAGTGATTCAAAGTTGAAAAAAAAAAAATTTAAATCGCATCATTTAAAGAGGGGCATATATAGTTGAAAAACTCATCAAATTAGGACAAATTTAATTACTTAAATACTATTCTTTAGTCCATAAGAATTAGTAGTGAGCACCTTATAATAAGAATGAGAGAGATTATTAGCTAAATTGATCTCTTGTTCTTTGTGTGTGATAAAGAAATATTCTATCTATATTTTTCACTTCTCTCAAAAGTCAAAAGTTGAGACGATCAAGTGATCATCAAAAGCGCGTACTAATTAATTAGACAGTAATTAACAAGAAGATTTCATAAATTACGACTAAATATTTAAGTAGCGCGTGTGGATAGTTTAAAAAAAGAGTGCAATAAAGGTTTAGTTTAATTTGTTAATTAATTAAGTAGGGGCAAAAAAGTGGAGTGAAAATATATATATATATATATATAAGAGAGGGAATAGAAGGTAGAGAGACAAGGAACAAACTAATTCCAAAGAAGCCAACATTTTCATCGGTGTGCGCAAACCGGTCGGCTATGCCAAATGTGATTTAGCTTCTTTACGTACATTGTCTCAATAATATTGAATCTCTCTCCCATTATTTATCGGAATTAGGTCACTGCTTGTGCTTGTGTTTGTGTGTTGAGATTAACATGTAAATATAGGATAATATTTATAGTAAATCTTTAATACAGCTGACATATATATGAGTATATCTATCTATATATCTATCTATAAACACAAAACAAAGCCAGCACTACTAGCTGTCAAGTTCTGATGTGTGGGTAATATTAATGGTAGCTACAACTAAAATCTCATGCATGTTAGTTCCACACTCATCACTTTACTTGTTTTAATTATATATATAAGGTTAAAAGAATACACAAACACACACACACATATATATATATAGGAATGAGTGTGTTAAAGGTCAAAATTTAATAGAGATCGAGTAGGGTTACGTTGGTTCCAACTGGAGACAAGACCAAAGGGCGTGCATTGCGGGGGGTTATGTGGAAGAGATTGGATTTTGAGTTAGAGAAAGGTGTGTGGGTGTGACCATTGCCCAACATCGTTGTTTCCCTCATTCCTATGATTACCAACACTCTGGCCACACCCCAATGCATTCTCCTTCCATCTTTTCTTCTTCTTTTGAGTGAAAACATTAATAAATTTTGTAATTCATACGTTAGAAATACCCGAACCACTAAACAAGTCTCTTTCATCACCAAAGCTGATTAGCTAGTCAGGAAGACCATCATTTCATCTTTTGATTAACTAACTTACCAAATGTGCCACCACATTTAGTTTTTTTTAATAAGTCAAATGAAGCATGTTTATAAGTTTATGGAGATTTTCTATTGAACAAGTTAGTATTTTCGGTCTAACCATTCTCTTTAATTTTACATTTAAACTTTTCACACTTATGACATCTACCTTTCTTTTCCCAACAATAACAATAAACCTTATCTCACCAGATTAGATCAACTACGTACACGTAACATCCAAATCTTCGAAACCTTTGTTAATCAAGGTGTCATGCTCAATAATCTCATTGAGTGTTCTCTTAGGTCTTCTTTTACAAATTAAATTTTTACAAGATTTAAAATGTTTGATATATCCTTCTTTTATATATTTATATATATATAGTATGCAAACCATCTCAAACGGTTGTATACCATGGATTTTCTTGTCCAAAAGAAGAAAAAGAATCAAAAAATGGAGGATATATAATATGTGCCATAAATCTAGGCTTTTTTCCATATCCAAATCTGCCTCTATTCGGCCTTAGCTTGCAGGACCACTTAAATGTGTTTCTCTCTCTAATCAAGTTTTTTTCCCATCTTTCAAAGCAAAAGCAAAAGGCTTTTTCAAGTTGGAATATATGTTTCTCTTTTTCATTAAAAAAAAGGCATTTACACACTAAATTAACCCAACCCCAACCGCAGTTTAGTATTTCCTGTCACTTGTCATCAACACCAAAATGAACCCTCCATACCATATGCCTCGCCTATTCAAATCCCACACCCATCTCTCCCCCCAATCATCATTTACTTTACCCTCCACAACGCTTAATTAAAACTACTCCTTCACCATATATATATATATATATATATATATATATATATATATATATATATATATATATATATATATATATATATATATATATATATATATATATATATATATATTTTTATCGTTTGTCATATCACTTGATATAAGGTTATGTCAAATCACCCCAAAACTACGTTGTTTTGGGAGTTAGGGGAATTAATGAAGGGTATTTTGGTATTTTTGCTTTTGTATTTATTACATGAATTTTACTAAAACACCCTTCATTAATTCTCTTAACTCCCAAAATGACGTCGTTTTGGGGTTAGAGGAATTAATGAACTACCAAAACGACGTAGTTTTGGGGTGGCTTGACATAATCTTATGTCAAATGACATGACAAACGATAAACTCTGCACACACACACACACACACACACATATATATATATATATTAGGGTTTATCGTTTGTCATGTTACTTGATATAAGGTTATGTCAAGTCACCCTAAAACTACGTCGTTTTGGGAGTTAGGGGAATTAATGAAGGGTATTTTGGTATTTTTGCTTTTGTATTTATTACATGAATTTTACCAAAACACCCTTCATTAATTCTCCTAACTCCCAAAATGACATCGTTTTGGGGTTAGAGGAATTAATGAACTACCAAAACGACGTAGTTTTGACAAACGATAAACTCATATATATACACATATATATATATATGTATATGTATATGTATGCTTCAATATATAATTTAAAGTTAATTTAGATTTTCATAATTACCCCATATGTATACCCATTTAATTTCTTTGGCTTTCATTATATAAAGTAAGCAGTGTCATTGCACGTGTTACTATTTTGATTAGTTCATAACAAATCAAACATACATTAAGGATATCTGATACAACATGTTATTAATACATTGATTCTCAACCTCAATTATTCATACGGCTTCAAACTTTTTTTTTTTTTTGATTACCCAGACTCAACTAGACAAATACTGCCATCGTTTTCAGACTATAGGCAACAATAATTTTGTCATCCATGACTATAGATTATGAATTTTTTTTGCTTTGAACTGTTTAAGTAACACTAACAACTACTATTCAATGTTTAGTATGCAAAAAAGTGTTTTCTATAAAGAAAATCATAAATAAATCAAACTTGTCTCATTTTATTTCTAGGTGCATTTCCCACGTTTTAATTTACCCGGTGATTACTATTTTTGGTCTTGTCTATTATTGCCAATATGAAAAAAATGTTGTAATGGCCACTCAACTATTGCCACATCACTTCGTAAAATCTTGTGATACACCATTCTTAAGATTTTTCCCCATATAGAGTATTATTTAAATTAATATTGCGACCTCTCTTTTATCCAAAGATAACATAGTTTTACAATACAAAAAACTCTTAGAAATGTTACAGTTTTCCCAAACCTAACCTCGAAGCCCCATAGAGTTACAGTTTTACAATACAAATTTTTAAAAAAAAAACTCTTAGAAATGTTGTGAATTCTTGACCGAATACACCGTGTGGAAGCACAAATTCACACATACATAGAATGGGGGAAGCACTATACATGCACACGCTGCTATGTTCCAACATATCTATATAGATTGTAGCACTTGTTTATAAACAAATATTAAATTAAAATTTTGCGCTTAAAACAGGGAACACAATCAAGCAGTTTTAGCAAAAAGGGCATTTGTTCATCCTTTGTGTTCCCAAGACAGCACGAGTGAACTCACATTGTGAAACGATAATTAATTAATGATCTATTATACATGTAAACATTGTTCTTCTGATCTTCTGGTGTCCATGTCTTCTGAAAAATTCCAAATCTCTCTGTCACGCGATTTTTAATCCCCATGATCACTGTACATTTAAAAATCAAGACGTTTGTTCCTTTCTGAGGATTGCTTGTAAATTGTTGTTGTGGTCCATCTCATTGGAGCTGATGATGCTGTGAATCAAACACTGTTCCATTTGGTAAAATATATCAAGCACGTGATTGATAGAAAATTGGAATAATGAAGAAGGAAACAATTTTTTTGGTCACAGTGCAAGTCTATGAACATGTTCAGGCCTGGAAATAACCTTGTTAAAATAATATATCGTCAACTTTTTAGAAGGAATGATGAAGTTTAACTAACATAATACGAATTCACATAATTAAACAACTATATACTTAATACAACTAAACCTTTTACGAATAATGATGACAACTTTTGTTTGATAAAAATTTGTGTACGAAGGAGAGAATATAAGCCGTGAAAGAAATTAAAGATTGACGAAGGAGAGAAGAGATGTAGTTGACGGAGGAAGGGAACAAATAATAAAATTCTGTCTGGTGTACATGGAAGGTCCAAATTAGTTTGGTGATTGAGATGCACTGTTTAAAGAAAGTTATGACGTCATCAATGCCTTCTCTCACACACACACACACAATCTCTCTCTTTCTAGGGTTAACTGGGTTCACTCAGAGAGAAAGTAAAGAAGAAGAGGAATAGAGGGGCCTGAATTCTGAGGTTATTATGATGAGTGATGAGTTGTGACCATCTCCATCCAACTGCTTGGCTGTCTACTCTAATCAAAAAAGCCTTTACATGAGTACGGCTATTTGACCTATTTATATATATTTTTATACCATCAAGTTTTTTTTTGGAAAGAGACACCATCAAGTTTAGACCAAGAAAATGAAACTTGCTTGAACCGTAAATTTTGAGCTGAGATGTTCAATTGTTCATTATACAAGATGATGAAATGAGTTCTAAGAAGGCTATCATGTGAGGTGGACGGACCGTGTGAAGCGGGTTAGATAAACAATCACCATCAAGAGAAGGACTGAGAATGATGAAGTTAAAGGACACTATCTGCTCAGCAAATAAATACAGAGAGAGAGAGAGAGAGATGTTTCTGCTCCTCCCTAACTCAGCTTCCTTCCTTCATCAGAAAATGAAAGAGACAACAGTTTCAGTTCGGTCATTACTGTTCCAAGAAATCCAAAGAATAGTGTCATTTTCTTCCACTGCCTATGACAGATCATTTCATAACTACAAACTCATTTATACATTATAATGAACATGTTCTAGTTTTTTTTTTTGTTTTTTTTAACCCTAGGTTCGAACACCTTTGGCAGCTACTGTCGTATAAAGCCGCACATGAAGATGAATAAAACAGTAGGGTTTTCTTTTTCGGCAAAGTAAAGCTGCCAGACATAAATTTCATCAAGTAAAACAAAAGCTATTAGGCATTGACCCATAAAAAACAAAGAAAGCTGCTAGCCCATGGTCATTTTCTCAGGCCTAGTTTTCATTAACCTTTTAGTGGGCTACTGTTTTCCTTTTCTGATCTAGCAGAATCACTGCGAGGGTTAGTTTCATTGTCTAAGACAAAAAAAATTTAACACAAATAATTACTGAGGCACAAAATTTTATTCATTACCGTCAGCCCATAGTACCTGGAAAGCGCCACTTTTCCGTATGGTTCTCATAAGTCTTCCTCTGGACTGTGTTCCACCTTTATTTTCCTTTTGTTTGTTTTTTGCTTGTTACCACAACTGTCTTCTACTTATTGGTTATTATGGTTTTGTTCTATTACTTTTTGGGGGATAATATTCTTTTCGTTCAGTATTCACCTTACGCTGCAGTAAGCAGACTGTTAAGTAATGCATGCAATAAAGTAATATTACCTCGTGTTATAAAAGCTACGACAATATCATATTACAGAGACTTTCACTAAGATTACATTGCACCATTCTCTTCATTTGGTAACGGGAAAATAACAGGATAGATTATCACCATTCATTCTAGGCTAATAAACTGTGTAAGGGGAGTTGCAACCCCTAGGACAAAAACCCCTATCAATATATTTTTAGGCCTGAACCTTTCTATCAATACATTAATTGCCTTTCTCAGCAGAAAAAATGACCCTAAATTAAACAATATAATACACAAAGGTCAAAATTTTGCATGAACTCCGGGAATGATGTTCTAGTGTAGAAGACCGCACCACCCCAGCGAGTTAGAGCTTCTGCATCAAATCAAAACTGCCAGTACCCATCTTTATTGGCATACCAAGACAGACTCTAGAAGAGGGCGTCTCCAAGCAGTCAAGCTCCCCATGATAGGCTGCTTCAACTATGAATTTGGCTGCTGTCTCGAAAGACATTTTGCTTAAAGGAGAAGTGGACTCAGCTATGCTCCCAAGTCTGCTCATTGGACGATAGCCACCGGTATGCGTCATGTAATCAGCAATAAGGGTTAAGTGACGAATATTAACAGATATACCATAAGATTTGAAAACATTTGTTATTTCCCTGATGATGGTCTCTCTGGCAGCTTCCACCCCATACGTCTCTAGCATAGCATGGACGTTGTTTGAATATATGTACCTAACATCAAGTTGGTCTCGCAATTCCCAGAAAGTATTGAAATCTACACCAGTCGTCTGAAGTGCTGGTATTTTTTCCTTTACTGAGGATGGGATATCTTCCCTTTTCCTGTGGTCTTTACCATAGTAGATTACTTGACTCTCCTTGCACGTAATAGCTCTACATTGGTCAACCTTTCCAAAGTTTTGGATGCAAACCTTCTTCGCTGTTCTGCTAGCAATCTGCATATAATTAGATAAAACACTGAATTCAATCAAGGTACATTGGAGGCCTAAGAAAAAATGATGGTACATTGACCTAAAAAGCTCAGGTTTTATAAATAAAACGGCTAAACACGAAACAAATTTCTTATTGGCCAATATATATGCTTCCAAATTGCACTTCACTTAAATTGTTTCTATGACTCTTATTTGCCAGAGGAAAGGATGGCATGCACTCTTTTAGAGCATCCCCATCTTAACAAGAGCAGTAACAACAAGTAAATAGTCAACTATCCACGCCCTACATCAACAGAAAATGAAGTGCACTCAAAATTACCTGAGCCAACAAAATATGAGGTTCTTCACAGGTAAATCTAAAATGGACCTCAAAATGCATCCCTTTTGCTTTGACAAAGACTGCCCTGTCGGTGTCCTTTTTTTCTATCACTCTAGATTTCATTTTAGGCTTTTCATCACTAGACTTGCTGTGCTTGGATTCAAGTTCTCGAGTGACATCATTCTCATTGACTTCAATATCACTCTCATCATGGTCACCATCCTCTCCAATGGTTTCCTCCAACTGCTCTCCTTCATGCGTTTCCTCTCCAGCACCATGCGTTTCTTCTCCAGCACCATCTTCATAATCAATTTCATCTCTACCTTGTCGTTTTCTCTTCTGTGCATCAGTACCAAGATCCTCACCCTCTTCAGCATCCTCCCAACCACCACCATCATCATCATCGCCACCATCACCACCATCATCGTTGTGAGCTTTTTTGTCTTTAGAACCACTGCTAGAATCATCTTCCTCTAAACTTTGTGAAGCAGTTGAAGAATCTGACGTGAAGTCTTTTATGCCTATTATTCTAGAGAGCAGTTGTACATGATTTTCAATAGCATCCTCCAACTCTCTTAAAAAGACAACTTCCAGAGTTTCCTCCCAGTCCTCAAGCCGTATATCAGCATATTTTGGGTAGTGTTTAGGCTTGTAAAGCTTGGTCTCCAATTTATATATACTGCAAATCCCACCACCATCAACAGCTAGCGGTACAACAGACACTTTCATACTCTCTATTATATCTGCTACTGTTATTTTCTTTAGGTTATCAGCAAGCCGAATGGCATGGTCCCTAAGAACGTCAGATAGGCCAGATATCAATGACAAGAAATGTGTCCAAAATTTAAATAAATCAATGAGTTTTAGAAGTAGAGCAAACAGAGCATGTGGATATCTCACATGGATTTATCCTGTCTCAAAGGGCATGTCATGACTGGGGTCTTGATATCACGAGAGGCAGTCATCAAGATCTCTTGCAGTCTCGGAATTCCAAGAGTCACATTCATTTCACCTCGACCAGCAAGGTGGAATGTATTTAAACTGGAAAAGGGGAATTAATCCGTCAAGAAAGGATGGATCTTGCCTTTATAATGTAATCAACAATATAAATAGCAAAATGCCATGCTATTTCTACTTCACCTTTATAATGTGCATGACCCAATATGAGGAATTATGGACAGAGAGAATAACGTGAAATACAAATTACACTACATGTTTGAATCTTGCAACATTATTAGAACCACAGATCAGTCATTGAATTGACTGACGTACTATTTCACTGTTTGATGGTCAGACCATGGTCTAATCGTGGCTGAATTAGTTGTAATATTTCACACGATGCTCTGGCACACTAACATGGCTAAAGTATGGATCACTACTCATCCTCTTCATTTATTGTCATCCTCAAAGATGGAGCGTTTACAGAAAATGAATTATTATCATGTCATTCTAAAATGACCGGTTTGTCATTTTAAGCTTATCACCTTGCAGGATAAGGCTTGTTGTTTTAACCTCCATTCAACAACAACAAAAACAAAGCCTTATCCTCTTAGGTGGGGTTGACTATATGGATAAAACACGCCATTGAGCTTGGTCAAAAACTAAATTATTGGCTAGATCATGGTGGAAAGTTGAGGAAAAGTGTGGAGGCTGAACATGGTAGAGATGGGCTTGATCACAGTGAGCTTTGTTCATAGGAAACCAGTGAATGCGAAAATTATTGGCCAGATTCTCTCATGATATGGTAGACAGTTTCTATACTTTTAATCAGTTTCCATCATGAGAAAGCTGGCGAGTATAAGTAATTTCCACAAGATAAGAAACTTCAATAGAGATATAAAGAACTTACGTCATCTGTGTCGACGGTTCTCCCACAGATTGAGAAGCCAACACACCAACTGGCTCTCCAGGTTGTGCAAGACTTGAGACATACTTGTGCTCCATCAACTTCAAGAACTCTGCTCGATTAATTGAACTAAAAATACTTTGCTTAGAGGAGATATCACAAATGAAGTTTTCTGCTTTTTCTTTAAGAGCATCGGGCAACTTGTTAATATAAGGACTGGATCTGTCTATCTCATGGTGACATTTGCTGTAAATCATTTCCTTATTCTGAAATTAATAAACTGAATAAATAACAATATTCTATTTGTAAATTATGATTCTGAGACTAATAAAAAGAGTTCTTACAGATAGCCATGCTTCAAATTTGGTGAGAAAGCTAGTTTGATGTACATCCACCCCATCTTCTCCATAACGGAACTGAATAATTGATCCATCAGCATCACGGACAGAATGATCATAACAAACTTTTAGACATTCAAGGTTTTTTATTAGGCATCTTTGCAGGTATCCACTCCGTGATGTTTTGACTGCCGTATCAACTAATCTGTGAGGTGAAGACATTAATAGGTGAAAAGAAGTAATCATATGACAGCCAACAATAGATACTATACCTTCCATGTACAAAACAAAACAGTGACAAGTGAAATCCAGACAGACTCTTATTTGTTTCTCTTCTATTTCATTTTGTTTTGCTAAAGCATTTCTTCCTGTAATGCATTCAGAGCTTTATTGCCTAGATTAAAAAAGGTACAAAAACTATAATGCTGTTTTTATGTTTGACTTCAGCAAGATATACTTCTACAAGTAAATACTTTATTGGGTTAAGGGGCAATTTTGCCCCGAAAGTTTTAAAAATAGAGTAATTTTGCTCTGACCGTTATCTCAATTAATTTTGACCGTTATTGACCAAATATGCTGAGCTAACAGTCCACAAGTCATCTATGTCTTTTTTTTTACGATGCAAAGTTGCCCCACAAGTCCATGTATCATCTACTTTATTTTTCCAAAGTTAGATTTAAAATTTCTGAGGCAAATTTGCACTTTAACAAAAATGACGTGGATGACATATGGACTACAAGCTCCACATATTTGCTCAACTAATGGTTAAAATTAATTGAGATAACGGCCAGGGAAAAATTGGACCCGTTTTGAAACTTCTAAAGCAAAATTGTCCCCTGAAAAACTTCTGGGGCAACATTTCCCCTTAACCCTACTTTATTTTCTAACTATGATTACTGTGGCTAGCATCACAACCTTATCTATGACAAGAATGAATAAGTTTTCTTACCCTTCACGACCAGCCATGCAATGGAAGTAATATTCTTGTGGACGCAGACCTGTAAGAAACCGATCAATAATGAACCCTCCTGCTCTAGAGGAACAATCCCACGGAGGAAAACATGGTAAGGTCTTTCCAGAAACCATGCGAGGGACTCGTCTTCCTTCCAACTCTTGTTGACCTAAATGGGAAGATATTTGCTGGAAATTGACCTGTAAAAGACACAGCAATTGACATGGAATTGTTAAAAACAATGAATAGGACACACTCATTATTTGTACCAGTGGGAAAGGCAAGACAATCTAACATAAGAAAAAGATAATAGAAATACATGAAAATGCAGTTCAAAGTACAAGCTAGAAACGAGATTTTAATCAATTCTTCGGGCAAAAAGCTGTCAAACACAGTAGAGAAATAGCCTGACCTTCTATAGATATCATTAAGGACCGATAATAAAGGCTTAAAAATATGCTGCCAGCCTGAAATCTCTATGGCAGTGAAGCTTTTCTACTTTTAAGCATCATTTCAAAAGAATTTGGGTTTACAACAGGATCTCTCATCCCAAAAAGCATGATGTAATGAGTTTCATTATGGTCTAGACTACTACGCATAAAACTTGGGTTTACAAAATGTAAGAGAAGAAAATTTAATCTGTGTTTGAAAACAAGAATTTGGAAGATAAAGAGATTCATAGTATAAATAAAATTTGTTAGTCCCCAATACCATGCTTGTAGAAAGATGGAACATCACCAATAAAATATATAAAATCAAATTGATTAGGTACATCATCTACTTTGTCTTCAATAGTTTCTTTCATCCCATCACGCATGATGTAATGGATTTCATTCTAGTTGTTGGAACAAAATTTAAGGGCTCCCAAAATGTTAGGGGATAAATGAGTTGAAAGATGAAGATATACTTCATAATAAGAAAATTTGATGGTCTACAATATCTTGGTCATGGAAAGAAGGGACATCACAAAAAACATATAAATACAAAATTATTAAGGATTAAAAAATTAAACAACATAAAATTAATGCTCCTTCTGGATCTGATCATCAAAGTGTGACACTAATATACGATGTGCAAACTGAATCATAACTGGTCACACACATACGATGCAGGAAATGTTATTCAAGGACATGAAAAACTAACATTTCCCCCTTGTAGAACAGCACATGCAGTATGCATGATACTCTCTTGTAATACATGGGGCCATCAAATCAACACGAGTTAGAGCAGTAAACTTACCATACTACCTTTTGCTCCAGATGTAGTCATAAGAGAAATACAATTCTTCCCAGAAGGTTTCAATATTCCTTCAGAAAGTAGCACCTTCAACATCCCAGAGCTTGTCTTGGAGTTAAGACCACTTATCATCTTCCTATCCAAGTATGTTAAGGCTGCTTCTCCATTTTCACGTATTTTTTTTTCAATATTTAATTGAAGTTTGAAAGGGTCTGAAGAGCCAAATATGTAGAAACGTCACAACTTTACAAAACAAGAAAAAATTGGTAGTAACCAAAATTTATTGGCTATGCAAAACCTTGTTACCAGATTATTTTATAATGACATGATTCACAATACAAATATTTTATAGGTCAAGGTACCTAATTCAGCACCATCCATGGCTTCAATGAATTCACGATGAACAATTTCACCAATTTCCTCACAGCTTTCAAGTTGCTTCTTCCTTTCACTATCCTTTTCTTCAGTTACTAGAAGATCATCTACTCCGCAAGTGAACCCATGCATCTAAATGATAGTAATTGTTAGGAAATCAGGAAATATATTAGAATACCTATAAATCAGGGATTAGGGAATAATCCTCAATTAACAACCATTAAGAGCAGTGTTGTTAAGACGTAGAGTCTACGTAGAAATGGTAAGGGTGAGCAAAAACGTAAAATCGTAAAACGTAAACGAAACGTAAGAGTTTACTACGTACTACAAAAAAAATAAAATCCAACATATATAAAACCAAAACACACCAATACATTAAAGTCATCACAAATTTAAATCCAAACACTCAAGGAAATAATTAAGTTCAAACTCAGTCATCATAATACATATTAAAATCAAAACACCAAGGCAATAAAGTTATAAAAGAGATCAACATCTCTAATAAAATTATACGTTTTGACGTTACGTTTTTACGAGTTTACCGAATTGACATGGTGTTTCAACCGTTTCTACTCCAATTCCGTTCCTACCTCTGTTTTGACTCGTTTTTCATCCAAAAAAAGTAGAAACGTCTGTTTCTACGTTTTGACACTACGTTTTTACAACACTGATTAAGAGCCATCAATGCTAAGGTTCTCTCCTATTGTATAAATACACATCTTATGTACATGAATACACACAACATTTAGACTATTTATCTTACATGGTATCAGAGCAGCCAGGTCCGATTGCCTGAAAATTTTCCGGCACCAGTTTGTTGTCTATTTCTAGCGACAGTAAGAGAGAGCTAGAGTTAGGGTTCTGTGGTCAACTGTTTTTCTGTCCACGTGCCGCCCCACCGTGCTCAGGAGGTCTCGATCGGCGGAACCCCACCGGCCGCTCACCGTTTCGCCTGCGCGTGGACCGTCACGCGCCTCCCGGAGCTCTGCCGTCTTCCGCACGCGCTGGCGCGTGGCGCATTTTTCCACCAAGTTTTTCGTCGCCGTTTTCTTTTTTGGGATCGACTCACTGCCTCTGATTGAACCCAGGTGGTTTCGTGCTCATATATTGTGTTTTCACCATCGGGTCTGTTCGTTTTGCTTGCTGCTTGCCCTGTTTCGGGTGTGCAGTGGTGCCGTTTCGTGTTTCGAGTGTTGCTTTGGTCATTGTGTGACCACTCATCGCTGCTTTGGCCTTGTTTCTGCTGTTTGGCAGCTGGTGTGGCTACTGGCATTTGTGTTTTTGGTCGTTCTTCCAATCTGATTTGCCTCTAATTGGTATTTATTTGGACTCTAGTTGCTGTTTGGTAAACCGACCAGCAAGGTGAATCAAACGGTTAAGGTGTATCTTGGTTCTGTGTGAGATCTTTCTGGTGGAGGAGCCGGTATTTGGCTCTCCTATATTGTTGGTTTGTTGTTTGGTGTTGGGTTGCCATCTCTTTGGTGGCCATTTGGGTCCTGTGTGACCAGTTCGTTTGGCAATTATTTGTTGTTTGGGGTCCTTGTGTGACCTGTTTGCCTCCGGTGAGGTGTTTTGTTTGGTTTTCCCGGTGTTGTCATCTTTGGTGATATTCTTCGTGGCTGGTGCTCTTGCTCGAAGAGCTTGTTGTGCAACTCAACTTATTTTTTGGTGAGGAGCGATGGCTGAATCTACGTCTAATTCTTCTGTTGCTCTTGTTACAGGTAATATTGCTTCTAGTTTTGCTACTTCTTCCTCGAATTGGATCATCGATTCCGGTGCTACTGATCATATGACAGGTAACCACCATTTGTTTTCCTCGTATGCGCCTTATGCCAATCCCTCTAGTATCACAATTGCCAATGGTTCTTATTCTCGTGTTATTGGCTCTGGCACTGTTGAACCTACCTCGCCTGTTTCCTTATCCCATGTCCTTAATGTCCCTGACCTTACATTTAATCTTTTGTCTCCTAGCAAACGCACTCGACAATCAAACTGTTTCATAACTTTATTTCCTGACCATTGTTTGATTTAGGATCTCACGACGAAGCGAGTTATTGGTAGGGGTTATGAATTTGGTGGCCATTACTTCCTTGAAGATCAGGTACAGCGTTCAGTTGCTTGCCCTGGTGATTCATCCCTTTTTGATGTTCATTGTCGTTTAGGTCATGTGTCCTTGTCTTGTTTGAAGAGGATGTATCCTCAATTCCATCATTTGTCATATTTCGAATGGGAAGCACATTAGGTGCTTCTCTCTTATGTGCTTCTTATGTGCTTGTCCCTCTAATAAGAGGGACAAACACTTTTTTTTTATTTAGATTAAAATTATATGTTGCTTTCTGAAATTTTTTTGCACCCAGTATCTCAAATTAATTAGTTTCCAGCTCTGCACACAAAAATATTTGTCCTGTAACACTAGTATCCTGGAAACTAATTAATTTGAGATACTGGGTGCAAAAAAAAATTCAGAAAGCAACATATAATTTTAATCTAAATAAATAAAACATATAAAAAAATAAAATAAAATAAAATGTGCTTGTCCCTCTAATTAGAGGGACAAGCACATAAGAAGCACATTAGGACAAGCACCTAATGTGAACCCATTTGGAATGTGAGTCATGTCAGTTCGCTAAACATCATCGTGTTCACTTGGCACCTCGAGTTAATAAACGAGTTGCGTCTCCCTTTGATTTAGTCCATTCTGATGCTTGGGGTCCATGTCCTGTCGAGTCCAAGCCTGGTTTTAGGTACTTTGTTACTTTTGTTGAGGATTTCTCTCGTACCACCTGGCTTTATCTAATGAAAACTCGTTCTGAGTTGTTTTCCCACTTTTGCAATTTCTGTGCTGAAATCAAAACTCAGTTTGGTGTATCAGTCAAAACCTTACGAAGTGACAGTGCTAAAGAATACTTTTCTGCCCAATTTCAATCCTATATGCTCCAACATGGCATACTTCATCAATCCTCCTATCGAGATACACCGGCTCAAAATGGTGTTGCAGAACGTAAGAACCGACACTTATTAGAAGTTGCTCGGGCTCTCATGTTTCAAATGAATGTTCCTAAGTCTTTTTGGGTTGACGTCGTGTCTACTACGTGCTTCCTTATTAATCGTATGTCCTTTCCTGTCCTCAATGGTGCCACTCCATACACCACCTTGTTTCCCTCCAAACCCCTGTTTCCTGTTGACCCTAAAATCTTTGGGTGTATCTGTTTTGTTCGCGATGTTCGTCCCACTGTTACCAAACTTGATCCCAAGTCTCTTGAGTGCGTCTTCCTTGGGTATTCTAGGGTTCATAAGGGTTATCAGTGCTATTCTCCCATTCTTCGGCGTTATCTTGTGTCTACCAATGTCACATTTCATGAGTTGACTTCGTTTTTTCCGATCTCTACTCCACCTCCATCTCATGTCTCTACCAATGACACCTCTGACAGTCTTGATGATCTCTTGGTCTATCCAGTTCAGTTACCACCAGAACAAGCATCTGACTTGGCACCTGCTAAACCACCTATTTATCATGTTTATCGGAAACGCCCTAGGGCGAGTAATGTTGTCGATCAGGTTCATGACCCACCAATGACTATTTCGATGTCTGATCGAGCATCAGTTCCTTCTGCTCCTACTTTTGAACCAACACCAGTGCCTGATATTCTTGATACTCCTGATCCTTCCACCTCTACCTCTGAACTAGACACAGTGTCTGACACTTCTGATGACTTGCCTATTGCCTTACGCAAAGGTAAGCGTACTTGCACCTATCCTATTTCTTCCTTTGTTTCCTATAACCATTTGTCTCCTTCATCATGTTCCTTCATAGCATCCTTAGACTCTCTCACCGTTCCTACTACTCTCCAACAAGCCTTGACCCATCCCGGTTGGCGTGCTGCGATGGAAGAAGAAATGGTGGCCCTTGATAAGGCTGGTACTTGGAATCTTGTTGATTTGCCTCGTGGCAAGAAGGCTATCGAGTGTAAGTGGGTGTTCACGGTCAAAACAAAAGCTGATGGCACCTTGGAACGTTTGAAAGCTCGACTGGTTGCCAAGGGTTATGCTCAGACCTATGGTGTTGACTATTTAGAAACCTTCTCTCCTATGACAAAACTATCCTCTGTTCGCCTCTTCATTTCTATGGCGGCCAATTATGGTTGGGATCTTCATCAGTTGGATATTAAAAACACGTTCTTGAATGTCTTCTTGAAGAAGTATACATGGAGCAACCACCTGGTTTTGTTGCTCAGGGGGAGCGTGGGAGGGTATGCCATCTTCAAAAGTCTTTGTATGGCTTGAAGCAGAGCCCTCGTGCTTGGTTTGACAAGTTTAGCTCTGTGGTTAAGAAGTTTGGTCTGAGTCAGAGTAAGTGTGACCATTCTGTGTTTTATCAGCAGACAGATGCTGGAATGATTCTGTTAGTGGTATATGTTGATGATATTGTTATTACGGGTAGCAATGCTTCGGGAATCTCATCACTTAAGGCCTTTCTTAATTCTCATTTTCAAACAAAGGATTTGGGTCTGTTAAGTACTTTCTTGGGATAGAGGTTATGAGAAATAAGAAAGGCATCCTTTTGACAAAAAGGAAATATGTTCTTGATTTGTTAAAAGAAACTAGGAAACTCGAAGCAGCACCGAGTAGCGTTCCCATAATTCCTCATCCCTTCTTGGACATTGATGACCGCATACCGTTTGATGAGCTGCCTGAGGATGTACAAAAGAAAGTTGATCCGGAGAAGATCAAACCGTTTGCCTATCCAGAGAGATATCGTAGATTAATTGGGAAAATGAACTATCTCACAGTAACTCTCCCCGATGTGACCTTTCCAGTTAGTGTGCTTAGTCAATTCATGACTGCACCAACCGTTGCTTAGTGGGAAGCTTTGGAACATGTCTTACATTATTTGAAGGGCTCACCTGGTCGTGGTGTACTCTATACAAATCATGGCCACAACAAGATTGAATGTTTTTGTGATGCGGATCATGCAGGGTCAAAGGCTACCAGAAGATCCACCACAGGATATTGTGTGTTTGTTGGTGGAAATTTAGTATCATGGAGGAGTAAGAAGCAAGATGTGGTTTCTAAGTCGAGTGCAGAAGCTGAGTATAGAGTCATATCTCAGTCAGTACAGGAAATTGTGTGCATTCACCAGTTAATGAAGGAGGTTGGTCTTGCTACATCGTTACCTGCAAAGTTGTGGTGTGATAATAAAGTTGCTCTACACATAGCCTCCAACTCTGTTTCATGAACGTACAAAACACATTGAGATTGACTGTCACTTTGTACGCAATAAGATTAAGGAGAACTTTATTTCTACAGGGCATGTGCAGTCTAGTGACCAATTGGGTGACCTTCTAACTAAGGCTTTAAATGGGACTCGGATTGACTATCTTTGTAACAAGTTGGACTTGATTAACATCTATGCTCCAACTTGAGGGGGAGTGTTAGGAAATCATGAAATATATTAGAATCCCTATAAATCAGGGATTAGGGAATAATCCTTAATTAACAGCCATTAAGAGTCATCGATGCTAAGGCTCTCTCCTATTGTATAAATACACATCTTATGTACATGAATACACACAACATTTAGACTATTTATCTTACAGTAATCAAGTATGATCATGATGACTAAAGCAACTTAAAAAGGGGGGAGGGAAGAGAAAGAACTAAAACTTCAAATTAATTGGTAGCTAACCTGTAAAAAGGCTGTGAACAAACGACTTAATGACGAAAGCAGATTGCCAGCAATATTTGAGCCATAAAGTTCTTGCACTGTATGTACCATACCAAAGTCACCAAATTGAGCCTTGTCAACTACACCACGGACTAAATCATTTTTATATATCAACAATTTATCCTCATCAGGCTCCTCCTTCTTTCTTGACACACCTCCTGTGCCTTTTTTCCTCTCCCCAGTTTGAGTCTTGAAAAAATCACGTGGGATTTTGGCACTTTTCTCAACCGTAAATGGGGCATGACCTCTGGCAGTATAATACAGCAGTGCACTGATAACCTACAGAGACAACAGAAACCAAGATTTAGATCAGATAAGCACATCATACCCAAGCAGGCAAATAGGATACCAACGTTAAACCCCAAGTGATTCTACAGCTTAATACAGTACCCCACAAGAGAACAAAGACCAACAATTGTCAGAATGTTTCTCTAATCTTTGAGCATGATATAGAACTTAAACTGAGATAAATTTTAACTAAAAGACTAACAGATAAAAACCTGTTTTCCTGTCCATAGGGGCTCCGGCTTCCATATTGCTGGAGGAGGTAGTGATATGTCACTCTCAGAATTTGATGTAAAAATTTTCTGACCAGGCTTCCCATGAAAAGAGCCTCGCCAAGCAGTGCATACACCGGAACTGTATAGAAGTTGATTGAACTCTTCATGACTTAAAAAAGTATCCTTCTTTGTAAGAAGTGCAGCACTTACAATATGATCCTAGCAAAATCATTCAAAATAAGGGGCTCTCAAAATCAGAAAAGAACTTCTCACTTCAGACATGAAGATTGTGGTTGTCATCATTGTTATTATTTGTATTAGTAGTTTTATCGTGCAAATACCTGAATCAAGGATCTTATTGGATCACCACTGGTAGGTTTGACATATTGATTATTGGCATTTACAATATTATAGGCTTCAGCACGGGAAATTTCATCTTGTGGAAAGTGAACATTAATCTCATCACCATCAAAATCAGCATTGTAAGTACTGAAATTAGGAGGGTAAGAAAAACGAAATCAAATCTAAGTCAGCAACCATATTAATATTTAACACATTATACAAGTATACATCAACTGATCAATATGAAATTATCACAATGCCTTCACAAGGACTGTAAGATTCAAAGCAATACTTATTGATTCAATCCAAAATCATACCAAGCTTAAATAATACAATTTCATAGTACCTGCAGTTTGCATAATGCATACGCACTGTTTTCTCCCCCTTTAAAACACGGACTACATGTGCCATTATACTGGGTTTATGAAGTGTAGGCTGCAATAGAATATAATGTGAAACTAAAAAGTATAAATTCCACATATTCAGACAGATATTCATCCAAAAAAATACGTGAGAGAGAGAGAGAGAGACTTTTAAAAACCAGACTAATTTACACAAGTTGCCATTTTGCAACCAAGAAGTATTTGAACAGCATTCATATGCATAAACACAAAAATTTATGAAAGGAATAAACACCAACTACCATGTTGTTCAAATATATCCATTCACCAATATATACAAGAGTAAAATACATTGACTACCACTCTATTTTACCTAAATTACACAAACCTCCCCTCTATTTTAGAAAAGCATATAGACCTCTCTTAAAATTAAAATGCATGTTACAAAAACCTCCCTTACATATTTGAGATTCCATTTCCATCCACCAAACCATTAGTTGACTGTTAAATTTGACTGTTAAACATTTGCTTTGACCAAAATACCTATCTTTCAACTAATGAATAAACATTTATATTTTCCTAAAATTAATTTTTTACACAAACAAAAAATAATCCTAATACATATATGTCCAACATTAACAATATATTCTGAGCAAAAAAAAAACATTAACAATATATTATAAAATTCATTAATTTTTATTTTATTATAAAATTTTAAATTTTTACAGTTTTTATCATGTCTATCGAAACTTATTTATTCAGTATTCTTTTATTTACCACATGTTGAAGGGTAAATTTATTCAGTATTGAGGGAAATAGTAATGATGAAGGGTAAATTAGTAAATACAATTTATTTTAATATATATTTTAATTAAAAATAAAAATTCTTAATAGAGTTAACCGTTTGAACTTAAGTGTATGTTTTCAAAATAGAGGGGAAATCCGTATAATTAAGGCAAAACAAAGGGAAGGTTAGAGTATTTTACTTTATATATAAATATCCAATTAGATAATGCAGTACCTGTCGGTTGACAAGCACAACGTCTCCATCTTTCAAATGCCGATACACAACTTTGCCTTCAAATTCATGATCTTGTATCTTGCCATGTTGCATGATAACCCCTCTTGAAGATGAAAGCTTCCTCGATGTCATAGAAAGAACTTTCCCGCTTTGGGTAAGCTTGACTGTGGATGCTTTATCAGCATAGTGTGTGGCACCTGGGTGAGATTCTGGGCCATTACGTATAGCATCTCTTAACTTCACTACATTCCAAGGTGTAACTCTCTGCAGGGTATTAACATAGAATTTAGGGTGGAAAGGGTGGGGCCGTAAACAAAATAAGAGGCATGCACAACAAAAGCTGAGACATAATTAGGGAAACCTCCGAGCAGAGTCGAATAAGAAACAAAAACATGTGTCCTTATTTCATAACTTCCTTGATACAGTAGGTAAGTTTCAGCAACTTTTATCTACCTTCAACACTTATAAATTTACCTTTATATTGTATAAGGCACGAAATTATATCATACTAGTACTTCTCCCAAACAAAACGGATCATCTCTCAGTCAAATGCAAACTAAATTGGTTAAATATCTAAAGGACCCATATTTAGTGGGTAAATTGGCTGACTAATCCCTTAGGTCAAACATCCAACTAGATTTCTAGCAAAATACTTTTGATTTTGGCAACTTTTATTTTAGACTTTTCAATTTCAATCATCTTTTCAGAGAAAGAATACATATACAAAGAAGGATGATAAATCCTCTTAAGAATAAAGATGGAAAAATCTTAAATAGAGCAAAGCCAATTGAAATTGTTCCCAAAACCTTTCAAATTATATCATGAAGCACCGATAATTAATCAACAAAAACATCCTATCTCTACCAGAATCACCCAAAACAAGTATTGGCGATTTGAAACCTTTGGATTCAATTGCACAATGTTGTCAGTAGAATTATTCAAGTTGCTCAAGGAAATGAAGCACATTGCACAACTACAGAATACATCCTTCTATCAGTTCTATACATGGAAAGAAGTGTCTTCACTAACTTCTCTCTCCACTTCCTCTCTACTTAATGTCTCAACCATTGGATCATGTTTTAATGGGTGACATTTAATGCTAGGTAAAAAAATTTATCATTATATTACATATATTAAAAATTTACAATTATAATATTGTTACATAGCATTAAATCTTACCCATTAAAACATGATCTAATGGTTGTGACATTAAGTGGAGAGGAAGTGGAGACACCCTTTCCCTTCTATGCATGGAAATGCTGTGAATATGCAGATTGCTAAACTAATTAGATGTCAGAAGTTGATGGAAATGGAGAAAAAAAATATAAATGTGTTCATCAAATAATGAGTAGTTTCAACTCTCACCTCAGGATAAGTCAATCTTAAGGCAAAATATGGGGGAATTCCAATTTCGTTGACAGCTAAATAAGGATCTGGTGATATCACAGAGCGGCATGCAAAATTAACCCTTTTTCCCATCATTTTCTGGCGGAAGATGCCTTCCTTCTTCTCTAACAACTGACAAATTCCAGAAGCTACATCTTTTTTACCTAGACCAACCAAGGAAATGTTGATGTAAGCATAGGCAAGCTATCAGAATTCTGAAACTACCGCCTATTAAAACACATGATGCAAACATATAAATCTAAAGAACAGAAAACTTTGTTCATTAATAGTAACAACAAGAGTGAATACCATTTCTGGTCCTTGACAAAAAACACGGACCCCATTTTGGTCACTGACAAAAAAACCGACCCTTATTCGTCCTTTTTATGGGACTAAAAATGACCTTTTGGAAATTTGTGAGGGATCAAAATGTCCACCAATCGACCCTTATTCGTCCTTTTTATGGACTAAAAATGACCTTTTTTTTTTTCAGGGACCAAAATGGGGTCCGTGTTTTTTGTCAGGGACCAAAAAGGGTATTTACTCTAACAACAAACAAACAATTATCATTCCAGTCGACAATAGCCACAATAGGTTCAAAAAAGGGGCTGAGTTAAAAAGTCCATAAGTGAACTTGAGAGGAGAAATTGGCCTCCTTTGAAAGCATCTAACATAGGAGAGGCCAACATGAGGTCACTGTACACTTTTGACTTCATTGTCTCCATATCTCCCTATCTGCTTGGTCTCTTTTTTGATGTGATAAGGATAAGCAAACAACAAGTCTTTGCCCCTTTTAACGTTGAGGAGAGCTTCCTGGCTTAAGTATAAGGAATTAAGGGCAAATAAGACGTTTTTCCCTTTTAAGGGAAAAAACCATACACAAAATATCGTGGGTGTTTGGCAAAAAAAATGGTACGTCCACTAATATGTTTATTTTCTGAACGGGAATGTAGCTTTAGGGTAGTTTACATAAGCTGCATAAAACAGCAAAGAAGGTGACATTTTTCAAATAAAAGGAGTATCCAGTGCTTCAAACCCCAAGGGAGATCAGGATACTTTATCATATTGTTTCATTTTTGTTTGTATTTTATGCCTTGAAGCCATAAATTAATATAAATAGAACCCTTTAGTAGAGACCTACACACTCTGTGTAATATCTCGAATTTTGGACCCTGAGAATTGAGAATAAGCCTAAAGTAGGCAAGTAACTAAGCCCGGTTCGAGAGGAGTCGCAAGAATGACAAGAGATAGGAAGCTATGTGAAAGGAGATATTTTGAGGGCATTTTGGTCATTTCACAAAAGGACACCTAAACTTTTGCTTATGTCATAAAAATGACATCACAATCTTGCCCAAGAAGCCTCAAATTCGTGCAAAGCAAGGGGGAGAGAGAAAATTCAACAAAACTTGCAAAATAAGCCAAGTTAAGAGGATATTTTGCAAGGGCACTTTGATCATTTGATTTGGGAGATTTTTAAGTGCCCTCTTGACATATTCTAAGACATTTTACACCCCTAGTTGCATGAGTATTTTGATCAAGAGTTCAAGGATCATAGAAATTAAAGTGACAGTGCAGAAAGGCACAAAAACACCTATATGGTGTTAATCGATTAGTAAAAATGTAATTTAGCTATGCCCTAAGGTATGGGACAATTAGCTAAGCAAAAAGGTGCTAATATAAGTGTGCACATGACATTTCCTGAACTGATAAGGATTTCCAGCGTTTTTGAGAAGATATGGATGAAAAGTCAGTGTAATTATTACCTGAGGACACGTGTCACTGCAAGGTTAAAAAGCAAAAAGTAAATAATGATTACAGGGGTAGAAAAGTCAATTCCTTACCCCTTAAGCATTGAATTTTGTCCACCCAGGAGAGAGAAAGAAAAATCAAATGATTTTATCTATACTCAGGCCCAAACACAAAATGCGGGTCCCACGGGTTGTTCACCAGTAGAAAGGGGACCGATAGGGACCAGTTAGGGGCTTCTTTTGGACTGAATAAGACAAATGTGGGGCCATAATTGGGAATTCGAGATGGCGCCACATATGTATGTCCATTCAAGGGAAAATATCTGAAAAGCTGAAGAACAGTACAAAAGGAAGCACCCTGTTAACTAGCGGGGCCCAACAAGGACCAGTGAAAGGAGATTGAACTGGATAAAGTGGAAAAGACAGAGGAAAAGCACGAGGGTAGATTTGGTGGGACCCAAATGGCGCCACCTAGCCCCCTTAATCATTAAAAACGTGACTTGGGGAAAAAGTAAGAAAAGTCAAGGTGACCCGGGCCAAAACTGGTAATTTACATAAATTCCGGGCCAAAACAGGTAATTTTCACCATTTGAAAAGTAAAAATCTGCCAAACTTGGATGAGAATGCACCACATGTACCCCTTCTGGAATTCTCTGGAGATTCTTGGGAAATAAGTCAAAAGCCAGATCAAATTCATTAATTACTGGACAAGAATTTACTACATTTAATTCAGACTGCTCAGATTCCTTCTTACCATTTTAAAAAGGACATAAACTCTCTCTCTCCTAGCCAAGAGGGATGAAATTTTCAGAAAGGAGAGTGTGACCAGCCAAGTCTCCATAACCAAGATCAAGGACCAAGCCACCAAGATCATCAAGCCGAACTCTGATTTCAGGTAAACACCGAAAACTCAACTCTTCAAGGTTTAAAGTTGAGATTCCATCCATGATGTTAGGGCTTGGTGTTGTGGTTTGATTTTGGTGTTTTTGAGGGTTCCATTGAATCTGGAACGTGATTTTGTATGGGTATAAGTCATGGTTTAAGTTTCCGAACTCAAAAACGCCGAAAACACTAGAGAGGAGGCTTGTTGCCAATTCTGGAATTCTGGGCAGCGAAGCTTCAACGGAGTTTTAAAAATAGTAACCGAAGTTGGTTTGCATTTATCACAAAAATACCTTATTTTTTGTATTTCCAAAAATACCCTTGCATTTATCACAAAATCCGAGACAGAGAAGCATCGGTAAGGTTGTCGACGACTTCTGTTAGCATCTTCTACCATCGGCTTCACATTTGAGAGTGGTTTTGATGCATATGGTGTAGAAATCTAACCTAAACAGAAGGGAGAGGGATTGGGAAGAGAAAGAGAAAGGGGAAGGGAGAACACACAGAATCACATCACTGTGCATCTTCATTCATCATGAACCATCATTCAACATAAAAGCATAGCATACAATGAATAGCCCTCTGCCTTATATAGGCAACCCTCAAAACCCATTGATGACTAACAACTAACTAACTAACTAACCCTCCTAACTAACTAACTAATACAACTAACTCCTTAACTAACTAATATATTCTTTTTAACTCTTTTTCTACACCTTACATACCAATACTCCCTCCCCAAAACATCCTTGCCCTCAAGGATGAAAGACAACAAAACACAACACTAAACCTCAAAATTACAAAACTGAAAAACAGAAACATAAGCCTAAGTTGCTAACTTCTGGAACTTTTGCTGATCTTTGAAAATATTGCTTGAAATCTGGTAGATATCTATCTTGAATACTGCTGCACACAGCCACAACTCCTTGCTGAATTCTGAGGCAAGTGGAAATAATGGATGTAATGCTGATCCATAAAGCATTTTAATAAGTTCTCCCTAAACCAACTCGAACCAAGCATCTTGCGAAGAAACAACCAAAAAAACCCAATTAAAAACGATCTTGTAGGTCTGTTGGGTAAAAACCATGACAACAACAACTTTGGGCCTAATTCTTGAAAAACAAAGCCCACACACTCATCTGAAAATAGAAAAATGGGAACCAGCTGGCCACTGGACTTTTGGAACTGAACTCTTGAATTACTAGTGGACACCAGCTGTGCATTTGACTTTTCAAATAGAACCTCTTTCAGCCACGCAAACTTCTGATCCTGCCA
The DNA here is from genome assembly GCA_025563575.1 of Acacia pycnantha. NCBI lineage: Eukaryota > Viridiplantae > Streptophyta > Magnoliopsida > Fabales > Fabaceae > Acacia > Acacia pycnantha. Next base: position 830,027 of record JAMWYP010000211.1, on the reverse strand, counting down.
CGTACTCTGGCAGCTCTCTCTCTCTACTTGCAAGGACAGCGATGACGCACCAAGTGAACTACCAAGAGTTCTATCAAAATTCATCTTCATCTCTTTATTCTTTTCGGTTGCATCTTCCATTGTGTCCATTGTAATCGACTCGTTCTGGGTAGAGCAAAGGAGATTCAGACTCGGTTTGCCTTGAAGGTTGGCAGTCTTGAAACTCCAAGATCCAATAACACCAGATGTAATGCTTGGACTGTCCGTCGTTACTCGCAACAACGTCTCCGTTGGCTGCTGATTTCCCTTTGTCCCATTTGCAGGCCTCGGGATGGAGCCACCATTGTTCCATGTCGACGTTCTTGGAAGGTTGACGTTGTTTAGAGGCCCAAAACGGACCATCATTGCGCTTTTGTATTTCTGCCAAGAAATCCGGCTGCCCGCTTCTTCCGTATACGCCAAATGCCAAATGTAACCTTTTTCATCAAGATTCATGCTTGCCCTTCGGACTTTACAATTTTCTGGTGTCCCATCTAAATCAAAATAGCGCTCTCAATTATAAATCCATGCCAAGATATCTTGCCGTTGAAATTTTGGGAAATCAAGTTTCGTTAAGCGAGTCGGAGGAGCGTAGCTGCTGGTAGCCGCGACGTTCATGGTGGTGCTTATCCTGATCATGATGATTCTCTGCTTGCTGGTCCCTTGCATCCATTCGGTCATGAAGTGCTTGCACCGCTGATGGCAGATTCGCCAGATTCGCAAGTCCACGAAGTGCTTCCTCAAGTGCTTGTACACGGTTTTCCATTGGGTCAGTCATGGTGGCTGTTATGGAAGCTTGCGCTGTTCTTGAGGCTTGTGATCGAGTCTCCACCATTCAAAATTGGGGACAAAAGGTAATGCCGATGAAACAGAGTGTGGCAGCAATCCCAGATGAAACAGAATGGCGCGCAAAAGCCAAACCCACTGGCCGAAATTACTGAAAGAAGAATTAGGAGTAACCGAAATTATGGGATGAAAATCTTTGACCCACGATGCAAACTCCGGAAATTGCCGACACCTGCTCCCTGAATCCACCGACCAGATTGAGTCAGAGGAGCGACTGGTCAAGAACCGACGACTCGTCACCAACCCAAGTGAAAACCACCTAATACAGCCAAATTCCACCGACAATGCAATAACAATGCCACCGATTCAGAATAAAGAAGCAGTCGCTGCACCCAGTATTTTTGACGCAACAGAGTCCTGCGAATCCCAGAGCTGCTGCAATCAGAGATTCAGAAATGACGCAAAACAGATGACAATAACCAGCGTGGAAGGTCTTGGCTTGTCTCGACAAGAACGAACCAGAAAACGTAAGAATCCAGAATGCCGGTGAGCCAAGAACGAACAAGAAAATGCAACCAAGAAAATTTGGAATTCGCCGATGACACACTCAGAATCCAGAATCAGAATCAATCGAGACCCAGACTTCCAATGAACCAAAAACGAACCAGAACAAAACAGAGCCACGCGACGTCAGGAGCGAAGAGTCCAGACTTGTCGAAACTGAGCGTTGCAGTTCTTGACCGTTAGAATGTATTTGACTGGTCGTGGGCTTCTTGACTGGACTCAGTAAAGTTTGTTTTTTGTTTCTTGTGGATTTATCTTGAACGGAAGTCAGAACCGTAAGAGGAAAAGAAGGTTCAGGCTGGATTCAAGAGTGATCAGAATGGAGCAGAACGTGCCGAGGACGACGGCTCTGATACCACTGATGCATATGGTGTAGAAATCTAACCTAAACAGAAGGGAGAGGGATTGGGAAGAGAAAGAGAAAGGGGAAGGGAGAATACACAGGATCACATCACTGTGCATCTTCATTCATCATGAACCATCATTCAACATAAAAGCATAGCATACAATGAATAGCCCTCTGCCTTATATAGGCAACCCCTCAAAACCCATTGATGACTAACAACTAACTAACTAACTAACCCTCCTAGCTAACTAACTAATACAACTAACTCCTTAACTAACTAATATATTCTTTTTAACTCTTTTTCTACACCTTACATATCAGGTTTCAATTTCAACCTCTTCTACTGTCAAATGCTATCAGCCTCTTTCAAGGCACTCTACATGCACTACTTCTTCATATTACAAGTTGCTTCTTGTTCAGGTCATCAAGTTGCCATGTAAATTTGCAGTAGTCCATAATGAATCTTTTATGATTTCATCAAACCATTGATCCAACCAAGCTGAAATCAGCGACAGCTTCTACACTCTGTATCTTCCCTTTTTCCAAAGAACAATTCTCTACCAGGTATAGGTGAATATTCAGTTACCGGAAACCGAAATTAGGGAATTTAGCAAGACCGAACAAAATCGAAATCATATCTCTAACCAAAATAAAACCAAAACAAAATATTTTGGTGTGGTTCAGTAAAAATCCATATTTTTTTACAATAAAAGAGCTCTGCCAAAAGGATCAACAGCATCCCACGAATTGACCATGGAGGAATAAGCAATCAAAAATCAGACAAAAATGACACTTTTTGCTCATGCTTACCATACAAGGATTCAGATCGATCTTGACAAATTGCAGTTTGCAAACAAATACTCTATTTCAATTGAAGACAAAAGCTATTGGCAAAGATCAAACATTAGATACCATGGTGCAATTGAACCCCAAGGATGACTTGAGATTGATCTCATCTTCGTCGCTAGATTCAAAGAACTTAGGAAGAGGAGGAGGGAGGGAGGAGAGATAGACAGAAACAATGATTGGTAATGAAAGAAAAAGAGAAGGCGACCAGTCGACCACGAGAGTAAGATGAGCAACTGAAAGATCGCGAGGATTAAGGACGATTTAGGGTTAGTGAGTTACTGGTTATTTTTATTATTATTATAATATTACCTATTAAACACACACACACATATATTATTTGTTAAATATAAATATATTAATATATAATTTGGTTTTTCAGTTTTCCCTGAAATATTTTTATAATAACCGAACTGAACACCGAAAACCAAACTAACCAAACCAAAAACCGAAATTGCATTTGGTTTTGTTCAGTGATCAGTTAAGGTTTGGTTTTGCTCACCCCTACTACCAGGTGTCACTTTCAAATACCTCAAAATTCTATATATTGCTTCTAGGCGCTCCTGTGTGGTTTACTCATAAACTAACTAGCTCGCTGTTTGGAAAGCCATTATCTCCCCAAGTATGAGATAGTCATACGAGTTTTCCTAACAATCTCTGGTATTTACCTTATGCACAAGTGTACACCCTCGCTAATCCTCAAGTTTACAAGTCGCCTCCATACAAGTTTTAGCTGGCATGGCTCCTATAATTTCAATTTCCTTAAAAAATCAAGATTGTGCTTCCTCTAAGAATCAGTGACCCCTTATTCTAGACCTAACTACCTCCATTGCCATAAAATATCCCGAATTGCCCAGATCTTTCACCTTAAATTTAATTGCCAAGGCATTCTTCAATCTATGTATTTCCTCTAGATCATCTGCAATCATGATTATATCATGAACATAGATAATTAGGACTAATTGTTCTCATTGGTATGTTTTACAAACAGCCTCTGATCTGTCTACCTGAGAACACCCCATTCTTTTTACAGCTAAAGTGAACCTCTCAAACCAAGCTTTGATATCATGCTCAAAACTGAGGCTTTATTGCATGATGATGAATTCTCAGATGCAACATGTATTTAATAAGCTAGATAGCTAAGATAATATTCACTATTCTATCTGAAAAGGGTCATCATTTATTTGATCAAAACAGGTCTATATTATATTAAAATATAATACTAAGTAATTAAAATAGTAACAGAACAAAGCAGCAAATATTATAATAATTAAATTACTAAACAAATCTATGGGCCCAATAATAGGCTATTTTAGCCGCTAAAACCTTTTGATAATTAACATCAGAACCCAACACAACTGCTCTCAGCTCCACAGATTACAAGTTCATAAACATGAACAAACCCAAACTAGAACAAAAATCTCACCAGACACAGTTCTGTTGTCGAATAGCATATTTACAGATTGCTGAAGATCCATCCACCGCCTGATAATTATTGGGTGATCTAAGTTGTTGAGATAGGCATTTCCTAAGTTAATGTTGGACTGTAGGACCTTAGTCAACAAAACAGTTTGAGCATGCTCCATCACCTAAAATAGACATTTAACAAGTAACTAAAGATACTATTAAGTAAAGAGTAAGGAATGAAATAAAAATCCTTAGTCTAATCCCTCTCAATTTCTGAAAGAATACAACTTCTGTAATTTCATAAATGCCACTTTTGAAATAGAAACTCGAGGAATTTAGACAATCAGAGCATAAATCTGCATGTCAAGTTACTTTTATCCCCTTCCATAAAGTGATTGAAGGTTTTCAAGGATCCTTCAACTTTAAAGCTTGGGTAGTTACACAAAGATTCATCAAGAATTTCATTAAAATCTACCACATGAAGTGTGAACAAAGCACAGGCCCACCATACTTTCTGCTACCACTTAATTTCAATAAACGCAATGGAGGGTAGCAAGAATTAGACTTCCACATCACTTGATTACAGAAACTATAATGCACTGTCAAAGAATTTTACAATTGTTAATAACTGTACTAGCTTCCTTCAATACCAACAATACCATGCAGCAAAACGAAAAACTGAAGATAAAATTCCTCTGACAATGGCACTACAAAGACCTAAGCCCCGTATGACAGTAACTCAGAGAGAACAGAAAGGTATAGAGAGACTACAGTGTAAAGTAAACTTCCTTCTCAATCTAATTATAGTCAACTGTGGTACATATGTTTAGCACTGATTCCGCATGTGTGTGTGCATATGGGCTACTGACCATGGACCAGGCATAATACATTTAAGTATAACACATACTCTAGCACCATGGCTCTCTTTTTATTCCAAGTTCCACCAAAAGCAACCTTCATTATTTTAAGGAATGCAGAAGCAAAATTGATTGAACAAAAAGAGGACAAGTACAAAATTCAACTTAGAACTAATTGCAATACAAAATAATTATTGTAATATAAAAAAAAAAATGCAACAATGAATATAAATACCAATAACACAGGAGAGTTTTTATAGATATCAGAAATTATATTCCGTAAAAGAAGAAACTCGGATTAAAAAAAAAAAATCAGATGACAAATTACATACAAACATCTTTAATCATAGGATATTATCACGACATGTTACATTTGCTCATAAACACAATTTAATTTGGATACCAAAATACCAATTTTATTCCCTCCAAATTGGTTTATAGTGGTCTGATGGAACAAATCAACAATTTCACCTATTGTCATACTTACAGAATCACCTCCTCTGGTTGGGGGTCGGAATTTGGTTGGTGGAACAAGAATAGTCTCTAGAAAGAACATTGAATGACCTGCTTTCTTTCCAAATCCCAGATCTTGAATGTCACTGATACGAGAACAGAATTGAGCCTCATTTTTCCACAGAAGTTCCAATATAACTTTAACCTGTAGTTAGGCAAGGCGACTCAGACAGATTCTATAGCAGCAGTGTACATTGACCACGTCACTAGCAACAGACTTTTTATTACAAATAAAGCTGATGGTTATGAATGTTAATCCAAGAGCAAAATTAAACAACGTATGCAAGAAACTAACCTCTGATGGTAACAGAGGCCCAGAAAATTTCTTTTGCTTGACAAACTCACGAGCCAATTTCTCACCTGTTTTCTTATGCCCTTTCGAAGGACTATTTATAGTCCCAGCAGAAGTAGCAGAAAGCGTATCTTCATCTGAATTATCCCTATTTTCTGAATGCATAACATCACTGATAATTTCATCAGCGTAACGTCTAATGACATTTCCTCTAGCTTTTGCACTTGAGAAATCCTTTTAGAGCCAAATAGCATAAACCCAAGCGGAAGAGAGGAAATGAAAGAAAAAAATTAGTAATAGTAGTTAGTAATTATCTACAGGCCAACATGACACTGAAAGGATGCATAAATAATTCACATTGAGAAATACAACATCAACAGTGGAGTTTATGGTATCCAATTCCAAGCTTTGTCAACAAATCACCCATAACTTAAAATGGAAAAAAAGAAAAACACTGCAAAACAAATCTACAGTTTATTTTCATATTTCAAAACTTATATAAGCATTAAATGAAAATATAAATTCGAAAGGGCATTAACAGGGCCTTGCATAATACCAACATGTCTGCCAAACCAAAAGATGTTTACGCCCAAAATATTACAGCACAGCAAGCTGGATGGATCATCAAAATCTTAAACAGTGGTATGGTGAATTTAAATAATTTCGTGGCAGCTAACATTTACATCAGCACACACAAAACTCATGATTTTTGTGGCAGCTAACATTTACATCAGCACACACAAAACTCATGAAATATCATAATGATCCCCAAAATAAGTTGAAGTCTAATCCAAAATACAACATGCTGTAACAATTTGAGGCGCTTGAAACTCTGAAATTAACAAGATAACAACTGGTAGAAACTAAATATCAACACTCATAAAAGCAACAACCAAAACAGAAAAGAGGAGATGGAAACTCAGTGTGTGCATACTGACCCTAACAAGGATAGTTGAGAAAAATATACATTAGAGCTTCATGGTAAATAACCTTTGAATATAAGATAGAGTAGTGAGAAGTCAAGAGACTTACCACATAAAACCACCCAAAGGTTGGTTTGGTAATTTTAGGATTTTGACACTCACAATTTCTACACTTCTTATATTCTCGTTTCAGAAAATTGTTTAGAACAGACATTGCTTCACTAAATTGATGAGAGTTCCACTCCCCTTGCAGGTGCTCAGCATTATCACACTGTCTCTGGTCATCATCACCCACACATGTCGATTCACTTGGCTCAGGTGAATCCAATTTTTTGGCCCCAATGATATCCCCTTTCACAATGAGCTCCAATTGGGATGTAACTTTCTCCACCTTGAATCAATATAAGACTGAATAATGGCCAAGAAATGCATAGACGTCTTAACTTATTAAAGAAAAGAATGTGGAAACTACTCGAGCAAATCCATTTATGGTGATTTTATAATAAACCCACATTAATGCATGTTTACCTCATTTCTGCCAGCCTTAAAGCAATGGCAAGAGAAACAAGTTCTTTGCAGAATACTGCTAAGTGTATTGAAGAGCAACGGGTTATAGACTGGGGAAACAAGCTCAATGTGACCAAAATGACCTGGGCAATGTTTTGAAGGCTGATCGCATGATTTACAACTACACCAAACAAAAGAGATGTATCAACCACACAACTTGAGATAATGCTTTCTAAATGTAAATAGAGACATTTGGGATTAGTAAAGCATGAAATTTTATTTCATATGAATGATGCTGCCTATTACCTACACTAATATACTACTCTGGTCCTATATATAATGCAGTTTTTAGAAGCATTTGATGGTCTTTTACATAAGACACTTTAGTTTATCAATGAAGCATTAAAAAAAAATTCCAAGCTTGCCCTATCTTTCTCTCTTCCCAATATTTTTTTGTACACTACAATGCAATCATAATACTTTTAGGCTGCCCTTTCATTATTTTGTGTGGGAACCAAATTTTGATATTTAAATTACGACAGGAAGAAAATTATGATAACAAAAAATTTGAGAAAAGGATTAAAGAGATAATTGAGATGGAGTGGTAAATTATTGGGATGCTAAGATAGGGAACTAATGTGGGAATAGAAATTAATAAAATTGATGAATTTTTAATATAAGGGCAATGTTGAAACACTGGGATAATTTTTTACAAATTCAAGACTATAAACCAACTTTCTTGATCTATGTGTTTCGGTTAAAAATGATTTATAGATATGACCAAAAGGAGTCCCTTTTTTCTTTTAAATATCTCATTTAAGAGACCTTAAATACAAATCCAGAAGGCAAGAAATCCAATTAAAAAACAGAAATCTAGGAAAACCAGACTGAAACAAAAATCAACATTCAGTGATTCAAAAGTTCTTCGAAACCTTCATTTCCATGAAGACAAATCTGTCTCAATGTAGCTCTTCATATCAAATAATTGGCAATGCATATAAAATGTAACATTGTTAAATTAGGAAAATTGAGGATTGCATAAAAATTAAGATTTTCCACACAGCTCTAAAAATGAGGCCATCTTCTATTTACAGAACAGCTAGCATTTCAGCAAAGTCATGCAACCAGAAGTTCCAAAGACAAAAGACCACCCTCAAAGTTGCAAACTTTCACTAGTCAAAAGTGAATTCCCATAATCAAATAACATATAGTAAGGAATTAATAGAACATTTTGGTGCGGTCAAATATTGTTGAAACATACAGAGTCCTGTCATCTGCTGGGCCTAATGCAGGATCATAAAGTCCACCAGGCACAGGCCTTTCTACACCATCAAGCAAAATCGGATTTGTTATCTTCACAAAGCTAGTCTTCTGTATTTCTTCAGTGGTCAAGAAACTGAATGCAACTGCCTCAACAGACTCTGTCGCACACTGAAAATCATGAGTTCAGACTTCAGAAAATTATGCTACATTAAATGACAGAGAGAAGAAATAACATAATCAAAATTTTTGGCATCATTTTAGATGCGTTGGAAGTGACAGAAAGGGAGCAACAGCAATGAGGGATGGTGATCAGAATTATCAAATCCTCTAAGATGGATCTCATATGCATTCATTCAAGAAGAAACACAGAATTCAAATTACAGCCTATAAAAGTCTTAGAAGTAATAATAGTTGTATCAGTAATACCGCTACAATTTTGTACATACGTACATATACATATACATATACATCCGCACGCACGCACACCCTCCTCTAATAGCTTTAATTCTTTATGGTTTGTATAAACAGGGGTGGCATTCACATACCAGCCCTATCATTCTTATAATTCCCTTGGACGGAGTCTTAGAATTACATCTACAAATAAGTTCACGATCATGTGCATCAAAATTACCCATATTTCATGCTTAACAGATTACACTTCTCTCTCAATTGCAAAAGGAAAAAAACAACCAACGGTTATTCTTTATACATATCCCAGCATTAAAACCGGTATAGAATTCAACCATGTCAACATCGACATGGGGAATGATAACCAAACTGGTCAGTGTAATTTTCCAATCATAAACAACACCTATGCGTGTTCACAGGAATATACAATATATTCAGTGAACATTTGTGTTGTAGTACAGCAAAATACAAAATATTAAGTGAACATTGATGTAGCAAAGAGTGCAAATAACCGCATAGCATATGACCAAAGGGAGTTCTGCTCATTGCTCAACTCCGCTTAAGAAGCCACCAGATCACATTGCATTGACTTACTACCATTCGCTAAAAAACTACAAACGCACTTAAGCTATGTTGCTTTTTTTTTTTTTTTGATACAAACTTAAATTATGTTTCTTCTATTAAATCATTTCAGCTCGTCGTAACCAAATTCAATAAAATGATACCTCGGGTATCTGAGCCATGTTGGGCTTTACAGTAAAAAGGGTGGGGCGGTTGCAGCTATAACAGAAGGTGAATAGTAAAAACTAAAGAAGACGAAGTATCGAAAGAGGCAGAGCTGCTACTACTGCGGAGGTTTAGGGTTTTTCTTGGTACTCGTCTTCCAACCCCTACGTAAGAAAGTAAGGAAGAAGGACAGTAGGAGCGAGGGAGGCAACGCTAGCGACGAGCGTATGCCCGTTTGTTCTCTTGTACCCCGGGTGTGTTTTTCAATTTTGTCCGTGCGCGTGTCCATCCGATTGAAGAACCCTTGTTCGGGATCTACAGTCCGGCCCATACTGGCCTTCTGGCCCAATTTTAATCTTAATAGGCCCAAAAAAATAAACATAGATTGATTTAATTAAATCATTTTTTTCTAAGCATAGATATAGATATCTTATTGACAATTATGGGCACATATCTCAAAACTAAACTATACTAGCTCATGCTTAAAGGGAACCTTTAATCCATGGCTTGAAGAATATGCGCCAACACTTTCATAAAATATATAATAACAACTTGATTTGATATATCAACATCCATTGGAAATAAATGGAAAAATATTTGTTCTCCCTTAACCATGTCCTCGGTTCGAGACGTAAGAATAGAGAAAATAGTGTTGGAAGCTCTTCCCCCACAATCATAAGCCCGACGCGGGATGAAATATGGATTAGTCAGAACTAAAGGTACAGGCAAGTGGGATACCAAAAAAAAAAAACCTTGATTTGATATAAATTTTATATTTTATATTAGGCCAAAATACACATAACCCCCCTCAACTTTAGGTCATATGTATATAACCCTTCATCTTTAGAAGTTTAAACTCCACACCCCTACCCTCACCACAACTTTAACGGAATTTTTGCCCCAAGTTAATCAAGGCTGCTCTGCTTGACAAATGAGATGGAATTTTGGTATTTTATTTATTAATTTATTTAAACTCAAAATGCCCAGCTTTAATTAAGGGTAATTTTGTCAATAGCTCTAATTCGGTAATACCGTTTTAACGTCCGTGATGTATTCCTTCCTCCGCACCACCTCCTCTTTTGCGGATGTTTTGACGCCTTCTACTTTCTAAAATCGGCAATAGATCATCTTCTTCCTTCAAAATCTTATATATATGCTCTTCATCTTCATTGCAATTTAATTTGACCTTTAAATTTGGCTTTCTAAATTCGATACTGTGCTAATCTTTTATTCAATTTTTGTTATGCATACTGTTACGGATTTTATATAAGGCCCATTAGCGATGCGGCCCAACAACAGATAGATCTATCATGATCGCCTGCAGATCAGATAAGATCACAACCAACCTACAATCAAGGAGATAATCAAGGGAAATCTCTATCACAAATAGAGGGCCCATGAGCCCAAGACCACCAGGTACACTCTATACATACGAGTTAAACCCTAAAGGTACACAGATCTATCTCTACGCTCTCTCTCAATTGCATATACTGCACACAGAGCACACACACCACCCCCTTGGCTAAACGCCTCCATCAATCCTCGAACTACGTGGACTTTGATCCCTCTTCAGGGTACGTAGGCCCTAGGAATCGCTCCTAGGTCAAGTCCCAACCAACATCAACATCCTAGCCCCTCAGGGCTAGGGTTCTGGTTCTACGCCAGAATAGTGGCGCCGTCCGTGGGGATCGATAAACTTCGATTCCCATGACCAAAAATGGTCTATACAAAAAGCAAAATCTCCCAAGACAAAGATGCAAGCAAATCTGGGGCGGTGGAAAGTCAAAAATTAAGGGAGCTATTCGCATCTCTATCTCTACAAAGCGACAATTAGAGAAGAAGAAGCAGCGATCAAATCCCTTTACACAAGGGGAAGGAGAAATAAATTTTCTCGAAAATACGTCCAAAACAAACAAAGAGAAACCCAATAAAGCAATATATGTACATTTAGAAAAGAGGGGTTCAACCAATTATGAATGTGGTTAAGCCTGGCTGCCGCAGTGACGGACACGGACACGCCGGCGGGATGAATGGCAACGTTAGGGCTATTTCTCATCTCTGCACCGGTTACCCCTTCCGCATTTTTCCTCGTCGCCACCTTGTCCGACGGCAGGGGGACAATGGTGGTACGGCCAGTGGCTCTCACTTCTGCCTGAATTGCGGCGGCATCACCCCACTCCACAGGCCTATCTCTGCGACTGCGAATTTGAAGAGCAGATTTCCCCAGGATTCAGCCGCGAATTTCAGGATCCATGGCGCCGAGAGATGAGCAGGTATGATGAATTACAAAAGCATCTGGAATTCATCGACAAATCCATTAACACGAAGTCCAAAGAGATTCCTTTGCCCTCTAATTTCAACCCCGAGGTATGTATATTCTCTGGTCTAAGCAAACCTACGCCGAAATTGTGGCATCTCAGTATCCTCTTTCACAATGGAGTTGGAAAACGAACACAAGGCCAATATGGGGGAAAACCTTCGCGAGTTCGGATCAGAGATGGAGAGTTGGTCTGCTGCTCCAAAATGATTCACTCTATCCATTATTCAAATCCTTCAGATGCTCGAGTGAGGGGTTGGAGAAGACAAGTCGACCGACGGCTTGAAACCCTTAAAAATTTACACACAGGGACCTAAATGAAAACCTAAAAAAGGTTTCTCACAGGGACCTAAGTGAAATCTCCAAAAGGTTTCATAAAAGGACCTAAGTGAAAACCTCAAAATGTTTCATAAAAGGACCTAAGTGAAAGCCTCAAAAGGTTTCATGAAGGGACCTAAGTGAATATCTCAAAAGGTTTCATACAGGGACCTAAGTGAAACTCTTAAAAAAAAAAAAAAAGGTTTCACGGAGGGACTAAAGTGAAACTTCTGCAAATCATGGAGTCGTACGGAGAAATTCAATTGCATAGTAATTCTTGCCAATTCAGAGCAAACCCATGCGAATTTAAAGTGTTTTAGAAGCTATATCAATTCAAAGTGGGCTTGAATCATGCACACCGAAAGCCAGGGTGACATACCGATTAAATTAAATCTGGTTAAAACCCCGACTCCGTGCAAAAGTTGAAAGCGGACCCCGTTTAAACCAAATCTGGCTAAAATCTGGGATCCGTATAACAATGGCTACGGCCGCCAAGTCTTTAAAACATGTAGGAATCCGAGGTACATAAGCCCGTTTCCGAAGATCATGTTCAAGTTTATTATATACAGTAAATCCGCGCTCCGCCATTGGACCCCGGATAAACTATGGAGTTTTGTCCCTACGAAAGGGATGAAGGCATACCCCGGTTACACCAAATCCGGTTAAAATCCCGGTTCTGCCAATATTGTGAAAACGGACCCCGGTTACACCGAATCTGGTCAAAATCCCGGCTCCGAGTAAATCTGAAGGCATACCCCGGTGACACCGAATCCAGTTAAAATCCCGGCTCTGCCAATGTTTTGAAGACGGACCCCGGTTACACCGAATCTGGTTAAAACTCGGGCTCCGTGTTGCGGCGGCAATCCTCCAAGTCTTTAAACATGTAGGAATCTGAGGTACATAAACCCGTTTCCGAAAATCATGTTCAAATTTAAACATGTAGGAATCCGAGGTACATAAACCTGCTTCCGAAAATCATGTTCAAGATAAACAGGTATGAATTCAGGGTAATGAAACCCATCTTCGAAAATCATGTCAAGTTTATTTTATACAGTAAATCCGCGCTCCTCAATTGGACCCCGAATAAACTGTGGAGTTTCATCCCTACGAAAGGGATGAAGGCGCACCCCGTTTAAACTGAATCTAGTTAAAATTCGAGATTTGTGTAAAGTTTCGAAGACGGACCCCAGTTAAATCAAATCTGGTTACAATCCCAGGTCCGGGTAAATTTGAAGGCGGACCCCGGTTACACCGAATCTGGTTAAAATCCCAGCTCCGCGTTAATTTTTGAAGGAGGACCCCGTTACACCAAATTTGGTTAAGCTCCCGGCTCCTGTAAATGAAAAGACGGACCTCGGTTACACCAAATCTGGTTAAAATCCCGGCTCCGTCTGAATCTGGTTAAAATCCCAGCTCCGCGTGAATTTTTGAAGGAGGACCCCGTTACACCAAATTAGATTAAGCTCCCGGCTCCTGTAAATGAAAAGACAGACCTCGGTTACACCGAATCTGGTTAAAATCCCGGCTCCGTCTGAATCTGGTTAAGATCCTGGTTCCAGGTGGCGGCGACCATCCCGCCAAGTCTATTTACATGTGTGAATCCGGGGTAAACAAACTTGCTGTCAGAAATCATAATCTCGGAATCTCGGGGTTAAAGTATATCAAATCGGAATCTCGGTGTTTGAGTATCTCAACCCGGAATCTTAGTGTAACACCCCCAATTTCTAACAATTATGCTAACATAAACCTTCAAGGATTTTGATAAATAAATACTGAATTCCAAAATAAACAATGTTGGGAAGTGTTACCGCCGCACTTGTACCGGGACAAGTGCAAGGCTACTTATTGCATTAACATAAATCCAACTGAAATAAAAATGTTTTAAAAAAAGGAAATAAAAAGAAAATAAAACTAGTTAGAAATAATCCTAGAAATCTCTACGTCGTCATCCTCACTTCTCACTGCTAGCCCCAACCTCGAGAACCTGCTTCACTGAAAATCTGCTCCCCCGAAGGATCGTCGCAGCCCATAATACACAACAATCAGCAAACGGCGGTAATCCCAATAAAATAAGATTTAAGTGGCTCAAATACCTTAAATAAATCAAGTAAAATAATCATATAGAATTTACACCAAATATCATTCTTTATCATTTTAAATTAATTTAGACCCGGGAACCACGCGATCTGTTTAGTGGGAAGAGAACCATGGTAGACAGGAAACCACGCCGATCTACCACGTGACCAGGAAACCCCGCCGATCCACAAATCATCAAATTGGCCATCAAAATATTTCGTCCCTATGTGCACACCTCTTCCTAAAGTTGCTACTAGTGTCCAGGAAACCACATCGAGACACCACTTTAGGAAGAACGGATATAATCGGTTCACATCAAATACATATCGGAGGCATAAAGCCTAGTTGTGTTCATCACTTTGGGGGTACCATCCCAAAGCTATCCTCCCACGATTTTAATTATTTCAATCACACACAAAATGTATTTCTCGATATATATAAATATATAAATATTTATATTAATGAAAGGCAAGTCTCAATATTAACAACGAGTAATTAATAGTAGCAGAAATAATTATATTATCATAATTGCTAATATCCAGAAAACCCAAAACAACAGCAACGTATAAGTATCTTACATTCAATGTTAAATGACTTGCAAGAAAAACAAATATGCAAAACGAGAAGAAGAATTAGATATATATATATACACACCAAAAATCGAAACCAGGAAAAACATGTACGTAGGTATCACATATTCATTTGCACAAGAATTCAAAAGCACATCACGCAATTCGAGACGGGAAGATATGGGATATGAAATCATATTCATGTGCATCGGTCAACAGCTAGGTTCAACCAAAAGAACAAAAGAAGGTAAAGGGGTGTGGGGCCCGCGACAATATGCAAAGAAAGAAAACACCAAGTTATATCTATTAGAAGCATAATGATATACAGGCATGTATATTCCTATAAAATTAGCCTACGCTATATGGGAATTAGGATTACCTGGTCTTCGTCTTTGCTAGCCTTCTAGAAAACTGCTTTGCCGAGAGCGCGGGAGGAGGAAGCCGTAGCAGAGAAACAGAGTCGAGCGTTTTCTAGGTTTATGCGGCTAAACCTAAGTTTATAATTGAAATCTAGGGTTTTAGCTATGGGGCTGGGCTATTTAATTATTGCAAATTAATAAATTAATACTAAAAATATTATTAATTTTTAGATATTTTATATATTATTATTTTAATCTATTATTATTATTATTATTATTATTATTATTATTTCTATTATTAATTAGGGGTATTACACTTGGTGTTAGAGTAAATAAACCTGAAATCTCGGGTCAGCATGCAAGCAATCTCGACAATCACGAACTGTCTGGTTCAGGTTGGTAAATCAACACATCCCGGCAGCTCAAAGACTTGAACTACCAGTCTGGAGGGTCACGACACCCATAATGGATAAATGAATCCAGGGTCACGACACCCATAATGGATAAACGAATCCAGGGTCACGACACCCACAATTGGAGAAACGAATTCCGGATCACGACACCCAGAGCGGACCTTGGTACGTGCATCAACTTGGATTGTTTCGATATGACAACCGACATCGTCAATGCTAAAGTTTGCATAAATTGCGGGAAACAAGATCTTTTTCGTGGAGGTCAGGTACCTTTTTCTTTCAAATCTTGTTTCTTTATGTGATTGTTCATTGCATATTTCTTCAAGTCCATACATCACGTGTTTCCGTTACGACACCCGTATTTGACAAATGAATCTCGGGTTACGACACCCAGAACGGATCAAACCTGGTTACACTAACTCCAGTCAAAGCAGCCCGGTTACAACTAGTATAGTTAGCATCCGGGCTCCGAGTAAATTTCTGCATAGGAGTCCACCTCCAAAAGAAAAAGAAGGCGGACCCCGGCTACACTTAATATAGTTAAAGTCCGGCTCCGTGTGAGGGTCATCGAACCCGGCTTTTCAGTCAAGCGAAGCTGTCACCGTAAGCTTTTGCAACTCGGTCGCTTCCAAGACTTCCTTAAATGACACGAGGCCGCGTCATCAGCCCTTGTATTGACACCGAGGTCCATAAGCCCGGTAAATTCTACAAACCACGCAAGGATGCAATTGTCAGTCGTGGTGTATACCCATAATGCTTGGCAATGACGCTAAGTAGGTAGACCGACACCGAGGCTCACAAGCCTGGTAACCTCTACCAACCAAAACGTAAAACCGGTATACGTAACGTAAGACACCCCTACTAATACACCCGGTCTACTACACCGGTAGAGTACTAAGCGGACTCTGATTAACGAAGGACCTGGGCCCGGTCTAGATCTTAACTACGTGCAGTCTATGCATAAAGTTAAAAGTACACAATGGACTAACTACTTGAATTTTCATTCATAAGGTTAATCATTCAAAAGTACAAACAAAACCGGCACCATACGCCGGAACAAAAGGACAAGGAAAAATACAAAAAGAACTTCAAGCCGTAGATCGTCATCATGACACTTCACAAGACACAGGACGCCGCCCCGGCTCATCGGACCTTGCGACGTGACCACGCACCCAGGGAAAGGAGCTCAGCAAATTCTAGCCCGACACAGACGTCGGAGACGGGCGATACCTCGGACGATCCATTCAAGACATCGTACACCCCGGCATCCCTCTTCAGGGTACGTAGGCCCTAGGAATCGCTCCTAGGTCAAGTCCCAACCAACATCAACATCCTAGCCCCTCAGGGCTAGGGTTCTGGTTCTACGCCAGAACACATACAAAAATTGAAAGCAATCCATGTAGTGTGAAGGTGAAATAGCGTCGATTTTTTTTTTTTCAAAAAAATAAAGTTGATTGCTTAATTCGATGAATTTGATTATCCAATTACCAGATCACATATAGTGCATGAGTTGATAATTAGGGGAGCGTTGCGTTTAGAAGAGAAAGACAAAAGGAGCTTGGATTGAAAGTAAGCATAAAATAAAAATATACTCAAACATAATTCAAGGAAAAAAATTATAGAGATGGGATGAATATCCATGAAATTTGGAAGGAAGATGATTTTGTAGCATTTTAGACGCTATAGTAGAGACAACATAAAAGAAAGATGATCTGGAGATGTCTTTGACGGCAACATGAAGACGATGTGAAAAATAGGGAATTGGAATTGTAGCTGATGCCAAAATTACCCTTGCAGAATGCAGATAAGGGTGGGGTTTTAAGTTGGGCGAAATTAATATAATACTAGTAAATATTCCCCCTCTATTGGACTTACTTTTTCTTAACCACGTCATCGCTTCGGGACGAATTTGAATTAGTTAGTGAACCAGGTGGCAACTAAAAAAATATTCCCCCTCCATTGTCAAGCAGCTTGTGTGACATAAATTCCATTAAACCTAGCCGTCATCTTAACGGTAGGAGTCCGTTTTCAACATCTGATAGGTGATCGGTGAGAGGTGAGGGCTGTAAAGTTTAAACCTTTAGAGATGAGGGGGTTACATGCACATGACTAAAGTTGAGGGGGTTATGTGTATTACTCCCTCTGGTCCTTATTATAAGGCACCAATCACCAACATTTTTTGGTCCTTATTATAAGGCACCAACTTATTTTAACTAACTCATTAGTTACTATTTTTCCATTATGCCCTCATTTTTAACTAACTCATTTAAACCTACATCATTAAAGTAGGGGTAAAGTTGGAAACATTTATTACTTTTGATCTAATTAATGACTTAACCTCCATTCCTTAGTCCGCGAGAAAATAGTAGTTGGTGCCTTATAATAAGGACGAGAGGGAGTATATATTTATATTTATAATATATTACCATTTTTTATGCCTAAAAGTTTGATTGCTCTGTCTAAAAAAATTATCACACAGAGGATGCTTTAACATAAAACTAACAGTTGGAAATTGATAGAATATTTGAATTATTGATATCAAATCATTTGTTCTCAATTGTAGATAAATTTTAACTTTTTTCTTTAGTATTAATATTTTATTTCTGAAAAAACATTCAACTTCGTGACTATATTTTATTTTATTATAATTCTCTTTTTATTGGAAAATTCATCTTAGTTATAATTTTGGTTTTACAAAGCATGTGAATGAAGGGAATCTATGATATATAAATCCAACTAGACTTGACTTTGCATCCTTGTACTAGATTGGTCCTTTTCTTAAAAGAAATGGACATCAATACAATGCAAATACCCTACGAGATACAAAAACGAGCATAAGAAATTGCGTCTGATTTCTCTGCTCAGCACTTTTCTGCCCATCTCTCATTATCTTTAGATCCTGATCGTCGAATTTTGATCCAAGCGTCCAAAGGACTTGGATCAAAATTCGACAATCAGGATCTGAAGATAATGAGGGATTGACAAAGTATCTTGTTCCAAAGAAATTGGCCCTGTTGATCCCTTGATACGAGTAGCTCGCGGAATTAAGAATTGGACATCAAAGAGGAGTGTCTTTCATTGCTCTACTATTTTTTTAAACATGCTTCAGCAACCATTCTAGATCGTCAATACAAATTTAATCCCCCATTGATTAATTAGAAAACTAATGAATCGATAAGCATACAAATTACATAGAAGAATTTATTCGAAGGGTTCCAGTGACTCATTTGGTCGTGGATTAGTTTGGACCAAGCCCCATTTCTCCCCGTAAAAAGAATTACTACATACATTCCAACAGAGTGAAATTTCAAAGCTTTCAACGTTAGTCCCAAACAATAAACACAGTAACACAAAATTAAATTCAACAAATTGTGGTCGGCCCTTCGTAAGGAAGACTTGGAGAAGAAGCGTGTAAAATTTAGTGTTGTTTGTCACTTGCAGACTCTTCTTTGTCTCCCCTGTCCCTAGGCTTTGCTGGGGTTACCCTGGCATGATTTGAACGTTCTGATTGAGAAAATAGAATCAAAATATGCATCAGGACAGTAATAACTGTCAAACCCAGAGCTAAAAATGCAACGCCCTTCCAGGATGATAGAAATGAAGACCATCGGAGGAACTTTACAGCCCCAGCAATAAGCAGGCAAGCCCAAGAGGTCACAACCTGCTCCCAAGAGGTCATCAATGCGATAGTCAATTATGCAAACTTAAGCACAGTGAATGTAAGATAAGGATAGAAATCGGATGGAGCTAGACGTCTTGAGAGAGTATTACCAGAAGGGACTTTAATGATCTGCCAGTATTTTGCAGCTCTTGATCAGGAAAGGTATCCTCGGCTTTATATCTATCTAATAACGCATCCTAGTGTGCCCCAGGGAAGAATAAGCAAAATGAATAAGATGGGAAAGCACTCGCACACCATGAATGAGCAAAGAGAGGTATGCAACAAAATGAGGCGAACAAGTTCACAATGAGACTCATTTGATGTGCACAGGATTTTTTAAGATCAGTTTCAACACGCACCTTAGCCACAAATATATCTCGACACCACTGTGCAACAGCCTCCTCCGGTTCAGGCAATTCCTTCATTAAATGCCGTTTGATATGCACATGCACCTGACAGGTGAAAATTGGGAACATTGATTGGCTTAACAAGAAATATGCACAGCGACCTTAACAGTTGATCATGATTGATGATTATAAATATGGTTTTTTTTTTTTTTTGGGGGGGGGGGGGGGGTTAGACTCTAAAACCCAGCTTTGATGGCTTTACCACTGAAGGTTGCCCCTTGAAGAGCCTTAGCATTGTAGGGGCTGGTGAACTTTTAGGGATAGCCACCGTCACATCATAAATTGCAGGAACAAATGAGCGCATATGACTTACTGCAGAAACAAAACCCTGAAAGAAAAATAATACAATAAATAATCATGTGCAGGGACAAAGAAGAGCAATGAAGCCCTAGTTAGCACCCAACTTACAGTTAGTCAGATTGAATATATCGCTTGTTTAGAATTAGAATAAAGAAGCAAGCAAAATCAAGTCAATATCTCAATTCAGCTTGAGGAAACACAATGTTTATGGAACCAAAAAACATGTCAATTTACATATAGTAGCAAGTAAAATTAACGAAATATTGGACATAGAAATGTGCCATGTTGAAACGTAACAGACAGAACTAACCAGTCCAGATAAACCAGAAACTCATGGCTTTTCACACTCTTCTATCTCTATTCTCTTCCAATTTGGTCTTGTCATCATTTAGTCACATAGTTGACTAAACCATGAAGATCTTCCACATAAATGAATCCAAGTTTGTTATACATTAAATACATCCTCAAGGATTGATGTAACTTGTTTTCATCTGTATCTCTTGGTCAGGCATTTCAAAGCCCTCAAACCAATTCACAAATCCATGAAAAATGTTATATGAGCCTAGTAGTGCCCACCTATGTAACACGACAATCCACCTGAACATCGTATGAATATTGATGTTACTTGATTCTTGCAAATTGGTTCCCAATCCAAGAAAAGAAAATCAGACCCCAGGGTTTGGGTGGTGTGGGATAAGAGGAAGAGAACAGGGTTTGAAATTCACCTTTGTCCGAGGAATCAAAACATTTCTAGGAACAGGTAATCCTGTTGAGGTTGCATATTCCTGAGCAGCTAATAGTTTTGCCTGTGTAAAACGAGTTCCTTCAACAAAGAGAGCCAGCCAGAAGGGAAGAGGGAAATCCCTAAGTCGTTCAAGACCTGACTGCAGATACATCACGGCAAGATTCATGAGATTCACTAATGCAATTAAAAAAGGCATACACACAAAAATAGAAAGAACTCTTACAACAATTTTAATATCTTGGTGCACAGGTATGATTTATGAGTAAGTCTACATTAAAAAGTATAATTGATATTGATAATATTTTAATAACACATACCTTTAATGTGCTTTCATCCTTGGCCCAACTTCTTTCCAGAAAAAGATACTCAGAGAACCACATGGACCAGCCAATGACCTATATGTAGAAATTAGCAGTTATATCAAAATTCAAGGCATAAATGAAATTACCAGCCAATGCTTTAAAGTCTAATCTTCATTTGTAGCACAATTAGTCCGGTAATATTTTTAATTATTAATTTTTTTATATGATATGTCAAACTTTCTTTTATAGACGAATACACAAATATTTATATACTCTTTTTATTTGAATACACACATACAAATAATTATTTATTTTTTGGCCAAGTTATACATTTTTTATTCAAACTATCGAATTTTAAATTATTTATATATATTTTTTATCCAACATATCAAATTTTATACTATTTATATATATTTTTAATTCAACCTTTCAAATATCATAGATCACCAAATTCATACGTTTTGTTGGTAATTATACATCTATACATTTAAAAGTACTTTTGACTTGAGTCATCCAAACAGCTTTTCAATTCACTAAACTAACCTTTTAAAAAAAGTATCCAAAGACAAATATCGTTACAATAACTTCCTTTTACCCAAACTTCAGTTTGCAAATGTACCTTTGCCAAACTGGAAACCAAACACGCACTAATGAGGGTCCAAATTCTCTACCAACTGTTGCAAAGTTAATTAAAGCTAGCAGAACTTTTTATTGCATCATCTATAAAAAGCTAACCTAACCCTAAAGGTTTTATATAGAATCCAAGAGATAACTGCAGCTAAGATAAAAGGATTAGTATGATATTCCACAGAAGGATAACACGAGCCTTAAAAAGGTTGATTAAAGCCCAACGAAAAGATAATTAAATTCAAAATAAAGCCAATCAACCCAAAAGCTTAAGTAAGTGATTTTCTTTGATAAATTTAGTATAATCCCTAAAAGACCATTTGATAAACCTAACCAGCCAACAGACCATTGCACAAATAATCAATACTTATAAAAACACCAATTCTATATTGCTTCAATTCATGCTTCGATATCAGTTTTGTCTCACACCTAGAATTTAATGGTTAAGCCATGACCACTCAATGATACGAACCCTCCATCTGGTCATTTGAAAAAAGGGAAAAAATCTGACGACAAAACATACCGGAAGACGTTTTGAAGATTTCTTCATCACAGCCAGAGTGCTGCCAAGGCAACCTGATCGCTGTTAAATAATGACGTTCGAAAATCAATCACCAGAGAAGTACAAAAATAAAACCAGATAGGTCACATAGACACAAAACGCCAACCAAATAGCATATATCCATATTGGTCAGAAGCTATTCATCTCTACACAATAAACGCATTCGAAGATGAGGTAATTTTCTAGTATTTTAGATATGAAAAAGATCATACTAGATGAGGCATTCACCTCAGCTAAAACCCATCCAACAAGCCAATCAATATCACTTCTGTGATTGGATAAGACAAGCGCATGTTCTTTACCTGGAAAATCAACAACAGAATCATATTATTTAGAAACAAAAAAAGAATCAGCACAGAACTGTTTCCTTTTTCATTACAAAACAAATTCTTGCACACGCAATACGAGAAAAACAAGTATAGGCACCTCTGGGGATGGGGTGGTACCTTGTATCACATGCATGGGTCAACAAGAGACTTACCCATTAAACGAAATGTTTCCCGATCTATAAATAGTTGGACCTGGAGACATGCCGAATAAGTCATTAAATTGCAGCTCAGATATCATGCCTTTTACATTCAAAAAATCTTTTCTTTATTAAAATCAGGATTTCATATTTGCCACAAGCTTCAGAATGGTTAGACTGTTCCTTAAATTTCACAAATCAATAATAAAAGAATATCATTTATCCACCAAACAATCTGGCGTCCATTTAAGGAAACTAACTTCAAGAGGACGTGCCCCAATGAAAAGCTCCTAAATCTTTCCATGGCCCAAATATCCGGGTCTAATTGCAAAACTCACAGAAAGGCCTAGATTGCCACACATTATTCAAGAATTGGTCGCAAGCTATAATGTTTTATTTATGGGATTTTTGGATCAGTAAAGCTATGCAGACCCGTGATCTCACTATTACACTCTACTTCCATGGAGAAGGCACTTCAAGACAGTGCTGATAAGGTACAAATGTGATTGACTCGTTAAATGCTTACAACAATCCCAATGCCATGTCTAAAATAAGGACCAACACAAAAGACCAGCAAAATAACAGAGCAAGAATCTAAATGGTGAACCAATGGTTAAAATTGTCAGCATCAGAGAATCGAGAGTAAGAACTGGTTAAATACCTTAACTCCAGCCCACCAATCGATCAGCCATACAAGTTCCAGCCACAACAATTCTGCTACAACCCTATTGATCCTTCTATACAAATTCTTTGACAGAGGCCGTACAAGTACATAGCATATTGCCTGAGGCAAGTGAAATCAATAGGTCAAATTGATAATCCACTGAAAGGAACTCAGAATCTTTCTTACATATTTTTCACCTTTTGATTAACATTTCGTATTAAATACTACTCGTATAAAAATATTAAATCTTTTATTCAAGCAAGAGAAAAATAAAAATCTTATCGTTGAGCAGTTGGTTTACAGTCATTGTGAACAGAGTGATCAAATTGTCATCTAACACTTCCAGTACACCGTTAGAGATTTCTACCCACTTATGCAATGAGTATTAAGAACATTGAAAGAGTTCCCATATGCTCTAAGTAAATGAAAATCAAGTAAGTGCATATAAGACCTCCCCTTAGGAGTTACTGTGCATACCGACACCAATTTAATACAATGATTCTAATGTATTACCTATACATCGCCAGCATTCACTTGATATTGGCTCAATAAGCCCAAATACAGGGGTCAACCCCTAATCCATATTACTTCAACAGTTGGATTGAATTCAAAATTTATCATCCATATTCAACTCTGAATTAAAGGTGGATAGATAGATAAATATACATAGAGAAAGTGTGTGAGAGAGAAACCGTCTTCTAAAATATGTAAATGCTTAGTGATGCTTTACAATATGGTATGCGTTCCAGGATGGTTGATCAAAACAAAAAATGGTGGGGACTGAAGAATATGACAAGGATTTGCATGGATTTCAGGCATTGTGCATTTGGACGGTGGACGCCCATAAAGCAGCAAAGCATTGTTTTGATAAGCAGCATTTCCGAGGCCCATAATGGATTTTGTCAGCAGTTATGGATGAGAATTAAGATTTAGGTGTTATTCCTCTGGTTCTTGATATAAGATATATTTTAGGAGTTGACATTGATTCTAAATATAAGACTTAATTTTCATATTTATCAATCTTTTCCTAATTTACCCTTATTGATGCTCTCTCGACAATAATTAAGGAGGGGGAGGAAATAAGGGAATTAAAGAAGATAACTAGGGTACATATCATAGTAACTAACTTAACTAATTTTCTAAATCTAATCAAATTAGGTAAATATGTCTTGTATTAAAGACCAAAAGGAGTACAACACTGAATGCAATTCGACTAGAGAGGTAATAGGCGCCAAAATCTTTCAATAGCTAAATCTAAAATAAGCAACGGCTATGAACGCTTTGAGGTATGCAAAATCTAAGAAAGTAAGAATAGTGGATAATCTTCCACTAATCCAGAGTGGTCAATTGAAAGTTCTAACTAGAGTTTAACTCTCAAGTATCATCCTTCGCACATCGGTAACAACTAACAGAGGAGAAGTTGCAGAGCACGAGATACTGCTTTTTCTTCAGTGTTCTTCAGCAGTCAATAAACTACGTTTTAAGAGTTCTAACACAAGGAATGTTTGTTGCGAGTACAGCGGAGGAGATGAGAAGGTATAGAGGCGGGGGGGTCTGGTGCTGAGCGAAGTAACAATAGATAGATAGATTTACACGCGAGCTCGATGGCTACTCCAGGAAAACAAACCTCGATAATTCAGATAAAAGCACTTTCCCCTTCGAAAAGTCAATACGAAGTGCAAATACTTATAGCAAACCCATCAAGCTAACTTCATACTCCAGTGATACAACTAAAACATAAAACATCGTGATCGGCCGAGATAACATAAAATAAAACAAGTTAACAGCGAAGAAGTTTAGCCACAAAAAAAAAATCGAATGAAAAGGGCGGAATCCAGTTTTTAGGGGGAAACTTCAAAGTAAAAACAAATTATTAATATGAATGACTACGAAGATATGGGAAATCAAGAGGGTTAACCTGAACGAGATTAACAACGAGGCCGGAGGCGAAGAAGAGCAAACCCAATGGCACGATGACAGCTGCAGCCGCAACAGCCATGGCTACACAGACACGCGCCCTCCGATTTCCGATACAAAAAAGAGAGATTCAGAAAAAGGGAATGAGCACCGAGAGCGATAGCAAAACGAATTACGGAGCAGGAGTAATTAGATGTGGATTAAGGTGAAAAATGGTTTATCGTTGAGAGTTGCGTGCCTTATGTGACATTGATATTGATAATTGGAAAATATCTCAAAAAAAAAAAGGATTTGTGTCTCGCTCTTTCACCGCGCGAGCAAGAAATTAGCGAGAATTTCACTTAAAACCCACTATAATAAGTTCATATCAATTTAACTCGCAAAATTCTAAAATTTTACTGTACCCACGTATGAAAATGAAATTAAGTTTCGTAGTTAAAAATACAATGATGCCCCTATCCTACTTTTTTTTCAAAAAAAAAAAGAAAAAAGGTTTTAATCGTTATCGAAGCTTCGACGACTAGATACGGCCGGTCGTCAAGCTGGAGAGCCTTCGACAATCGGCCAATGAAACTCTGGCACTATCCTGTCACCAGAAATTAATTTGTCCATGTGCTTATTATACTTGTTCATAAATAGTTGCACAAATGTAAATGAGACTTATTCAGTTTGTGTTGTTCATATGTGCATTATAATAGTTCATGAGGAGTTGCACACTTGCA
Organism: Acacia pycnantha; assembly: GCA_025563575.1. Lineage (NCBI taxonomy): Eukaryota > Viridiplantae > Streptophyta > Magnoliopsida > Fabales > Fabaceae > Acacia > Acacia pycnantha. The sequence goes on along the minus strand of JAMWYP010000211.1, from coordinate 804,146 downwards.
AATAGAAATTATTCTGGATAAATCTCATTTGTAAGTGTCAAACTCCTCATGGATAAGTGAAATATACATATGAACAATACAAATCAATTGTTGAACAACAAAGCATAAAATCATGAACAAATCCCATTTATAAGGTGCAGCTTTTCATGAACAAATGGAATGCATATATGAACAACATAAGTTGAACAAGCCCCATTTACAAGTGTCCAACTATTCATAAATAAGTAGGATAAGTATATAAACAAAGCAAATTAATTTCTGTTAGTTAGAGCTTTGGTTGGCTGTCAAAGGTTGCTCCTACCTGGTGGCTGGCAATGACAAGTCGTCGTACGGTTAAACATTTATTTCAAAAAAAAAAAAAAAACTGGGCAAGGGTATCATTATTTTTTCCGCCCACAAAACGGGCTTGTTTGGATTTAATTTTTGAAGAATAGCTTTTGGGATTTACGAGGTAGAAATAACTTTTGGGATTTATAAGGTAATGACTTTTAGAGAATGATTACCTTTGGATAAAAATGATAGTGTTTGAATATTGTTATCAAGATACTGGTAACTTTTTTGGGGTCAAATTTACCAAAAAGGACATTAGCTTTTGGGATTTACGAGGTAGAAATAATTTTTGAGATTTACTGTATAAGGTAAAAATGACTTTTAGACAATGACATTTGGATAAAAATAATAGTGTTTGGATATTGTTATCAATATAGCTTTTTTGGGGTCAAATTTACCAAAAAACACATTAGCTTTTGATATAATTGCATATAAAGGATAATGTTGTATTTTAAATATTATAAGCATTATATTTCATAATAAATACCAAAAATTACATAAACTTTTGTACATAATTAAAATACTTAAGGGTATTGACTGATATTGAAAAAAAAAATACTTCATGACCTTCAAAATTTATTTTAGGATATTAAAAAAATATTTCAAGGTAATGACTGATCTTGAAAAAACATTTAATTGTAATGTGGGATACTAAAAAGATACTTAAAGATATTGAAAAAAAAATACTTCATGATCTTGAAAATTTATTTTAGAATATTGAAAAAATATTTCAGGTAATGACTGATCTTGAAAAAATATTTCTGGATGCTGACGGGTACTAAAAATATACTTAATATTGACTGGTACTAAAAAATACTTCTCATGGTCTTAAAAATTTATTTTAGAATCTTGAAAAAATATTTCAAGGTACTGACTAAATCTTTAAAAAAAAATAGGGTACTGTCGAGTACTAAAAAGATACTTTTAAAGATACTGAAAAAAAAAACTTCATGATCTTAAAAAAAATTAAGATATGGAAAAAATATTTCAGGATACTGAATGGTACTAACAAAATACGTAAGGATACTGACTAGTACTGAAAAAATACTGATGGTGACAGAGGAGAGAGAACAATATGAAAAAAAATAGTTTTTTTCTAAAACCTCTGTTTTGATGTAGAATAATTTTTTGACAATTTTAAAATGTCTGACCAACTTTTATCAAACCTAGGTTTTGATACAGAATAGTTTCTTTACAATTTTGGAGTGTTTGACAAACTTTTGTCAAAACCTAGGTTAGATTTTGAAGTTATCCAAACAGGTTTGGTCTATATGGAGCAGTGAAATTCTATAAAAAAAATTTGGTTGGCTGGTATTAAATACTCCATCTGGTCCTTATTATAAGGCACCAACTACCATTTCTCGCGGACCAATGAATGAATGTTAAGTCATTAATGAGGTCTAAAAGTAATAAATGTTTCCAACTTTACCCCTACTTTAATGATGTAGGTTTAAATGAGTTAGTTAAAAATGAGGGTATAATGGAAAAATAGTAATATATGAGTTAGTTAAAGTAAGTTGGTGCCTTATAATAATAACTTAAAAATATTGGTAATTTGTGCCTTATAATAAAGACCCGAGAGAGTATTCAATACATGTAAATATACACAAATACAGATAGCCATATTATACAGAGAAAAATATTTTATTTATAAGTGACATAATTTGATTTTCTATATATTATTCCAACGGGTTATGAATGCGTTAAGAAACTGGGTTATGGATTTGTTTTGATTTAAAAAATATCGATATACTTATTTTCTTAAATTGATAACCTCTTTTTAATATATATCTTATCCTGTCTGTCATGCATCCTAAATATTTAAAAAAAAAATTGTTGGTGAGATAATATCAATTCAAGTAATTAAGGGAGAATTTCAGTCCTAAGAATGTGACTTAATTTCAGTAAACTTTCAAAAGATTATGAAACTTCACTCCATCCCCTTAAGTCAAAATGAAATTAAGTTTTGTGATTAAAAAGACAATAATGCCTTACTTTATTTATCTTGTGAATTGTCTTTTTTGTCTTGTAGATGTTTATATTTATTTTGTGAAGTTTTCATATTTGTCTTGCAAATTGTCAAAATATTTTTTAATCCCGTAGGTTCTTTCGAGTCCTTTTACTTGTCTTGTAAATATCTTTATTTATCTTATAAATGCTCATATATATTTTGTAAATAGCCAATATGTTTTTAATTCTCTGGGTTCTTTCGAATCCCTTTATTTGTTCGGTAAATGTTTTTATTTGTCATGTAGATCCCTATACTTGTCTAGTGAATAACCAAAATGTTGTTAATTCCCTAGATTATTTTAAATCCCTTTATTTGTTCTGTAATTGCCATTATTTCTTTTGTAAATGCGCTTCTAAAAAAATAAAAGAAGGGTATCATTATCTTTTTAACCACAAAACTTAATTTCATTATGACCTAATGGGTGCAGTGAAATTTCATAATCTTTTGGAGGTTGATTGAAATTAGATTATATGCTTGAGGGCTAAATGAAATTTTCCCAATAATTAAAAATGATATCTTAAAAAGATTGATACTTTATAAAGGGATTGAGTTGCAAATCTACCTCTAAAGTACAATGTCAAAGGCATAAGACACTATAAATTTTTCTTGAGGGTAAGAGTACCTGAAGTTTTTGAAATGGTGAAAAATATAATGACCGTTAAGTCAACTAACGCAAATCATTTAGCAAATATTTTTGTAGCACCCCAATTTACAGACACTTATAATAACATAAATCTCAATGATTTTAATAAATAGTTACTGAAATTCAGAGTAAACAACATTGGGAAGTGTTACCGCCGCACTTGTACCGGGACAAGTGTAAGGCTACTTATTGCATGAACATAAATCCAACTGAAATAAAAACGTTTTATAAAAAAAAAAAAAAACTAGCTAGAAATAATCCTAGAAATCTCTACGTCATCATCCTCACTTCTCACTGCTAGCCCCAACCTCGAGAACCTGCTTCACTGAAAATCTGCTCCCCCGAAGGATCGTCGCACCCATAACACACAAAAATCAGCAAACGCTGGTAATCCCAATAAAATAGGAGTTAAGTGGCTCAAATACTTTAAATAAATAAAATAAAATAATCATATAGAATTTACACCAAATATCATCTTTATCATTTTTAAATTAATTTAGACTCGGGAGACCCGAAATCCGGCCAGTCACTCCCTGTGACCCGGAACACCCGGAAACCGGCCAGTCTGTTTAGTGGGAAGAGAACCATGGTAGACCCGGAGCACTCGGAAACCGGCCGAGACACTCCACTGTGACCGGAGCACCGTGCCGGCCGGTCTACACTGTGACCGCGACACCGTGCAACCGACCAGTCACTCCCTGTGACCCGGAGCACCCGGAAACCGGCTAGTCACTAATCATCAAATTGGCCATAAAACATTTCGTCCTAATGTGCATACCTCTTCCCAAAGTTGCTACTAGTGTCCTGGAAACCTGTCAAACACCACTTTGGGAAGAACGGATATAATCGGTTCACATCAATACATATCGGAGGCATAAAGCCTAAAGGTTGTGTTCATCACTTTAGGAGGTACCATCTCAAAGCTATCCTCCCACCATTAAATTGTTTCAATACACACAAAAAATGAATTTCTCACTATATATATATTTATTTGTATTTATGCGTGTGTGTGTGTGTGTGTATATATATTAATGAAAACATTTATAAAATTCAATCACGAAATCCGAGAAGAAGAAATCTATACACATTCAGTCACCTAAATCGAAATCCAGAGAATATAATATAATATATCAATTTAAGATTTAAGATGTTGTTTTTGATGTACATATACGTTTGATTATATTCAATGGCGGACCCAGGATTTCAAGTTTGTGGGTGCATAATTAGTGGTGAGATTCGGGGGCAGCGCCCCCGAAAATTTTTTTAAAGAAAAGTTTTAAACGCATTAAAAAACAAAAAAATAGAAACAATAAAAGAAAAAAAAAACTTCAACTTAACATAAAAAAATAATAATCAAGAGTCAACTAAATTAACATCCAAAGGATGAAAATACTGTATTTGTAAGCAATAAATTATGGATAAGTAAACTAAATGAAGGTATCTTTTTATATTTTTTTGTGTCTCCTCTTAATAAAAAGTTGTATAGCTCATCTGGTAGGCTGCATCCTTTTAAGGTACATGTCATGGGTTCGAATTCTCATGGTGCAGTTTTGGTGAATCTTTCTTTAAAAGATTTGCCTCTTTTGCTGTTCTAAAAAAAAATTGAAAGAAACACACCTTGAAGGGATCGAACTCTGGTCATGCTTGTAATATCTGCACACTCTTAACCACTAGGCTACAAACATTTTTGGTAGTATTCCTTCATTATATATATATATTATCAAAAATTTTGTGTGTTCCCTTGCCCACACTGGCACCAGTGTGGGTCCGCCTCTGATTATATTGGAACAATAATGGTGCGTATTGATGACACAGGAAGATAAGATAGGTAGCAATGGAAAGTAATTCTTGATAGATAGATGGACTTCATGTTTCAGACTCTATGTGAACAAACATCCTACGGCAATCTGTGTACGAATTAGGTTTTTAATTAATGTAGTAGTACTAGAGAATATATATATATATATATATATATATATATATATATATATATATATATATATATATATATATATATATATATATATATATATATATTAGCATTAATAATTACTACTTGGAGGCATATATGTTTATTGAGACCTAGACAAATCCCGAGTCCTGAATAGTATATAAATATAACAATTTCCTACAATACAGGAAATCGCGATGTCTCAAGCTAGCAATATCAATAATATATCATGGATCCGCATTCAGAATAATGACAGAAGGAGAAAAAGATTCTTTATGCCACCTATAAGATACATATTTCCTATAAAACAACCCTATGGTATTTTTAGGATCATAATTACCATATCAAAATTCACATAGAATTAACCTAAACTATATGGGAATTAGGATTATCCATCAAGATTCCTATTAACCTAGGACTCATGGGATTAGGGTTACATATAGTATGGATTAGCCTACGCTATATGGGAATTAGGATTACCTGGTCTCCGTCTTTGCTAGCCTTCAAGAAAAACGCTTTGATAAGAGTGCGGGAGGAGGATGCCGTAGCAGAGAAAAGAGTCGAGAGAAAAAGAGTCGAGCGTTTTCTAGGTTTAGGCGGCTAAACCTAAGTTTATAATTGGGATCTAGGGTTTCAACGATGGGCTGAGCTATTTAATTATTGCCAATTAATAAACTAACAATAAAAACATTATTAATTTCTAGATTTTATATATTATTATTATTTGTTGGAATGGGCCTTGCCTGCCAACTATGAACCTTTATCATTTAAACCCTAATCTGTTATGTGACCTAGTCTAATCAGATCCGATTATGTGATCTTAACTGTTTTTAAATTTCAAATTATTGTTCCTAAATTCTAGGAGAAACTATAGGAATCAGTTTTAGATTATTCCCCTCTATATATGTACACATATTAATTCTTTTATTATTATTATTATTTTAATCAGGGGTATTACAATTTTAATCAGGAAGTGGCTAATAAATACACATGATGTTTTCAAAAAAAAAAATACACATGAAATTTTTAGTGGCCGTAACTTTTTTGCATTATTTTGAAAATATCATATATATTTTTGTATCACTTATTTTGATTGACATGTTTGTGAAATAGTCAACGTTAGCTGATCTAACCACCAGTCACTCTTACACAATTTTAAAAACTTCACGGATAATGGTAAAGAACTTATAATCTACCTTATATGAAGTTATCATTGTTGGGAGGGTCGTTTTTGCCACTGCAGAACCCGAATCCGGATTAGTCAGAACCAAATGTTCTGATGAACTGGGTGGGATACAAAAAAAACTTCACGGATAATTTTATCATCCAAGAAAAGTTTATGGCAATCGGTGCCTTTGGTGAAATAAAATAATTAAGTTAATTAATTTTTTAAACACAGACTCCCATTCTTGTTCTCCTTGTTGTATTGTGGGGGCATGGAATCGAAGTTATCCAGGAGATTCGCGTCCACTCGTTGTTGGGTCCACTGGGACTCCGAGCGTGACCACCACGTCATTTTAGTTTGGCCGATGTCATCTTATCATCACTCAGAAACAAAACGGACCAGGCAAAAAATGTGCCACGCGCCTTCAATGGCCTCTCTTTTTTTTTTTGGCTCAATAATGGCCTCTCATTACACATACATTTTTATTAATAGTACAAGTGTTATGGGTAGAGGTTGGTTATTTATAATAAACATTTGCTTGTTTTTTAACATATAAGTTATTTCAGTTAACTCACCAAAACTAAAAGAAATGCTAGTTACCTTATTCAAAATATTCTAAATTGAATTTAATTTTGTATTGAATTAGCTTTTAAATAAAAGACAATAATATAAAAAAATCACATTTAAACATTAATTATAGGGAAAAGTATTTCTCCAACAACCCACAAAATTACGTCGTTTTGAATTAATGAAGGGTGTTTTCGTAATTTTGCACCCTTCATTAATTCACCTAAAATTACAGAAACACCTTTAATTAAACGAAAACGACGTAGTTTTGGAAGTCACTAGAGATAATTCATCTCCAATGACTGGGGAAAATCATTACCCTTAATTATATGAATAAAATTTATGAAAAAGCTTTGCTTACTTTAATGAAATTGCAGACACATTACTCTATAACTGAGTTATAGTATTTATATTATTATGCTAACTTTTGTTCTGGGAGCTAGCATTGTTTTATAATTTTACTATTGACATCAGCTGGAAATATATGAAAGGGATAAGTATCATTTTTGTCTCAAAAGTTTCGGCTCAGGAGCATTGGGCACCTAAAAGATTTTTTGGAGCAAAATTGCCCTGGAAAACGTAGCAATTTTTCCTTTCCGTTAATATTGACCGTTAAATTATTTCTCCAATTTTTTAAATTTCTAGAGACAAAATTGCTCTAAAAAAAATTCCAGCGCAAAATTGCTCCTTAAAAAAACTTGAGGGGCAAAAATGCTCTTTTTTAATAACGTCCAGAGCAATTTTGCTCCAAAAGAACTTCCAGGTGCCCAGTACTCCTGAGTTAAAGCTTCCAGGATAAAAATGGTACTTTTTTTTTTTTTTTTTGCGCAAAAAAGTGGTACTTATCAAAACATATGAAAATGTAAAGGATTCTATTTAAGTATGGTTTTTATGCGCTATAGTCTTTAATCAAGGCGAATAGATAAAGGTTTTATCCTTTTATTCGGGAAAAAAATAATTTGCCGACACAATAAAAATAAAATCAGAGGGAGAGTCTATTATTATTCCTCATGTTCTCAGAGGAGCTCATTAGAGATATGAAAATATTTCAAAAAAGTTAAAAGTATAGTTTTTGTCCTTTAAATTTACCTTAAGTTTCAATTTAGTCCTTTAAATTTTTAAAGTATGTTTTCTATCTTTTTATTCTAACACCGTTAACCCTCACTAACGGAAAATGATGACTTGGTAATTAAAGCATGTTTAAATTTTAATTATTTAAAATAATTACTTTTTATAAAAAAATAAAATAAAGGCAAAAAGATGCGTCTTCTCTCGGATGTCTTCAGAAGGGTAAAACAACAAATCTTACCACAAGAAATGCCTTCCAATTTCCAATTGTCAATTGCCTGTGAAAATTGGATTTGTATCAAAATCAGGCTTGTCTGGTATAAATCCAATTTTTGGCTGAACATTATCATCATCGGACTATACTCTTGCCTCAACCTAAATGGATAACCACCAAAAGTTCTCACCTTGGCTCGGTTCTCTATCAAAGATCATCTCTACTATGCTCCAGCGACACTAGGGCTTGATTTTCAAAAATTATGGCTATTATCTCAACACTTTATCCTGTCTTTCCTCCTCCTCCCTCAATGGTGGTCATCGATCACGGTTGAATAGGGGGGAAGACGGTCTTCTTGTCTCTATTTTAGTTTTTAAATATAAAAGTTATTATATTAAATAATTAAAATTTAAACAGCATTGAATTACTGAGTCATCATTTTCCATTTTCCGTCGGTGAGAGTGTTAGAATAAAAGGACTAAAACTATACTCTATGAACTTAACAATGTTAGAAATATAGGACTAAAAGTGTATTTTATGAAGTTAAAGGGCTAAAAGTATGTCTCCTATAAATTTAAAGGACTAAAAGTATATCTCATATAAATTTAAAGGACTAAATGTGACAAAATATATTTCAACCATCAAAAAATATCAATATACCATATTAACTGTCGTAACTACCATTCTCAATCTACTTAAATTAAATTTAACAATCAAGTGTTATAATGACAGTGCTATATATGTACCATCCATGATCAAAACAGCATTTCCCTTCCCCGCCTCGACTCCTCGGCTCCTCGCAATGAGTCTCTCATTCCACACACTCGATCCCTTAACTGTCTCCACCTCTCGCAGGCCTCCTCTTCCTCGACGGAGCATTGCCCTTTGCTCTGCGAAGCCCTTGGTGTCCGCTCCTTCCAATCCCAGCGCGGCTGACTCTTCTTCCACCGTTGATGGACTGAGTCGAATCGGGTCCCTCAGTCAGGTGTCCGGTGTTTTGGGTTGCCAGTGGGGAGATGAAGGTAAAGGTAAGCTCGTGGATATCCTAGCCCACCATTTCGATGTCGTTGCTCGTTGTCAGGTAATGAACACACTTTGCTGTGCCGTTGTTTTTTTTTTTTTTTTGTTATCCTTTCAATCAAAAAGATATTTGATTGGATGAAACTTGAGTGCTTATTGCCAAAGTTTATTTGAGATGGATTCTGCTCAAGTCTCAGATGCTGGCTGTAGGGAGCCTGGGTTCCGTTCCAGTCATTCGAAAGTCGTGACTTTTAGTATAAGGCTTTGTTTGTTTGTATGTATGATGGCTTTAACTAGGACCGTAGAGTCATTCTCAACCCCTAGCTTTTTCTTAATAACTCTATCCTAACAGAGCCGTAGTTCATTAGAGCAATCCCACAACTCTGCCGTAATGACCTTGCGTGACCTGATATTGTGACAGATGCCGCTCATCCGCTTACCATCACTATTTCTGATTTTCTGATTAAACCACCACACCCAGCTTACTCTGCCGATCTACCCTATATGGATTGATTCCTTCTTGTTTGTGGTTGGATGTGTTGTTTAAATAGTACTCCTCCGGTCCTAATTATAAAACAACATTTAAGAGTTGGTTTTGGTCCTAATTATAAGACAACATTTTAATAATTGTCAATTTTTTCCTAAAATACCCCTATTTTATTCTCTCAAGTGTGTTTGATTTTTTGTGAGTATATGTATGTGGACGCGTATACTCTTCCAGTCAATGAAACTTTTATAGATATATGTGTGTGTGTTTATTTATGTATGTATATATGTGTGTGTCTACACACAAATATCTATAGACACTATAGACACACACACACATGTGTGTGTGTCTACATATATGTATGTATGTATATATGTGGCACATATATGTGTGTGTCTACATATATGTATGTATGTATATATGTGCGTGTCTACACACATATATTTTTTGTGTGTACACACAAATATGTGTGTGTGTGTGTCTACACATATATATATTTTATGTGTGTGTGCGCACACACATATATATAGTCACACACACACATATTATATATGTGTGTGTCACACACACACATATTATATATGTGTGTGTGTATCTATATATACACACATATATATATGTATATATAGTAAGACCATTATTTTAATTAGATAATATGTAGGAGAAAAAAAATTTAGGTTGGAGAGGCATGTGGTACGTAGGAGCTATTGATTTACTTTCACTTAGGTCATTTTAAATTTATATAAGGACATTTTAGGAAAATAAGTAAAATTAACTAATTTAACTTCTTTCCTTAATCTCCTCAAAATTGGTTAAATATGTCTTATAATTAGGACCGGAGGGAGTAAGTCATATTCCCTATAACGTTTACTGTTCATTTGCATTATTTAGTAGGATAATGAACATGTTGATTGACTCACCTTGGGGTATTCTTACTACCTTCTTTTAGCCACTTTCATACCATCTTATTTCTTATGCTTTCTTGTAGAATTAATTTGCAAGTTATTTTCCCACGATGATATGTGATCATTATACGTCATCAGGGTGGAGCTAATGCTGGGCATACCATTTATAACGCTGAAGGAAAAAAATTTGGTCTTCATCTTGTTCCTTCTGGTATACTTAATGAGGATACAATGTGTGTTATTGGGAATGGGGTTGTGGTGCATCTGCCACAGTTTTTTAAAGAAATTGATGGCTTAGAATCCAATGGGGTCTCCTGCAAAGGAAGGATACTGATATCTGATCGTGCTCACTTGTTGTTTGATTTTCACCAAGTAGTTGATGGACTAAGAGAGGCTGAGCTTGCTAAATCTTTTATTGGAACTACCAAGAGAGGCATTGGACCCTGTTATTCTAGCAAGGTTATCCGTAATGGCATTAGAGTAAGTGATTTGAAGTATATGGATACTTTTCCTCAGAAGCTTGATCTTTTGTTATCAGATGCGGCATTAAGATTCAAAGATTTTAACTATAGTCCAGACATTCTCAGGGAAGAAGTTGAAAGGTACAAGAGATACGCTGAGAGATTGGAACCTTTCATTGCTGATACTGTACATTTCATGAATGAAGCTATAACACAAAAGAAGAAAATTCTTGTTGAAGGGGGTCAAGCAACAATGTTGGACATTGACTTTGGAACTTATCCATTTGTAACTTCATCAAGTCCATCTGCAGGCGGGATCTGTACTGGTCTAGGTATTGCTCCAAGAGTCGTTGGCGATCTAATCGGTGTGGTACGTGATTATTTCAGTTTTTAAATTTTATTTTGTTTCATTGTAGATTCAGCCAAATAGTATTATCAAAATTCATATGAACAGAGCTTTATTAGGATGGATTCAATAATTTCTTAATATTATTTGACTTTGCAGGTTAAATCGTACACTACAAGGGTTGGTTCTGGTCCTTTTCCCACTGAAATCTTGGGTCAGGAGGGTGATCTCCTAAGATTTGCTGGGCAGGAGTTTGGCACAACTACTGGTCGTCCCAGACGCTGTGGTTGGCTTGATGTAGTTGCATTAAGATATTGTTGTCAGATCAATGGGTTTTCTTCTCTCAATCTCACCAAGCTGGATGTTCTGTCAGATTTTGCTGAAATTAAATTGGGTGTGTCTTATAAACTCGTTGATGGCACACCAGTCAAGTCATTCCCTTCAGATCTCCGTCTTCTAGACCAGTTGAAGGTAAACTTTCATTAACGACAATGAACTCAGTTGCCTGAGAATTCTGTAATTTCAAAGTAATTTTGATATGAATTTTATATATTGCAGGTGGAGTATGAGGTACTTCCGGGATGGAAGTGTGATATTTCTTCCATCAGAGACTATTCTGAACTTCCAAGAGCTGCACGCCTTTATGTGGAAAGAATAGAAGAACTACTTGGCTTGCCAATTCACTACATTGGTGTTGGACCTGGGCGTGATGCTCTCATTTATAAATAAGTTGATCATAATTTTTCCTCAATTTCCTACATGACTTCCATGCGCCAATAGCTACAAGAACAAGACAAAGCTTTTGGTAGTATACTTGTGACTTTTTATTTCAGCTAACTGTGGAAGATTTGGATGGGAACTAGCGTGAAGTAAGGGTCATCTGTTTCATGTATTTATTATGTTGCCCATCAGCAATAATCCTTGGACTTGTATGTTAGAACTTTCTGGTTTGGGTAACAATTGTATGTTGTAGTCTTGTAGATAGAGTATGAAGTGCCTCAAGGTCAAAGGATAGAAGTATGATCTTTTTTCCTCCAGAAACTAGTGTTCTGAGATTCCAAGAGCTGCACTCCATTATGGCGAAAGGATTGAAGTACTTGCTGCTGTACCCATTCATTACATTGATGTTGGGCCTTTACGCTGTGCCTTCATTTTTAAATAAGGTTTAAATACTCTCTCCCCTAATTTCTTATATGAGTTCCTTGTTCCTATAGCCAAGAGCAAAAAGAAAGCTTCTGGTTTTAGTATTTCAACTATTGTTATGATTCAAATAATTCCTAAGAGTGGAATATTTTTTGTTTCTCTGAATTCTAGTGCAACGTCATCTAAAATAAACCGTATTCCATACCAAGACTCCAATATCTGTTAATTATTAACTGGTACTTTCCGTCTTTTTTCTGTCTGTGTAATAACATGATTTTTAAGGGACCCAAAAGAATATATATATATATATATATATATATAGAGAGAGAGAGAGAGAGAGAGAGCCTAGAAAGATAGAGCTCTAGTTGTAGAGCAGTTTGTTGGCTCAGCCTTATTTGATGTTTCTATCGGGTATTCTTGACAACAATTAAAGGTAACCCTGGTTAATTCATTCATGCTATGTTATTTATGTATTTACAGCTAAAGTAATCAGGTGGAAACATCCTTCTACTTCTAGTCTTCACCATTCTTATCGTGTGCCATCTAATAATTCAATGCTCTGCGATTCTTGGAGTTAAAACCAATTTTTGAATTGAATGAATTACTGAGACGTGCTTTTGTTCATTAAAAACTATTTGTCAAATTATACTGACGTTGTTTCATTTGCTTCTATCTTGTCTATATACAATGCACATCATCATCTGCCATACCTTGAGCGAAACTAATAAATGTCTCAATGCATTGCAGTTGGACACTACTTTTCTCGCACATCTCTCAGAGGACGTTAAAAAGTTAAGAACTGTTTCCTTCTTTCATGATAGATGGATTCATTCATTTAATGATATCTAAGCACTGGCGATTAGTGTGCATAACCTGTGGGGGAGAGAAATTATTAGCGGAACTGTAGAGATCTTTTTTAATCATTGCTTCATATGATTATGCGACTGGAGTTTCTCTTGTCTACACCTTTTAGCTAGCAATCAGGCTTTAATCACTAACCATTTGATGAAATCATGCACATGTTATGCCAAAAGTTATGTAAGTTTGACTCTAAGTCTCCTCAAAAGAAAAGGTAAACAAACTTTAGAACTCTAAAATTTTGTTTCTTCAGTCGCAAAAATAACATAATAGAAAGACGTTGGCACTAGCAGAATGATAAACTTGTCTCTCCAACTTCTGTTACTATCACTGCTAAAAGAAGCTCCTATCTCTTTCTAGAAGAGTTCTACACTAAACTACCGTGATCTATTACGTGCAAACAACTAGGAATGTTGGAAGGACCCCCCCCCCCCAACCAACACACACAAAAAAAGGAGGTCTTTTGTATGTCAGAAAGAACGCTAGAAATGAACTATTGTGTCCGAAGATTCCTACATTTGTGCACATAAAAACATTGAAATTTCAATTAATACTTGAACACTTATGCTACCATATTCATGTTCCTATCTTGTGAGTAGTACTGAATCCTCATCAATGTCCATGCTTCCTATCTTCTAAGGAATTATGTGAATAAATAGTGGTATTAGAACTAGAAACATCTCATTTATAGATTGGCTAGACTACTGAATACTAACTACTGATATTTCGCTATATTTCAACTCCACTAAAAGCTAGGAAAAGTAGCTCTATTTCTTGAAAAAAAAGGACCAGCTGATTCTCTTAGAAGTCCCAAATCGAAGTGGTGAAAGTAAGCTCTTCATTTATGTCATATGCTTGAAATTGAGTTGCCTCTGATCCCTGATTATCTGCAACTGCATGCATCTCCATTAATTCCTCCCAGTTAACACTCTTGTCAGAACACTCTCCAAAATTATCGCTGAAATCATTTGATAAAGCTTCAGACTTTGTGGAACTTCCTGACTGCTTTTCATCCTTTAGTACCCCCATCTGTTGAAGAAACTCATGGAGGTCAATCTGGGGTTTGTCCTGAATAACACTAAGCATACTTTCTGATGATGTTTTAGCTTCTTTTTCATTTGGAGGATTGTCTGCATTATGGTTGCCTCCTATAATCTGAACTTCAGCCTTTGGATCACAGGATGAGCTGGTGGGAGTGTGATTGGGAACCTCATTCTGCTTGAGTTGTTGTAGCTTCTGGTGGATTACATGAACACTAGGCTGAGCATTAATGTTGAGCAATCCACAAGAAGGGAACATCGAAATGAAATTCTTGGAAGGAAACCATTTGAACTTTTGAGATTTGATGGTGGAGCTGGAGGTGGGTTGAAGGTGGGGAAGATTAAGGTAAGCATCTGGACCATAGAGTCTCCTTGCAGCTTCATCATAAGCCATGGCAGCTTCTTCAGCTGTGGCAAAAGAACCAAGCCACAGCCTAGTTCTCTTCTTCGGCTCTCTGATCTCAGCAACCCATTTTCCCCACGTTCTCTGGCGAACGCCCCGGTACTCACACATTGCATTCTGAGGGCCACCTTTCCCCCTGCTTGGCCCTTTCTTCCATGGCTTTAATGGAGACTTTCTGCAAGAATCCATGGTTGATTATGAGTAGAGCTGAATAAGGATAGGTTATACTTAGAAGTTAGAACTGCCTACAGAGAACAAGAAAGGCGCGGGATTTGTAGGGAGCGGGAGAGGAGTTCATTATAAATGTTGTCACGTTAAGAGTAGTAGTAACAAAGCTCATGTGACCGTTAGTGAGCATTGAGTCAGAATGGTTCAAATCTTGAATTAATAAATTATGGGGTTTATTTTGGTCTGAGAATGGCCTTCGTTTTCATGAAACTCCTAGCTTCCAGCACGTGTTTGATGAGATGCAGAGTCTGATCATTTCCTTAAATTACAAGTCAACAATATCGTCGCCCAGATAGCCCACATTCTCAGTTTAGAAGTGAAATTCCCTCAAGTACGGTACTATTTCTCAACGATGCTTAAAGCTTGAACCTTACGAATTATGACTAGTCTGTGATAACTGTTACCTACCTTTGAAGGAGATTTGGAGTTGTTTATCTAATGTCAGGCGCAGAAATCAAATCAACCTGCATAAAGTTACCTAGGGGCAATTATTAGTAAGGTGGTAGGTAGAATTATTTGAAATCCTATGATTCTATCCTCCCAATCTTAAATAATCGTGAGTGAACCAAATCACATCTACCAATTAAGTCCTGGAATGGAAGATTTGCAAATTGAAAGTGAAAAAGTGAGTTCATTGAATGAAGTGTGGGAATATGAACCTTGGATTCTCTGCAAAAAGAAGATTTATTATTATTATTTTTTTGATATATAAAAAAAGAAGAAGAAGAATGATGATAAAGAAGAAAGGGCACCTCAGCATTTTGTGATTTCACGGGTAATATTTCACATGTTTTGTTTGTCATTCTGAGCCTCCTTCACGGGACCATCTTCACCTATATCCCATGCTTCTCCTGTCTGATATTTTGATGTTTTGAATTGTACTATTTCATACCGTGAAGCCCAGTCATGCCATGTTTCACATTATGGCCATTGCGGTGACGACGAAACTACAGAGTGAAAAGCCTTGGTGATTCGAACGAGTTTTAAATTTTCCAATAATATTGAATTCATAAAAAATTAATATTAATCTAAGACCTCATCATTACTTTAAGTTTTCAAAATCATTATAAAAAAAAATCTTGATTCATTTTATAACTCTATTACTTTATTTTTCCTTAAATATATAATGACAAGGTAAAAATAAAAAAGCATTGAAGACAAATTAATTTATTTTTTATAGGTACATATCCTCCTATGTGAGGCAATCCTCTTCAAAACACTATCTCGGCATTAAATATGTGCATATCTTTTGGTGAGAATTTAGACATTGATTCGCTACATTGTGAAAGATTACCCCTTTCTGTTAGATTCAACCTCCATTAGTAAATAAATTTATTTTTAATGCAATACACGCAAAACATGTGTTTGAGTTTGATAAGAGTAGATGGAGAATGTGTTAGAGATATTAAAGTGAAATTAAATGAGTAGTTACTTGGTTGAGATCGTAGCCTATATAAAGGGTAATGTGTGTAGGATGATGAAATCTATATCACGTTAAGAGAGAGGTTAATATGAGTCTCTCTCTAAAGATGGAAGTCCCTCATAGATTCATAAAGTCAGAGTTAGTTGTTAATCACCCTCAAGTGAGGGATAATCATTGTTAAATCCAAATGGGTTATAATTTGTACAAGCACATTACTCTGATGTGGTTTTAATACAAGGATTTTCATTTTCTTCATTATATTTCTCTAATTGCTAGTATTGTTTACGGAATGAGTAATGACTAATGAGAGATTATAAAGAAATGGGCCGAATGGCACGTGGCTTTGGGGCCCTTAACGACCTTCTCGTACGCCGAATAAACCCCAATTTATTTCCCCAAATGAATCGCATATGAAAAATAGGTATGGGTTATGAATTATGATCATTGATTTGTCAACCGAAGCTCCTTACGTAATAACGTTAGTGCTTTATTTAAAAAAAGAAAAAGAAAAAAAGATTATTCAAAGACAAGGTGACGTGACATGGTTGGACTGTAACATAAAAACGTGTAAGGTTGTCGTGCTTGAAGGTTGACATCAGCGTTTAATTAGTTGGTTGTGGGCAAACATGCCACGAAGAGAATTTGTATTCTACTACGTAAGATTTCATATTAGTCTTAATTATAAGAGTTAGTTGACTTTTTTTGAAGAGATTAAAAAAGCTAAATAAGTTACTTAATCATTTCATATGTCGTATATCCTTAGATTATATATTAGTTTATTAGTCAAACTAATTAGTTTGAAGAAAAAATAAAAATATTCTGTAGTCATTTAATTAGCTTCATTAATCTCTCCAAAAAAGTCAACTAGCTATTATAATTAGGACCGAAGGGAGTACTAACAATCTCACACCCTTTCTTCTGGAAAGATCCACGCACACCGTTTTCTCACTTCAGGTTGATCTGATTATCTTTGCATGATTATACTTCATCTGAGCCCATATGTGTAAAACTGGTTTTTCTTTTTCACATTCATTTTATTGTTTTTTAAACACATTATGCACAGTTTTTTAAGAAAATCTCACTCAAATCCTAAAGACAAAAAATAAAAAATAAAAAAAATAAAAAAGTTTCAATGTAGATTATTATATCAAAAAATTCATTAGTCCTTGAGCACTTCAGTAATATAGATTCCAAATTTAAACTTACATTACTGATAATTATATGTAACTATATTGACAAATCATAAAGTGACTATTAACAAGCTCATATATGTTAATTAAAGCAGCTCTCATTGACAAGTATATGTAACTATATTGACAAGTTATAGAGTAGACATTAACAAGCCTATTTATGTTAACTAAATTAACTCCCGTTGACAAATGTATGTTACTATATTGATAAGTTATAGAATAATCATTGACAAGTCCTATAAAGGATTTACTTGAGCGATTGGGAGTCTTATAAGTGCTTATACACATAAGTCGAGACAACACTCCTTTCACATACTTATCTTGTATTCTATAAATCACAATTGCAAAACTGATTTTGAATACTCTAATCGATGTTCCAAATGAGTATTGGACAAGCTCATTTATATCATTGAGGTTCTTAGGGACTTTTTTTACTAAGGAATCTACACTAGAATTTTTTGGTAGAAGAATCTACGTTGAGACCTTTTTGATATATTTTCTAGTCCTGAGACCTAAGTGAGATTTTCCCTCCTTTTTTTAACTATTAAAAATCTAGATTGTCATTCTTAGCATCCAAATCATAAACAAATAGGGAATCAATCATATGTATTGTATTTCTGACTAAATTGTTGCATATTTTTCCTTAAAAAAATATCTGATTAATTTTTTTCAAACAAATATAAAGATTCACAAAGTCTTTACAAGGCCTTCAGATGAGGCCATTTGATGCAACAATGAGAATGATTGAACTAACAATATGTAGTCTTTTAAAAAAAGTAGATGAAGACCTAAAATGATATTTAATAAAGTTATTGAACAAAATCTTTTAATTAATAATCTATCTAAGAATTTAGCAGAATGATATTGTGTGATTTATATTGCTGGCCTTATTTAATGGATAAAGCTTTATTGTTTTTATTGTTGTTGCTGTTTACAAAGCTTTGTTTTAATTACCACTAGAAGATTAAAGAATATTACTGTAATTTACCTATTGCTTGTGTTTTTTACCAAGGAAAAATACATTTCAAGGCCCTTTTAACAAGAAAAATCCCAAAAAATTCTGACAATCCTAAAAAAGGCTCCAAAACCTTTTTTGGGATTTTCAAAATCTTGAGTGAGTTGTTAAGGGGGCTGATATAGTTATTAACGGATAAGTTTTAACAACTAAATCATCCCCGTTAACAACACTTTTGCTAGCAACTAAATCAGTACTTTTAACAACTATATCAGCCCCGTTAACAACTCACCCAAGATTCTGAAAATCTCAGAAAGGCCCCAAGACCTTTTCTGGGATTGTCAGAATCTTGAGACCTTTTTTGGGATTTTTCCGTTAAAAAGGTCCTGAAATGGATTTTCCCCTTTACAAACTGTCCAGATAAATGCCAACAGTTGCCAGTGCTAATATGACAAAATTCCGTACTCCTCGCCATTCTCTCACAAGAAAAAGGGACATATGTACGATCCACCAACCAAGACAGGATGAATCCTTAAGAATGGTTTAAGGTTAAAGAGTGATCGATTGGGGCTTCTTCTGTATCAATTGGCTATCCTGATTCCAGTGTATCGAATCAACCCTGATACTATATTCAATTCTTTTTTCATTATTGATACACTAGCAGTCGATCAAGTCAGAAAATACATGGAATTGAACATAATCACAAGAAGACATCGACGAGATTTCTCTCTGAAAAATGAAAACCACCAATATTTTCAATGAAGTAGAAAATAATGATCGTTAAAGAAACAACAGGCAACTCTGAATATGCGCAAGAACGCAATTTAAGCTCAGAAGCTGATATTCCCCCAAATTGGTAATACAACAACAGTCCAGAATAGCTAAAGGATCAACTCTTGCAACTAATTAATTACAAGCGAGGATTATTCATCATAATTGCGAATCTGAGAACACAAAAATGTCCAGATTTCTTAAAGATTCAATCATTAAAATCAATGATCAGTCCGAAAAGCCACACGAATTTACAGCGAGAGGAAGCAGGAATGTTAGAAAAAGCCTACCTGGTTGGGCGGACAAGGGAATTGAAGATGCGTGAGATAGCAAATCTCACGCGAGGATAGGCTCTAAGGGTGTAGACGGAGGTCTGTCGCAAGAAGTTTTCGATGGTCTGAACGAAGAGATTGAAGCTTCGGATCGGAGGGATGTAGAGGGTGAGAGGCACGGCGGAGAAGGCAACGGCGAACAATAATTGCAGCATTTCTGAGCGGCGATACGATCGGCACGGAGATGAGGAGGCAAACGTCACGAAAAATCAGCGCAAAATTTGTGGATTCTTGTGGGGCGGCCGACTCATAAAATAAATCGGATTCTACAGACAAGTCTATCTGGAGTAGAAAGAGAAATGCATCATATTGGAAAGAAGAATCAAAAGCAGGTTTGACTTGAATGGTAGATTAAGGAGATGATACTTCTACCACTTTCATCTATAAGTCTCTCTCATCAAAAAATTTGGTCCTATTTATAAGTCATCTTTTAGATAATAAATGAGATTATGACAATTTTACCCATATTAATTATACCAATAAGAATAGAGAGAGAAGAAAGAGTTGAAAGATACCCAATAAATATAAAGAGAAGGAAAAGTTGAAAGATACTCATTCATAAATGAGGGTAAAGTTGAAAATTTACCTCACAATTATTGAGCTAACTAACTGTTCTTGATATGTGTGTTTTGGTCAAAATGGACTTATAAATAGGATTAGAGTGGTATATAATATGTTATCTATCCGTAATACTAGGGTCTGCATATAATATAAGATTTTGAGAAAATTGCACCTGGGTCCCAAGAAAAGAAAAATATAACAAAATTATCCATTCAAATCTCAAAATTACGATGAAGTCCCGTGAAGCTATTTTATAATATTTTTCATATGTAAAAAGATACGAATTCCCTCATGAAGGCTCATGTACTTGTCAACACATGTACATGAACTTGTCAAAACATGTTCATAGACTTATCAAAACAGACACATGTATCTGTCAAAACATGCATATGAACTTGTCAACATAAGCACATGAACTTGTTAAAATATACACATAGATTTGTCAAAATAGGCTTATGGATTTGTCAATACAGGGATATGGGGCATTTGTGTCTCTTCTCATATGAAAAATATTACAAAAAAGTCCCATGGGTTTTCACCGCAATTTTAAGATTTCAAAGACCATTTTGTTGTAAATTCCCTTGCTCAAGAGTCAAGACCGAGGTGCAATTTTTCCCTAAAATCTATAATAAAAAAATTATACTCCCATGCCAACGGCTCTTAATTAGGTTAGATAAATTATTGATTTATAATAAATAAGTCTAGATTTTCCCAAAATACCCTATATAAAATTAGATTAACTAAAGTTCATAAGCTAAGTTAGTTTGAAAAAATAATAAATATTATAAAAAATGAATATAAGTCTTGTATTAATAATCAAGACTAACATCCAAACTTCTATAATTAGGACAGGAGTAGCATTATGGGTACTCTGGTAAAAAAAAAATGGCAGGGAAAAATGCATGGTGCAAGTCACTGGGACCATATAAATTTGATTGGGATTAAGATTTTCATTATTATTTTTTTAAAAAAATAAGATGTGAATAAAGAAAATATTTTTTGCCCAAAACAAGATTTAAATCTAAAAGAAGAAGAGAGAAAACGGTGGTGGTGGTAGGTACAAGAAATTATTTGACCTAAAAAAAGTAGGTACAAGAAATTAGAAGGGGACAAGTAGGGCTTTTTGACCAATCTAATTTTTTTAAAAAAAATATTTACCAAAATAAAGCAAATTCCAAACTATTTCCCAAAGTAATGCATTTGGTAGGGCCAGGTGGGAAATGGCGCAGGGAATGTTTACGTACCAAATGGCGTGGGAAATCCCCACGCCATTTGGTTAGCAAATGGCGTGGGGGGTGGGGATTTCCCACGCCATTTGGTTGAAATGGTATATAAAAAAAAATAAATAATAAATGATAAAAAATTGGAATAATTTAAAGCTCTACTCCATTTAATTTGAAGTCAAAAGAAAGAAAGCAGGGAGTTGAAATAACTCATTAAGAACGCCTTTTAAAAGATTACGCGGTACAATTTAGTTATAACAACAGATCACAATACAGGGGATCTATATATTTGTTATACACCAAATATTTGTATAACAACAGTATTGATTTTGGGGTCTGTATAAAAAAGATACAGATCCCACAAATGCTAATTATATATATATAACAACAGTATTGATCCCACATATATATATATATATAATTAGCATTTGTGGGATCTGTATCTTTTTTATACAGACCCCAAAATCAATACTGTTGTTATACAAATATTTGGTGTATAACAAATATATAGATCCCCTGTATTGTGATCTGTTGTTATAACTAAATTGTACCGCGTAATCTTTTAAAAGGCGTTCTTAATGAGTTATTTCAACTCCTTAATTTCTTTCTTTTGACTTCAAATTAAATGGAGTAGAGCTTTAAATTATTCCAATTTTTTTATCATTTATTATTATTATAATTTTTTTTTTATATACCATTTCAGCCAAATGGCGTGGGGATTTCCCACGCCATTTGGTTAGCAAATGGCGTGAGGATTTCTCACGCCATTTGGTACGTAAACATTCCCTACGCCATTTCCCGAAATAGTTTGGAATTTGCTTTATTTTGGTAAATATTTTTTTTTTCAAAAAATTAGATTGGTCAAAAAGCCGGACAAGTAGAGACAACGGGGCACGTGAGTAATGAATAGGAGGCAGGGGAGTGGGTGCCTGTCAAGAGTAAAAGTATTCTGGGAAGCTAATCAAATTTAAATGAGAACCCTCTAGTCTTTATATTACAAGACACCAATTAACAATTCACATATATACATGGCCATGTTAGAAAGCTTATCCCCACCCTCTCCCCAGATACAAACGTTTGGAGATGCATTGAATTTAGATAAGAAAAACAACTGTTTATATCATATCTCTACCCAAGGGTTGTATCAATGAAATCCACTTGTGCATTTTTCTGTATGGTTTAATATTTTCGCTACAATTCTTTGCAAGTTCACAAGGTTTTTTTACAGTACTGATGGAAAAAATAAAGTTTTTTGTACGATAAACATTTTTCAGTTGCGTCAATTACTCAAATTATGTGCACTTTGATCTGATCTCATAATTCTTGTTATAATGTTACATGTTTTCAATTATTTGTAAACAAGTTCCATTTGGAATTTATATTTTAGTCCTAAATATCAGGTCACATTCCCCCTTGTCTCCCTAATTAAGTTTTTAGACATTTTTATCTCTGCACCTTAAATTAAAAAGGGTCACAAATTCTCTACCTATTAATTACAAAGAACCACAAATTCTCTAAATTTACAATGCGACCATGTTTAATACCTTGAGACTTTGTATTCTCAACTCTCAAGCCAGTGTTTTGTTGGAAAGCTAAGTAGAAGATATACATGCCAACAACTTTCTGCATAGCTGCCGTATCTCAGGTGAAGGATCTGATAACGATAACGTTGAGAGTACAGACCTTGCTTCTAACAGTTCCCCTGATATGCTTTCCAAAATTGCATCTTCACTGGCCATCAGAGATGCCATTAGCTTCGCACCTACCGTCCTTACCTGTTGAAAATTCATATTGCATCACTCACAAAGCATGTCTCTAAACATGACAACTACTTGAAAAACCAGGACTATCATAATATTATCAAGGGTTAGGGGGCATTTTTGCCCCAAAAATGTAAAAAAAGGAACAATTTTATCCTGACCGTTATCCTAGTTAATTTTAACCGTTAGTTGATTGAATATGTTGGGAAGACCGTCCCCATATCATTTTTGTTAAAGTGCAAATTTATTCCGGAAATTTCAAATCTAATTTTAAAAAAAGATGAAGTAACACATGGACTTTTGGTGCAAATTTACACCTTAACAAAAGTGACGTGGATGACATGTGCATTGCTAGCTCGACATATTTAGTCAACTAACGGTTAAAATTAATTGAGACAAGGGTCAGGGCAAATTGCTCCCATTTTTACACTTCTTGGGTAAAATTGCCCCCGAAAAATTTTCGGAGCAAAATGGCCCTCCTGAGGCAAAATTGCCTCTTAACCCCGTTATCAACTATCTGATTACAAATAGTCAGGGTATACGTAATTTAAGAAAAATATACATACACATGGAAAAAAGTGGTAGAACAAATGAAGATTAGAATCAATAATAATTTATTTTTTCACCAAAAAAAAAAAAAAACTCTTTTGCCACATAGCTCAGGCACCAAGCACCACCAATGTATTTGACACAAATCACAGTAATAGCAAAAGGTGAATAAACCAAATTTTAAGAGACTTCAGTGATAATACCATCTCTGACTCGCTTCTGAGCACTCTCAGTGAGACTTTGAACAGCTCGGATGCACAAGGAAGAACTGCCGATCTAAGATGATAGACAGCAGAAAATAGGACCTGGATGCACGCTGCTCTGACCTCTGACTTCATTTTAGACTGTTCACAACATACGAATTTCAATAAACAAGCGGAAATGGAAGGAAAAATTCAATGACTACTCCATGCTACTCACACCTTTCATATCATGATAAAACTAAATACTAGTATGTTGAACTACCTCAACAGAATGAAGGAGAGGTGGAAGAACACGTGCTGCAAATTGACTGGTGCAAGAACTTGAGATCTTCTGACAAGCACTGATGAGAACATTAGCCATGCACAAACGAAAAGGAAGAGGAACAGTTGATGCAAATGCACAGTTGCTACTATCCAACTCAGAAGCTGGATTGAGACCCTTCTTGTCATGGATGAGATGGCCGATCACATAAGAGACAACAGAAACACCTGATGTAGAATCTACATATTTCAGCAGAAGTCACATTCTTGATTCTACTAATGGTGAAAGTTCTTTGCATAAACCAAAATAAAATTCATAACCAAAAGCCATAATCTTACCTGAGGCATAGTTTGTAACTGATTCCAGTGCTTGAAGTTCAGCACATAACATCAGTGCTAGACAATCGATGCATCCATGTTGTGCTTTTGACACTGGAAGGAAAATTATGGCAATGAAAAAATAGTTTGGAACGAAGGGAAGCGTACGAGAATAATTTAGAAACTACATGGTTTCTGACCTGAATCAGCATCAAGACTTGGCCACAACAACACTGTTTCAATCATCTTTCTAATGGTAAACATAGCAGGATGAGAAAAAGACTCCCAGCCTCTGACCTAAACCCAAAGAAACCAAGTAATTTAGAATAGATTCTACCATAAACTGAAACAGACTCAACCAAAGCAAAACATTGAACAGCAGTATTTACAATAGTAATTAGTTACCACAAGCGATGTGCAGATTGAAAGTAAACAAGCCTTTATCTTCAGTAGATTCTTAGAATCAACAGCCTGCTCTAAATTGGAGCAGAGAACTGGGAATAATACCTAGACATCAAATGACTCGTACATGTTAGTATTTTTCAAGAACTGTAAAGAATTAAATAAGCAACACAAGTGCTAAAGTGAACATGGTAAACCCAAAACCTCAAATTTAGAAATATACCCATACCCGCTGGTTTAAAAAATGAAAAAGAAATATATCAATACCCTCCAACGCCCCTGTATCAACACTGACTCACCAACAAAGGTCAAAGGTTGAAAACACATGGGGAATACATTTCAGGGGTACTCAAGATGTACCCACATGGCACTACCAAAGATTGACTCAACGCTTCATATACTCAAAACCTACCAGAAATCAATTTCAGTTAAAAACTAAAATCATTTTTATTATCATATTTATAAATCTTGTTACCAAATGCAAACTAAAGATCCACAAATGGCAGCTTTCTTTTCTTTTTTCCCCAGGAGTAGGGGAGAGGAAATTTCCGAAGTTTAAAATACTAATGCCTTCCCAAAATTTGAATTTTGTGATTTATTCTACAAGAGGAGTCATTTCTAATTACTTGGGGGTGAATGCGCCCACAAAGCTCAGCAGCAAGCTTCCGAACATCTTCAAACTCAAAGTCACAAAATGCCCTAAAACAATTAAATAAAAGGTCAAAATAATAAGGAGAATTTCAAATTTTTACATGATTACTGGAGTAAGATGAGTGCTAGGCTCAAGAACAAACCTGGTTAGAAGGAGAGCAGAAATACACTCATAGCCAACCTCAATATCCCTGGTGCCTAAATTTACATTAAAAGAAGTAAAAAAATAAATCTAAGTAAAGAGGAACCACTAGGCTGGATAAGCTTTCTGTTCAAATTTTGGTTAAGCAAGAATAGAGGAATTAAAAATGGTTTCCAAGTCTTTAGTCAACTAGCACACCGTCAAAAGATTAAATAAAGTGAGTTTTACTATCAAGAGATCAGGTACAAAAAGGAAAATTTAATAATAACTGACGGATACAAAGGTGTATCAAACATTCTTTAACTTTCACAATATGATCCGAACCCAGTTCCAAACCCAAATTCAGATCCTACACATTGATAATAGGACTGAATACTTCAATTAGGCCCTGTCCAGTGTCCACCTTCCTAACTGAAAATAGCATTGTTCCCATAGTACTTGTCCAAATACACCCCAGCAAAATGACATTGTCGAATGAAAGAATCGTCACATTCTCAAGATTGCCAGAGCCATTATGTTTCGTAGCAATGTTCCTAAATATCATTTGGATGATGTTGTCCTCACTGCCACCTTGCTCATTAATTGAATTCCAAGCTGATCACTGAATTACAAAACACCACTTCAGCTCTTGCATAAATTTTATAACCTCCCGTACCTCAAAAACACTCAGCCACTCAGGTGATTGGATGCACATCCTATGTTCACCTCCATCACATCAACAAACTTGACCCCAAAGCCCTTCGCTGTATCTTCCTTGGCTACTCCAATTCCCAAAAGGGATACAAGTGTTATGACCCGGTCTCCAAACGTCTCTTCGTTATCTGTGATGTCACATTCCATGAAAATACTCCCTATTATTCCCTGTCTGCAATTCAGAGGGAGATGGTGAATTCTAGACACGAGACACCAGAAGATGACCTAACCTTTACAGTTTATACACCTACCTAAATGGTACCGAATCCTACCTCTGATAATCTTGATACCTTTGATGATCCGGTTCCAGGGGAGACACAAACAAGTGGGGTAATATCTATATACAACGTCACAAAAGAGGTAATGAGTCACAAGCTTTAAGCACTCACCAAGAGTTAGAGCCGGAGGCAGGTCAAGAGGAAACATTGGTAATAGAGAGTTTTGACCTTGATCTTCTTATTGCAGTAAGAAAGAAGCCCAGATCATGCACTCAACATCCTATTAAAAGGTTTGTTTCCTATAAAGCCCTTTCATCTAAATACAGGGCATTTGTCTTTAATCTTGACAGTACCAGGGTACCAAACACAATTGATGAGGCCATAGATAGATCTGAATGGAGGCAAGCCGTCTTGGAGGAGATGGAAGCCCTTAAGCGTAATAAAACATAGGATGTAGTGGATCTACCACGAGGGAAGAAGCATGTTGGATGCAAATGAGTATTCACTCCTAAATATAAAGCAGATGGAACTCTTGAGAATTACAAAGTTAGATTGGTAGCAAAAGGCTTCACGCAAGTATATGGGGAAGATTACACTAAAACATTTGCACCAGTAGCATAGTTGAACACAATCAGAATCCTCTGATCCATTGTAGTCAATCTATATTGGGGTCTGCACCAACTCGAGGTAAAGAATGCCTTCCTCAACAGAGAACTCAAAGAAGAGGTGTATATGAAGTTACCTCTAGGGTTCCCAGGGAAGAAAGCTAATCAAGTCTGCAAGCTAAAGAGATCATTATATGGATTGAAGCAATCTCCTCATGCTTGGTTTGAGAGATTCACTTGGGTCCTTGAGAGGCATGGATACATTCAAGGGTAGAGCGATCATACCTTGTTCTTTAAACATCATAAGGGTAAGATGGTTGTTCTAGCAGTATATGTAGATGATATAGTCCTTACTAGAGACGACGAAGTAGAGATCAATCAAATCAAGGGAGCCATTGCACGAGAATTCCAAATCAAAGACCTTAGAGAGATGAAGTACTTTCTTGGGATGGAAGTTGCTCAGTCAAAAGGAGGAATCTATATTTCCTAAAGAAAGTATATACTGGATCTTCTAAAGGAAACATGGATGACAGGCTGCAAACCTAGTGACGCACCTATTCAGGTTGATAAAATAGATGAAGCCGATCTTTGCAAAGCTGTGCACATAGGGAACTATCAACAAATGGTGGGCAAACTAATATACTTGTTTCATACCAGACCGAACATTGCATTTGGCGTTAGTGTGGTCAGTCAACACTCTCATGATCCTAAACAGAAGCATTTGAATGAAGTCTACCAGATCCTTCATTATTTGAAGGGATCTCCAAGAGGTGGCTTGTTGTTCAAGAAGATTGATAAACAGAATGTAGAATTGTTTACAGATGCTAATTGGGCAGGTGATCAAGATGACCGGGGTAACTTGGTCACATGGAGAAGTAAAAAACAAAGTGAAGTTGCAAGAAGCAATGCTAAGGCTGAATACAGAGCTGTGGTACTTGAAATCTGTGAAGGCATAAGGATAAATCATGTTCTTGAAGACTAAAGGAAATGCATAAATCTATCAATCAAGGTCTATTGTGATGACATAGCTGCCATCAATATTGTCCACAATCCGGTTCAACGTGACAGAACCAAGCATGTTGGGATAAACAAACATTTCATAAGAGAGAAGGTTGATGAAGGTAATGTTGATCTACAAGATATACCATCTAAGAAATAGACCGCAGACATCCTCACTAAAGGACTACCTAGGGACAAGTTTGAATATCTTATTGGCAAGTTGAACATGATAGATATCTATAGTCCAATTTGAGGGGAGTGTAGAATCCAGTAATTATAGGAATCCCATGATTATAGGAATTGATTAAATCCAAGACTATAGCAAATAACTAAGCTTATTATTTTAGATTCTTTCCTGATTATATAGTGATTGTATAGTATCAAATCTGGATCTCATTAAACGATCTGATTCTCTTGTATAAATGTAAACGTTCCCTCTCTGAATAATACACACAAGAATTATTCCCATCTGATTATCTTCATAAACTTTAAACGATCCAATGGATTTTGTAGATAAAAATATCTAAAATATATTCAAACATATAAAAAATTGACAGAGTGCGATAAAAACAGATGAAGTTACTTTAAGCAAGAAAACATACCTGGCATCATGTCTTGACAGAGATTCCCATATATAACTGATGAATTGCAGTCATTAAAAGCCTTCAGGGGAAGCATCTTAATGATAAGCAATGGGCAGAGGTGCTCAAACAAAGATTGCTGCATTTCTACAAACTCATCATTGGTATAGGTTCTATTCTCCCATCTTGATAAGAAACTTTCATCAATTCTGCCGACAAAGAGGAGACTGTGTTTAGGGCAAGAAAACTATCACATAAAACTACAACTCTGGGTCAAATCTTATTGACATACCTAACATAATAACAAGCACATATAGACAGAAGTTATTTTACTTTTTCATGATTCATATGCAAAATCTGAATAGCTATAAATGAGAAAAATATAGCACACCTCCTCAAATTGTTTTTGCAACTATAAAAAATCTATATCGGACCATCATAAACCTTGTGTGTGCTCATCACATGACCATTTTCATGCTTGAAACAAAAACTCTTATTCATTTAATAATGTGAATATTATGCTCTTCATAGTTCATATGGAAAATCCAACTAATATGCAGTGCTAAAACAAATCAACCACATAAGTAGGTATCAAATTTAAGGTTATTCAAGCAAAATGAAAGTCAAGCTCACAACCAGATCCATAAATTATAGTCGCCCTAAAATGCAGCTCTTTAGAATCAACATTTTGATTGCATTTTTCTAAAGGCGATACTGATGACAACTTTCATAGTTTCATTTGCAATTGAAGTCAGATTCCGCCAATAGCCTTTGACTTTGAAAAACCACCCTAGGTTCTATTAAGTATTCAATTGACCATTTTCAATGAAAAGCGCACAAGCAGCTTAAGAAGTATAATATAGCTCTTTTATTAGGTATCTAATCAGTGCATCACAATGACGATTTGAAGTCACACAGATGGCACTCTGGTGCTAAAGATTTTGCGCTCAAATTCACAATTATTGGTAAGCAAAAAATATAAGTTAAACTATTGGATTAAAAGATTTAAGGCAACATCACTAATTCCCAAACAAGGAATGCAAAAGATTTTCAGTCCATATACTCACTCCTTCTGTCCTCTCACATGCAGCAGAACTTGATACAAGACTAAATCAGTAGCATCAGACAGATTTTCACTTATATAACTCAAGAATCTGACAATAATTTCATTTGAGGGATCTGCAAACATCTTGTCTATCAATGGTCCAATCAAGCAGCTCCAGTCTTGAACCTGTTGTAACACAACGTCTTAAGGTACATTTATTCGAACAATTTTATCAACTGAAAAAAAAAATATACAAATTACAAAAGCAAGATAATACAAAACTTCTTAGGACCCCCCAAAAAAAAAAAAAAAGATGAATACAGAGCCACTTTTTGTATAGCAAATATTATCAGAATGCATCCCAGAGAACTGAAGTATATTAAAGCCGTCAACTTCCATAATACAGTTGCAGTTACGGATATAGCAATTCATATACAAGCCAGCAAAATAATTGCAAACCAAGCCAAAAGGGGCGTCAAGCTCAAATACCAACTTCCCCTAAAGCGAGTTTGTCACACTTAATAGGACTCTATTAACACAGTGAATAACTACTCATTTTAAGTGTTGAGTATCTATATGTTCTGAGTAGCTGAGTGTCTGCGCATAATTAACACATGTGACACACTTGACTGCGAAAAAAAAAGAGTACAAGAAGATAAATCAATACTGGTTAGCTATTCGTTGATCATGCTCCTATATTGGATACAGTAAAAATTGTTTGGCACAGCCACTATACTGCCATATTTATACTCTCATTATCAATCTTACACTTTTAGACCACTCTGGAGTCAGCCTGAGTACTCGGTCAGTGTCCAGCTTTGATCCTGATAGCAATAAAAAAAGCATGAGAATAAAATGGTTGCCGTATCCCCCCCCCCAAAAAAAAAAAAAAAAACAGAAGACTAAAGTGCATTGATAGGAACCAGCCATTATTTGTATTTTATGTTTTATTTTGTATCTTGTGTTAAATGTTACAAGTGTCTAATGTTGGTTATTATCAGCTTTATATAAGTAGGTTAAGGTAGTTATTTTCGGTTTATGTGTTAGCTTATAAATATCATACATTTATTCTACCAAAACCTGGATGAATGAAAATATTATTGAGATGCTTATCCCTTCTCTTTCCTTAGAACTCAGATTCTGATTATAGTCACTAGAGTTTCAAATTCTGGCGCTAGCCTTTTCTCCTCTTATCCCTTTCTTCTTCTCTCTTCCCTCTTCTTTTCTCTTCTAGCTCCCTATTCATCTAGAATTACAGATTCTGGTTCTAGAGTTCTTCTTCTCTACTCTTTCTTCCCTTCCCCCCTATTTCTACTTCTATTGTCCAGGTCCAAACATGCTTCACTAAGATCTATGTCTAAAATTTATGAAAGGGTGAAATCTACAGCTATAACAAGATACATACATATATATACATATAGTTACTATAATGAGACCGGATAAGCGGGTTTAGTAAATACATACATATTACATGCACATATTTAAACACACAAGTAGGGATTAACAGACATCAACATACAACATGATGGTGTTATTATTTTCCCCAATCTGAATATTGAATTACAATAATTATGCACAATATCAAGTCAATGTCATCGTCTTTTATACAGCCATTTCAGAAAGACAGAAACTACGATAATTTGAACAAAAATCTATATAGACATCAATGGAACAAGCTCATCAATAGTCTGTCAAAATGTGAGGCCAAAAAAATGTAAGAAAGATGCACCTTTCTTTTCTGCTGCCCCTGTAAGATCTACACTTTGGCCGATTTTGCTGTAAGGATAAGGAGGTAAAACTTAAAATTAGAAGAACAGCCATATATAACATGCTACAAGAGCATAGATTTTGGGTTCCCACTTTCAAAACCTAAAATTTTTGGCTTTGGAAGTTGAGCAGTGCAGTTTTAAAGGCAAAGTTGAAGACAAGAAGAAGGAAGGGGGATGGGAAGAATACCCAAGGCAGTCTAGCATAAAAAGTAGCACATCACTTTTCTGGTTATGAAATTTGAGGACCCTAATAAGGGCATCAGTAGCAGATGATTGTACCCTCTCAATTGGAGAGTAAACACGACTGATCAATGTAGGCAAGTGCAATGAAGGATCTGCAGAAGTATTTCAGCAACTCATAAGTGCCACTAATCATAATACCAGAATTGTAGAAAAAGAAAACCGTGATCAAGAATCAAAGGCCAATGATAAGCAAATCTATATAGGTCAAAATCACATGCAGCACATCATAAATATTGATACATGCTAAATCATTTAGTTGTGCAACACATTAACAGAAGGTTTGTCAGAAATCATAATGTGGAAAGGGATCAAGTCAATACGACAATGTTAATGCTTAAATACATACCTACAAGAATGATTTATGTGGCACGTGAAAATTAAGAACGCAATTGCTGTTTTCATAGCTTAAGTCTCTTTCTCTCCTCTCCACACCCATGCACAAACATGTATATGCATAATCAAGAACATGGGCACACCATTCAGTTTTAGGACTAACCTAAAGCTGGAAGTAATTTGGAAGCCTGCTCCCGAATCACATTATCTTCATCTCCAAGCCTTTCCAGCAAGCTGTTGGCTACATCTTGCCTGAAATAATCAAGTGAACAGATTAAAATACAAACTCCTCAAAATTATAATAGCTAAAAGTGCAATCATACCAAGTAGAGAGTAGAGAAGACTTCTGTGAATCTGTTGATATGTCAATCACTTCTGATATAACATCAATAGCATTTCTTCTCTGTGGAATATTTCCAGATGAAAGACGCTTTAAAACTTCTTTAAAGCACTTATCATCTTCGCTCCTGGTGGATCACAATGCAAATCAGTAAGTAAAAAATATACTAAATTTAAAATAAAGATCATTGATTAGGAGAGTTATCCTTCCTAGCATCAAAGGAAAAAGAATAGAGTTAATACATTGAGCAGTATTCTGCTATCAGCTTAACTACAGCTCTTGCTGTACCTTCCTGCTCATCTAGAAGGTGGAGCAGAAAAGGCATCACAGCATCCGCTTGTCCACTGTTAATATTTGTGCTTCCAGTTGAGTGATTTGGCTTCAAGATGATAGCCTTGAAGATTGAAACCACCACATTGATAATGTCTTCATTCGTACAGGTTAGCTACAGGAAAAGAAAAAGAAGTAACAACCAATATGTTATCAGATTTAGTTTCAATTATAGCTGTTATATGAGAGCATTAGTACCAGTCTCAATGGCATGATTATACAAAAAAGCAAGATACAAAAAGCAATTGTTCAATCTGTATCAATATGCCATGTAAAGCAATACAGCATACATTCATATCAAATGAGAACATCCATATCATCAAGCACAAGTAATTGACTAGGATTCCTTTCTCAAATGGCAGCATAGCAACCTTCTGAACCAGAATACTATACAAATCAGTTGATAGCAGGATCATCATGCCAGATATACCTTTGCCACCTATGTAGAATTAATATATTTGAAAGCGAGTTTATTTTGGTATTCATGCAAGCAAACCACATTAGAATGCCAAAACTAATATCATAGGATGACAGGAGAACTAGCAATGCTAAAAAAGTGAGCATCCATCTTTCTTCCAGATACCAAGGGCCCTATAACTTCAACCCCGATGTAACAATGACAACATACAAATAAAAGACAATAATTCTTTTAAGCTAATGCATGATGGTTACTAAATTGACATCCTTGTAATAATTGCAGACTAAACACAAATTGTTGCCAGGGAAAGTACATGCAAAAACATTTGCCGGATTATATAGCTCTACAGAGGCCTTCTACAAGACCTCTGGTTTAGGTACCTGTGGTACAAGAATCCGTGAAATATCCATCCCACATTCTAATACCGTGCTTTCAAATTTCTTGCTATCTAGACGTCCCAATAGCAGGCATAAACAATTCAAGAAAAACCTTCTGGTCTCATCTTCACTATCTTTCTTGTCAGCAAGCCCACTAGAATGGTTTTCCACATAATACTGCATGATTTTAGGATATCAGAAACAAAACAACTCGAAAAAATGCAAAGCATGAGATAACAAAATTAGCATTTTCGATATTATATGAGATAAATAATCCAACTCACTCAAGATATGACATGTAGTAAGTATGTATTCTATTTTGCAAACAAAGATGAAATCATCATGGAAAATAATCCCTTGGCAAACATCACACAGCAAAACCAGATATTTGAATTTGAAGTAAACTGGTAAGTTATTGCTTCAACTTGTTTCAAAGCATATATAAAAGCCAACAGCTGAAGCATAACCTGAATCCCAGACAGATACTGGTCAAAAAGCTCCCTGTAATGCTGCAGAAATTTCTTATCCTCCAAGTATAACAGCTTGCTATAGTGCTTCCAGCAAGAAGAAAGTAGCAAATCTCCAGTCTTGATAACATTAGAATCTGTCTTAATGTTGTAGTCCAGGAAAATCACAGTTCATAAACTATACAGTGAAGAACTAAACATAAAATTAAAAATAGAATCATGCATAGGTCGCAGAACCTGCCTCATATTGGAAGGAACAGTAGTGGTTTTTTATCTCTTCCAACCATTTAAGCACTTGCTCCAACCCTTTGGCATGTAAAAATCGACTTTTTTGGCTCCACTACAGTGAATGGTTTAAAAGGAGGGAGAAATGAGGTTCCATAGATGATCATAGGAAACAGCTTCAACCACGCACATGTTCAGTTTCAATGAAGTTAGACAAATAAACAGTAAAGCAATTGCTAGCACCCACTACCTATTGCATTTAGAATGCAAATTCACAAGTCCAAGACCTATCTTAAAATTCTTCAGAAACACTATACATCACAATATCTGCGTTAATAGGATATATCAGTATCCGTAGCCCACATAATGAAGAATGAGCGAATTACAATAACTGGTTAAAGTACACTTATTAAGGAAGATCTATCTATATTACATTAAATATGATATTACAACATCTGAAAGTAATTTAAATCCTAAATCTTCACTGTATTCAAAATATGACAAAATGCCACCTCAGCTCATTTTCTAAATGTTTTTCCGATGCAACGTTTAGTTGAACAATTTGCTTTCCTTCCACTGGTCACTCTCACTATTATCTTCCTCTTTAAATATCATACTTGAAAATCATGAATATTAGACATTTCAGGAGAGAAGATTCAACCAAGACTAATAACTTAGCTATAGCCAAGCAAATGACACACATAAAACAATGATGTTAGGTGAGAATAAATAGGTAACGTACAGCAAGAAGCCTCTGCACCAAACAAATCATCCCATCCAAATGATGCCACAAAATATAATCCCTTCCGGTATCAGATGTTGACAAAGATTTAGAATCTAATTTCACTTTCTTGTCACTAGTTGATGGAACTAAAGAAATCGGCTGACTTGTTGCTCTTGCATCTGATTTCAACTTGTTCCGTTGAGACTCTGCCATTTTGGTTAATGTTTCTGTAAGGGTCAAAAAACAATCAGCAGCAGACACTCCAAGACGAGATGGTAATTCAAACCCATCCTGCAAAGTGCTGCAGAAACCGGAGATCAGATGATAAAAAAATAAAATGAATCACAGAAGAATCAAGAATGAAAAGTGTACATACAGGTGCTTGGCTAGGAAAAGGGGACAAGAGGCAGAAAAACTTGTCGTTATTTAGGAGAGATGGTAGGCTTTAGTGAAAAATAGTGGACAGCATAATGACAACAGTAAATCCATGGAGAAGATCGGCTGAGTAAAATTATGAACTTTATTATGCTATACCACTAGTTTGTTGAGCCTTTCTAATTCCTAACCAGTATAATTTTCTATTAGCAGAATGCTTATATGTACAAAACTTGAGTTGTCGTCCCTCACGTTCAAGTTTCATAGCCAGATAGAACTTACCAGCGACTAAAATGCGCTGATTTCAAGCAACATTTTTAAGAGAAAGGTGTTGACGAGGGAAAAAGAGTGAAATGTATTAATATAGTCTTGAGTAAATGCTTAGATTTAGAAAGCAAGACAAGTAGATGGATTGAGTAATAATGCAATACTAATATAAGGAGATGTGGTCTAAAAATTATTTTGCATGATGAGCATTAATAGATGTGTGATAGCACCGAATATGCACAAAATCAACCACTAAAATAAAATTTCCTTGATTCCTTCAATTGACACTAATTCTGTAAAAAGACGTTGTATGCCATGGAGACCTTTTTTGCCAGAACATACGATAAGTCTTATTAGACGTGAAATTACCTTCCTTGAGAAACAATACCGGCCAGATGTGGCAGGCTGGTGGAGAGTATCTTTATTAACCCATTGAACCTCTCCCTTATCCCTGCCATTCCGAAATGCATTAATCTCCAACAAGGAGAAGCAAATATTAATCATAAACCATGCTATGTAAGTTATTATCAACGCGAAAAATGAAAACTTACCACTAAAAGTAGAATGACTGCTAATATTATCGTAGTCTGCAAGAGCTCGCACAAGTACACACCATCCAAGCAATAAATAACGATCAGTCTTCCTTGTAATGATGTTAGCAAGGCCTTTCGTCAAAGGTTCAAAAAGCAACTCATCTTGAAAGAGCCAGTTTATCAGCATCATGGCTTGGCCACCATGCTTAGAGTCCTTGGACTTCAATGACTACCATGCATATACAGAATACAAACCGATAATTATGAGTGCAATCCCGATGAATAACTTAACACTATAACAGAGCTTCTAGAAACTCTGAAGTTGAAAAACTTGAAAAGAAAAGCAAGTTCAATCTGAAAAAAAAAAAAAAAGCATCAGAAATTGAATACATTTTCGATCACGGGAACGAGAACTTGTTCGAACGAATCCTCCTTCTCAGCAGCATCGCTTACATACTTGTGCAAGAACCATAGCGAGTCCTCCAAAGAACCTGGAGAATGAAAATCAGCGATCGAGAAGCAATGCATCCGGTGAACTACAGTAAAAAGCTCATAAGTGCCTGAGAGTACCGATTGCGGGTCTTTGGGACTGTGAAGAGAGGCGGAAAATAGCGTCCTGGAGCTTTTTAGGTCGAGCACAAAGCAGAGCACTCATGGCACGCGCGAGCGTCACGGAGACTATAGATTCCGCTTCCGGCTCCGATTGCCATAGTAAGTTCTCCGTACCTCCTTCCATGACCAAATAGGCCCTTTCACTCATGGCACGCGCGAGCGTCACTGAGACTAAAGGTTAGGCTTTTGGCGGGTCTGCGTCCAACGACACCGCCCCAAGGCTTTTTATTCAAAAACAATTTATAATGAACGGCTGAGATTATATTAAAATAAACTCTAAGATTAGATTACTCCATTACCAGCACAAACGGTGCAGCTGATGAGCAAACTCTGATCGCTCCTCCTCAGCAGCATTCGTCGATTTCTACATGTGATGCTTCTTCATCAGCAAAATCTACTTGAGGAGAAAACCCTAACCTGCTTCTTTGGCTCAGCGCCTCCATCGGCTCTCTCTTTGCCAAAACTTCCTCAAAACTCTTTGCACGTTTACGGCTTCGAGCAGGATTACAGGAACATTTGCGAACTACTCCTTTCTACAACTCGCTCAAGGTCTGTTCCTAAGGGACTCCAACTCCATGCCCATATCATCAAAGCTGGGATCCAAACCATCCCTCTCATATCCCACCATCTTATCAACCTCTATTCAAAATCACAACTTCCCCTCTTTGCCCGTCAAGTTTTTGAAGAGGTGCCACGTAAGTCAAGCACCACTTGGAGCTCTGTTATTTCTTCATTTGCGCAAAATGAGCTTCCTTTGCTTGCTCTTGATTTCTTTCGTCGAATGCTTCACAGCGGGGTTCGGCCTGACGACCATATATTCCCCAGTGCGACTAAGTCGTGTGCATATTTATCGAGGTGTGATGTTGGACAGTCTGTGCACTGCCTTGTCGTGAAGACTGGGTATGACTTTGATGTGTTTGTTGGGAGTTCAATTGTTGATATGTATGCCAAGTGTGGAGAGATAAGAATTGCTCGGAAAATGTTCGATGAAATGCCTGAAAAGAATGTGGTTTCTTGGAGCGGTATGATATATGGCTACACTCAAATGTGTGAGGATGATGAAGCTCTTAGACTGTTCAAGCAAGCACTGCTGGAAGATGTTGAGGTCAATGATTTTACATTGTCAAGTGTATTACGGGTCTGTGGCAGCTCAACTTTGCTTGAATTGGGGAAGCAAATACATGGACTATGCTTCAAGACTAGCTTTAATTCATCAAGCTTCGTGGGTAGTTCTTTGATATCTCTGTACTCCAAGTGTGGAGTAGTTGAAGGAGCTTATCGGGTTTTTGATGAGATAACCATTAAGAACCTTGGTATGTGGAATGCAATGCTGATAGCATGTGCTCAGCATGCACACACAAACAAAACATTCGAGCTGTTCAAACGGATGGAAAGGGTTGGGATGAAGCCCAATTTCATCACCTTCTTATGCCTACTTTATGCTTGCAGCCATGCAGGATTAGTAGAAAAAGGCCAATATTACTT
The DNA here is from genome assembly GCA_025563575.1 of Acacia pycnantha. Lineage (NCBI taxonomy): Eukaryota > Viridiplantae > Streptophyta > Magnoliopsida > Fabales > Fabaceae > Acacia > Acacia pycnantha. The sequence goes on along the minus strand of JAMWYP010000211.1, from coordinate 765,926 downwards.
TCAGCTGATGAAGGACTATGGTATTAAACCAGGGGCCCAACATTATGCCTCCATGGTAGATTTGCTAGGTCGTGCTGGTAAACTGGAAGAGGCAGCTCAGATGGTTCAAGAGATGCCTATGGAACCAACAGAAAGTGTCTGGGGAGCATTATTGACTGGTTGTAGAATACATGGGAACACTGAATTGGCATCATATGTTGCTGATAGAGTCTTTGAGTTGGGTCCTGTAAGTGCAGGCCTTCATGTCCTCTTATCTAATGCTTATGCTGCTGCTGGAAGATGGGAAGAAGCAGCGAGAGCAAGGAAGATGTTGAGGGACAGAGGAATAAAGAAGGAAACTGGTTTGAGCTGGGTGGAGGAGGGAAATAAAGTCCACACATTTGCTGCTGGGGATAGAGCTCATGTGAAAACCATAGAAATATATAAGAAACTGGAGGAGTTGGGAGAAGAAATGGAGAAAGCTGGTTATGTAGCGGACACATCTTTTGTGTTGAAAGAAGTGGATGGTGAAGAGAAGAACCAGAGAATTAGGTATCACAGTGAAAGGTTAGCCATAGCATTTGGCCTCATTACCTTCCCCCCTGAACGACCCATCAGAGTAATGAAGAATTTGCGTGTTTGTGGTGATTGCCACACTGCAATCAAGTTTATAAGCAAATGCACTGGAAGGGTCATCATTGTGAGGGATAATAACCGGTTCCACAGATTTGAAGATGGAAAATGCACTTGTGGAGATTATTGGTGATAATCAAGATTAGTATTGTGAACAGCTATGCCAAGAAGCCTTGTTTGTTCATGGACGAAGAATGAAGACAATGATGATCTGTGTAGCTACTTCCTCATCAGAAAAATTTATGGGAGTTCTTATAATTAGAGAATTGAATCAGACAGATTCAAGAATTTGACCATATCTTGTTGTATTTTTTGTTTTTGGGCTGGGGAAATCGGATTAACTTACAAGTTCGAGATTTTGTTTTGTTGCATTGTTCCTCTGTACAGACTGAGAGATTTGTTTATTATTGTTTTTGGAAGGAAGCATTCGGCAAAATACATTTGACTTACAAGCTTTATTCTTACATGCGTATTGGAGCATTCCGTAAAGTATACCCACGTATTGGAGCAACTGTTCTAAGTTAAATCATTGAAATTGATGAGAAGTTCTGAATGGATCATTAAATTTTATCCGGGAATTGTTGAATGGGATTTCATGTTCATTAGATGCCATAAAAATATATCGATAATAAGTAAATACCATAAGATTAGAAAGGGATCGATAATTTCCGTGGTTTTTTTCAGCCGCTGTTTTTATTATATTTTATTTTTGAGCTTTTTCATATATTTTTGAAATGAACAATAATGAAGAAATCTAAGGAGAAAATATTCAGGGTCAAATTTAAGTTTGCATGTAACTAATCTTCTGACAAATCAATTTTGTAAGTCAAAATTGAATGGATTTGCCCATCCCTTTGGAATGGTCCAAGCCTCCCTAGTACTCTCTCTAGTCCTAATTATAGGAGCAAATTTTAGAGTTGGTTTTGGTCCCAATTATAAGAGCAAGTTTTAACTTTTGTCATTTTTTTTCCGATAATACCCCTATTTGTACTTTCTCAATAATAATTTAATAATACACCTATATATTTTATAAAGTAAATAATGTTTGCAACTCATTAATGTCATATACACCTAAATTATAATTTTTAATATAAAAAAGTATAATATAATCTAATAAAAAACTAAAAGATTATCTCTTTCTTGAATGGCAAGAGGAGCAAAAATTATTGCATGAATGTCTGATAATGTAAGATGTAGCCACGGAAGGAGAATTCCGAAGTCAAGCTCGCAAGAGTAGTACTCTTTAACTAATTTTGCCTTATGTAATTTTTAATTTTCAGAGGGGTATTTTTGGAAAATACACATAATTAACTAATTTAACTTCCTTCATTAATCTCCTAAAATTCTGGTAATTTGCTCCTATAATTAGGACCAGAGGGAGTATATTTTTACTATTTGGTCTTTTTGTTCTTCATGGCTTGACAGCCGTACATTGTTTAAGATTTTCCATGGAAGAGACAATTATATATTCATTGATCATAGTACAACCGGGGGTTGTCCGCTTCCTAGGAAGGCTTTTCAGGGGAATTTCATATCTGGTCTCATGAATTTGAATATTAAAATTAGACAAGCAAGGACAACTACAAGTACTTAGCTTATTTATCAATCAACCTTCTACAAGTATATTGCATTAGGAGGATCATAGAAAATACAAAAAATACATCATTTAAAGCCAAGAGCATTATTGGTAAGCCAATCAATACAATTGTCAGTCATAAAATGTTATGATTGTTCCAAGTCAACGATTATATTATAATATAATGAGATATTGTAGTATATGGACAGGCCCAAAAATCTCCAATATATGTACACCCGGATTTTGCCACAACTGAGGGAGGCTTTTCTGCACAATTTGCTTGTCTGTTGTAAGAATGATTTCAACAGCTTTCTTAATTACATCATTTTCAGAATCTGAGTTACCCCTTGCTTCCTTCTTGGGTATTCTTGTTAAGCAGGATTATTTTTCACTCTGCGACGACCTTTTTGCATCATTCATATTTCGGGTCAAATTGGTGGTTGACCAACTCTTCACAGCTCCTCGTTGCGAGCTGCATTGTACAATAAAAGTTACTCGCAGTATCCATTTATGGCACTTATTTCAGCTATGTCCAAAGTTCCTCTGCTCTTCAACTGTTGAACGAGGACAGGGAAGATGCCCTTTCTAATTCTATTTGCGGGCATAAGGTATAATTTTATCGATCGTACCTGTACATATAGCTTACGTCTGATATCTGATAAATTCAGTAGAATCTTTCAGGCATTTTTCTCTTAGTGCGTCTATGCTTCTTTTAATCTGAGAACCTGCGTCTGGGGCTTCGATTATTTACCCTCTTGATGTTTGTCCTGAACACACACACAAAAACTGTCTAATCATATTTCTTTGGATATATTTGAAACTCAATTTTTTTTTTTCTTGTTGCATTCAGGCAGCTCGTAATCATTCTATGGTTTTAGTCTAACTTGGTTGGCTCTTATTTTCTCTTACTAATATCTGATACACTTGCAGGAATGCTCTTAGCAGGGATGGCCTAGGACTGGAAATAATGCATATTGCACTTCCCACCACTCTGGCTTTAGCAGCAGATCCAATTGCTTCTCTGATAGACACTGCATTTATTGGTCACATAGGTTTGTTCTGCGTTTTTCTTTCGAACTTCTCAAGATAATTTAAGGACTGATGCGTTCACCTTATAGATAGACATGTTTATTTAATGGAAGAAAGAGTTTATGATGTTTTCTGAACTATGCTGTCTGAAGGATTGTCTTTATCATGACAATATGTTAATCGATGCTACCATGATACTATTGTTTGCCACCTGCTGCCAAGGAAATGTTGAAATTTGAGATTTTTTTATTATTATTTTAAAATAAAAATTACAACTCTTTACATTGAATTACATCAGAATCCACATGCAAATTGTTTATGGGTAAAGGGATGGTGCAATAGTAACCAGTTTCTATCACTGTTAGGTACACAGTACACATATGCTTGCTGCAATAAGTCCTCCGTCATAAAATTTGCCAACTTTTTATCATTCTTCAGGTTGTGGTTGAATTGCATCTGTTAATATTGCAAATCACTGTATTATAGGTCCTGTGGAGCTTGCTGCTGTGGGAGTTTCAATCGCCATTTTCAATCAAGTGTCAAAAATAGCAATAATTCCCCTTGTCAGTGTTACGACCTCTTTAGTTGCTGAGGAAGAATCTGCTGAGAAAACAGAAAATCATGACGAAGAAAAAGAATTGCTGACCAGGGAATCTTCTGTTGATGAGGAAATGAGGTTAAATGTAGAAGTACAAGCCGAAGCTGGTATTATAGTTCCTTTTAAATATTTTATTTTGCTTTCCTCGGTTCTATACAATTTTTAATTTCTTTCCCCTTTTCATTGGGTTTGATTTTGATCTAGAGTCTACAAGCAGCTCCTCATCAGCAAACGTCGGGAAAGCAGCTAAATATAATCATCGCAGAATTTATATTCCCTCAGCTTCATCTGCTATGGTCGTAGGCAGTATTCTTGGCATACTGCAAGCTCTATTCCTCATTTTTTCAGCTAAACCACTCTTGCATTATATGGGCATTGATTCTGTGAGTTCACTCTCTTGATAAAGCCATTGGAATTCTGTATAAAATGGAAGTTAATTTGATTGTCTATTTATTTTCCTCGACACATGGGCTGATCAAATGATTGTTTGAAGGTTTATTTATCCAATTTTTTCTAAAAGAAGATTAGTTGTGATTTTTAGTTAAGTTTACACACTCTTGTTCTGTTTTTCCCTTTTAGCTCAATCTAATAAAATGCTCTATGAAATGTGTGGGCGAGTATACCAAGCCTAAAGACAACCATAACTCCATACATTCGTACATTGTCTTACCCTACATCCCCTGAGAAAAATTGAGTAAGCTAAACAATTAAAACCCATTTAATATCATTCATAATCAGCTTGCCTGAATTCCAAGCCAGAAATTTGCAAAATCTCAGATATACTTCTGCAGTCTGTTTTCACCTTTGAAAAGAATAAACCAAAGATATATGTATGTTCTTTTAATTTATTCCTCCCAAGCATTCATCTGTAGACAGGATAAATATTGGATTAGCCAGTTTCATTTTTCTAGCAGATGACATGTATTGCTGGTGTATTTTCTGCCTACAACTTTGTTGTTGTTTAATCTGTTCAATCAGTAATGTGTATGAATTTACTCCCATTTATCCGTTTTTTTTAAATACAGGATTCTCCTGTATTAAAACCAGCAATACAATACTTGACATTGAGATCATTTGGGGCGCCGGCTGTTATTCTTTCCATGGCCATGCAAGGAATTTTCCGGGGAACCAAAGATGCAAAAACTCCTTTATACGCTGCAAGTACACATTCCTCTCTCTCCATTGAACACTTTCTCTCAACCTTCATTACAACGATACTAGTTTAATGGTAGCTTATATTGTGACTGAAGTTGATCATCGTACCACTTTTAAGATTTTTCCCCTTAATCTCAGATGTCCAATCGTTGTTGTGTTTGATGAATAGAGGAAAGTTTTTCTTCCATCTAGTAAAAGGAATTTTTTAGGACGTATAATTATTTGTGTGATATTATTTCTTATTTGCTTAACCAAGTTTATTTGATCAGATTTAGATGTTGTTGAGTGATTTAATTACTAAGTTTTAATTACAAGTTTAAGATGAACTCCACGCTAACTTCATATCATAACTTATATTTGACTGTAGTTATAGGAGATGTAACAAATATCATTTTAGACCCAATATTCATTTTCATTCTCAAGTTAGGAATCAGGGGTGCAGCCATTGCTCACATAACCTCTCAGTAAGTTCACCTTATATTTATTTTTGGCTAAATTATACAAAACTCCTCTGAACTGTTATCCACGTGAAAATAACCTCTTGACTTTTAAAACTTGATTAAAAAAAAACCACCTAGAGTTTCAAGTTGGTGCAGATAACCCCCTCACCGTCAATTATTCGCTGTTTCATTGATGGAGCATAATATCTTATTGACCAAATAGGCCCTTAAACTTTTTTTTTTTGGGATAATCCCCCTCAAACCTTGAATCATGTGCAAAAGATCCCCTAAACTTTAAGTTATATGCAAATAAACCCCCTGCCATTTTATACTATTTCATCAAAATAATGGATACATTAATGGTATAGGTGTTATTTGCATAAATGTATAAGTTTAGAGGGGTTTATTGAAAATTTTTAAAGGTCAAGGAGGTTATCTGCATACGATCCAAACTTCAAGGGAGTTATGTATGGTTTAGCATTTACTTTTATGAGAGGATTTTTCTTTTTCCACATGCATTACTCATTTCAGTTACATGGGTTATGATTCTGCAGGTACATGATTTCCCTGATACTATTATGGAGTTTAATGAAACAAGTTGATCTTCTGCCTCCAAGTATCAAAGACTTTCAGTTTGAGAAGATTCTGAAAAATGGTTTAAATGTCTATCTCTGCATCGCCCCTTTCATTTCTTCTGACATTACATCATGGCAAATGTGGCCTCCTTGGAATTGCCTTTTTTCTTAATCAAAGAGACATATAGACGTAAAATTTCTTTGTCACATTCTTTTGGGATAATCTCTGTCTGAGTAACATGTCTTCTATCTTCTGTTGTAGGATTTCTGATATTGTTGAGAGTATCTGCTGCGACATTCTGTGTAACCTTGGCTGCATCTCTTGCTGCAAGGCAAGGATCAACAACCATGGCTGCATTTCAGGTCTGCTTACAAATTTGGATGGCCTCTTCTTTGATTGCTGATGGATTGGCTGTTGCTGGACAGGTAAGAAATAAAAGGTCCTCGTGACAATCTTTTCTTTGAACCCCATTTAGGTAAAATAAAAACTTCTTAAAAAGGAAAAAGTTAAGGCACATATTTTACTGTAATCTAAGAAGTGACACTGAAATGGTTGAGTGTGGCAAAGAATACACGGACAACTTTTAATAGTGTGATGAATGTGCCATATTTATATCTACCATCATCCTCACATTTGTGTTCATACTGTATGAATCCATCCATTCAAAAGCTTGTCCCACTGAGAATTCAAACCCTAATGACAGACTCTTTTCAGGCCATTCTTGCTAGTGCATTTGCAAGTACAGATTACAAGAAGGTCATGACAGTTGCATCCCGTGTGTTGCAGGTACTTCATCTTATTAATTCCCTAGGATTTCTTTTACTGGGTATTCATGCTTAGCTCACTGTTTCTCGTTTAACCATGCAGCTGGGTTTAATTCTTGGGCTAGTGCTCTCCTTCCTTCTGTTTTGTCTACTGCCTTCTGCTTCTAAATTATTTACAGACGACATCCATGTATTAGAACTTATAAGAGTTGGCATCCCGGTAATATTCCAATGGTTATAAAAAAAGAATAATATCATTTCCTTGTTCAATGTTTACCAAAATGCAGCAACTGATCTTCACATTTCTGTTCTGGCTGACTAGTTTGTTGCAGTGACTCAGCCCATCAATACTCTGGCGTTTGTTTTTGATGGCATTAACTATGGAGCTTCAGATTTTACTTACTGCGCTTACTCCATGGTATTTCTGGAAGATCCTTTCTTAATGAATCAAAAACTACGACCTTAACATTTCTTTGGTTCAGAAATTAGGAGGAAAAACAATAATACTTGTGAAAGTTTTAACATACATTTACCAAACTATTGAAACACATTCATCATTTCTCCTTGTTCTGCCTTGTCCTCCTCTATGCATGTCTGTCTGGGCCTGTGTTATGGCTAATTAGTATCTTATTTCTCGCAGATTATGGTGGCAATATTAAGCATACTTTGCTTATTTACGTTATCCTCCATTCAAGGTTTTGTTGGTATATGGATCGCTTTGTCCATTTATATGAGTTTACGTGCATTCGCTGGATTTTGGAGGTAATTAAATTAACTTCTTTTGCAAATGTGGTGTTTTGTTGTTACAAAATATAGAAGAAATGATCTTATCACTTTTCTAATTGAAATAAAACTATAACGGATGTATGGGCTCCATTAATGGATGTTATATTGCAGGCTAGGGTCTGAAACAGGACCTTGGATGTTCCTCAGAGAAAATTCTGCAACACTCACTTAGTTCTGTGAAATTATTAACCGTCATAAAAAGTAGGGAGAATGACTTTTAAGTCCCAACCAAAGGAAAAAATACATTGACAAGTCTCATAAGTTGTTAATGATAACTGATTCACTTGTTAATCCTCATGTTAGCTTGTCAATAGAGACTTTTCTGATATTATTTCCCTTGATTAGGATTTAATAGTCATTCTCCCTAAAGAATTTGGAGTAAGTAGTCCCATCATGGACTTGTACAGATTCAAATTAACCCACCCGGGGTATTATTAGATATTTCATTTTTTTCATTTGTTACCGCAAAAACAATGTATAAGATGGCATTATTTATTCTTAGTGTTGAATCCATAAGATAATAAGCAATTTGATTTCCCAGGGATGAACTCAAAATTATTGGTGCTATGGTAGCGAAGTCGTAGTCATATGGTTGTTAAATAACAACAGGCTAAAAGAATTTAAACATACCAAAAAAAAAAAAAATTATGTGGGTAAATTCCCTGTCTCTGTCGAGAAATATGGAGTGGAAGAATTTTACTTTGTGATTTATATTTCACAAAAGGAGAATAAAAATATTCGTTGAAAGAGATTGCAGGCTCATGAACTGTCCATTATTCTTGGTTTCTTATCCCTTCTGCTAAAGCAAGGTAAGAGTGGGAACAATCAAGAAAATGAAATGTGAATTGAATTGGCAAGAGGGAGGTCATTGTTGTGAGGCTATTTCATAAGATAATAGGATTCAGGGAATTTGCCCCCAACTTTACTATTGATGGTGATTCTAGGGGTCAAATCAAGAACAAAACAAGACGTATATAGTGGCACGTCTAATTGAGTTTTCTTGAAGTGCCCTAATCGTGATAGCAAGCGCGTAGTATTTTATAGGGCTAAAATCACTCACAAGTGCCCCCAATTTTAAATGACATACAGATAACTTCCTTAATATTTACAGCTTAATAATAAACTACCCCAAACTTTTAAATTTGTGTGGATAACTCTTAAACTTCAACTATACACCCCTTAAATTTTATATTTATATATATAACCCACAAACTGAGTTATGCATATAATTTCTTACATTTTAAGTTACGTGCAAATAATTAATAAAATATCTACGTAAATGCCAAAAAAAAAAAAAGTTAAAGGATTTGGTATAAAGTTTTAAAAAATGAGGGAAGTTATCTATACAAAATGGCGATAGTGCTTTCTGGTGCTCTGAAGAAACAACAAGTTCCCAGTTCAACGGAGGAAGAGGACCTTCTTGCTAGAAGTTCAAAGAAGATTAAGAATGTCGTTCAAGGTAATGAGGATATCCATTTGAGGGGTCAGTGGCCAAAGCCGGGGGAGGTTCCTAGTTCTTTCAGCGTGGGAGGAACTTCTTTTGTTGATAAGCTAAAAGGTACGTGCAACGAGGGAGTTATGGAGGAAGCTAATGAGGAAGATGATGATACCATATCGGAAGATTCTATACCCGAGGATTTGGGGGATACTACTGAACAGAAGAAGGGGGATAAGAGATGCACAATAACGGAGCGATCACAGATAAACTTCCCATCATTCTGTTTCTCGCCGAAAATGAAGCATAGGTTATACAAGGCTTGGAGTCAGGCTCTGGTTGTTAAACTTCTAGGCAGAAGTATTGGCTTCAGGGCTTTGGAAAAGAGGCTGCAGGCTATGTGGGCGAAACGTGGAGTCATCACGTTGATCAATGTCGGGCATGGCTATTTTGTGGTTAAGTTCACAAATAAGGATGACTTCTCTTCTGCCCTTACTGGAGGACCATGGTTAATTTATGATCATTACTTGATTGTCAAGCCATGGGAAGCTAATTTTCGACCGGATAAAGCTGTTATAGACAAAGCGGCAGTCTGGGTAAGGATTCCGAAAATGCCTCTAGCTTATTATGATGAAGAGGCTCTCATTGTGATCGGAAATAGGATCGGGAAAACCATTAAAGTGGACATGAATACTTCATGCCAACTCAGGGGTCAGTTTGCTAGGATTTGTGTATTAATCGAGCTGGGAAATCAGATGTTGCGAGGTTTTGACATTGAAGGGGAGGAGTTCTTCCTTGAATATGAAGGTTTACACCTTCTGTGTACTTGTTGTGGGATTTATGGCCATCGGTTTGAAACTTGTCCCCAGCGCAAACCAAATCAGGAGAAGGGTAAGGTTCCTGAGTCGGCGATGCAGGAAGATAATAATGGTCAGAAACCAACCCAGGTCTTGGAGGAACAATGGCGGGTTGTACAGAAACCTCGCAGGCCGAGGAAGACGAAGGAGCAGGCTGGCGAAAATTTGAATCAGCAGAAGGTGGGGTCACGGTACGAGGTATTAGCGGAGGTGGATAATATCAATGGGGATGCGAGTGGAGGGCAAAACGTTGCTGCACAGGGGACTGTGGGACCTGTTTCGAAATCCACGGGACAGCATCTGTCAAAGCAGGAGCTGCAGGGGAAAATTGGGCAAGGTAGTGGGATAAAGCAAAGCCGTAAAGAGGGTGTAGCAGGGCCGGTAGTGGAGGGAGCACAAAAGAGTGTAGTACAGAAACGTGGCAGAAGGGTGGAGAAACGTTCGAGGGAGATTCAGGAGGAGAAAAGTTCAGGGGTATTATTGGTAACAATGGGGAATGAAGTTGATGGGCAGGACGTTGGGCCGGACTTGGGTATGGATTTAGGAGGTGAGGGGGATGGGCCTCTGGAAGCTAATATTGGCATCCCATTATTGGATCCAATTTCGCATGATCCAAGTTCACAGGACCCAGGAGATACGACTATGGAGGTAGGCGATCCTCTTGGGGTGGCTGCTGATAATACTTTAGCAAGCCCAATCCATGAAGAGGAGGCGTGGGAAGACCCAGTGGGGGACATAGATACATCTATGGTTCCTGAATCCCCTTTGTAGTGTGGGCCTGTTGGGCTTTATTTTATCTATAATTGTTTTTATGGATAGTATTTTATATTGGAATGTGAGAGGAGGATGTAATAAAAAACTCCTCAGAAATCTTAAAGCAGTGTGTAGTGGGGCCAGGCCCAATATGATTATTTTATCTGAAACTAAATGCAGAACAGACCCTTCTATTCGAGCTGTTATGTCTTGGGGATTTGATTCTTTGAGCTTTGTTCCAAGTGAAGGTTTGTCTGGCGGTTTGGCGGTTCTCTGGAGGAGTGATGAAGTCAGAATTCAAGTGCTAGAAGAATCGAAGCAGCTTATTCATCTGGAGTGTGAGGTGAATAGTCATTCTCCTTTCCTCTTATCTGCTATTTATGCATTCCCGCATTCGAACCTCAGGTCCCAATTGTGGGCTGACTTGTTTCGGTATTCTTCGACCATTACAATCCCTTGGGTCGTGGTGGGAGACTTTAATGACATCTTGTCGGCCCATGAAAGAATTGGTGGAGCCAGAGGATGCCCGAATCGGATTAATTGGTTTAATGATCAGGTTAGGGTCTGTGGTTTGTCTGACCTTGGCTTTCAGGGTCCTAAATTCACATGGATTGGTCCGAAAGTGCCGGGTTGTTCTCGCTTATTCGAAAGATTGGATCGTGCTCTTGGAAATACTTATTTTATTAATGCGTTTCAGGATTGTAACGTCAAGGTCTTGCCTAGGGTTCGTTATTCGGACCATAACCCTCTCCTTTTGTCTATGACGAAGAAACAAGAAAGGAGTGTGTGTCGGCCTTTCAAGTTCGAGGGCATGTGGCTTCGACATGAGTCTTTCAATAGTTTTATTTTGGATTGTTGGGAAAACGAAGTTGACATGGGGGTTGCGTTGGCTCAGTTTCAGCAAGCTCTTGTGGTATGGAACAAGGATGTTTTTGGCTTTGTGGAGAGGGATAAGAGGATAATTCTTGCTAGGCTGCGTGGCATTCAATGCTCTCCAAACTATCCGCATTCGTCTTATCTGTGTGGCCTAGAGAAGCATTTGCATTCGGAATTGGATCAAATCCTAATGAGGGAGGAGATCAAGTGGTTCCAGAAGGCTCGAACTGAGTGGGTGACTAGTGGTGATAGGAATACTCGATACTATCATCTCAAGACTTCAGTTAGACGCAGAAGAAATTCAATTAAAATGATTAAAGATGAGTCGGGAGCTTGGCTGGATGACGAGAGAAAGATTAAGGAAATGGTAGTGAATTATTTCCAAGTCCTTTATCAGGAGGAGGAATATAATTTGGGAACTCTTAGTACTAAGAACTCGTTTCCTGTTATTGAGGAGAGGCTTCTGAGTAACCTGTGTGCTAGCCCATCAGTTGAGGAGATTAAAAGAGCCCTTTTCGCTATGGGACCCTACAAAGCTCCAGGTATTGATGGCTTTCCCCCTGTCTTTTACCAGTCCCAATGGAGTGTGGTGGGTCCTTCATTGTGCAGATTAGTAAAAGATGTTTTTGAAGGAAAACAGAAGTTAGATGAGCATAATAAAACTCTCATTTCTCTCATTCCTAAGAGAGACAATCCTGAAACTGTGGGTCATTTCCGTCCAATATCCTTATGTACTGTACACTATAAGTGTATAACTAAGGTCATCACTGGTAGGCTGAGGGGTTTGATGGATTCCATCATTTCTCCTTTTCAATCAAGCTTCATCAAAGGAAGACAGATTCATGATAATATCATTGTGGGACAGGAAGTTATGCATACCATGAAACAGTCTAGAGGAAGACGTGGTTATATGGCTATGAAAATTGATCTTGAGAAGGCATATGACAAGATCCATTGGAGTTTTGTGAAGAGTGTGTTAATGGAAGCAGGTATGGATTCTAACTTTATTAATCTCATTTTGGAATGCATATCTTCTGTCTCTTTTAACGTTTTATGGAATGGGAGTCAAACTAGTTTCTTTCCAGCTAAAAGGGGACTGAGACAGGGGGATCCTATTTCCCCATTGCTTTTCGTACTTTGTATGGATAAATTGTCCCATATTATCTCTGACGAAGTAGAGTTGGGGCATTGGAAACCGATCAGCCTTTCAAAAGTTGGGCCTAAAATTTCTCACTTGATGTTTGCGGACGACGTCTTGCTCTTTGGGGAGGCCACTGAGGCTCAAACGGCTTGTATGATATCTTGTCTTGATAAGTTTTGTAAAGCGTCTGGGGAAAGAGTTAGTATCTCTAAGTCCTCTCTCTTTTTCTCTCCAAGGGTTTCGACACAGATGAAGCACAAGCTGTCTGCCATGTCTGGAATGAGAGCCACAGCTGCCATTGGGAGATATCTTGGTTTTCCATTGTCAAGGAAAAGAAGGCCTACGGAGACATTTCAATACATAGTTGATAATGTGAGTTCTAGACTTGCCACTTGGAAAGAGAAGAGTCTTTCTAGAGCAGGGAGAATTACCTTAGCAAAATCGGTTTTGAGTGCAATGCCCTTGTATCCTATGCAAGTGGCGCAGATTCCTCGAACTACTTGCCTTCAGATTGAGCGTATACAACGTAAGTTTATATGGGGTCATAGTGAGTCTGCTGTTGGTTTCCATCCTATAGGGTGGCAACAAATTACTCTTCCCAAGGATCAAGGAGGTTTAGGCTTCCGGCGTCTCTCTTCTTTGAATGACGCTTGTGGGGCCAAGCTGATGTGGAAACTTCTTTCAGGGTCAAATAGTTTGTGGGCGGAAGTGTTGTTGAAGAAGTATATGTTGCGTAATGAGTATGATCTGTTTTTTGTTAGGCCTTGTGACTCACTTCTTTGGAAGTTTATTACTAAGCAGAGGCAGTTTGTACTAAGTGGATCAGTTTGGCATGTGCGGAATGGATGTGATGTTAAATTCTTTAAGGATAGATGGCTGTTTAAAAATACAGCTCTTAGCGACTTGTGTACTAGACCATTATCTGCTGAGGAGGAAGAGAGTGTGGTGGCATCATGGACAGTTAGTGGCTGCTGGGATTTTACCAAATTGTCTGGGTTGTTGCCCAACAATGTCATTCAGAAATTAATTGCCATTCTTCCTCCTATGAGGGATGCGGGCAATGATTTTCTAGCATGGAAGGAATCGAAGGATGGATCCTTCTCAGTGAAGAGTGCATATGAGTTGTTAGTTAATAATGGTCCAGTAGTGGGAGCAGCGGCTAGTAGGCTTTTTAAGAGCATATGGAAATGGAAAGGGGCGGAAAGAATCAAAATCTTTATGTGGATTGCGTTCTGCAATCGTCTTCCTACTAATTCTTGGCGAAATAGTTGGTCTCAATCTTCCTCATTGTGTGATCACTGTGGGATAGTAGTGGAAGATGGTCTTCATATTTTACGGGACTGTGTGTATGCAAGGAAACTCTGGGATGTGCTGGTTAACCCTGTTCATCTTGGTAAGTTTTATTCTACTTCTCTGATTGAGTGGGGTTTGCTTAATCTGAAGAAGAACCTGGGCAGTGGAAATGCTGATCATTGGCATTTTATTTGGGGAGTTGGGATCTGGATGCTATGGTTATGGAGGAATGATGCTAGTTTTAATGAGGATTTTCAGAAACCGGTTGCTCCTTCTGAAAGGGTCATGCATTGCTGGAGAAGCTATGCTTCTGTTCAGGACTTTGATGTCAGTTCTCCGAGTGGGTCTGTGCAATCTGCTGGTTGGAGTCCGCCGCCCTCTGATTGGGTCAAGTGTAATGTTGATGGGGCGATGGAGAGAGTTCATGGTCTTGCGGGTTGTGGTGGAGTACTGCGTAATCACAAAGGCGAATGGTTGGCTGGTTTTAGTCAGTCCTTAGATATCTGTTACGCTTTTGAGGCGGAAGGTGAGCTGTCTTGCATGGGATTAATTTAGCTTTGGGATTTGGGGTTCAAGAGGGTGATTATTGAATCGATGCCAAGGATTTGATTCATATTTTGAATGATGCGAATTCAAACAAGAGGAGATGTTATTTCTGGCGGGTTTGGAGAATGAGAAGGAAGGATTGGGAGCTTGTTCTTCAGTTTGCGCCAAGAGAGGGGAATACTGTGGCTGATTCCTTGGCAAAGGATGGAATTTCTGCTTCAGCTTTTTTGGACGTGTGCCCTGCACATCTGCAGGCGATGATCCATTGTGATAGTTTGGGAGTCAATCCCTTGTGTAGTCCTTTATTTGATTCCTAGTTTTTTTTTCAGTCCTTATGTATCAAAAAAAAAATATCTATTTAGAAAAGTAGTGTATAATCTATTTGCAAGCATCAACAAAGCAAGGTCTCTCCTCTACCTTTCTTTTTAGGGAAAATCCTTTTAAGGCAAAATTTTTTTAAAAATGTCTCAAAGAAAATTCTAATGTTAAAAAAGTCTCATTGGTAACTCCTTTAGTAAAGTATTAACAACTTCATATATAAGTTTTAACAACTCTTTAAGACTTTTTTAGTATCTGAATTTTTTTGACATTTTTTTGTCCCTTGGGACCTTAAAGATATTTTCCCTTCTTTCCATATTGTTTTTTTTTCATCCCCGTTTTTCACCTTGAAAGATTCTTGTTGAAATCCCTTAGCCATCAATCTACAAGAATCTGTGCTATACATTGAATATGTTTAAAATTATGCCAAGTGGCTGAAGCTATATTGGTTTCTGAGTACTGGACTTGTTTGGAGCTCAAACAGGAATTCATTCGTCACGAGTCCACACATCATGGATATAGAAAATCATATGTTCGCGTTCCATAAACAGTGTGAGCCTTTTTTTTTTTTTGCGTGAGCATATAAAACTCATTCTAATTAAATATGAAAGGTGCCTGTCAGATATATTCTATTGAGAGGAATAAAAGATATACGATACAAACTGCACATTAGCACAAAATACTTGTGCCATGCACCGCCCATTAAAGCAGAGATTATACCAAAGTGGTAATGGGAATAAAGAAAGAACAAGAGTATTAGAATAATATATATATATAAACTTTAATCGAATGTTTACATACCCAGAGGTTCGGTCCTTCAATATCCCTAATTTACCCTCTTCTCAATTATCCACAAAGATTGAACCCATACAACATGAGAATTACCATAACCAGCATACTGTATTTTCTTCCCCAAAATTGGACCACTATGGAGTCTCAAAGAGCTTATCCCCCTATGACCCCACTAATTATGATTCCTGACCCGAAAAAATTCAGGGATAAAGAAAAAGACGGACCAAACTTAGGCAAATAGCAATAGGAATTCGATTTAATATAACGTTGCTGATCAATGAAGGTAAAAATGACAGGGAGGTGAGCCTCATTTGAAAAGATCCGCAGCCAAAAAAGCCTAACTTTGGATCAGTGGTCTTGTCTGAATGTCTCCCGTGGTTTAGTCTTCTAAGCAAACTCTGTAGCAATAAATTTGAAAAATGAATTTCCTTGGAGGGACTTCTATTATTCCTGCTTACTTTCACAGTTATTGTTTACCTTCGTCCAACACCAACAAAATTTCAAAAAGAACGAATATAGCACTATTTACTGAAAATTTTCGGTCATCTACCTCAGGGTCAGCAAAACTCATTTCAGTTTTGCTGAGCCACAAGTTGATCAAGCTGCATTTGTTCAAGCCATGCCCCCAATACAGCATGATCAACAAGTTCGATTTGGGCGCTAATATTTGATCCCCCACCAGAGGTTCCCGCCACTGCCATGCCTGGGACACTAGTGGACGGCTCTTTAATCTCAGCAGGAGATTCTTTGACTAGAGTCTGCACCCATGATAAGTCAGGCTCCTCGCCATTGTTCCCAAGCTCAAATGAAGATGATCTATGGAATTTACCCAAATCATCGCTACTGACAGCCCAGTCCAACTTACCGTTGGGGGAACCCCATTTGGACCAAGAATTGACTGAGGATCCAGCAACAGCAGCCGCAGCGCTGGAACCAAGTTCCCGAGAGCTAAGGCTACGGAATTGTTGCATCTTGTCACATTGAGCTAGCATAGAAATTCTGGGGCTCATCGGTGAAATAGGTTCCACTTTACGTGGTGACATCCTTCCTGGTGACTGA
Organism: Acacia pycnantha; assembly: GCA_025563575.1. Lineage (NCBI taxonomy): Eukaryota > Viridiplantae > Streptophyta > Magnoliopsida > Fabales > Fabaceae > Acacia > Acacia pycnantha. The sequence goes on along the minus strand of JAMWYP010000211.1, from coordinate 749,320 downwards.
ACGGCAAAAGAAGTCTGCAATAAAGAATGATCAACATTCTTGGAAGGAAATTTTGTATTCACAGGTGATAGCAAGCTTTGCTGCTGCTGAAATTGATTAAGAACAGCAGATTTGTGCGTTGGGGAGTAAACACTTGAAGCCATTGCTGGATCAGCAAATCGAGGGGAAGAGTTCTCAGCAGAAAATAGATCATCAAGGTTTGAATGGGTCAAGGTCTTCATACGAACTAACTGATTCATGCTATTAGAATTCATTGGTTGTTGAGGAAGACAAGACAACTCATTAAAGAGCTGCTGTTGCTGAACTTCATATTCTGGCAACAAATCCAAGTCTTCCACAGGAATATCTCTAGCATTATGCGACAATCTCAAATGACTGCAATGAAGATTACTTCCTGGCAAATGCAAAGATGGGACATTGGCTTGCGACCAAGCAGCTGAAGAGTGTGACATGCCATTGGCAGATGGAGACATAGGCGGAGTGAATGGTGATGGGGAGATGACAGACATAGAGGAAGGGGAGCCAGGCAACAGGCTCATAGCTGCAGCAAAATCCATGGCAGATGTGCTGGAACGAGGAGAGGGAACAGCAGAACCAGTTGAAACATATAAAGGCCGAAGCTCCTCAGCAGTGTGGGCAAAGAAACAAACTCTTCTAGAGCAATGTGTCCCATCCTTGCAGAGACGGGTTCGATATTGAGCAGGATGCAGCCAACACTCAAAAACTCCATGTGCATACTCACACATATCACCACGTCGGCAAGCCCCCTTCCGAAAATCAGGACAAGGAACACAGCTATAGTGGAACTTCCTTGGGTCCCTTCTTCGGGCATTTTCTCCAGGATGGACAAAAGGACATTCAGTCCAATCATGGGAATAAGCACGTGAACAAGGCCGGACCTTGAAAGAATACATTCGGAATTCATCAGTTGAATATATGCTGTTCTTGATGTCTGGAAGGGATGGATCAACAGGATACTCTTTCTTCTCTGATGCATGAGAAACAGGTGCATCATTTGACTTTGACTTCAAGTGGAAATCTGGTGCAGAAGATGGAAACTCATTCTCTGGTGAAGCAGATAAAGGAGGAGAATCAGCTTTTGATGTGGTTGTGTTAACCCTAAGATTAAATCCTGCCATGGAGTCATCAGTTTGAAGAAGTTCTTCAAGACTGTTTTTGACATGATCAAGCATGGGAGGAGCAACAATAACGTCAACTGGATGGTGACCATTGGCATCCACGGAACTTGGATCAGCACCTGCTGATAAGAGCAGTTTTACAACATCAACCGCAGTAGCAGCTCCACCAGATGCAGCGCAATGAAGTGCAGTGCTCTTGTCAAGGCCACAAGGACGATTTACGTTAGCATTGGATAGTGATAGAATTAGCTTCATGACATCAATGCTACCATAAGTGGCAGCAACCATCAAAGGAGTTCTCTGCTCACTGACCATTAGTTTTGAACCCTTTCTGCGACCATACCATAGTCCAACCTCATTAACACAGGATGGATCACGCTGAATCAGTCGTTCAAAACCCTCAACATCATTATTAGCTGCAAGCTCAAGCAAGCTTGCAAAATCATCATCAGTCTCATTAGTTAAGTGATTCATTTTGCAACTTCTAAGTTCCGTGGGGCTTAACAAAATATAAGACACTGATTGGAGACATTGTAAGCTTTTGCCGCTCAAATCCACAGCACATGCTCTTATTTGCAGGATATTCAGCTGTAGTTAAGGAGAAAAAACGCATACATTTAAACGAGCATTCCATGATATGAAAGAATTATATTATATGAACCAAAAGGGATAATGACGAAGCGCACAAATGAAAAGATGCCGAGCCAGATATGAGCATAAACAACCATCCCATGAGCAACTCGTAAGTGCTCCACAGTATTAGTTAAGAAGGCAAGTAGGGGCATAAAATTGGATATTAAATTATCTCCTCCAGTTGGTCTATGCTAAAAATTGCTACCTTACCGTAAAAGATAACAAACAAACCAAAAAAAAAAAACTAAGCCTCCTCTGATAACCAAACATCTACCTTTTGCTCTCATTCGCAACACACATGAACCCAACACCATATGAACAGATTGAGAAAAGTCCCCAGTAACTGGAAACACTTCAATGGGCTTGGAAACTTTTAAACGAGTGAAATCGTTCATCAACGCAGGGACAGATTAATCAAACAGTCAATGAGACAAGAACTTGCATGGAACAGTTTCACTTAGAAAAATCGAGAACAGGCTAACGACGAAATTTAAGCATGCTTGCGACTTGTTTTAAACCCACCTCGAAATCTTTGCATTAAAAATAGGGTGCAGCAGTCAGGAGGGGAAAACGCAAGTCCAATATACGTTTCATAAGAAACTAATCTTAGCTTTTGAGAGCGCGAAGAAAGTGGGAGAACAAAAACCAAATTAACGTCACTGACTTCCTGATGACTCTAAATGGAAAAATAATACCAAAACCCAGCAAGAAAACCAAGCCACACAGTTTCCTTTCACTATAAAAACGCCATTGCACCGAAGACAGGTGTAAAAGCAACAATTAACATGATCCAAACTGAGACAAGCTTTGATCGAAGTGAATCTCATCTTACCGGCTCTCAAATTAGGGAGAAAGCGAAGGAAAAATCCAGAGTCAAGGAAAGTCGTCAGATCTCAACGGGGAGTGAAGCAGCCAAAAAAGAGCTTCGAACTGAGGATGTTTGGATTGCGAGAAGTCTTGGAAAAGGAACTAGCAAGGAAAAATGTCGCAACTAATTCTTGTAATCTTGTTTCTCCATCTCTTATGCTGGCTCTCATCAAAGGACAGAGAGAAGACTACAAATTTTTTTTATTGATAAAATCGTCAATTGGAGAAAAAAATGTTGAGTGGCACATTAAAGAAAATAATAATAAGACGCACTAAGAGGTACGCCTTTTATCATTCGTTCGCAGCACCTTGTGCCCCTTTTATTGGCCAATCGTATCACGCTTCTCCGCGCCACAGAGGGATACGATCGTCAATTTATGAAACGAGTAGGGGCAAAAGGGTACTCTTGATCCGAGTGCGACAAAACACTCGGGTAATAATTTAATGCCAACCATTTGGATATGGTTTGGATCGAATTCTCTGGAAATTCAACCCAAATTAACAAGACATTGATGTCAAGTTCGACTTTTTGCAAAGGCGATGAAGGATCTAGTGCGCCCGATTTCCCGCGTGGATCCGCATTGTTGGAATAGTAATAAACTAATAATTAAGAAAACATCGTACTTGCCCCTTTCATCGTTTTTTTTTTTTGCCATGCTATTCATAATGTAATCACTCGGTTTGAAGGGATCCGTTTTATTTGTCCATCCCTTTTCATTTTTAGATCTGGTCGTCCAAATATTAATCCAAGGATTCAGAAATCTTTTTAAAAAAACTGCGTGCGGTAAAAATTACCGCGCGTGGTTTTTTGAAAAGATTTCTGGACCCTTGGATCAAGATTTGGACGGCCAGATCTAAAGATGAGGAAGGATGAGCAGAAAAATGTCAATAAGAGTATCTGCTTCCGTTCGAAGGTAGGGGATGGGGGTTTCACTTCCCTAATGTGAAAATGACTTATGTGACTATGATGTGAAATATTTGTATAGAAAATAAACTGAAAATTATGTAATTTATGGACATATCTGACTTTTCACATTATAGGGAGGGAAACCCTCCTCTCTTTCATTCTTCTCAAACCAAACACGCCCACTTATTATATATTACCTCCGGTCATAATTATATGAACACTTTTGTAATACAATTTGTACTGTAAAAGTGTTCCTATAATTAAGACCGGATGAAGTATTTTGGAACGGTCTATTCAAAATAGAAAAATAATGAATATATATTGCTAACTTAAGCCAAGCATAAAATCTAACCTTAATCAGATCAGGTCATAAGACAAGCTTAAGAAATTATTTCAACGACAATCGTTTTTTCACAAGTTCTTTCAACTATGATCAAAATCAGAATTCGGATTATAAGGTAGAATTATAAATTCATTAAAATTTACTTTGATCAATAAGTGACGGTTAAAAGGATCATATTAAATTATTAAAATATAAAAATAACAATATTTAGTTTGAAACTTTGAATATGTTTCAAAACCAAATAGTCATCATGAAATATAATAATCTATCAATATTTATATTTTATTATGCTTAATCAAAAAAATTATGAAGTTTATTTATGAAGATGCTAAACATAGTCAAATCTAAAAGCTAGCATCAGTCTATAACATGATTTTGTAAATTAAAACATAAGAACGGCAAACTTAACGTGTGAATTCGTAAGTTTGGTCGAGTTTGCAGCTAGCATGCACGAGTTTAAAAATAAAGTGACATAATTTTATAAGCAAAAATCATACCACTCTTGTCCTATTTATAAGTCCAGTATGATCAAATCTTACATACCAATAAGAGTTAGGTATCTCAATGATTATGGAGCAAATTTCCAATTTTACCCTCATTTATAAATGGGTGTCTTTTAAAATTTATTGTCAAATATCTCTCATCTTTTTCTCTTTCCAACATGGCAAGCCAATCTCTCTCATCCTCATTAATATGGGAAAAAGTGTCACAATCTCATTTATTTGGTCAAAATATACTTATAAATGGGACCAGATTTTTTGGTCAAATTGAACTTATAAATAGGATCAGAGTGGTACAAAACAGTTAACTTAAAAAATAAATCGTGAGTTTGACAATAACAATACACATTCAAAACCCTTGGTTAGTTGGAGATAAAACTTTTTAAAAAAATATCATTGAAAATAATAATTTATGATCTCACGCATTGTTATAAAAAACTAGTGTAAAAACGTAAAAACATACATTTTTATGTTTTTACTAGGGTCATATGTGTTGAAACGCAAATAAAAATTGTCCTGAACAGAAACGGGTAGAAACGCCGTTCAAACATGTAAAAACGTAAGTATTCACAGTTTCTATCGTTTTTACCTTAACAAACAAAAAAAGAGGATGATTTTTTTCCCCCGAAAAAATGATGAAAAGTTGAAAACCCTGTTTCATTTCGATATTACAAGCTTAAAGACGAGGCAACAAAACTACCGTCATCATGGGAAAGACATTACGACAGCAATAACTATCAATTATAATTGGTGTCCAATACCACCAAAAAAAATATATTAATTATCTCGATAATATTCATTGCACGAAAAAAAAAACCTAGAGAATGACTCTCTCTAGCGTAATCTCCTTGCTTCTCTTTTAGACTCGAAAATGGTGAGAATGTCTCCTTCTCTCAGTGGTCCTTTTAGATTTCTTATTGAATTTTGAGTAGTGATTTATGATTTTTTTTTTTCCATACACACACACACATATATATATGTGTGTGTGTGTAAAAATTTGAGCTCTGATTGTCAGTAATAAAAAGTAGAAACTTTATGTTTCGTGTCGTTTTTATGATTTACATTCCTACCACCCCTTCCGTCTCCATATAAAAACTTGATTTTGACAACATTAATTGATCTCATGACACATTTTTCTCATAACTTACTCACCTATCATCTAGGATTTGAGCTCACGGCTACATGCTTGAGAGATACTTACAGAAAATGCCCTGAGGCTTTTTCTGGGATTATCAGAATCTTGGGGCCTTTTTTGGGATTGTCAGTTCTAAAAGGGCCCTGAAATGGATTTTCCCTTAAATTTAAACTAGCTTCATGACAAATGTGTTGCTTACTCATTCTAGTTGTCATTATTTTAAATCATAACAAGTTTTATTAATTTCTGACTATAAGCTAAGTCATGTTGCAAAATGTTCCAAACATTATTTAAGCCTTTTCTAGTTTTCTTCCTCGTATTAAAAGTCACTTTGTTAACTTTTTCCCCAAAATGAAAGTATACGTAAATTGAACAAAGGGCATTTTTAAAACTCGTGGAGATAAACATATATCTATACATATCTAGACATACACACACCCATATATCTACACACATATATATACATATCTATACACACACAGAGATAAACATCATATGTGTGTGTGCACACACACACACACACATATATATATTGACACACATAAACACAGACATACATATATATGTACACACACATACATACATATATACACACATATATATAAATGCTCCTAATAATAAGTATAAATAGGGGTTTTATAGGAAAAAATCGATAACAGTTAAAACTTGCTCTTACAATTAAGACCAAAACCAACTCCAAAATATGTTATTATAATTAGGACCGGAGGGAGTAGTAATTATTTCAATATATAATATTCATTGCACGGAAAAAAAAAAAACCCAGAGAATGACTCTCTCTAACGTAATCTCCTTGCTTCTCTTTTAGACTCGAGAAGGGTGAGAATGTCTCATTCTCTCAGTGGTCTTTTCAGATTTCTTATTGAATTTTGAGTAGTGGTTTATGATTTTTTTTCCATGCATATGTGTGTGTGTGTGTGTGTGTGTGTGTGTGTGTGTGTGTGTGTGTGTGTGTGTGTGTGTGTGTGTGTGTGTGTGTGTGTGTGTGTGTGTGTGTGTGTGTGTGTGTGTGTGTGTGTGTGTGTGTGTGTGTGTGTGTGTGTGTGTGTGTGTGTGTGTGTGTGTGTGTGTGTGTGTGTGTGTGTGTGTGTGTGTGTGTGTGTGTGTGTGTGTGTGTGTGTGTGTGTGTGTGTGTGTGTGTGTGTGTGTGTGTGTGTGTGTGTGTGTGTGTGTGTGTGTGTGTGTGTGTGTGTGTGTGTGTGTGTGTGTGTGTGTGTGTGGATAGGATATTGTCACTATCATTTTATGTCACTTCCACTTTTTCACCGTTAGATCAGAATCTCAATAGGAGAGAGAAATGATAAAGGTAGATGAGATTCTGATCTAACGGTGAAAAAGTGATAGTGACATTGGTAGTGACAAAAAATAGTAGTGACAATATCCTATCTCTATGTATATGTATGCGTGTGTGTGTGTGTGTGTGTGGTAGTGACAATATCCTATCTCTATGTATATGTGTGTGTGTGTATGGTAGTGACAATATCATATCTCTATGTATATGTATGTGTGACTATGTGTGTGTGTGTGTGTGAGATTTTGAGCTCTGACTGTAAGTAATAAAAAGTAGAAACTTTATATTTCGTGTCCTTTATATGATTTACATTCTTACCACCCCTTTCGTGTCTATATAGAAACTTGATTTTGACAACATCGATCTCATGACACATTTTTGTCATAACTTACTCACCTATGGTATTCATCTATGGATTTGAGCTCCCGGCTACATGCTTGAGAAATACTTATATGAGGAATTTGACACCATCATTGACTTTCCCCCCCTTTAAATTTAAGGGAGAATTCCACACAGGTCCCAAGGAAGAGACTTTATTACAATAAAGTCCCTTGAAATCATGAAATTACACAGAAGTCCCAAGGGACCTGGTTGTAATTATTTGTGAATGTACAATTACCAATTTGACATTCCTTCCAATTCCTCTCTCTCCGTTCTCCTCTCTCTCTCTCTCTCCTCTCTCTCCGGTCTCTCTCTTCCTCTCAATCTTACCTTGCCCTTCCTTCCTTTTGAATTCTCAGTCAAACCCCACAAACAAATCCAGAAACCCCAAAGAATGGATCCCGATTATCATGGTTTACCTCCCCTCAAGAGATTCAGACTCATCCAACAGCAACAAGGGCTCCGAATCAACAGCGACATCACAATCACAAAACTCACAATGAACCCGCCGGCGTTTCCTTTCGATTCGCGATTTAGGTCTCCGTCAACACTTATTCATTACCGGCCAAGAAACGGGTATGGGCTCTTCAACCTGATTTTGCTTCTGATATCGGTGTTTCTTCTATTGACCTCAATGTTGAATACAAACCATCACTTGAGGAAGAAGTAAAATCAGTAAATGATTAACCCAGTAATTCCGAGATTCCACTTGTAGCAAATTCCCTCGATGTTGAAAATGAAAATATTGAAGATGTTGATGAGGATGGGATCGTGTGTGTTGTATGTCAAAGCACCGATGGGGATCCATCAGATCAGGGACGGATACAGAGGGGGGCTAGGGGTGGCCCCCGCCCCCCTAATTTTTTTTTTTTTAAAAAAACATAAGTGGTTTGTTTGCAATATACATATTAGTCCGTTTGTTTGCTTTCTCATACATATTAACTAAGTCATTGAGTATACATTAGTCTGTTCTTTGCTTTCTTATACATATTAAAAAACCATTAAAGAGGTGGAGCCCACACCTTGAATATATCCTACTTGTTTTGCACTTTTCAGAAATTACCTTGGTCTCTTCTTCCTCTGCATTTTTTTCAATAGCTTACATCGAATTTTGAGAATCCAATAAGGTACTTAAAATTACTTCTTTTCATTAAATTTCCTTCATAAAATTTATTATACGTAATTTTATCTTTCTAATAATACTATTTTATACTGATTAGAAAATATTTTAGGGTTAGTATTTTGGACAAGTTTTGAGTTTTGTTAAAAGATGGCTATAATAATATAGATGATGACTAATAGTTAATTTTAATCGGTTTATTTTTGTTATTAATAATATTTTTAAAATCATATTGATCATGAAATAATTTATACTTTTTGTACGTGAGTATTATGGAGAAGAGTGCTACCATTGATGTAGCATTTTTTATTTTCGCCCCCCGTCGATAAAATTCCTGGGTCCGTCCCTGCATCAGATCCAATTGTTCTCTGTGATGGGTGTGATCTAATGGTTCATGCCTCATGCTATGAAAATCCCCTTGTAAAAGGAATACCGGAAGGTGATTGGTTATGTGAAAAATGCAGAGTTTCATCGTCTTCTCAAACTAAGAAAGATGGAAAATGGAAAAAACTCTAGTTTTCAAATTTTGTTGTAATTCTATACTTTATCTGTTGTAAATTTATACTTTGTTTGTTGTAAATAGCCTCTGGAAGTCAAAAATGGAAAAAACTCGTTTTCAAATTTTATTGTAAATCTATACTTTGTCTGTTGTAAATAAATAGCCTCTGGAAATCAAAAATGGAAAAAACTCGTTTTAAAATTTTGTTGTAAATCTATACTTTGTCTGTTGTAAATTTATACTTTGTCTGTTGTAAATAGCCTCTGGAAGTCAAAAATGGAAAAATCTCGTTTTCAAATTTTGTTGTAAATCTATACTTTGCCTGTTGTAAATTTATACTTTGACTGTTGTAAATAGTCTCTAGAAGTCAAAAATGGAAAAAACTCGTTTTCAAATTTTGTTGTAAATCTATACTTTGTCTGTTGTAAATAGCATCTGGAAGTCAAAAATGGAAAAAACTCGTTTTCAAATTTTGTTGTAAATCTATACTTTGTCTGTTGTAAATTTATACTTTGTCTGTTGTAAATAGCCTCTGGAAGTCAAAAAAGGAAAAATCTCGTTTTCAAATTTTGTTGTAAATCTATACTTTGTCTGTTGTAAATTTATACTTTGACTGTTGTAAATAGCATCTGGAAGTCAAAAATAGAAAAAACTCGTTTTCAAATTTTGTTGTAAATCTATACTTTGTCTGTTGTAAATTTCCTTGTCCATAATGGTCATTTTACATTCACATATAATTACACAGAAGTCCCTAGGGACTTCTGTGTAATGCGAATTCTTGTTGGGACCTCATTGTATTTTTTGTCATCTTTGGGACCTATGTGTAATTCTCCCTAAATTTAAACTAGCTTCATGACAAATGTGTTGCTTACTCATTCTAGTTGTCATTATTTTAAATCATAACAAGTTTTAATAATTTCTGACTATAAGCTAAGTCATGTTGCAAAATGTTCCAAAAAATATTTAAGCCTTTTCTAGTTTTCTTCCTCGTATTAAAAGTCACTTTATTAACTTTTTTCCCAAAATGAAAGTATACGTAAATTGAACAAAGGGCATTCTTAAAACTCGTAGAGTTAGTTTTCGTTCCCAAAAGTTTAAGAGCATGGATTGTTTTTTAACTACTCTTAGAATCTTCATAAAAAAAAATTAAAAGTGACCTATAATGCGAGTTTTTAGAAAATGTTTGAATTATCATTCAAAAATCACATTAGAAAAAAAGCTTCTACTACTAACTCAAACAAATACATACCTAGCTCTAGCCAACCCAATAAGTAATAACCAACATCACGTGCGACGTTCAACAATCACAAAAATTACAATCATTTAGTAATTATAAGTAGAGCTTGGAAATAGAGCCGGCCCTTTAAAGCCCAGGATAAGAAAAACATTTGTTTTTTGAGACCTGGCTTGTCAGCGTACGGGTTAGGGCCGACTCTATAGGTCTTGAAGTCATTTTTTGAAATTTTAACTATTTTTCTTATGTTTTTTAAGAAATATAATTAGTAAATTATAACAATTAAAATTCTAATTAACAAAAAAATGTTATCAGCGTTAAAGTTTAAACAACACGCATATGTAACAAACAAACATAATCACTAAGTTATAATTAAAGGTAAACTGTTTCCACATACTACAATTACAAATAACTAATGAGAAGACTTAACAAAATTAAAAATATTTTTTATAAATATGTTTTAAAAAGTGTAAGTAGTCAACAAAATAAACAAAACAAGAAATGAACAAAAAAATCATTAGGAAATAAGTCAAAAACTATAAAATTAGTAAAAATACTTATGAAATAAGAAATATCTTTTATAAGTTTTTTAATTTTTAGGATTTTTAATATAGGATGTTTTTCTGAAACTTGATTATAAAAAAGATAATAACAATTAAATATTTGCAGCATCATTAACCAAGTATAAAATATCAATAATATTTTTATCATATAAATAATTAAAAAAATAGGTCCTAAAAGGGCCGGCACTTGGCTCTATACGGCCGACCCATTTAGACCATCAGCTTTATAGGGTTGATCTTTTTAGGCCCGCTTTCTCTTTTGAGCTAAAAATCTTAAGCTTAACCCATGTAAATTTATGGTCTAAACGGGCCGAGTCAACGAATTCAACCTGTTTTCTCGGGTCTAACCATAAGCTTGAAGTATTCATGAGGGTTATAATTAAGATGAAAGACCAGTCTCCCATGTAGCTTCATGGCGGGTTGAGTTTCTCTCATTATCCTTTTCTCATCATCCCTCGTAATCTCTAGATCACATCCGTCCAATCAATACAATACTAATTTTACTTTTCTCTCACTTTCTCAATCAAGAGCTCAGATAAAGCCAATGAGAAACAAGATAAGGAGAAGATCTCCTTCTGCTTCATGGCACATTCTTTCAGGTTTCGGGTTCAATACTTGGTGTTACTGCTATGCTTCTTAATATAATTAAGATCAAAGTTAATTAGCATAGCAAGGGACACACGCATTGACACGTTTTGAATTACACAATTATTCCAACACACGATTCCAATCAGTGTCATGATTTGGACAAGGTAGGGGAAGTTGAAGACATAAACTACGTGCTTCTTGAATGACTTTAAAAATAGTGCTGATGGTTAGGTTGTCACCTAACTACTTGACACACTCCTCGTTTTAATCTGCCCCTCCATCTTTTTTTCTTTTTCTTTTCTATAAACATTACTCCCTCCGGTCCTAATTATAAGACATATTTAATCGATTTTGGGGAAATTAAGGAGAGGAGTTAAATTAATTAATTTTACTTTTTTTTTCCTAAAATGCCCTTATATAAATTTTAAATGTAAGTAAAAATAAATCAATAGTCCATACCTCATACCCTCCGACCGAAAATTTTCTTTTCCACACGCTTTCGAATTAAAATATGGTATTACTATACATACATATGTGTGTGTACATACATATATATGCACACACACACACACACACATATGCATACACACACACACAAATATATAGACACACGCGCACACACACATATTGACAGACATGCACATATACAGACACACACTCACACATATGTGTTTGTGTGTATGTCTATATATATGTGTGTAGACACACATATATATACATACATACACGCACACACACATATATGTGTGTGCATGTGTACATATATATTAGTAAATTAACGTCAGCTGATCGATAAACAAATTAAAATCCAACAATTTAAGAGTTTCATTAATTGAAAGAATTTACGCACCCACATATATATACTCAAAAAAAATCAAACACACTTGAGAGGACAAAATAGAGGTATTTTAGGAAGAAATTGACAAAAATTAGAATGTTGTCTTATAATTAGGATCAAAATGAACCCTTAAATATTGTCATATAATTAGGACCGGAGGAAGTATTTAGCAGCAAAGAAGTGCATGATATAAAGTGGCATTTCAACCAATTGGACAGCGATGTAAAGAAATAACGATATTTATACACATATATAACTACTATCTTAATCTATGTTTCGTTGAGTCAAGAATCAAAGCTGATCCTTGGATTTAAACTTCTTTCAATCATTATGTGTGCTTGAAGCATAATTAATGAAGCCTGCGTATTGCAGACATTCTCATTTTGGGGGCGCATTATTGAACTTGAACCATTTGGAAAAAGTAAAGCAAAAGTATGGCTTTAATTTAATTTCACATGATATTTCATTTTGATTTCTTCCTAGTTTTGTAAAGTTTCTTTTTAGTCGTCTAACTATAACGTTGGCAACAAAGCATACTGATATTGAAATTTAAACGTTGAAAGAATATTTATGCTAGCATATTAAGTTTTAACTTTTAAAATAACAACGATCGTTATAAAAAAAAAGTATTATTTGAAACTCACCAGGTTATTAGGGTTAAATGGTTGAAAACATAGTTTTTTTTAATTAAAAAACAAAACTAATTATAGAACTGATCATAATTCTAAATATAAGTCATATTTATATATTTGTCAATATATATTTCCCACTTGATGACTCCATCGACGCTTCTTCAATCACAATCAAGTAGAAAGAGATAAGAAGAATTTAGAAAGATGATGATTATGATGTTTGAATATGTTTGACATGTGTTTTAGACTTTCAATTAGCAATAATCTAAAAATCACATAATTTTTGCAAAATAGCTTATTAGAGAGCTCCATGATGTCATATACTACTATATTATTTAGGTTTAAGATTTAAAAATATTACTTATAATTAATGATTTTATCTGAATTTTTTGAATTTACTTTGGATCAAATAAATGTTTATTTTATATTTGAGAAGTCATCAATAAAAAACTACAAAAATTTATAAGAGTATATGAATTTTATATTTGCCTCATTTCAGAAATTTATTATAAAATGTTATATTTTTAAACAAAAATAAAGGTAGTAAAATTTAGATTGAAAATACTCTAAATATTTTTTTAAAAAAAGAAGAAGATTATTTTACTTTCTCTTTCTTGGGGATGATCTCAATGTAAGTAACTTTGTTTGTGTATCAAAATTTAAATTAATTTTTCTCTTTTCTACCCATATTTAATACATATCTTTATATTAATGAACTACTAATTATTTTTCATTTAATCATTTAATATCCATTCTCTCTCATATTTATTATTTTTTACCCTTCTTTTTTTTAAAAAAACTATTTTAACCACCAGTTTATTTTGGACCATAAGTATACTTGTTGCGTATCAAAAGGATCCGATGGAGTACAATTCAGCTAATATTTTAATTTAAGATTTTTTTTTTTTGTTGCCCATCTGGTATCTAGAGCTTCGTCCTGACTAATCTGAATTCGACCCGCGTTGCGCACCTGAATATGGTGAGAGAGTCTCCTAGCAGGGTTTTTCTGCATTCACAGGACTCGAACTCAAGATCTTGTTTAAGATTCACAAGCCGCTTACCACTTGTACCAACCTCGCTGGTTAAAATTATTATTATTAATAAGCAGTGATCATAGTAAGTACAGTCACTGAGAATATGATTTCCTCGTAGGCCTCAACCAATGAAAGACAAAATGGGCCGAATCAGTGTGGGCTATAAATTGCACCATAGAACACGAAATGAAGCCTCCCCTCGTGGAAGATTCATGTGACTCATGTTTTTGGGCCTTAGGCCCATATTTATAAGGGAAAAAAAAGTCTCGAGTATAACCCAAAAAAAAAAGATCAAGATTGTCAGCTTTCAAGTTTAGGTTGCGCGTGGGATATGCTTCATCCACTGAATGTAAAAAGGAATTAAGCCAACAAAATAATAGATAACACTAGTTCATGAGTTGACTTGAATGAGCAAGTTTCGAGTATCTTTTTTGAGGTCTTGAGACCCTTAACACGAAATCAGTGCCTATGTTCTTGGTCATCTGTGCTGATCTTTTATGCAGAGGTCATATGTAATAATGATGATAGGTAGCTGCTTTTGTATTTGGAACTGAATTACAAAAAGCATTTAAATAGTGATGTTTTGAATTCTCCAACTTAAATTTCAGAGTGACTATATGATTTGCAAAAATCTCATCCATTTGATTAAAATCAGAATGGAAGTGACTTGTAATGGAGGTATGTACCAAACAGTCCAAAATATGATCGAGTTCTATCTGGATTTCCATTTTTATGGTGTCTGCTCAATAGAAATATAGATGAAGTCTCTTCCAATCGAAGATCCATATGACTTGTATTTCTTTCAACCTGAGGCCCATGGTTTTGTGTATAACGAAGAGATTGTAACTTTTATGTCTTTCTTATATCAAAAAAAAAAAACCTTTTATGTCTTTCTTTATCAAAAAAAAACTTGTATGTCTTTCTTTATCGGGTGCATATTATGTGCACATAATTAGGTGCCCAATTATATGCTCATACCTCTATTAGAGGTTTTTATTTTTATTTTTTTTATATATTGTATTTATTTAGATTTAGATTATATGATGCTTTCTGGAATTTTTTTTGCACCCAGTATCTCAAATTAATTAGCTTCCAGTTCTACAGTTATCTGTAACACCAGTATCATGGAAATTAATTAATTTTGAGATACTAGGTGCAAAAAAAAATCCAGAAAGCAGCATATAATCTAAATATAAATAAATACAATATATAAAAAAATTAAAAAAAATATGCTCATACCTCTAATTAGGTATGAGCACATAATTAGGGACGCGGCTTGCGTCCACTTCTCCTCCGGTCCACTCCCATTCACTTTTTTCAAACTGCGCCGTTTTGGGCGCAAAACAGGTGAGATAATTTTTTTTAATATATATATATATATATATATATTTATTTATTTATTTATTTATTTATTTTAAGGTAGTGACTGGTACTAAAAAGATACTCCAGGATACTAACCGCCAACCGGTACTGAAAAAATACTTCATGATCTTAAAAAAATATTTCTTGATATTGAAAAAATATTTCTTGGTATTGACTGGTACTGTAAAAATATTTCATGATCTTGAAAAACTATTTTATGATCTTGAATAAATATTTCAGGGTACTAAATGACACTAAAATAATACTTCAGGATACTAACTGGTACAAAAGAAAATATTTTATGATCTTGAAATAATATTTCAGGGTATTAAATGGTACTAAGAATATATTTCAGGATATTTTTTCAAGATCAAGAAATATGTTTTCAAGATCATGAAGTATTTTTTCAGTACCTAAATATCTTTTTAGTACCAGTCATTATCCCAATATATATATATATATATATATATATATATATATATATATATATATATATATATATATATATATATATATATATATATATATATATAATATATATATATACACACACACACACCCTGTTTTGCTCCCAAAGCGGCGCAGTTTGAAAGAAGTGAATGGGAGTGGACCGGAGGAGACGTGGACACAAGCCAAATCTCATAATTAGACACCTAATTATATGAACATAATGTGCATTCGTATTTCTTTCGGTATGAGGCCCATCGTTTCGTGGATAACCCACAGAATGCAGAAGAGGAAACAAGTCTTTTTCTTGACTTTTTTTTTTTTTTTTTGTGAAATCTTTTCCTTGACTTCTCATAAAAAGGAAAAAAAAAAGGAAGTATAGACATTTAATAAACAATTATAGGGGTAGGTACCTAAACCTGCAACCTTTCACTCATACAGGATATGACCAGCGAATAAGAAACAAAATCATTCATGCCTCTCATAAGTTGGCTGAACTGTGCCGCTGGGAATAATTTGAATTTTGTGTGTGGGACAAAAGCAGTGTGGACACGTGCTGTGTCCGTTATGGATTGTAGGAGCCGAAAGGACAGAGTGGTGTGGGCAAAATTATCATCAAAGTTGAAAGTTACTGTCATGATTGGGATTATTGGCGTGGGGCCAAGGGGTAATTTTTGCACTCATTCGATTATATACTAACTCTCTTTGGATTCTCGTGAGAGTTCAAGACTACAAGGTGGCTTCGATAAAGTAGTGTTCAACCAAGTGTTGGTGTAGGATCTTACTTTCTTGAGCAGAAAAAAAAAGGGTGTAGAATCTTACTTTTTACGAGGAATATATGATCTCACTTATACAGTTACAAAAAGATTTCAATGATGCTATACCCATAGTGACCACTGATAATTAAGTCAAAAAGCAGCAGCCTCTATTGTATATCACATATCAAATACTGGCTGCTGGGTGACTGACTCAGTCGTTGATATGTCATACTCCCAGTCATAATGATAGGTTTTTTTCCCCTCAATGTCATATGGTCACCATGCAAAATTAAAACTTTGGTTGGAAACAGGCCAAGTCAGGTTAGACTTCACCATGAACAGGTTAGACCTGTTTTGCAACAATGTGACCTAACCTGTTACAGGCCTAAGCCTAACCTGTACAAAGATCTAGCCTGGCCTAAGGCCTGCTAAGGAGACTTGTTAAGATCAAACACTGAATATCAGCGAAAATTAGGCTTGTTAAGATATTTTTTTTAAAAATACAATTACATCTTTTTTCAAATAGGATAATTACCTTTTTCAGATTGAGTAATTAACTTTTTTTTTAGCATAAAGTAATTAACAGGTTCAGGCCAGCCTAAGAAGCCTAATAGGCTTCTTTTTTCCATGTAAAGGAATTCCATTAATGAAAAACAGGGAGTACACAAAGAGCTACACAAAGAGCTACAAAAAGACTACAAAGAACTAGACTAAATGAAGCCTAAAGAAAGGTAGCAAAACAGTGTTGAGTATTCACAGTAAGAGATTTAACATGGGCAACAATCCCTTCTGTAAGAATTCGTTCGTTGCAAAAAATTCTTCGATTACGGACATCCCAAAGTTTCCAGCATGTGATGCATATACCAATCTTCCAAGAGGTGGGAAGAGAAGCAGATAGAATTACATGTTGAAGCCAAAGGTGGATGGGAAGGCTGAAAAAATCAGCACTGAGGTCCCTGAGGAGAACTTTCTTCCAAACTGAGGAAGCCAATGGGCAATCCCTGATAACATGATCGATGCCTTCAGAACCGGTCAGACATAGAGAGCAAGAGGTGTCCATTATAAAACCCCTCCGAAAACGCTCCTCGTTAGTTAGAAGCTTTTGCTTGAGAAGCAACCATATAAAGGTCCGAATACGTTGTGCCATAGGGAGATTCCAGAGCACGGACCAAACTGGCTTAGGATCATTCCAAGACAAAGACTCAATGGCTTTATAAGCTGACTTGGTGGTGAAGTTCCCCTGAGGCGTTAGATTCCAATGGCAGGATTTAACTTGTGGGGTTAACTGAATTAAAGTGGAGGAGATCTCCTCCAATACGTGGGGCGGTAATAGATGCTGGAACAGGTTCCATTTCCAGGAGCCATCCTCCCTCACAAATTCAATAATCCTTTTGGACTGTTCCTGAAACGGAATGGGAGAGAAGGAGAGATTCTTCAATGGGCCTAGATCCCCAACCCAATAGTCAGACCAAAAGCAAGTCTGTCGACCATCCCCTGGGCTCCATTTGATGTGGAAGGAGGTGTCTTCCCATACCTTTAGAAGTCCTTTCCAGAAAAAAGACATGCGGGATCGCTGAGTAACTTCCCCTGATGCTGAGACACCATACTTTTGTCTTAACACGCGGACCCAAAGCGCAGCTGGCTGAGAGTGAATTTGATAGATGAGCTTCATCATAAAGGCTTTGTTTTGAGACTCAAGGTTCAAAGGTCCGCAACCCCCATTTTTAAGAGGTTGGCATAAATCCTTCCATTTAACCAAACTAATGCCCTTGCGAGTACTGGAGTGGCCCCAAATAAAGGTCCGAATAATCTTGTTGATCTTTGAGAGAAAAGAAGACGGCAAGGTAGTGCTTTGCATAGTGTACAGGGGGATCGAAGTTAATACCGATTTAGCAAGAGTAATTCTACCAGCCAGGGACAAGCAATGACACTTCCAACCTGCGAGCTTGGATTGGACCCTATCAGTTATGTACTGGAAAGTGGACGAAGAAACACGACCCGTAAGAAGAGGGACACCCAAATATTTGCCTAAGGAGAGTGTTTTCTGGTAGCCCATTCTGTCACAAATATCCTTGCACAGAGAAGTCTCCACATTTCTGGAAAAGAAGATCTTGGTTTTTGACTGGCTGACCTTATGGCCAGAGGAGAGGCAGAAAGCCTGCATTATGCCATGGATCAGATCTGCCTGTTGCAGGGATGCGTGGCCAAATAGCACCAAGTCATCAGCAAAAAATAGGTGTGATAGGTGAACACCCTGATGGCCAAGTTTAATTGTCTTCCATTCCCCAGAATGAACTTTGGTCTGGATTAGTTGGGATAAACGCTCCATACAGAGCACAAAAATACACGGGGAGAGGGGGTCCCCCTGCCGGATTCTGCGTGTAGGCTTGAAAGGGGTGAAGGTTTACCATTCCACAAGACTGCCATGGAGGTAGAAGATATGCAAGACATGATTAAACGAACCAGGGAGGGCGGAAGGCCAGATTCCCGGAGCGTGTCTTCAATAAAATCCCAACGAAGACGATCAAAAGCCTTCTCAAGATCAAATTTAATTGCCATCCAACCCGTCCTTCCCTGTTTGCCCCTCATGGAATGGATAACTTCCTGGTAAGCCTAGGCTTAGATTGTTAACCAAAACAAGTCTTTAAATAGGTCTTGACCTAACCTTTTTTACTAACATATCAGGCCTGACTAGGCCCTTAACAGGCTAAGCCACAAGCCCTTAATAGACCACTTATTCTATTTCCACCTCTACTAAAACCTATCAACCACTTAGATATATTTTTCCCTTGATATTGAAAGTAAATTGTAACTAATTGGGGTTGACTCTAATGAAAGAGGCTAATCTCTCATCTCATGGCGCGTAATATTTGAATATCTGTGGGAAGATGTACCCATATTTATTATCCAAGGGTGTTTCAAAAAATAATAGTTATACCTCATTTATAATATAAAAAAAATTCTAACGGTGTGCTTGAACGTTATTCCAATAACGCAATCATCACGCACGGAGATGAGTGAATCACGGGGAGTTGTTCAACAAATGAAGGAGAATAAGGAAAATAATAAGGTTATAAAGAGGGCCCATAACTTACTTAGTTTGTTAGTTGTTATACCTCCCAAGTTCCATTCAAAGAATCCCTCGCGGGTGTGTGATTTAGGATGTGTATGAGAACCACTCTGTTCCTTAGTACTGATTCTAAGATGAAACAGTTTTTTCTGATTCAGTGCCTTGGAAAAATTCTAAAAATCAGAATTACGTTTGTTAACTCATTTTATTTTTACTTCAAAAATCAGGATTACGTTTGTTAACACATTTTATTTTTATTTATGTAATTTTTATATTCAAAAAATTATTTATTTGGTGGTGGCAACGGTGGTAGTGGCGGCGGCGGTAGTGCGGCGGCGGCGACGGGGTGGGGGTGGGGGTGGAGGCGGGGCAGTGGTGGTGACAGCGGCGGCGGCGGGGTGGCGGCGGCGGTCGGGAGGGTAGTTGATCCGTCGCTTAGGGTGATTGGAATTTCTTCGCTTCGTCAATGTCATGATCAAGAGAAGGGGAAAAATAGATTCTGACTTTGTGCCCCTAGAATAGAGAAGCATAAATTTTTTGTTTCTTCTTTTTATTCCCCAACACAAAAAAGAAACCGGTTCATCCCAGGAACAAAAAGATAATCGGATTTACCAAACATAATTCCTATCCAATTTTGTTCATGGGAACAGAAATTAAGAAAAAAACTCATTCTAAGAGCGTTACCATGCACACCCTTAATGGTTAGGGATTTGAAAACTTTTATAAATGGAGAGGGTTTGAATCCTGATACCGTTGTAGTGTTAGGGGAGACATCACAGAGTTTGGGAAGCAGACCTATAGAGCGGGCTCAAGTGTTCTGTTCTTAGATTGGGTGAGCCCAACCCTTCTCTTAAAATATATATATATATATATATATATATATATATATATATATATATATAAGTTTTCATTCAAAGAAAAGGACTACAAGTTTTACAAAATGTTTGATTGATTTCAAATTGGGTTGCATATAAATGGATGGGTTCATAATTGTTGTAGGTGAGGAAAAAAGAATGCTTTATTTCGATTTTAGAGTTGCATGCACCCCACGTATGATTCCATATATTTAATTTGTATTCTTTCCCTGCAAAGTTGTGACTTTTGTTCTTATTTATGCCTAAAAAAGGCAGAATCTTTCACCTTTCAAGATTATCTCAATGTCTGCTTTTTAACTCTCATTTTCTTTAATCATTCAGCCTTTGACTTTCAACGATCTGTTTCTCCACTCACATCTTGCTAGTTTGTAGTCTCTGTTTCTCACTTTATTAAATTCACTAAAAAAATCTTTAATCATTTATTTTATTCTCCAACCCATGTCATGAGATTTTTTTAAGATCACAAATTTTTTTATAAAATATTCCCCATCTCCCTAACCCAGCAAAGGTCTGTCTTACATATAATTATTAAAAAGAACAAAGGTATAGACTAGTATAGGTGGTCTGTTTGCCTCATCATTCAAAGGATGTTCAATTGTATAAATAATTTGCCAATGGACGTGCTCTAAAAAATATAATTTCATATTAAAAGTTATAATTTTAATTACAAAATTGGAATTATTTGAAGAAAGAGATTAGAGGGTCAATTAAAGACTCATAATCAGATTCCTTGGCTTCACATGGAAGCAAGAATATTGGCTGTAAGAGGAGACCCTATTGCTCATGATCATGCATTTCAGTCAATATTGAAATAGAGTGAACAAGTTACATTTTTTTGTTCATTTTTTAAATAATTCTTAAGAAAGAAAAACAAGACAGAGCAAGTTGAAGAAAGTGACCGCAAAGAGACAAAAAAATATAAGGCATTGGAGATCACATGTTCCTCCTACAATCTCCTAGACCGATCCCACCCTCAGGTCGTCCCCACCGGGAAAAAAAAAACACATCTTTCCCCTGTTTTAAATTTAATAAATCATCATGAGATATTTTTGTTAAATGAAAATTAATCATCGCTGGCTTTGAGGGATTATAAATAAATTACATGAT
This sequence comes from Acacia pycnantha, assembly GCA_025563575.1. Classification (NCBI taxonomy): domain Eukaryota; kingdom Viridiplantae; phylum Streptophyta; class Magnoliopsida; order Fabales; family Fabaceae; genus Acacia; species Acacia pycnantha. The sequence goes on along the minus strand of JAMWYP010000211.1, from coordinate 727,979 downwards.
TTGAATGAAATTTAAAACAATTCATGTACTAGTTTGTACATCTCTTGTAAAAATTCAAGTAAAATCATGAAAGAATAATATTTTTTTTTCAAAGTGAGAAAACAGAGCAATTTCTGGCCAAAAAAACCAGCGCAATTCATTTTTTAATTTAGTAGTTTTTGTATAAAGAGTAATGCATGAAAAAATCATGGATCGCTAGGAGAAGTACCGTATATTGAACATCAATATAAAGAATATCTGTACTTGAAAGAAAAAAGGTCTTGCATCCATTTCATTTTTCACTCAATATGCATTTATTTATTTGAAAAAATGTCGTCCCTGCAATTGCAACAGCATGTTGAGAGGAGAATTCCAGTAAAACCCCATTCTTGCTTTCATTCACCTCGCATTCTGGTGCTTTGAATTCCCTCTCTCTTCTCAACTACTCCATCTTCTCCGGCGATCCCCCTCTATTTCTATCTTTCCGGCTAACTCAATTTCTCCCTAATCCCATTTGCTTCGATATATCTTTATTCCCGTTTTGTCCTCACTCCCACATTTCTTCTCCACATCTAAACCCACTAGTATCCACCGTCTTCAACAGCCCTCCCTTTTCTCCTTCTCTTTATCCCCATCCACTACTTTCCATGCAATCAGCTGAATAAAAGGTACATTTTTCACTTTTCTCTGTGAAAGTCGCTCTCTTTAGCTCCCCCCCTTCGCAGAATAGTTAGGTGCCAGAAACTTTCCCTGGAGAAAACAAGTAAATTTCCACTGGGATGGACCTCGAGGTTTGGTGTGTTGAAGCTCGAAATTCCTCTGTTATGAGAGTCAGCTCCCCTTTGCCGTTGATTTGTTCAGATCTTTCTCTGAAACTCAAAAATGGTAAGTTAAATATTTTCAGCTTTCTGTAATTTCGTGCCCATTTAAAGTATTCGCTGTCGAAAATCGGCTTTGTCCGGTGCAACCTTTCCACTGTTTTCTTAGTATCTCTTTTACTCTTCTTTTCATTGAAATTAGTCTGAGAAATTCAAGGCTGCTCTGCTGATTATATATCACTGTCTTGGCTCTTTGAACACTGAAAAATGATTGCATTCTCAAAATTTTGTTCCTCACTGTCATTGGTCTAATGTTGGGCCCCTTGCTGCCCAAAGTTCATTTTGCATGGTAATCAAATTCATCGCTACATTTTATCGAACGAAAAAGAAAAAAGAGCTTCTGCTTGAGAATCTCATATCTCACTGTCCAACCCGAAGATATTTTATAAAAGTTATATTGCTCCTATGTCAAGTAGCATAACTTCGTTTCTGTAATGTTCGTTGTAGCATAGCAGTCTGTGGCGGCTTCTTGAATCAAAGTTGTTGATTGTTCTTTCGGTTCAGGTACCAACATTCTTGTATATTTTCTTTCCCATTGGTTCATTTTTCAAATTTACATCAAAACCCTGCACATTTGTTCTCCTGAATCCAAAAGTGTGTCTCTGAGTTTTTACCATTGCACCACTAAACCACACTTGTGCTTGAGATAACCTCTGTATTCACCTTATCCCTTTTCAGGTGTTATAATTATCAAGATCTAAAATTATACGGGTAAATGACACGTTAGGGGATAGCTTTCATCACTATTTCACTAGTGTTGCTTTCTTGAGCATACATAGATATGCTTGAACCGGGGTCTGGTCAGATTAGATCCCCATTCTTGTTGTGCTTCTTCATTGGCTTCTTGCTACACTCAGCTTTCACATCTGAAATTCCATTGGGTTCAAAACTTTCTGTGGTTGACAATGACAGTTGGGTCTCCTCCAATGGTGATTTTGCATTACGATTCTTTAACATTTCAGATCAACCTAATGAGTTCAGGATTGGCATTTGTTTCAATTCAAAGTCTATACCATTTAGCCAACAAACTGTGGTCTGGGTTGCTGGAGCTCATGCCACTGTGGGTAGCATGTCCTATTTTGAACTCACCCCAGAAGGAGAACTAGTCCTCTTTGATTCAGTACAGGGAGTAGTAGTATGGACCAGTGGAACTGCCAACCAATCTGTAGTTTCGGCTACCTTTCGTGGCAATGGCAATCTTGAGCTCATAAACAGAGAGCAACATGTTGTTTGGCAGGGTTTTGATACTCCATCTGATACACTGCTCCCAGGGCAGAGTTTATCTGTGCATCAAAATCTCCGAGCTGCCAGCAAGCAAACCACGTCTAGTTACTACAGTCTCTATTTGAATGGCTCGGGACAGCTACATCTTCGATGGGAAAGTAATATTACATATTGGACAAGTGACAACCCTTCTATTGCAAATCTGACTGCTTGTCTCACAACCACTGGATCCCTGCAACTTCAAGACCAAAGTTCAAAACCTGTTTGGTCAGTGTTTGGTGATGACCACAATGAATCAGTGAACTATAGGTTTCTTAGGCTTGATCTGGATGGCAATCTGCGCATTTATTCATGGATAGAAACATTACAGTCTTGGAGATCAGTATGGCAAGCTGTGGAGAATCAGTGCAAGGTGTTTGCGACTTGTGGTCAACGTGGTATGTGTTTCTTAAATGCTTCAGGTTCTGCTGATTGCAAGTGCCCATTTGAGTTAGCTGACCCTAACAAATGTTTGGTTCCATATGATGAGGCATGTGCATCTAACATCAATATGCTTACATATGAGAAAACATTTCTATATGGAATTTACCCACCTGAAGATTCAATTACCATAAGTAGTTTGCAGCATTGCAAACAATTGTGTTTGAATGACCCACAATGTACAGTTGCAACCTTTTCCAATGATGGAAGTGCTCAATGCTCAATAAAGAAAACTAAGTACATCACTGGTTATGCAGATCCATCTCTAACCTCAATATCTTTTGTTAAGAGATGTTCGGGTCCATTAGCCGTGAATCCTGGTCCTGTTAATTCACCCCCTCCCAAGCAGCCTCCAGCACTTTGTGTTCCTTGTTTGATAGGAGCAGCCTCTGCCACTTTTTTCTTCTTTGCCATCATACAGCTGGGAGTTGGTTTCTGGATCTGCAGAAGAAGAAACATCACTAGGAAAGAAGCTACTTTAGCTTTGACATGCCCCAACTCAAAGGGTTTGTTGTTGTTGTCCTTCTCAGAGATAAAGAGCCTTACTGGGGATTTCAAGAACCAAATTGGTCCAAACATGTTCAAGGGTGCAATACAGAACAATCACTTGGTTGCAGTTAAGAATCTGAATACAAGCATAGAAGAAAGGAGGTTCAGGAGCGCTGTAACAAAGATAGGAAGCATCCATCACAAGAACGTAGTGAAGCTGGAGGGCTATTGTTGTGAGTTCAATCACAGATTCTTGGTGTACGAGTATGTCAAGAATGGTTCTCTAGATAAGTTCTTGGGCAATTCATCTCTTTGCAGGAGGCTAACTTGGAAAAAGAGACTTGAGATATGCTCAGGTGTGGCAAAATCCATTTGCTATTTGCACACCGAGTGCCGGGAATTCCTTAGCCATGGCAATCTGAAGTGTGCAAATGTCTTACTGGACGAAAACTTGGAGGCCAAGGTAACTGAATATGGGTTTGCAAGAGTAGATGGTGAAGCATCATTTTGTGGTTCTTCAGCTGAGAAAGATGTGGAGGATTTTGGCAAGTTGGCACTAACTCTGTTATCTGGGCAACAAGACACCGAGGGTCTTTGCCAGTGGGCATATGAACAGTGGATAGAAGGACGATCCAACCACGTGGTTGATAAAAGAGTTGACGGTGGAATCGATTCAGAGGAGCTAGAACGTGCATTAAGAATAATATTCTGGTGTCTTCAAATGGATGAACGGAGGAGGCCTTCGATGGGGGAGGTAGCAAGAGTGCTGGATGGTGGTATACCGAATGTTGATCTCCCACCACCTCCTTTCGCTGTCCAGAGGCCTTTGCCAGAAGATGATGATACTTGAAAAGTATGATTCAGAATCAGTAGTGTGGATGCCTGATGAACTTGTTTGAGTTTATTCTCATTAACTGTTGTTGTTTTGCACCCTCCTTTTCCCTTTTATTTAATGTGTATAGTAGATTTTAGGACTAACATGTAGATGACAAATGGAAACGGCCATGCCCATTATTTTTGGTCCCTGGCCTTAACTTTATATGGGGCGGTGACTGTAAACTGAACTGTGAACACCACGATGTATTTTCAGGTTTTGTTGCAAGTTAAATCTCTCCATTTGAGCACATACCGTCCAATGATTTCTTGTATTCTCGTTTTGTGTATTGCATTATGTTTGAATTTCATTAGGAGAGGTGCCTAAAATATTTAGTGTCTAACCTGTGACTTGAACAGTATTGACTTAGGAAGATACTGTAATAAAAAGAAAAGAAAAGAAAGTTCTATTTTTCAACCTGTTCATGGTCATACGGTTCCAGCTTCCAGGCTTTCTGATCAACGTTCAACCTGCTATTTTGGATTCATTCATGCCACCTGCATTAATATTCCTGGATTGATTCATGATGTGGTGGTGGTTTCGCGTAAGAATAAAAGATATTTTCCCAAAAAAAAAAAAAAAATACTCAAGCCTCTGTTTATTTACTGATTAGATGTTATGTGGATATATTTTCTAGTGGCTGGTACAGTGCCAGATTCTGCCTTTTGGACCAAGCAAAGCGTTGGAGATTTTTTTTCATATTGAGAAAATATTTTAAAAATTAACGGGAAGCTCGTGGCTGAACAGTACGAAGAAGCAGATTTTGCAGAATCGTTGCAAAGCAAATCCCACTTTTTATTTTAATAAAAGATTAATATGCATTAACACACAAACAAAACGAGTACATAAAAAAAGTGGGATCCGTATGTTATAGAAAATATGAGAAGCGAATCACATTAATTGGAAATATCTTGTTTTTATCAGAACTTGAGTGCGGGGTACTTGTTTGGCTTTAGCGGAAACACTTTGAAATATATTAAAATAATTTTTATCGTAAATCACTAAACAACAAGCCCGTCTAGCTCAGTTGGTAGAGCGCAAGGCTCTTAACCTTGTGGTCGTGGGTTCGAGCCCCACGGTGGGCGCTTTTTTCCCTTTTTCATTAAATTTTACTTTTATGCCTTTTTTTCCTCGCCAAAAATACTTTCCCTTTCTAGTGGCCCAAGTGAGATGCCTGCTTGGAACCATGGGCCCAAATGATAATAAACACGCACATAAGAGAAGTTACTTTTCAAAAACAAAAATGGAGAGAACATTTTTCGTTGTTAGATGGGAACAGGGATGCATCTGGGCCTCTAGTTCCAAGGGCCTCTGAATATTTGATTATGAAAAAAATAATGTATATTTAGTATTACTGACGATCAAAAGAAAAAAAAGTATTACTGACGATCCCTTTTTTAGATCCATCAATTCTTATTTATTAATTTTGAAACGTAAACAATCCCAAACGCTCCTTTTTTTTTATTTTTTATTTAAGAAGATTAAAGTGCCTTGTTCTATCATTTTTTCCGTTTAACTGATTTAAACAGTTCAATAACATATACGTAAGCTTTCTTACTAAAAAAACCTCTATAATCCCCACTCACTTCACATAAAAAAGTCAAACGTTAATTAATTTTTTTTAAAAAAAAATCATTCGTATTTACAATTTGAGGGGAGTTAGCTTTAATACCCTTTTTATTTCCAGAAAAAAAAAAACTAAATTTAAGGTGGGAAAATGACGTTTGAAAAATTACAGGCAGGGTCCTATCTGCAAAATGTTTCAGTGAAATATATATTTGAGTAAATATCATTTCGGGTATAAAAAACACGGACCCCATTTTAGTTCCTGATAAAAAAAAAGTCATTTTTAGTCCATAAAAAGGACGAATAATGGTCGATTGGTGGACATTTTAATCCCTCACAAATTTCCAAAATGTTCTTTTTAGTCCCATAAAAAGGACGAATAATTGTCGGTTTTTTTGTCAGAGACCAAAATGGGGTCCGTGTTTTTTGTCAGGGACCAAAAAATATATCTACTCTATATATTTTTTGCCTGTTAAGATAAGAACTAGTACCCTTAATCTAAGACAATTTAAGCAGCACACGAATGGCACGTGATTGGAAGGAAGAATGCATCCATATATACAAAGATAAGATAGTACGTCAATTAGGTAATTTCCCTTTTCATTTTAGAATGTATTAGGTAAATGTAATTTAGGTTTTAATTTGGTGATGCAACGAAGATCACAAGTTTGAACCTTAAAGATATGGTTATCTATCATGGCCACATATAGACAATTGCAGGCTGCCAAAGGGTCCCTACTTGCCAAATTAATTATATTTGGTTTTGACCAACTAAAGCCTTTAATATAAAATTATTTTATATTCTGAAAAATATCAGAAAGACATAGATAATCATTCATTTATGTATTATAATTTTCATCAGGTCAATTACTGGTGGAATCAAATCATATCTTTAGTATTAGTAATAAATATTATTTTCTGAAGGAAGGAAAAAAAACAAATCATCACCATCCAGCATTTTATAAAATATGATACTCAATACTTATTATTTAGGCCAAAATAGATATGTATTTTTTTAATACATTAAGTTTCAGTTTAGTTCCTTAAATTTATAACATATATTTTCAATATTTTAATGTTAGTACTATAATTAGAGTTTTAGTTTCATTAGCGGAAAATATCAAAAATACATACTAGCTCCATGGTTACAATATTATAATGCTGAGAAAACATACTTAGAACTCAATTATTCAATATAATATTTTTATATTTTAAAAGGGAAGTTGTTAATGTTGATGAAGTTTAGAATATAGACTGCATCTTCATTAGGACTCAGGTTACAAAATTTAAATTAAAAATTAATATATCAATATATACTTAATTGTAGTAAAACTATAAAAGTATAAAACAACTAAAAATATTTTTTATAAGCTTGAGAAACTAAATCAAACTTTAATGTGAATGGGATCAAAGTATACTTAATTTATTACTATTTAATACATAGATTAGTTTACTAAAATAAAATATCTCTCTATCCTGATCTGATCTTCCACCTGAAAAGACTACAATAGTTAAAAGGAAAGCTCATCTTTCTCCTCTCCGTCTAGTCTCAGCTCTCTCTCTCTCTCCCCCTCCACATCGTTGCTTTATAAATAATCTATTCAGTAAGTAGGGTAAGGCTTATAATACAACCTGGAGCAAAAAGGCGAGAGTTCTCATATCATATGCAAGCATTTTAAAGGCGTTTATTTCTTATAGGAGTATATAGGATTTGGTAGAGAGAGCTGAGTATAAAATTTGATAATCTTCAAGTTAGTGGTAGCAGTTGCTGCTGTATTAGTGTTTTCCGTTTTGGATTTACGTGCGACAACGTAGAAGCCGAAAGCTTTTCAAACCTCCCCCGGCCCTCATCATCGATCAGCATGAAAATTCTTTGATGCTTCATCAGATGTATTTCACTGCTAACACAGAAGATTTTCATCTTAACTACTAATCTTATTGCGATGGCGCCATCTTCTGCAAAGGCTCAAATCATCAATAAATGCCAGAAGGTTGATCAGAGAAAGATGAAGAAGACGAAGAAGAAGAAGCAAGAATCAGTTATGACAAGAAGTACTCCTCCAAAGACGCATCATGAACTTGCAGGTGACGATCATCACAACAATATGAAGAAAGAAGAAGAAGATGATAATATATGTGCAAGTGATGGTGGGTGTTGTACTCCAAAGGCAGAGAGATTCAAAATACCAGAGATAGTATCATGCCCACCTGCTCCAAAGAAGACAAGGGTATTCCAAAACTACTCTTCCATTAGATCCCCAATCGCGTTTTTCTCTTCCCCTGATATTGACTTATTCTTTTCTTCTCTTAGAAATTAATGTATCAGCCTGAGCTCTGAGATACACTATGTATCCCACGTAGACTCTTAAATTTCAGTTCAGTTCATCTCAGCTCAGTGCAGTTTAGTTCACTATGCTTATAGACTATAGCTACTTTAATTTGTACTCAAGTAATTATATATTTAAGAGTGCAGCAGATATATATATGTTTACCCTAATAATTAGTTGCAAACTCTTCTCTAACTGTTTGATTCTTAATTATTATCTTCGGTTTGATTCACTTGTTGCCTGCTGCTATATATATGTGTTGCAGATATAGATCAAGCTTTGATTAGGAAATATGAGGTTTTCATCATCTAATTAATTAATTTTGAATGTCAAAGAAAGTGGTTAAAGTGGCTCGATCATGATCAATATATAAGATCCTCAAAAAGGTTAAAGTGGTTCAAAATATTGAAGCCAAATGAATCGGACTTCTGGTAGAGAAGGTCGGAGAGGGAATTATGAAACTATAAAAGGAGGCAAACTTTTTTGAAACGAACGAAGCTTTTGAATATTCCTTGTTCCCTGCAGCTTTAATCCCTAATAATGCTTCTTGCTTCCTTTTTTGTCATCGACAAACTCATCTTTAATCTGCCAAAAAAACTCTTCTTTCTCATCTTCCAATCGATTCTTTTTCAAGTACTGATCAGAAGAACACAGACCACTTTACACGATATTAAAGTAACATACATGACTTAATTAACAAATGTGAATATGAATGGTTAAGATCGATGAAACAAAGCTGGGCTGTATGGTTATCATCATTGAAGATCACTCTTATCTTTTACGCTACCCAGAAAGGAATTAATGGAAATTCCAAAAAAGTACAGTGATCACAGTATGAGAATCCAATGATATATGATTTGTAGGTTATCAGGGGAGAGAGAATAATACATGCATGGAAGGGTTTAATTATTATAAAGATGAGATTGAAAGTGTCCTTTAAAACGAAACATACACGCAGGTAGGGATTGACAACAAATAAAGGCACATGGATAAGGAGAATCCGATGAAGCTATGCTCTTTAATTTGTTCTTATTTTTTTAAATTTTATCCCATGGACGCACGTAAGGGGAATCTATATATATCGATCTCCATTTCCTCGTGAAATTTTTAATTCCTTTGCTATTTATTAATTGAGAGCTTCTCCAGAATAAACAAGAAAACAAATTGCCTCTCAATTTGGTGTCGGCCACATTTTATATTTTTTTTCCTGATTTATATATATTACTGTTAAAAATCAAGTACGTAGCTAGGTTCAATGTTCCTATCATCAGATTTTTATTGTCGCCCCCAATAAAATTCAAAATAATCTCCTTTGTATGTGCATTTCAAAAGCAGTTTCTGCCCCATATGATAATTACCAATCAAGTAAGGAGAAAAAAAAACTAAATTATAAAAAATTTCCCTTAGCTTTATCTCTCATGTAAATAACCTTCATATATAACATCTACAACTTTACAATAAAATCTCCTAAAGTTTGAAGTCTATGTGGGTAACATTGGAGTATCAATTTTAAACCCTCGTTTTTCGATAGAGAACAATCTTATAGCCTCTAAACATTTTTTTTATGCATATGTAATTCTCTCAAACTTTGATCTCTATGTTGGAATATTTAATTCTGTATTCAATATTCCGTTATTTCTATTTATGGCCCACATTATTGCCGGTTTTGTAACCGTCCATTAATACCGTAACGGCCTAATTAATACGCAATAAGTGCGTATTGAATTCGTTTCCTTTTTTAGCTCTGCGATGGTCAGAGGGGAAACGAACGGTGAAATTTTGTCTGGTCCCCTGAACCTGCTCTGACCTTGAGGAAAGCACACCATCTGCAGTTTCAGAGAGAAGGATCGAAGGGCCGAGACTCGGAGTCCGTGCACCGCTTGCTTGGCGTGGATTTGTTCTGTTTGGAGACTCGGAGTTTGTCCTGTTTGCTTCGGAGACAAATCAATGGCGGGAGGTATTTGTGATCTCTTACTTGCTTTTCCGCATTGATCTATATGTTAATCTGTGTTTAACATGTTTAGATCGTTAAAGTATTCTAACATTTGGTATCAGAGCATCAGTTAATTTGCCTCTGCCTTGATTTTCTCTGAATTGGTTTTCATGAGAAAGAAGAGAAGTTTTTAATCTGGATTTTCTGGAAATAATTTTCCTAGCCTTTATTCTCTAAAATCAATATATTTGCTAATTGATTTTTCGATCTGTGATTTTTCCTTTTGATTTGGGATCTGGGCCTCCTAAATATATGGTTATGATCTGGATTTTGTTTGATTATTCATGAACACCGCTTGTCGGAAATTGAAGTTTTTGATATGATCTTCGATTTCGATTGAGTGATTATATTGAGCATATTGTTCGGATCATTATTAATTTTTGGTGATTATTTTTCCGTCACTATGTACCGTCCTTCGAACTTCTCGATCGCCTGAGACGCCGTGAAATATGGACGACAACAAAGATCGAGATCGCCGGAAAATGGATCTAGAGCACTATGTTTCCTGCACTGTGTTTCAGTCACGTTGGCGTCTCGAGATCATGGCAAGCAGCAGATCCTTCCCGGTCGCATTCGGATTTGGCGACTGGAGGTGCCGGTAAAGAGACCAGGAGTCGTCGAAAAAGGCGATCTGCATCTGCAGATCGGGCGATGAAACTGGGTCACTGGAACAGGGTCATAGGGATCCGGTTTTGAGGAGGAAGAAGCGAAAAAAAAAAAAAAAATCCAGAAACGGTCCAACAGGTTTCAAACAAAGGACCCATGCGTGTTGAGTGCGCCAGTTGTGCCATGGAAAATATAAACTATTAATAAATTTTGATGATTTATTATTTAGTTACAAAATTTCATAAACTGCCAAAAGTGGGTTTTTGAATTTAAGACGTGTGGGACCGTGGAAAAACATGAAAGTTGACGTTTTGCCATCTGCAAAATAAATCATTATTAAGTTTAAATGATTTATTAATGTCAAATGTGGACATTTGTTATATTTAAAACATTTCCTATTTGGAAATGACAAAATTGTTCTTCGAACCTAAGATCTGTGGGTGCGTGGTTACGCACACATATATGGCGAGAGATGAATCATTATTGGTTTAAATGATTTATTAATTGATAAGCAAAATTTTCGAATGTCAAAAGTGATATTCAAGGCAATGCCCTTCCGATTAATATCTTAATTTGGAATCTTAAACCACCGGGCCAATTGTTCAAATGTGGAGAGCAATTATTCGGGCATTTAAATCTTTTATTTCCTTCTAGGAAAATTTCTTAATGGGGAATATATTTTCTTGGCAACTGTTTTATGTGGAATATATTTTCTTATATCAAGCTGAATTGTCTAAATTGAGAAAAGTTAATTTTGGCAACTTTCACATTTTGGAAACTTTTGAAAAATTATTACTATTATTCTTGAGTTATTTAATTGTCTAAATATTTAGAAAAATTAACTTTAGACAATTATATATCTTTTCAAATTGTTGAAGCCAAATTTGAGTTGAATTATGCCAAAATTAATTCTTTAAACAATATTTGGATACATAAAACAGTGGGAGGATTTTTGTTTTAATTTGATTATTTAGTTAATCAATTAATCCCTCCATCTCGCAAAATGAATCATTATTACGTTTAAATGATTTATTAATATCAAATGGCATTTGAATATTTTTGGGTGGGGCCAACCACATTGGACTCCATAATGTGTATGCTTTAATGGTTGGCATTTTCGTCGGGCCAAAATTTCGAGTTGCAAAATCATTATTTCTATCATTCATTAAGCATCCGTTTGAAAACCTTGTGATTTAATATTTTGGATTGATTTTATCATGTTTTGGGCTTTGGAATGATTGAAAGAAATTTGTGCTTTGCGCTTTGAAATAATAATCTACAGAATTGAATTGTGGGTTAAATAATTTGCAAATTGTTTGCTAAATAAAGATTATAATCTTCATAAACTTTTGTTTTATGTATAATTCTGATTATATCACATTTAATTGTTTAAATTAAGAAAAGTTAATTTTGGCAACTTTTACAATTGTTCTGAGTTATTTAATTGTCTAAATATTTCAGAAAATTAACTTTAGACAATTAAATATCTTTTTCAAATTGTTGAAGCCAACTTTGAGTTGAATTTTGTCAAAATTAATTCTTTAAACAATATTTGGATACATAAAACAGTGGGAGTATTTTTCCTTTCAATTTGATTATAATCCCTCCATTAAGATGTGCATATATATTGGATTTATTGCACAAAATAGTGGGAGAATTTTTCACAGATGATTATTTAATCACATTTATTTGATTAGATTGATCAATTAAATTCTCATTAAAGATTTGTGCATATTTGGAATCTAAATGCACAAGATTAATATTGGTAACATTAATTTCATCAAAGTGGGAGGATTTTATTTAGTCACTTATGTTGATTAAATTAATTAGTCACTTATGTTGATTAAATTAATTAATCAAAATTCCTATAGATATCATATGTACAATTAATATACACAATGGTATGATGTCCTTGTGATGAGTATGTAGAATCAAGGAGTAGCCAAAACATCCTCACTAGGCACATACACTCTATTTTGTTCTAATGAACAAAATTCATCACACAATGATTTAAAGACATCCATTGTAGTTGAATATGTGGTTATAATTAATCTTTGCCCACAGTAGATAATTATGATCATAGTTTTTAATTAGGGTGGAATGGAATGGCATTATATTTTCTAAGTAGCCCACAGCATTAGGGGATATAACTGCATTCTAGTTTCATCAATTTGAGATAAATTCATGCTATGCTAATGTCTTTACCCACAGGTAGACTTTAGTGATACGAATTTTTTAACTATATGATTAATTAATATCAAATTATATTCTTAATGTACCCGCAAGAATTAAGAATAAGGAAATAATTTGATATTTTTATCATAAAGTTATATGTATGGATCTAATTGAATTATAACTTTAGCCCACAGGCAAGTTGTATGTCAGTAGATTTATATTTTTAAAGCATGATTTACATTGGTAAAACATGATATGGTTTATTAGTCTTAAATTTTTGTTATAAGCATGTATGTTCAATATTACACAATCATACAACCTACGAATTTTCTCTGATATGAAATGTGGCATTCCCGAATTGAGGGGTGATAACTATAAAGTATCATTATTTGGGGTGGATGGACATTGGTTATGCTATTAGGAAAGATGAACCACTTTCTATCACTGAGACCAACACTCCGGATGAGATTGATCTCGTATGAAAGGTGGGAGAGATCTAATCACCTCTCGCCTATGTTCATAAAGACCTCAATCTCTGTTGGCATTCATGGTTCTGTCAAACTACATAACAAGATTAGGCCACTTCAAGGTTATTGATGAACAACTTCGACTTCGATAAGGCATTTGTCGGCACCCCAATTATGAAGTTTTCATTCTTGAGACTCACTATAGTAAAAGATGTGTGTAAGCACATCATAAATATGAGGGACATTGCACTCAACTAAAATCATTAGAGGTTGATATGTCGATTCCTTTTCTCGTACACTATATTCGAACACTCTTCCACACCATATAGACCCTTTAGGATATCCCGCAACACACATAAGAACAAATGGTCAATTAATGAACTTTTGACCATGTGTGCTCGGGAGCGAGGAAGGCTGAAAACGCAAATGGGAGAATTTCTTGAATATGACTTGATTAGTGGGAGTGATCAATTCAGAAACCTTGTTTCTGAAAAACATTTTCAAATAATCGACCTTCCATTTCGAGCTGCAGATTGGTTGTTAACAATGTTCATTCAGTTTAATTGAATATTGTACAACCAGTCATTCAAGATACACAACCTGCTGAGATTGACCCAGAAGATCGAGTTGTTGATGAGGAACAATAAGAAATTGTTGAGTAACTAGTTGAACAACAAGTTCCTCAAGAAGATAATGCAACAACATTAGGGAGATCTACTGGAACAAGAAGATCAGGATAACAAGTGAATATATTGTGGAATCGACTATAATGTAGAAGCTGAAAATGATCCTGGAACGTTTCACAAGCCATGAACTGTAGAGAGTCAAGATCATGGTATGATGCTATGAATGATGCGACGAATTCTAAGGCATCTAACAAAGTCTAGAATCGACTACAAGGAGACATTCTCTCCTATATCTACGAAAGATTCTCTTCGCATCATTCTAGCATTGGTTGCACATTTTGTCTATGAGCTGCAACAAATGGATGTGAAATCGACCTTTCTCAATGGAGAACTAGAGGAAGAGGTTTACATGAAACAACCAGAAGGATTTTCCTCTAGAGATGGTGAGCATTTGGTGTGCAAGCTCAAGAAATCCATATATGGATTGAAACAAGCTTCCCGTCAATGGTATTTAAAGTTTCATGATGTTATCTCTTCATTTGGTTTTGTAGAGAACATTATGGATGAATGTATATACCGAAAGTTAGTGGGAGCAAGATTTGTTTTCTTATTCTATATGTGGATGATATTTTGCTTGCAACCAATGATAGTGATTTACTATATGAGGTGAAGCAATTCCTTTCTGAAAAACTTCGACATAAAGGATATGGGAGTTGTATCTTACGCCACTGGTATTAAGATATATAGAGACAGACATTAAGTATTCTAGGTTTGTCTCAAGACACCTATATCAACAAAGTTTTGGAAAGATTTTGGATGAGATATTGTTCACCAGTGCCGAAAGAATGACTTTGAGCGGGAACAAATGAAAAACAAATCCTTATGCTTCAACAGTAAGTAGCCTTATGTATGCTCATGTCTGACGAGACCTGACATTGCATTTGCTGTTGGAATGCTGGGGAGATATCAGAGTAATCCAGGTATGGACCACTGGAAAGCTGCAAAGAAAGTATTGAGATACCTTCAAGGGTCTTAAGATTACACGCTTAAATACAAACGAACTCATATGGAAGAGACTGGTTACTCCGCTTCTTGATGATTGATGATCCTTTAACTAAAGGCATGCCTACATTGAAATTTCAGGATCATGCAGAAAGAATGGGACTTGGTTCCCTTATGTGATTTTCGTTGTAAGAACGATGTTATTTATGAAACTCTATTTGTGATGTTTTTCTCATTTCGATTGCGCATACATTTATTTGTTTAAATTTGAGGAACATCATTGAGTTTGGACCAAGAATAAACGTAGGGTTTATTCATTAAGTTACTTGGGCATGGGAAACATAATGCACCGTGATACATGGAAGATATTACTCGCTTTAAGAGGACCTATCGCTATGATCCATGCATTTTGTTTCTCAGAGGTATATACTGAAGTATGTGGACCAAGTGGGAGAATGTTGGAATATTTAATTCTGTATTCAATATTCCGTTATTTCTATTTATGGCCCACATTATTGCCGGTTTTGTAACCGTCCATTAATACCGTAACGGCCTAATTAATACGCAATAAGTGCGTATTGAATTCGTTTCCTTTTTTAGCTCGCGATGGTCAGAGGGGAAACGAACGGTGAAATTTTGTCTGGTCCCCTGAACCTGCTCTGACCTTGAGGAAAGCACACCATCTGCAGTTTCAGAGAGAAGGATCAGAAGGGCTGAGACTCGGAGTCTGTACCTGCTTGCTGGCGTGGATTCGTTCCTGTTTGGAGACTCGGAGTTTGTCCTGTTTGCTTCTGGAGACAAATCAATGGCGGGAGGTATTTGTGATCTCTTACTTCAGTTTTCCGCATTGATCTATATGTTAATCTGTGTTTAACATGTTTAGATCGTTAAAGTATTCTAACACTCTATTCAAATAAATCCCTAAACTTTAAGGGTGTATATGTTTGGATTAGCAGTGGTAGAAGTGAATTTTTTTTTATTCCAAAACTAACGTTTGTAAACGTACGATAGAGTAAAAGTTAAATGGTGTAATGTGATTTATGTTTATATATATTAGCCTTTAAAAAAGGTGGCCCCCAATATTTTTGCTTTGTGAGATAATTAATTTCTTCTCTTTTCATGATAGAACTTCTTTTCTCTCTATGGTGGAAAAGCCAGAAGCATGATATTTTGACTTATCGCCAAAAACAATTTTTTCTTCAAACGTTCAATTGAACAAAAAAAACTGATTCAAACATCACAAAAAGCTAGAAAGTGAGTTATGGATGTTCGAATATAATGCACGTTTGATCCTTTAAACATGATCTCAAACATGCACGTTTGGTCTCAAACATACCCTAATTAGTCTAATGAACAACCTAGTAGTACATTAGTTATATGTTTGTAAAAATATATAAGTTTAATGAGGCTTAATTACTTCAAAATTTCAAATGTTAGGAAAGTTTTGGTGTTAAAATTTGAATGCCATGTCAAACCACAAAAAAATGATTCAGAAAAAATTGGGAGGATAAATAATCATGGGGTGTGGTTAAACAGGCTTAAAGGCCTATAGTCGTGGAACGTAAATTACGTTGTAAATGGGCCTTTCTTTAAAGTAGTATAATGCCATGATGCAAATCACCAACTATTTATATCAAAATAAAAAATCACGAACCAATGTGAGTTGGCTTAGATGGTAAGGGATCCAGGATTAGGCCCTTGGGTCGTGGGTTCGATCCCCTCTGCCGTCGCTGGGACTCCTTTGGTAGGCGATCTCGTAAGTCCCGCAAGTGCTCATAGAGCCGGGGCCGTGCCCCGCCTTGGTGGGGGCGATGCCGAACCCTCCAAAACTTTTCTTTAGCAAAAAAAAAAAAAAAAAATCACGAACTATCAGTTCAAGTTGTTAAAATATACCCAAAAATCCTGACACAATAACGGTTGGATCCCTTAAATATGATGTTTTGAGAACAAAACTATGTTATAGATTTTTTTTTTCTTTTTTTTTTTTGGTATAAAAAAGTTTAGGTGGGGGTAGACACCGGTATCCCATTAGGGTCAGGACATGCATCTAGACTCAAAGAGCATTTATAGAAGTATTTACAGATCGCCCACCAATAAGGCCCTCACGTTAACCAGCGGGTATCGAACCTCCTCCTTTTTAAGGTGAAGACCGACGACACCTTAGCTAACTGTGTCATTTCTCATTGACTATGTTATAGAAAATGCTTTGTTAGAAGAAACAAAACCCCACTTAGTGACCTCTATGTATCAAGGAGGTTAGTTTATAGTACCCGTTACCCCAAAAAATGTTGTTAAAATATGATAAATATTAAATCATATGAACTCTCACACGCACACTATTTTAATTGAAAAACTTGATAACAAAATGTGTGTGTGTAATATTTCAACTCTCGATATACTACTCTGGTCCTATTTATAAGTCTCATTTGGTCAAAAAATTTGGTCCTATTTATGAGTCCTCTTTTAGGTAATAAATGAGATTGTGACAATTTTGCCCATATCAATTATACCAATGAAAATAGAGAGAGAAGAAAAAGTTGAAAGATACTCATTCATAAATGAGGGCAAAGTTGAAAATTTACCTCACAATCATTGAGCTAACTAACTCTCCTTGGTATATGTGTTTTGGTCAAAAGGGACTTATAAATAGGACCAAAGTGGTATAAAACAGTTGGATCATGTCTATCCACGTCTGCTGGTTAGGTAAGTTTGATTTCAGCGGCCGGTAATCAGTATTTATTGCTGAGAAAGTATCATAAACGACTAAAAAAGAAAAGAAAGTATCATAAACAAACAAACAAAAGTCCATCAAAAAGCTGGTCGGAAATGAAAATTTGTTTTTTTAGTGTTTGGGATAGCTTCACACGATGAGCTTTAAGATCTAAAGCTACTTTTTTTTTTGAAGCCACATCTTCTTGTTTTTATCCCATCACTAAAAGATCATCGTTATCCTAAACACAAATCACATCAAAAAAAGCTCATTAAAAAAAAATTCATTAGATGCAAAAACCACTTTTATCACTGCTATCCCAAAAAAATTTATTACTTTTTATAAGATAGGATTTTTTGACATGTCATATTCTTTTTTTAAGATAGAATTAAGGAATGTCTGAAAATATTTTTTTGTAAACTATATTCTATTTAATATTTTAATTCTCATGTTTGATTAGAACACCCAACATTGTTACTTTTATTTTTTCCCTAAAAATTAATCCCTTGCCCACCCTAGCTAAATGAAAAATAAAAATAAAAAATTGCTCCCACGTGTTTGTTTTGTACTGGTATGTTTTATTTATTTATTTATTTTTATTGTTTAAAGCCCAATTTAAGTTAATATTGGGTCTGAATTATTACAGAAAAGATAGAAAGCTATGATATCCGTGTCTATTGAATGTTATTGTGGAGAGAGCATTAAGAAGGTTAGATTGGAAAAAGATGATGAATTTAAAAAATTACGACATACACCCTCCAGTCCTAATTAAAAGAATTTTTTGTAGAAATTAAAGAAGCTAATTAAATTACTTTAGAGTATTTTTATTTTTAATTTTTTCTTTAAATTAAATAATTTGACTAATAAATTAATATATAATCTAAAGATACACAACATATAAAATGATTAAGTAACTTATTTAACTTCTTTAATTTCTCTAAATTTTTTTTATTAAATCTTATAATTAAGACCTAATAGTGGTAAAATATAAAATTTGATTTGTTTGAAGAAAAACTTTCATTTTCAGGGAGACCAGCGGGGAGGGACACGTGAAAGGCCTCCTACATTTTAGGCGTTTGTCTCCGCACACGTGGCTACCCCCGTCCCCATCATGCTCATCATGCTCATCCCCCACCTGTCTTAGTCCTTCTCAAAACCTCACTCCCCACGTCACCCTCCCCCCATCAAATTTACGACTATTTTATAAAGCCTTCATTTATCTGATTTTTAAAATCAGGCTCTTATATTTTATTTTTTGACAAAAAGCATTTAAATTCCACTTTAACTTCTAATATTGAGAAAAAAGATCATTAAAACTTTATTAAAAAAAATATAGAGCGGTGAGAATTTAGATTTTTTAGATTTGGGCTTAAAGACCAAAATATCTTTTTTTAAAGATATTGTAATGTATGTAAAAGTGACATCTTAGAAAATATGAAAAAATCATATTCTCACCCCTTATTTTTTTTGTCCAATAGAAGTTTTAAAGATATTTTCTGAGTTTTGGAAATTGAGGTGATATTTAAATATTTTATGATTATTTTTTGTAACGATAATAATAATAATAACCAGATTTATCGCGAGAAAGGACAAAAAAGGATTATTCATTTCATGATTCTCTACACTCCACACAGCCCAGTGTGTGGTGTCTACTCCAGCTCCTCGTACTCCTTCTATACAGCGTCCCTTTCTCTCTATCGTTGATTGAATCACTCATCCTTCTCTGCAAAAACATTACATGAAGCCGCAATTTCAGTATCAACCCCTCACTCACACATAAAACAGTAAGCTCCTATCTTCTCTTTTAATTTGCTCTCAGTAATTGGCTGATTTCGTAACACCACCTTTCGCTTATGCATCATGCGTTTCTTCCCCTGTATTTTTGGCCATTTCTTTAATTGGATCGCCTTGTCATGTAGCAACATCACAAATGATCCTAATGCCTTGGGTTTTTCAACAAGTAATTTGGCTTGATAATACCTCGATGGACTCTGTTTATAGTGGTTACTTTCTTCACGTTCAATATTATAGTGCTCGCGGGTGCGTGTATTTCTCTTTTTGGCTAACCTGGATTTTATAAAGATTCAGGATAACCAGTAATTCATAATAATGGTGATCCCACTTTCTAATTATGGAAATAAGCATTCATGCATGAATCTTAAGATGATGATGGCGGCTTATAGGACGCAAAGTTTCTACATGTCTGTTTAATCTCCAGTGCGTTAATTGGGTTGCTTCGACAATAATTATTGGATCGAATCAGTTTCTTTCCATCAAGCAACAAGACTAAACTTCTTGGGGTGCCAATTTTTAATCATAACTCACTGGTTTATAGCTGCTGTGTCCGGATTTGTTCAGGGAAAAAGCAAGTTAATTTTTAGGGCGTGTCACGTGTTAATTATTCTTAAAAGTAGATGATGTGATCGCTAAGTTTGATATGTTTCTACCTGCACAGTTGAGCAGTAACTTGATTTATACTGAAGCATGCAACAAAAACTGGACCACACTGCAAAGCGTTCTGAGTCAGATATATGCAACAATAAACTATATGGTACCTACTCTCAAGCTTGGTGGCATGACACAGGGCATGATGCCTTGTCTAAAGAGATGGCAGGGGAAGTCAAAATGAATTATTTTGTGCCTCAAGACTTGGATGCTAGTTTTGGGAACCTGACCAGTAATTCACAATCTGTGACTCTTCTGGCTGAAGGGAGGGAAACTGGCAAAGAGAAAGGCACTTTTTCCTGTTTCCTTTATTCTCTTCTTACTAAGTGCTAATATGATAAGTGCCAATCTAAAGTCATTTGACCTTCTCTGCTCAGTTACTTGTGTTAGGAATAGGATTTGTTTTATGTGGGAAAGAAGGTATTGATTGCTTTGGTGGGCAGTGTACACTATCACAAATATGACATACACATGCTTTTAGGGAGAGCTACTTGATTAAATGCTGTCCAAAATATTGATCATGAAGATTTAGATATATGTGTTTAATTATTCTTGGATTTCATGCTACAGTCTACGGATAAAATTGCAATGCAAATCTTTTGCATACATGCTTCATAAATGACATTTTGAGTGAGAAGACTGGAGTCGTTAGAGTTTCATGCAGTAGTTTTCATGTTTACTTGCTTCTATTTAGATTTACAATAGCTCAAATGTTCGAACTCAAGTTAGTGAGAATAACCTGCTCGTTCATTTTCATCTGTTCATTTGTGTTTTTTTTTTAATTGGGAGAAATTGTACTATATAGAAGAGAGAGTACTATAAGAGAGGAGTAAGCTATTCTCTTAAACAACAAAAACAAGAAAGAAAATAATGAATGAGAGTCACAGACGTAGAAGAGCTACTAGCACCACCTGCATTTGGTAGGGAGCCTCTATTAAATAAACCATGGGAGGAGCACCAAATAAAAGCCCCAAAAACTATCTTTAACCATAAGAGCTTCCAAGAACTGGAATTGTCCTTGAAAATTAAGCGTTATGCACCATCTAAGCAAACTTCTAATTTGACTTAAAATGGATGGTTATTTTTTTCCCACTTGTGATGTTTCTCTCCTTTGACTTCCGGCAATCTCCTCATAGGTATATTGTTTCTTCTTTTTTGGGCCTGTTTGGGTTGGCAGTAGGAGCAGTGTCTTAAAAGCTATCTAACTTTAAAAAAGGCTCGGTAGGAAAAAAGTCAAGTTATAGATAATGATTTGTGTTTGGATTGATGGTGGTAGAAGTGGCGGGGCCCATGTCAAAAAGCTGAGAGCGTTTTGGAAAAAGTTCTATTCTGGAGCTTTTTCCTTAACTGGCTTTTTGAGCTTTTTTGACTTAAAGTTAAGCCAACGCTTTGAGCAATCCAAACAGGTTCCATTTTCTTTTGATCACTGTGTGAGCGTTGGCTTTTAAGCTATTGTATTTTTTTGCCTTTAACGCTCAAATTTAAGTGAATCCAAACAGGCCATTGTCTCTAGGAATGTACGTCTGTTTGTTTTAAGCATAAGTAATTATTGTGGAATCATGCATGCTTCATAGATTGGGAATACATGCCTCCTAAAGACATTGCTTGCACTAGCAGGTGGAGAAAAGTATGAAGAACATCAACAAAAACAATTTTCTGTCCGTACTATGCCTTCAACAGTAAATGAATTTCTTGTGCCACCTATACAGTCAGAGGTTGTTGGCCATTCGACAGTGAATTCTCTCTCTCTCTCTCTCTCACACACACAGCACACATCGCTCACATATCTGGAAGTTCCTAAATTTCAAGTTCTGAAGGCCATATAAAGAACAAGACTTCGAATTTAGTTTTTAGTGTTTTTTTTGTTATGTTGGAAGTTGGAGCTTAATTCTAGTTTCTGGTAAATCTGAATTTCATATCTTTTGCAGGCATGTGCATCTTACGCTTATCCAGATCCACATTATGGGGGAACAGTTCCTACTTATGGACCTCAGCCTTTGGTATGAAATATGTGGCCTCTTATTTGTTACTACTTCATACTTAGCTTGTTATTGAGCATGTCAAATAGTTCGTTAATTGTCTGTTACACTCGTTCATTTCCGCACTTGTGGGTGGAAAGAGTGATTTATCACATGATGAAAACTTTAGTTGTAGCTTGTAGGTTAATAGACTTGTGTAAGATAATTTATTTTGTTGTATAACTGGTTCGGCTATAAATATAATTATTATAAGAGTAAAAGGAAACTAATTATTAAAATCATAGAGATAATCTTATAACATAATTATAGTAGAAGGAGTCATGCTAGCTGCAAGTATGATGCAATTCGCATATGGACCAACCTTCATTCAATGGTTAACTTTAACATGACTTTTATTCCTGAATAGAAATTCGCATTTCATAGGATGCAATGCTTTGTTGAGTACAATCTTAATTGGAAGTAAATTTGTTAAAAAGCACCATATGGACCATTATTTTATCTGTTTCTCTGGAGAATTGAGACTTGTGTTGGTTTCTGGTTGTACTAGATGCATCCTCCTAGTCTTGGAGTGCACTCTTCTAGAATGGTGTTACCACTGCAAATGGAAGAAGAACCTGTGTATGTTAATGCCAAGCAATACCATGGAATTTTGAGGCGCAGGCAATCCCGTGCCAAGGCTGAGCTTGAAAAGAAGGTTATAAAAGCGAGGAAGGTAATGTCTCATTTCCAGAAATATTTGATCTGAATCTGATCTCAATTGCCAATTTTGCATTTTTCTTGTCTCCACACCACTGCACTTGATGATACACATAACTCTGTCAATTTAATACAATAAGCTCACTAAAGAAGTGCTATAAGATAAAGCTAGGGACACCGGACACCTCTGTTTAACTTGTAGTGTTACCTCTTCTTAATTGGTGGAGGCAACTTTTAGACACTTCTTACTGAACTGGAAGCACTTCTTAATTGGAAACATCCACTCTTTAACCGAGTTCCTTCTCTTAGTAATAAACTTATAATCAAGTTAGTGTGACCTTTTACTTTATCAGAATATGATCTTTTGTTTATTTTTATTATTAACAATACGAACTCCTTTGAATTGGCTACTTTATATCAAGGTTCATCTGCTTCTCTATGTTTGAGTTAAGCTTCAACTGTGTGGACATCCTGTTGGGCATTTTTCTTCTGAATTTATTCCACTAATCAGATCAGAGATTCAAGGCAGTCTCTGCTGTAATGTCGGAGGTTGTCTCATGTGTTGGTTGCCATAATCGTTGCATGCCTGTCACTAGTGTTGCATATATGTACATGCAAAAGGCAATCCATTTTTATCAAGTGACAATGTGACATGAAATTCTGTGTCAGTAAGAATATTCAGGATTGTAACTCAATTTGGTGCATGATCTCTTTATCTTAATCTGCAGCCCTATCTGCACGAGTCTCGGCATTTGCATGCCTTGAGAAGAGCAAGAGGGTGTGGAGGCCGTTTTCTGACAACAAAGAAGGTTGATGGTACTGCTGCAAACACAGCAAACAAGAACCAGGATACTGTTAGTTCATACCACAAAGGCATGTCTCTCAATTTGCCTGCCATTGCTGATTCAAATTCTGGTTCCCGAGAAATCTTGAGTTCCCACCAATCTGATATGCACTCCAGCTCTAATGGCAACAACAATTATTACTCACAAGTTCAGGGATTGGAGCTGTCTGGTTATCGACCTCTCTCAACCGGGGCTCGCAGGGCCCTGACCATCAAATAAGCAAATGAACCCTTCAAGGGGTCTTAAGGTTCTTCTCCAACAGTTCTGAGGTCTTGATGTTAGTGTTCTCATAATCATAATAACCTTTGAGGGGAAAAGATAGAGGGGCACACGTTGACCCGGCTAAAGGAGACAGGACCATGCCAACTTTACATTTTATATATGGTTATCGTCAAGGGGAGTCATTCTTAAATTGGCTTTCATCTCTCAGATCTTCATCATCTTGAAACCTTGTGAGGAGGTGTTGGAGTTTGTACAAATGAAGTAATAAATTATAGGGGACTGTATTAAAAGTTAAGAGTAGTCTACACTCTTGGTGGAGTGGACAGAGTAAACAATAAACTAGCTGAACGATACAGAGCATGGCAGAAAACTAGAATGTTGATAAGAAGTTGTTTCTATACATGTAAAGAAGTATTTTGTTGACTATTTACAATTCACATTGTATCTATGCAAATAAGACTAAATAGCAAGGTGGTAAGTGTATTTTTTTTTAAATCTAGGCCCCGTGAAAAGAAAAAGGTCTAGTTAACAAAAGAAACGTATTTCTATTTTCTACTAGAATAAAATTGGTACGTGTAAACTTCCCCCTCCAGACAAAGGGAGGTTTGTTGAGAAACTGAAACGATGCGATCAGATTGGGGCCAGAGGACCTGAGGAAGAAGGAGAATTCAGATTCCATTTTGGCAAAGTAGTGTCTCATATCACTGTCATTACTAATCGATCAGTAGAACATGTGCGATGAGAAGGTGACCCTTTTTTGGGTCCCAAAACTTCTGTGGCAGCGGTCCCCACTCCCCAGCATTATCACAATTCACAGTACGCGGAGAGATATTGATACCGAGAGAACTGTACTCACCGGAAAAGCCGCAAAAGAAGGGATTTTTTGGGCCCACTTGATCTAACTCCTGACAACCCCCCATTGGTTGATGTTACGGGATCCACCGATAACTGTATTAACCGCCTTTGCCCCTTCTATCATAATCGTTTCAATTACCACTCTCTCTAGTTCTGTTTATAAATTCATTTTGATTAAAAAATTTAGTTTTATTTATAAATTCAGTTTCGTATAATAAATAATATTATAAAAATTTTACCCATATTAATTATGCTCATATAGATAGAGAGAGAAAAAACAGTTGAAAGATACTCAATCATAAATTATGACAAAGTTAGAAATTTATTTCATAATCATTGAGTTAACTGCCTCTCATTGGTATGTGAAATTTGGTCAAAATGAGCTTATAAATAGGACCAAAGTGGTATGTGCGGAAATGGCCCCACCGAAAATATTTTTGAAAATATATTCAATCTTTTATGTTATCTTTTTTTCCCCTCAGCACACACTATTCTTAGGTAATATTATTCAAGGCACTACTAGTTACTAAATGTGGACACAGTTCTTGATAGAGAATTGAACCTTGCTTTGTCTTGTTGTGAGAGACTGGCCCTTCAGCTAGACCTAATCATCATGTTAAATATATGGGAAAAGTATTTCTCCAGTCACTGGTGATAGAGTTATTTCCAGTGACCCCAAAACTACGTTGTTTTGGATTAATGAAGGGTGTGTTAGTAATTTTAGGTGAATTAATGAAGGGTGTTTCAGTAAAATTTATATGATTAAAAAATAAACAAAATTACAGAAACACCCTTCATTAATCCAAAACGACGTAGTTTTGGGATCACTGGAGATAACTCTATCTCCAGTGACTGGAGATAACTCTATCTCCAGTGACTGGAGAAATCCTTTACCCTAAATATATATCCTAATACTTAAATACTCCATCTGATCCTTATTATAAGGCATCAATTACCAATTCTCATAAACCAATAAAAACGGTTAAAGTCAACAAAATTGTTCTGGTGTAGAACTCTGATGTCCGGCCTTGTGGGTGGCCGGAGGTTTGCTCTAGGATCCAGGTACTCTCCCCGTAAGCCTATATGGCAAGCGTACGAGGGAAGTATTGATCACTGTACACAGCCAGGCGTTTCGCCTAAGGGGTGTGGTGTGTGCACAGTGTAACTGTATGTAAATAGTCTAGGACTAGAAGTGTATACCTTGGCGGAGTATCTCTTCTACGTATTTATAGAGAGTATACCTTGTTGGTTGGATCTCTGGCCCCCACGTCGTGCGTGCCTCCAGATCCAGTTGTACGTGCCCCACGACCTTGCTAACTCCCCTGGTGACTAGGTCCTTCATTAGGAGGTTGCTATCCACGTGTGGATTGCCCCCGGCCAAGACGTGGCCGCCCTGAGTACTAGTTGGTTAGTTAGTGGGGCTTGACTAGGTCCGTAACAGTTGCCCCCCCAGCTTGGTAGTTCAGGTTTCTGAGCTGCCGAGATGGTTTGCTTCGCTGTCCGTCTGAGTTGACCTAAAATCCCTTGGGCGTCGGTTTCGGGCGTCCGCTCGATTTTGGACCAAACCCGGTTATTGACATCTGCGTAGTATAATTGCCCCCCAGCCGGGTAGTCCAGCTTACTGGGATGCCGGGCTGAATGTGTTGTTAATTCCGTAGATCTTATCGGAGTGTCTGTCACTCGCTTGATTTGATGAAGCGTGTCCGAGTTGCAAAGAAACCCGGATTTACTTGTCTTGCGGTTGAATTGCCCCCAGACGGGTGGTCCGGGTTAAATTTGCTTTGAAATTTCGTAATCTTTGTCTGCTCCGAAGTATTGGAATCCTCCCAAGTCCGTATTGTCCTGAGAAAGAAAAGACGGGGTTCGTGCAAGACCCAATGACAGCGACCTTGCGTCATACAGGATCAGGGCCAAGCCTTAGCAGCAACCGGGTTGCAAAAGTTCCTCTTGGCGGGATCGCTAGCTGAACAGCCGGGTTTGATGCCCTGCAAGGAGCCGGGTCTGGTGTTCCTCTTTGATGATGAGGAGCCACGCGACATTCTGTAACTTGATGTGTCTTTGGCTTGCTTACTTGACGTACTGTGATAATACTTTTACTTTATCGGGAACCATTAGCCCCCTTCGGTCTCTGTGCGTCATAAATATCTATGCTTTAACCATCATTAATCCTTTCTCGAAAAGAAAAAACGCCGTTTTGCATTTGAATTGTCAGTTAATGCCCCGTAGACCTTACGGTTTGCCTGGCCTATAAATTTACTCGTCGCCTTGCCTTCTTCGTACTTTTGATCAGTACTCCCATTTGCACTTCCTGAGTGAATTTGTTCCTGCCAGCGATGGGTTCTCTGGTAGAAGTTCCAAATCCCACTAGGTGCTGCGTATCCTCAAGTTTCCCAGCCAAATGGGGAAGAAAGGTGCGTCTTCGGGTGCCTCCGCATGACTACTCCCTCAGACGTATTTGCCAGTCTTCATTAACGTCGCTTGGTGGATGCCTGGGATCTCAGAAGTATTTGCCAGTCTTCACCTATCTGGCTTGACTTCGCATGGGATCATGGGGGAATTAGATTTGCCTCCCAATATCTGTGCCAGCGGCGGGAGGCCTTGGATAGGTTAGGCCGGTCTTCCTGGACTTGTCTAAACTTTTCTAAGGACTCCAGCATATCCAACAGAGATCTCCATCAAAAGGGGGTCTTTGTTTGGCAGGTGTTCGATCTCCAGGTCCAACTATTCGGCCGTCATACAGAGGATCTGGTTGCTCGTCGCCTGTTGTTCCATATTTTACCTGTATTCACTCATTTCCAGTATTTTGATCTTTGTAATCACCTCTGGATGCGAATAGCTTAGTTTATTTCCTTGTATGAAATCTGTGTACACCGACTATTCATGAATAAAAGCTTGCTTTTTTGTTTACTCATTTGGTATTCCTGTATGACACCTACACGTATCAATGTTGACCTTTCTTTTTCCTAGCCAAGCATAGACATGTATTTTACCTGGGTTGGCGACGTGCCCCCTCTTCAGCCGCACACCTTAAGTGTAGCCGGGGACCCTAACTATTTGCATCTATAACTATGACTGAAATTTCGGGGAGAGTAACCGGGCTATACCCCCGAAGCAACCGCACGGAACGTGACATCTTGTGCGCTCTGCTGGGCAATGCTCACCCGGTATGTCGCTGGGATCTGGGATGTTGTTGTATCTAGACCAGGATGTCTATGAGCGGGTTGTCTAGGATGAATGATTTCAGGTGAAACCCTAGATGTGGTATCCGGGGTATACCCACGTAGATCCGATGTCTTTCAAGCGGTCTATGCCTTACGGCTGGGCCGGGATCATAACTAGCCGGGGTATTACGTTGGCTATGTGTTCGAGTAGCCCCTATCTGTCGCTTCCACTTCCTTTCATTTGTCTTTCTTTTGACAACTGGCTCCCCTCGACTGTCGTGCGGCCGAAATCGAGGCGTTCTGGCCGCTACGGCCCTTGGGCGTAATCAATGAGTGCTGAGTGCGCATTAAATGCATACGTCACGTCATCCTTGCGTTATGGGTGAATAGGCGCTTTTGCCCCCGACGGTTGAGTTTTCGAAAGCCTTACACCCGCCTAGTCTTTCTTCTTTAAGTTCACCCCTTATGCCCTGAAGAGTTTTTTCTCCAATATCACACTCTCTGCTCTAGCGAGGAAATTCATTCCTGAGTCTGACTCTCGCCATTTCTTGAGTGAACCCCTCTCTTCCGAACAGGTACCGTTGTTTACCCGTTATTTCTTTGGTTCTACTCTTCTTTGTACTTTTGTTGCTCTGTGTCCGGTTATTCAATTGAACCCCTAGTAGCTAGCATCTGTGTTGCATTTTTCCTGAATTGCGTCTTTATCTGCTAGCATTTTCGGTTAACTTCTTGAGTAAGTGATCTTGTGAGCAATCCTTCCTACTTTCAAACTTGATTTACAAAATCCCCATTCCTCTGAAGTAAGTCATCCTCATTTCTGGGTTTGCCTCTTTTTCCTTTTGGGAATATACATTATCATGTCAAAAAACTTGGAAGGGATGTCCTCTGATGAAGTCAAAGAGTTACGTCGAACTGTTAGACCGAAAACCCGCTGGTGGCTCTAGGGGACGAACTTTCTCCCCAAGATAAACAAGTCGCCTTGTTGGAAACACATTTTGGCGGAAGCGCCAGAAGAACTTCTGGAGTCGATAGGGTCCCAGGAGCTCAGATTCAAGGCGGCAATCCCTCCGTTGAAGGAAGTCCAAGAGTTCCTGTGAAATTTTCTCCGGCTCGGAGTCCTTTGGGATATGCTGACTGTGTTCCTCCCTCAACTTCTCCTACTGAGCAAGGCGGCCTCCCAAGGAGACCCGATCCTAGGGCTGAGGTGGATGATTATATCGGCCCATGCTACGACTGTCTCTATGAGTGCACCCGCCTTATCTCACTTGGTGATAGTACTACGGCTGACTCGATTCTGGCTTCATGTCGTCATAACCTTGCCCCACCTTCCAGGTGGCGTCCCTAATGTCGTCCCTTGCAGTCTGGAGTCTAATCTCTCCTTGGCCGTGGAAACACGCCTTCGTTTTTTGACATCAGGTATGCCGGGCACATTTTGATCTTGTTTAATTTTATTTCTGTGGTAGGTATTATGGCCTCGTCGTCCTCTTCCCATACTGCGGAATCAGAATCTGGTACTTTGAATCCGGTTAGTCCCTCTGAGGCGTTGGTAGGAAAATATCCATGGGTTACCCACGAGGTGTTATCTTACCGGTCGACGTTGAATGCCGCCGATCTTGAAGTGCTGCCAATAGAGAAGAGTGGGAGCTATGACGTTCGTCTCCCAGATGACGATGAACCAATTTGCTCAGTTAGGGAGGGTCGTCAAAACTCCTTCTTCTTCTTCATCTACCGAGAGTACATGACTCGGCTCGGTATTCGTTTTCCGTTCACCGGGTTCCAGATAGCCATCCTCCAATTCTTAGGCTTAGCTCCTTCTCAGTTACATCCCAATGGATGGGGATATATAATAGCTTTTGAGCGGTTCTGTGGAAGCTTAGGCCTACCTTGTACGACATCTATGTTTTTCTATTTCTTTGCTCCCCATACTCCTCGCTCCGGCAGAGAGGCAGCGAGCTCAAGGGCTGGACCTCTATTCGGGGCGTTGTAAATAGGAAGCTGTTCACCCCGGTCTCGGATTCTTTTAAGCATTTCAAGGCTGGGTTTTTTAAAGTAGTTGCCAAGTCTGGAGGCACACCTTGGTTCCTCGACGGTCCTGATTCCGAAAACGTTGACTGGTTTTTTCCCTTATACTGGAGTAAGGATCACCACGATGTGTCGCTTGGGGCCTATAAGGTGGAGCGTTCCCACCTGGAAGAACATGAGAAAAAGGCAATCGACAGCATACTGGCTCAAGTGAAGGCCTGTGGGACTGTTGGGGCTGGATCCTTGGTGGCCCAATATCGGGCCGAAAATCAAAATAACGACCAGATGAGGACGGGGGCGAGTATGAGTCGTTAAACTTACTGTCTTTTCTCCCTATTGCCAACTCTCAATTGCATATGGCAGAAAGTAACGCTCTAAAGCTTTTACAGGTCTGAAGATGAAAGGACCGGCGTACCTGTCTGGCATACCGGAGGATGAGCCAGTGAGGGGCAGGAAGAGGTCGGCTCCTTCTGTCAGTAAAGCTACAGTAGGTCCGTCCTCCAAGACTCCTACCCAGAAGAAGCCTAAGAGTGGGCCCGAGATACTGACTCAGAAGGAACCTGCGTCGGCCCAAGTAGAGCTACGCCCTGAAGATCGCATGCCTCCGTCCTCTGTTGCTGCGACTCAGCCGCCTTTTGGCTCCGCGGCTGCCGATCCTTCTTCTACACCTACTGCCCGCACTCTGTCTCTTCAATCACCCCTGGTCCCCCGCTCCCACTGTTGGAGTAAAGGAATTACTGAAGAGGTGAGCGTTGCATTTCTCCCTCCTCGCCGATATGTTGAACCGGTGCCCTTGCGGGAGGTCGATGTGCGAGATATTCAGGTCGTAGGAAACGAGCTCCTAAAGGCGGTTGGGTTGACCCAATCCTTTCTCACACTGCACCACAATTATGCCGATTCTATTAATTTGGTGAAGCGTGCGAGGGCCGAGAGAGAGGATACTCTGAAGCA
This sequence comes from Acacia pycnantha, assembly GCA_025563575.1. Lineage (NCBI taxonomy): Eukaryota > Viridiplantae > Streptophyta > Magnoliopsida > Fabales > Fabaceae > Acacia > Acacia pycnantha. The sequence goes on along the minus strand of JAMWYP010000211.1, from coordinate 697,407 downwards.
ATGGCAAGCAGCTTCAAACGAGTTCCAAGCAAACCAACTCAAGATTCAGAAGATGGAAGAAGAGTTGGAGAGAACCAGAGATATTTTGAAGGATGCCAACATCCTTATATCTACCCTCAAGGCAGCTCAAGCTGATGACCAACAAGAATTAGATTCTGTCAACGCCGAGAAGAACTAGCTGAAGGTAGAGAGAGATGAGCTAATCACTGGAGCTGAACTAAGTAAGACATTGATAACCGAGGCGACGGATGAGACGGCCCGAGTTCGGGAGCTCCTGAAGGGATCCGTGGTGGAGGCTTTTCAAAATGCCTTAACCCAGATCCAGCATTTGAACCCTGGTGTCGAGCTGAATATCGCGGGCTACCACTTTCGCTCCTATGTTGAGAATGGTGAATTCATCCCATATGTGGAGCCTGCCGCCGCTTCTGAGTCCCGGATTGATGAGGATGCCGTCGGAGGGGAGGCCAAGATAGGAGAGGAAGTCTCGACCGCTGTGGCTCCCGTGACGACTTCCAATCCTGGGGATTGATTTAAGCTTTTTTATAAGAATTTTATGCTTTCCTCCTACTCTGTATAAACCGGGTTTGTGACCGGTGTTTCGGTATGGACAAATTGGCCAATTTGACCCTTTAATGCAAATATCCAATGCCTAACGGATTTTAACTTTGCATGTGTTATCGCAAATGACCGGGCCAGGGTCAGTAGTGAGATGTGCAGAATCTGCGAGAGCGCGTATGGTCCTAAGACCGTAATATATTGAATGGTCAGTGTTGCCACTGTCTCGTATGAATCTGGGACTATAAACCAGGCCATCCTAGGATAAAGGGAAAATACCACCTACCCGGGTTTGGCCTTTACCAAAACGTCCGAGTATTTTGACCTGATCAGGGTCGGCATGGCAATTCCTCTTGATATCCTGGAGTAAATTGCAAAATGCTTAAGCTGCGATAGCTCCTTGTGGTAGCAGTGCGTGATGGTAACAACGTTCGTAATTCAAAATGCTCTCGAAAGAGAGTCTTATTTTATTCAACAAACGCTTTGCTAACAAGGGAAAAGCCATCAAGCTAACATTGAATTCAAAAACTAACTGAAATGAAAGAATTGATAACTGAAGAAGACTAGAGCTAACTGTAGTAAGTTCTTAGCTTGTCCGCATTCCATGTTCGCTGGATTGGATTACCGTCAAGAGTTTCCAACATATATGCTCCTTTACGAAGTGTTTCCCGAATGCGATAAGGGCCATCCCGGTTAGCGGCGAGCTTCCGTCCTTGGCATTCTTATTTCCGACGTCCGCCCTTCTGAGGACGAGACTTCCTGGCTGAAACGTCCGGGGTCTAACCTTCTTGTTATATCTAGCCGCGATGAGCTGCTTTGTGGCGATGTCTCGGCAGTGAGCTGTTACTCGGGCCTCGTCTGCCAGGTCTAACTCGACTGTCAATGCCTCGTTGTTGGCTGCTTCCCCCTGTGACAGAATGCTTCTTCTGCGCCAAGAGGGTAATCCTATTTCGACTGGAATCATGGATTCGCATCCATAAACCATTCTATACGGAGTTTCTCGAGTGGACGTCTGGGCTGTTGTTCGGATCCCCCAAAGAACATAAGGTAATTGATCTACCCAACCAGTACTTGCTTCCAACATGCGCTTCTTTAAACCATCCAAAATGACATTGTTTGCGGCTTCAACTTGTCCGTTGGACTGTGGGTGCTCCACAGAAGCAAAATGGTGCTGTATGCCGAACTCGTACGCTAGATCTCGGAATCCGCTACCGGTGAATTGAGTTCCGTTGTCTGTGACTACCTCAGCCGGAGCTCCAAAACGTGCGATGATGTTGACCTCAAAGAATCGTTCACGCGTGCCGAAGAAATTGTTGTAAGTGGTTCAGTCTCGATCCATTTGGTAAAATAGTCGACGGCGACAATCAGCCATCGCAACTGTCCGGGAGCCGTCTTGAATGGACCTAGTATGTCCATACCCCATTTGTAGAAAGGCCAAGGGGCCGAGATGAAATGGAGCTCCGCTGGGGGTGCCCAAATCACCTTGGAGTGTTTCTGACAACTATCACATGTTTTAACGAGAGTCTTTGAGTCAGCTTCCATGGTTAGCCAATAGTATCCCGCTCGCAAGGTTTTTCTGGCTAGTGCCTTCGCACCCATGTGCTGGCCTTTGGTTCCCTAATGTATCTCGGATAAAGCATAACCTGCCTCGTTCGGGTTCAAGCATCTCAGCATAGGGGAATGTAGGCCTTTTCGGTAGAGCTGGTCCTCCACCATGGTGTACTTGGCAGCCTCCCGAACCAATTTTTTGGCCTCCATGGCGTCATCAGGTTTGATGCCCCGCTCCAAGTAATCTTCAAATGGCTTCTTCCAGTCTGCTTCAACCGAAATAGCCATGGTGCATAGTGGGTCCTCGAGGTTCTGTTGAACCACAGTCCGGTGACATCCTGTGCTCTTGGTACTGGCCAACTTCGAAAGGATGTCGGCTCTGACATTCTCCCCTCTAGGGATGTGGGTTACAATTGCTTCATCGAACTCGGCCATTACCTCCTTGGCTTTAAAAAGGTACTTTGCCATCAGCGGGCCCTTTGCTTGATAAGATCCCTCAATCTGAGCCGCCACAAGCTGCGAGTCGGGGAAAACCTTAACTCTTGTGGCGCCGTTCTCCTTTGCCTGTTGGAGCCCGGCTACTAATGCCTCGTACTCAGCTTGATTATTTGAAGTCGGGAACTTCAACTGGAGTGAGTGTTCAATCGTAACACCTTCTGGGCTTTCGATGATGATCCCGGCTCCGCTGCCTTTGATATTCGACGATCCGTCGACATATACTTTCCACTCGGGCATCTCCTCGCTGGCAGCCGAACTTGTCGGTGTCAACTCCCTGACGAAGTCAGCTAGGGCCTGCGACTTAATTGTATGACGAGCTTCATAGGTGATATCATACTCAGACAATTCTATCGCCCAATTTGTCATTCTTCCCGCTAAATCCGGTTTGTGTAGGACTTATCGTATTGGTTGGCTGGTTCTAACCACCATGTGATGGGCCTGAAAGTAAGGTCGCAATCGGCGTGCCACGGTGAGTAAGGCAAATGCGACCTTTTCCAACTTCTGGTATCGAATTTCGGCATTCTGCAAGGTCTTGCTAATGAAATATACCGGTAGTTGGTTGTTGTCTGCCTCCCTCACTAATACAGCGCTAATGGCTTCCTCACCAATTGATAGATATAAATAGAGAGCCTCTCCGGGTTCAGGCTTCGATAGGACTGGTGGATTTGCCAAACACTGTTTGATACCATCGAAAGCCGCATCACATTTTGCATTCCATTCAATAGAGGCTTCCTTCTTCAGTAATTTGAACAAAGGTAAGGCCTTCTCGGCCGATCTCGACAAGAACCTGGTAAGAGCGGCTAATCTTCCTATCAGCTGCTGAACCTCTTTTTTGCTCTTCGGAGCTTCCATATCGAGAACCGCTCGGCATTTATCCGGGTTGGCTTCAATCCCCCGATAGGTCAGCATAAATCCCAAGAATTTTCCAGCTGGGACACCGAAGGCACATTTGGCCGGGTTCAATCGGATTCGGTAAGTTCTGAGTTTTCTAAATGTCATGCTCCAAGTCCTTGATGTGACATGGGGTTCCAAAGTCTTGACGATCATGTCATCTATGTAAACCTCCACGTTATGACCGATTTGATCTTCGAACACAGTGTTCATCATCCTTTGATAGGTAGCTCCTGCGTTCTTCAGGCCGAAAGGCATGACGTTGTAACAGTAATTGGCCCTTTCAGTGATGAAGGTCGTTTCCTCTTGGTCCTCCGGGTGCATTGGTATTTGATTGTAGCCCGAGTATGCATCCATAAAGGACAGGAGTTGGAAACCAGAAGAATTGTCCACCAATTGGTCTATGTTGGGCATTGGATATGCGTCTTTGGGGCAAACCTTGTTGAGATTTGTATAATCCGTACACACCCTCCATTTTCCGTTTGGTTTCTTGACCATCACCACATTAGACAACCATGTGGTGTACTGGATTTCACGGATAAATCCGGCTTCCAAAAGTTCTTGAATGTGAGTTTCCAATGCTTTCCTCTTCTCGGGGCCATGGTTCCTCTTTCTCTGGGACACTGGAGTTGATCCCGGATATAACCCTTGTTTGTGACAACAAAACTTAGGATTAATACCTGGAACCTCGGTTGACTTCCATGCAAAAACGTCACGGTTCTTTCTAAGGAATTCAATGAGGCTGGCACGAATCTCAGGGGATAATTGCTTTCCAATCTTCGTGGTTTGAGAGGGTTCTCCCAATACTAGTTCCTCTAAGTCTCCCGCCGGTTCTGGGCGCAGGTCATCCTCACGAAGGTCCAGCTCTACAGTATTTATACTTAGGTAAGAGCATTCCGACTCCGCCTGATCTAAGTACTTTCCACAATATTGTCCCTGTGGCTGCGATGAGGGTTCGCCTTCGCCAATTCTGACGGTTTCGTAATAGCATTGCCTTGATTCCTTTTGGTCTCCTCTGACCATGACAACGTTTTCGTGATTACCCCTTACCTTCAATTTCTGATGTTTAGTGGACACCAGCATGTCCCATTGATGTATAGTAGGTCGTCCCAGAATTATGTTTTATGGTGAAACAAAATCTGCCACTATAAATCGAACTCTTTCTGAGCTAGAAGGTCTGTCATGAGGTTCTTTGAATTTTGGCCGGTCTCTTATGGATAGGACTTCTCGGAGGTATTTCCTTCGTTGACTCATGGTATCTCCGCCTCCACCCATGGCTCCGCTTATGACATAACAGTCGAATTCGGTTTCAGGAAATCGGTCATCATCCTCAGCCGGCTTCTTCCGCTTGTCATCCTGTTTTTTGAATTTTCGGGGAGGGCTTTTGCTGCGACTCTTGGGCTTGCGTTTGCCGCCCTTGCCTTGATGTTCTATGAGATATTGTTGAAGCTTGCCCTCGCGGATAAACCTTTCAATGGCATCCCGGAGCTCGTAACATTCGTCCGTGGTATGACCTCGTCCGTCATGAAAAGCACAGTATTTGGATTGGTCTACCCCGGATCTTCGGTTAGATAGCCGAGGGCGATCGACCCTTTTCATCTCGGTCGTCAAAACTTCTTTCCAAACTTGCGACCGCGGCACATTTAGTGCTGTGTATCTCTTGTACTTGCTTTTCGCATCAAACTTCCCGCCACGGTTCTTGTTCTCCGAGCCCCTTCGACGTGGGTCCCTCTTCCTCTTCTCCGTGTAATCTCTATCTCTGGGTGGAGTGGTTCTGCCTTGCTCCCTTCTCGGATCATTTGCCTTCCGCATCTGCTCCACCTCGAGGTATTTCTTTGAACGAGTTATAAAATCGTTGAGGTCCTTAGCCCGCTCCTTCAAGAAAGATTCTGCCAGGCGGGATTCTTTATCAAGGTCGTCAACCAATAAGTGGACGTGTGTACGTCCTCATTTAATCCGCGCACCTGCAGGGCCGCATGCTTAAAGCGATCCAGGTAGCTCTGGAGCGTTTCGCCGGTTCGCTGCTTGATTTTGGATAAAGAATATTGGGACTTCGGCTGCCGTTTACTAGTCGCGAAGTGTAGCTCGAAAGCTTCAGCTAGGTCCTCAAATTTGTGTACTGACCCCACTAGGAAAGTGTGAAGCCATTTCAATGCTGGTCCTTTAAGGGTTGCAGCAAAAATCCGTGCAACGATTGGCTCCTCCAGGCCTCTTACTGCCATGTGCATGTCAAAATCTTCCAAGTGAGTCGTTGGGTCTTGAGTGCCGTCATACTTTGTTAGCTCGGTTAAATTCAGTTTCGCTGGGAAACAGGCGCTCAGGATTTCATCGGAGAAGGGGCTATTGTGAAGTTGGCTGACATACTTTTGCCGCTGGAACCCGATTGGGGACCTCGGCCTATTGCCCTTTTGGTTTGGTTTTTCCTTCTTTTTACTGTGGGCGGATTCAGTCCTCTGATTGCTCTTTTGACGACCCGAGCTGTCGTCCTCTTCGTCCTCTTTCCAGGACTTGTCTTCCCAGTCATCGCTGGCGTGAGCCGAGTTCCCTTTCTTCTGTTGTTCCTCCCATCGCTGGAAGTGGAGGGTATGGCGCTTGTCCATGTTATCCATTCGCCTTAATATTGCAAGCATCCCGGTCTGGAGGGAACGGAGGTCTGGTTTGAGGACCTGATTCTCTTGGTGGCCCTGCGGATTGGAATTCTGAGGCTCGTGGTGATGATTTTGCGGAGCCGAGGACTCCGAATCCGTCGGGTTGTCTTGCGAGGGCTGATCATTGTTAGGGTTGAGTGGTTGCTCCGGCTGTGAGAGCCGATCTTCTTCGTTCTGCTGGTTGTTACCGAGAGGGTCATCCGGTTGCTCGTGTGGTGGTTGCCGAGGTGGTAGGCGGTGGTCAGCGGTTCGATCCGCCTCCCCCTGCTTATGGCTTAAAGCACGGGTGTTGATCCTCATGGTCACGAGAATTGAAGTTTACCAATCCCCACGCACTGTTCTGGTGTAGAACTCTGATGTCCGGCCTTGTGGGTGGCCGGAGGTTTGCTCTAGGATCGAGGTACTCTCCCCGTAAGCCTATAGGGCAAGCGTACGAAGGAAGTATTGATCACTGTACACAGTCAGGCGTTTCGCCTAAGGGGTGTGGTGTGTGCACAGTATAACTGTATGTAAATAGTCTGGGACTAAAAGTGTGTACCTTGGCGGAGTATCTCTTCTACGTATTTATAGAGAGTATACCTTGTTGGTTGGATCTCTGGCCCCCACGTCGTGCGTGCCTCCAGATCCAGTTGTACGTGCCCCACGACCTTGCTAACTCCCCTGGTGACTAGGTCCTTCTGTTAGGAGGTTGCTATCCACGTGTGGATTGCCCCCAGCGCCAGCACGTGGGCTGCCCCCAGTACTAGTTGGTTAGTTAGTGAGGCTTGACTAGGTCGGTAACAAAAATTATCCTACAATTTAAGTAACTTCTAATATCACCTCTACTAATTGTATTAAATTAAACTTTAATATTATATTAATTATTATTCTCAGCCACTACCTTTATTAATTATGAGCATATATGAAAAAAATAATTAATACTCCTTGGAAATAGTTAAGTGTCTTATAAAAATGACCAAATAAACTTATAAGTTGATGCCTTATAAATTTTAATAAAGACCAGAGAGGGAGTAACTTTAAGAGTTCATGCCGTTAAATAAGTTGCATGCAATGGAACGTGACCTGGCACGCGGGAACATGTGATTTTACAGGTGTGGGACATTTATGTTGCGAGGTTGGCATTCAAGTCCTCCCTCTAATTTCCACGTCACCCACCCCACCCACATCTCCATCTGAACTGAAGTTCCAAATATAAAAAAGAAATAGAGAAAAGAGGGAAATTAAAAATATATGACCCATCCATATATTGAATAGTGAGTTTATAATACAAATCCACACACTACACTCATATTTTGCCATCATAGTCAATAACAATACTCTAAATAATAACTGTTGCCTTAACAATGAAAGAGAAACAAATTGGAATCTCCAAAGCCTTATGATGTGTCCAATTGAATCAAATTAATAATATATGAATTGAGGAACCAAGTTAGCAGCAGTAGGGTCAGGTTCATCAACTGTTAGCTCAGCTGATCCATTTCATTCAAACCACTTGAATGGGAGTCTATGACATGGAGACTTAGCCCTCTTGTGCGTCCAGGTGCACCTCCCTTGAGGGAGGAAACATCTAACATGATCCTGCTCAAGCCAAGTATATCAGTCACATCAGTATAGAGAGAATCTCACTTTTTGTGGCTAAATAAGTAATTTGTTACACACAATCTTACAAGTTCTTTGATTCCTTTTCTTGTCCTGTACAAATGGATTTTATCATGATTCTGCGATCATACTTTGTCACCGCAAGATTTGTCGGTAGATTAATTTCTCTGGTTGCTGAGTGGACAGATTAAACACACGGATTTATCTTCTGGTATAGTGGGTATTGTATAGCTAAAATCAGATTGGTGTACTTCAAGGAACTGTTACCTGGCTTGCTTTGAGCAGAGACAGCAGCATCTAGTCCCAATAGTTTCTGGACAAATGGATATTATGATCAGGATAATTTGAATTTCAAAAAGTTCTCAGAGTTGCTAAATATGATTGTAGGCACTAACAGAGTTACCTTAAGTCTCTCATAACACTCCTCAAGATTGTCATTATACAAGATGAAATCAAATAGACCCGGTGACCTCCCTTGCTCAATCTCTGCCTCAGCATTTCGTAGTCGCTTCACAATTTGTTCTTCTGTCTCTGTTCCCCTGCACAGAAGCAAAACACTGATGTCCAGACCAACATTCTGGATGATAGAAAAATTTAAAGAGACATAATTAAGAGACTTACCTGTCACGGAGGCGTTTCTGCAGCTCTTCCATTGATGGGGGACAAACAAAGATGAATATGGCCTCAAGGGAACTAGCCCTCACGGACTTTGCCCCTTGAACATCAATATCAAGAATACACCTCTGAATCGAAAGTAAAAACAATACACCATCATTTCATCATTTCAGGTTTAAAATGTCCAAAACCATCTCTGTAAGATGGCGCTCATCAGGTTGCAATGATATGGTTAACTAGCAGAAGATTTTATTTCATTAATTGAAAGCTTAACTTTCACTTAGATTTAATGTCCGAGGTTACAGAGGCAACACAACATGCAGTATGCCTATATAAATCAGACAGTACAAAATGCTGTCATTACATTGACTATGCAGTATGCCTATATAAGTCAGTCAGTTACCAAGAGAAGCTCAATTAACATTTGATTACTCAAGAAAGGAAACCCAGATTGTTTTGGAACAGAAAAGGATTCTATTGAGGCTTCTTCACATAATTTGATTTGGTCAGATTGTTGAGTCAGACATGTTGCATGCCTAATATGCCAAAATTTCAAATTAAATGTAATGGTAATACAACATTCATTGAAACACAAGGAACGTACCTTTCCTGAATCTGCCACGAGTTCAACAGCCTCAACACTGGTCCCATAGAGATTGCCATGAACAGAAGCAAACTCAAGAAACTTGCCATCTTTGATCTCTTTCTCCATGGCACTCTTTTCAGTAAAATGGTAATGGACCCCGTCTTTCTCCATACCTCTTGGGGCCCGGGTGGTGTGGCTCACCGAAAAACCAAACATAGATGGAAATTCCTTCATGAGCATTGATATCAATGTTCCCTTACCTACTCCTGAAGGACCAGTAATAACCACAGGATTTGGAGGGTTGCCTATCACACCTTTACTCCATGCAACTACCTCAGTCTTCAAAATTTCTCTCTGCTGCCGAACATATTGGGTGTCTACCTGCAAATATTGGGGAGAAGATAATAAAAATCATTATGCATTCGCCTATTACAGTAATGTAATATTGCCTTAGAATTCATACGAATGAATAGTGATTAATGACTATATTTAAGCCTCAAAATGCCAACCTCTAGAAACCAAGTGTGATCGTCTGGCTCAGAACCACTTTTAATAATCAGTATTCGGTCTTTCAACAGAACAGCTGAATGGCCTTTAGATGACACAGGTTTGGTGCCCAGAACAGTGGGATAAACCCTGCACATTGATTTAAAAGTTGGCAACAAAAGCCAGATAGAAGTGGCCATTTGAGGCTAAGAAACCTTGAACTGACCATTCTCTAAGACTTGGGTCAAAAATTTGAACTCCAATGCACAAACTTTCATCCTCAGCTTCACGAATGACGTACTGTTGAACAAACGGATACCGGAATTTTCATTTAAGCAGATGATATATTGGTAACAAATGAATCAGTAGAACGACGCTAACACATGACGTACCGTTTTATTACCAACTATAGTTGTTGTTCTTCGAGTACCATTTTCGTAATCAACGGCATTAGGATGTCCCCCCAGCATGTCATCAGCGAAGAATGCCGGAGCTTCACCCTAACGATCACGGTTAAAGAGATTAGAATCATCAGAGGAAGATTCGTTTGATCCAGAAATGAATATCATGATCTAACGGCATTCTGCAGGTCTTACCATAGGGAAATCTGGTTGTGCGATCTGGATTTTAACCTAACAAAATTGCTAAAACAGAGATGAATTTGGATCTGCAATACATTTAATTGGGTAAGAAAACATTACAGGCCGTGACATCCGCAAGAAAACCAACAAACCGAACGAGGTTTTAATATGGAGACAATATCAGAATCCATCAACCAGTAGATGACCCCAAAACAATAAAAATCCAGAGAAATAGACGTCAAGAATTGGCCAAACTCGATTTTCACTAAATATATCTCTTATCCAAAATGGTATGCTTCTTTGGATGACAAATTTTAAAGATGCAAATAAAAACAGCCCGGAATAAGAAACGAGCTTTAAGAAAAACCAGGAAAACAACAACAAAAAACTCAGTCAAGACCATGCAAGAAAAATAAGAAAACGAGAAGAAAAGTACAAAACGGTAATGGCTGGAAAGGCAGAGCATTTAGAAGAATGCGATCAACGGTCATGATATACCTTGGTAAAAGCAGCCAGTTGTTTGGCAGAAAGAACAAGGCTGGTTCTGGTTTGTAGTTTTGATGGAGTGGCCTTGGTGGTGTTTGAAGTTCAACTTCTCTTTTCTCAGGGTAGAACGTTGAATTTGTGATGGGCAGTCAAAGGAAAACACACTGTGGATAGAGAAAAGTAAGAGAAAGGTGAGGGAAGTTACGAGAAAATCTGGGCAGGATATTCATACTTGTAGTTGCAGGCGCCAATAGGAAGAGGAAGATTGGCTTTTTGGCGCCGTTTGATCCACCAATCGGAACACCCGCTTTCGTTTTTTCTCATGTGTTGCCACGCTTTCTTCCTAACTGCCTCTTTTTGTTCTGCTTTTTTTTTTTTTTTTTTCCGAATAGGTTTTAAAACATTCTCTATTCTAATACTAGTATTACTTTTTTTTTTAAAATAAGTTGGAAAATAATGTTTTATCATAAATAAAAAATAATATTCCTTGTGTTAAGTGGAAAAATAAAACGTTTATAGCACGCGACTTAACATGTTTTGGTAATGTATTTTCTAACTTTTTTTTCACCGTTGTCATGCACTCATGCACATAGAATGACTAAACGTGATAATAATTTGATTTATTTTATTTATTTTTAATTCTTTTTCCATCCATGATTTGCTGTTTCAAACTAATGCAAACGTACATCTGAAATATCTTACGAATTAACGAAGTCAAACGAAATTAAAAAAGAATTAAAACAAACAGATCTGAATCGTAAGGGTAGATAAATTTTGAAACGTCATTACCAGAGTTTAAAATCTGAAGAGTAACATCATTAAGAAAATTTGCTGAGCATCATATCCAAAAAAAAAAAAAAAAGCCACACAAAAATGAATTTCCAAAATTTTGATTGGGCTTGAAAACGGGCCTAACATTTTAGATAAAAACACCCCATTAAAGAAGGCCTAAACTTCATTGGGCTTACTAACGGGCCTGAGCTTCCTAGAGAAAGCAAAACATTCCCGCAGCCACTTCTCAAGTTTTCATCATCGTAGTATCAAAAAAAAAAAAGTTTTCATCATCGACTAGCACAAGTGATAAACGGCTTGTATCGTTTAAGTAAGGTTTCGAGTTCGAGCCTTGTAAATGCAAAAAATCCTAATTAGGAGACTCTCCCACCATAACCAGGTACATGACACAGGTTGGGACTCTCCCACCATAGTTAAATGCGTGACGTGGGTCGGATCCGAATTAATCAGTACAAAGCTCTGGAGAAAGGCATGTCTTAATGGTAGGGTATCAATGTCTACCGACTTAAATTTTATTGTAGCAAAAATATATATATATTCAGCTTTTTATGCAATGGAATCACGAAGTAAGATTTAAATCCCCTAAGACATAACATTTTTACTATAACTGAGAAACACGTACTTAATGTAATATTAAAATATCAAAATGGGAAATGAAAACCATGAAGAATAAAACTTAAAAGACGCCGAGGGATGTAGGAGTTAGGCTTGGAAGAGGATATTCTTATTTACTTCTCATAATTTCATCTTATTTATTTTTTATGGATTGTAGTTATGAATTGTGGAGATCATATTTTAATAATTTTAGTTTACTTTTTTTATATCTATATAAATAATTTTATAAAAGATTATATATGAACCACTTATTGTTTGAATCTAACAATAAATATGAGATTATAAAAAAAAAATGAGAAAGACGATAATGAGATAAATTCAACCCATTAGCCGGCATGATAAGATCACAGGGAGATTTGCCATGCCAGTAAGAGACAAATTTAATTCTGCTTTCAAACACACCTAAATAATATCAAATTAATTTAATTTAATCCATGACCAGCTCCAACCAAACAGGCTTTATCAAAAAGGGTCGCATTCATTACACCAAGTATATATATATATATGAAGTATTGCGCCTAATTTTGTTTGTTATGTGGTGGGGCCACTCTGTGATTTTTCTTCTTTATCTTTTGCTTTCCCTCTCCAATTACATCAAAAAGATAGCTCCCACTTATTTTAATATTAGCAGCATAAATCATAATTAAAAACATAAGAGGACTCCCACAGTCCCACGTGTTAGTCTTCCAATGGTCAACTAAACGCGCAAATCATTTCTACTCCTTTCTTTATCTTCAAAAAAATTTACATTATCTAGCCAATCACACCGCACTTCTTTTTCTAATTCCTGATTTTAAAATTTGGATTTAAGTAAAAAAAGCCACTGTCGTTGTTTAGTGCACAGCGGGAGGAATGGGCTCGTTGAAAGCCCAATAAGCAAATGACGGAGGAACCGAACACGTGGCGCAATAATACATAGTATGACGTTAATATATGCTGTTACGAGGATGAGACGTATGTAGCTTCCTACAGTGGGCCCAACGAATGAAGATTTGCCAAGTGCGGAGATTTATTTAGTTGTTCCACTTATCCTACGACACGTGTAGTCCATCTGCATTACCTAATCTGTGGGCCTCCTGAATTCTTCTTAGCCGACACTGGGGAGAAAAGATCTAAAAAATATAGTTTTGCTGTTAGGTCCTCCTGGTTCTCTGTAATTATTCTTAAAAGTGTGGTCGATGTCTGTTTAATGGGAGTGGGCTTACATCGATGCTTTGTTGATCCGCTGCTTGGAGTGGCGTCGTATTTTGCCCAAAAAGATGACCTGGTCCATTTTTTTTTTAAAAAAAAATTTTAAGGTACTGCCGGTAGTTAAAAGATAAATTAAGATACTGAATAATACAAAAAAAAAAATCATAATCTTGAAAAATTATTTTAATATCTTGAAAAATTATTTTAGAGTACTGATTGGTACTGAAAAATAATTGATAATCTTAAAAAAATTATTTTAGGATCTTGAAAAAACATCATAAAGTATATTTTTAGTAACAGTAAGTATCTGAAATATTTTTTTAAGATCCTGAAATATTTTTTTAAGATCCTAAATTAATTTTTTTAAGATCATGAATTATTTTTTCAGTACTATTTAGTATCCAAAGATATCCTTTTAGTACCAGTCAGTACCATGAAATATTTTTTTCAGGGTCCTAAAATAATTTTTCAAAATCATGAAGAATTTTTTCTATATCAATCAGTATCTTAAATTATCTTTTTATTCCCGGTAGTACCTTGATTACTAGGTCATCTTTTTGTGTCAAAACGATACCACTTCAAGCAGGCGACCAACAAAGCATGGGATGTAAGCCAACTCCCTGTTTAATGACCAGTATTGTGAGTTTTATCCAATAATCAAAGTATCTGGTTTTATTAGATTTAATTGAGGAGAGCTTTATCAGCATGGTTTTATGAGTGCGCTGCCTTAATATTTAAGCATCGTCCATAAAATAATTACAGTGACGGAGGGATCAAAATAAAATAAATAAATAAAAATCTGTCCGAACAAAAAGCCAGAAGGAATTTATTCTTATGACGAAGACATATATATAGCATTGGCATTTAATTAACGAGCAATCCTTTTCAAACGATAGACAGAGACGAGGGGATTATTAAATTAATAAAATCATTTTCTTCCGGAGAATTTGAAAGTGAAATGCTTGTAAAACTAAAAGGAGGGTATGTGTGTACATTTTTCATAAGTTGAAGAAGCCGCTTATTGATGTGATTAGGGGGACAGGAGTGATAATTACAACTGTCATCTTATTTATAAGTCATTTTTTAATTAAAAATTTTGATCTTATTTATAAATTTAATTTTAGGGTAGTAAATGAGATTGTAATAATTTTGTCCATATTAATTGTACCAATGAAATAAAGAGGGAAGAAAAAGTTGAAAAATACTCATTCATAAATAAGGGTAAAGTTAAAAATTTAGTCTATAATCATTGAGTTAATCACAGTTTCCTTATTATGTGCGATTTAGTTAAAAATAACTTATAAATAGGACTGAAGAGACACATATGAGTATATCATATTATCAATGGCGTTAGATTTTTCTTTAGAAAAATGAAATACTTCCTCCAATCCTAAATATAAAACAAAATTGACTTTTTTGAAAATATTGAGAAACTAATTAAATTATTTTAAAATATTTATATATTTTTTTTAATATAATCTAAAAATATATAACATATGATATGATTAGGTAGATAACCTTTTTAAAAAAAAAAAATAACTACGTAGTATGTATTATATTTAAGATTAGGAATATAGGCTTGAGCTACACGGCATGTCGGCATCCATCCCATAAAAAGGGCCAGGGACGAATACGAAGTCAAGATCACTTCCCATGGCATTAATATACCCAAGTTAAAGGGCCTACGAAGAGTTATGATATATAAACACGACTAAGATATTATGACCGCATTTTTCACGTCACGAATATATAATTTTTTTTATAATATGAAAACATTCAATTTGGTCAAATTGGTTAATGATTTTGTGCAAATTAAAAAAAAAAAAATTGAACAAACTGTATTTACTAATTTACTGGTCATTCTAATAAATTAATAATTCCTTTTTGTTAGAAAATAAAACATAGCGCAGAAGATGGGCCTGTTTGGTGTTTGCATTATGAGAGCGTTAGAGGCAAAAAACACGGTTGAACGTTACAAAAAAGGGTTAAGGAGCGAAAATACACACGAGCTTTTCCCCCAGGAGTGCCCAGCACAACGAGCTTTTTTCTAGAACAAAAGTACACACGTGGTTACGTTTTGGGAGCAAGAATACTATGGCGGTTAGTTGACCATCAACTTGGATGGAACGTTGACGTGGCGCTGATTTGGATTGACACGCTGACATGAACGCTGATGGTAAGTAAAAAAAAAAAAAAGAGCAAATACCCAGCCAGCCGCCGGCGACCACCACCACCACAAGTTGGTCAATGTTGAGCATCGGATAGGCGTCCTTTGAACATGCCTTATTTAAATTGGTGTAGTCTGTGCAGACTCTCCACTTGCCGTTTGGTTTCAAGACCATTACCATGTTGGATAGCCATGTGGTGTATTGTATTTCTCGGATGAAACCTGCCTCCAACATTTCGTCGACGTATTTGTCAAGGGCCAGTTGCCTATCTGGTCCTCTTTTTCTTTTCTTCTGGGCCACTGGTGCCGACTCTGGCCGAATGGCCAATATGTGACAACAAAACTCCGGGTGGATCCCAGGTATTTCATCCGGCTCCAAGCAAAAATGTCTCTGTTTATTGCTAAGAATTCCTCCAACCTTATTCATAAGCCCGGGTTCAAGGTTCTGCCTATCTTGGTAATTTGATCTTGCCCGTTTCTGACGATGAGATCTTCCAACTCTCCTTCTGGCTCTGGACGGGGGACCTCGGGCTCGTCTCGCAAGTCCAATTCCACCATATTAACTGGATGGCTGGCCTTTCCCCCTCCTCGATCCTTCGACCCGGGATGGATATCCCAAGGCTGGGAAGGAGATGGGACTGCGTTTTCGCCTTCCCTGATGGTTTCGAAGTAGCATTGTCGGGACTCCTTCTGATCGCCCTTGATGGTGAGGACTTGGTTGGCGTTACTTACCATTTTCAGCTTCTGGTGTTTGGTCGACACCAGCATATCCCATTTGTGGATAGTTGGCTTGCCCAGTATTACATTATAAGGGGAAGGGAATTCGGCCACAATAAACCTTACCCAGTCCGTCTTAAAACCTTCCTTTGTGCCCAGTGTCAGTCTGAGGTCGATGTACCCTTTGGGAGGGGAGAGCTCTCCATTAAACCCGACAAGGGTTGTTTTGCAAGGTTTCAGATCTTCTTTATCGAGGTTCATCCTTTTGAAGGCATCCCAGATAATAATATTAGCCGAGCTTCCGGTGTCTATGAATATTCTTTTGACCCGGCAATTGAGTAAGGTTCCTGTGATTACCAGGCCGTCTTGATGGCCGGGTACGACGTCCTTCATGTCTTCCTTTGTGAAAAAGAGCTGAGGTTGTTCCACCCTACCCGTCGTGTCCGGGCCTTCCTTGAATTTAGGTCGGTCCCTCACTGAGAGGACCTCCTTTAAGTATTTCCTTCGCTGGCTTGTCGTGTCTCCGCCTCCACCAAAGGCCCCATTGATCACGTTACAATCGAAATCGGCATCGGGAAATTCATCCTCATCGGACCCCGGCCTCTGCCGCTTTTCATTTTTCTTTCTCTCGGGGGTCGGGCTGTCCTGTCGGTCGCCTTGTTTTCGCTTATCTCTCTTCCGCCCTTGAGTTTTGATTACATATTGACGCAACTTCCCTTCTCTGACGAACTTCTCAATGGCATCGCGAAGTTCATAGCATTGGTCCGTGGTATGCCTTGGACTGTTGTGAAAAGCACAGAAACGGGTCTAGTCCGTACTGACTCATTTCCTGAGAGGCCGAGGTCTCTCGATCTTCTGCATCTCGGTCAATGCTACCTCCCTCCATAGCTGGGAGCGGGGGACATTTAAAGGGGTATATTTGTCATATTTCCCCTTCACCTCGGGTTTTGCACTGGGGGACTTATTGTCTGAGCTTTTTCCCCGGCGATCTGGCTTGCGGCCGTTGGACTGGTTCTCATCTCTTGGCGGCGTCCTCCTATCCGGATCTTTCCAAGGAGCATTTACTAGGCACATTTGCTCCATTTCCAAACATTTCTTCGATCGCGTTATGAACTCGTTCAGGGTCTTGGCCGGCTCCTTAAAGAATGACTCGGCCAGCCGAGATTCACTGTCGAGACCGGCGGCCAGCAGGTGTACATGGACCTTTTCATTTAGCCCGCGCACTTGTAAGGTCGCGTCCCTGAATCGATCTAGATAACTTTGAAGCGTCTCCCCATGCCATTGCTTGATTCTGTCTAGAATGTATTGGGACTTCGGTTGTTGTTTGCTGGTAGCAAAATGCAACTCGAACGCCTCTGCCAACTGATCGAAAGTGTGTATCGACCTTACGGGCAAGGTATGGAGCCATTTTATGGCGGCTCCTTTAAGAGTTGCAGCAAATATTCGGGTGATGACGGGCTCCCTGAGTCTTCTGACGCACATAGTGACCTCAAAGTCCTCGACGTGGGTAGTCGGGTCTTGGATTCTGTCGTATTTAGTGAGGTTGGCCAAGTCGAAATCATCCGGATAAGGTGCGTTGAAAACGTCGTCTGAGAAAGGATTGTCATTCTCCTCCCCGACGTACCTTCTCTGTGGAGGGTGGACGCCGTGGAGGTCTACCTCCTCGGTTCTCATCCTCTCGGTCCAGCTTTCTGCCTGCGTACCCAGGGTCAGGACCTCGACCGTTTTCCGACCTGGTCTTACCCTGCCCGTCGTAGGAAGTTTCTCCATCTCGGACTCATTCTTTGTTCCGGTCATCCCAGGCCCTTTTGGAGAGGCTGATTCTCTTAACATGGACTCCCTCGTGACGGATTTCTTGGTCGCGGACTCCCTCGACACTGAATCCCTCCGCCTTAGTCGTTCCTCGAGTCGCTGCATTTGCAGGGAGGTTCGTTGTTACGTGGTCTCTATGCGTCTCAGCAGTGAACCCAGAGTGACCTGCATGCGTCGGAACTCAGGGTGTCCGATTGGGAAAGCTTCCGGGATGAAATCCTGGTGTCCTTGATGGACGTCTAGTTGTTTAGGGTTTCGTGCTGCCGAGGACTCTGTATCTGACAGGTCGTCGGCTAGATGCCCATTATTAAGAGCAGAATTGACTGGTTCATCTTGCCGTGGCGGTGAGGGTTGGTCTTCCCCAGCGTGTCCATTATCGTGGACGGGGTCGATCGATTCCTCTGCATGTTGTTGCAGCTGTGACGGCTGGTTAGGCAGAGGTCCAGTCTCCGGCTGCCTTTGGCTAGTACTTCTTGTATTAACCCTCATTGGTCATGGGGATCGAAATTTACGGTCCCCACGGTCGGCACCACTGTTCTGGTGTAGAACACAGATGTCCACTAGGATGGCTGGTGCTTTGATATTGGATCAAAGGTCTCTTCCTGAATGCCTATGAGGGAAGCACTCAGTAAGAGATGGGATCACTGTACACAAACAGGCTCTTCACCAAGGGGGTGGGGTGTGTGCACAGTGTGACTGTATGTAAATAGTTCAGGGTTAGAACGTGTGTACCTTAGGGTTTAACCTCAGTATTTATAGAGTGTACCTTAGGTAGGATATTCTGGGCCTGACGTGATCTGCGGCCAAGGATCCTAACTGCCCAACCATATCTGGCGATATTCCTAGATTATTGGGGGAGTTAGGATCCTCCTTACAAATAGGTAGGATCGGTTATGCCTTACCTATGGTTGTTGGGCTTGACCACTATTAGGCCTAATATAGGTCCATAACGGAGGGAAATACTGTTTATTTTATAGCTGGGGACCATATTTTATGCTTCCTTCAGTCTTAATTATAAGACTTAATTGACTTTTTTGGAGAGATTAAAAAAGCTAATTAAATTACTTTTGAGTATTTTTATTTTTATTTTTTTGTTCAAACTAATTAGTTTAACTAATAAACTAATATATAATCTAATGATACACAAGATATGAAATGATTAAGTAATTTATTTAGCTTCCCTCCAAAAAAGTCAATTAGGTCTTATAATTAAGACCGGGATAGTACTAACTTTAGACCTAAATATAAAATAAGACTTATAGTGTAATTCATTCTATAAACTTTATACTATATTTAAAATCCTATTGATTATTGATTCTCATACTTGAGCGAAATTCTTCATTTAGAATCGTGACTAGAAATTGCAACAAAAAAACAAAATAGCACAGAAGTTGATAAAAGATTTACATTTAAGGCGGCACGAGGACGGATAAAATGTTCAACTGGAGAAATTCACTGTGACAAGAATCAAAAAAAAAAAACTACATACAATACATTCCATTAAAAAATGTATAAAAATAATGCATATAAAAAACGATACGCAGGATTGTATCTTTTTTGGATTTTAAATACCCGGATATAATAACTAGAAAAACATGAAAAAGCTAAATATATGGTGAGAGGAGCTTCCTGAAATCTCCACTTGAATGCGTGTGGATTATATCTCAGAAAAAAACGAACTTCACAAAACAAATACGCTTCTTCTGCAGCTCGCCACTCGCCACTATGCGGCAAGGAGAAGAACCCCTTGACTTGTTCGCCTCGTGTTACCCACTTTCTCATACTCACTATTCGGTGTGATCCTCCTTCACTGTTCTTCATAAGCTTCTAAAACCTTGCTATGTTAAACCATCAAACAGCTTCCACCAGCAATAATCAACCCCAAGACGATCAAGATGAGGAGCAAATCAGAGAAATCCACGCTTTAACACCACCTCAAACTCCACGCACTGCCAATCGTGATCGTCGCAGAGAAGCCTTGGCACACAGCCGCCCGTCGTCGTCTCTGTCAGTGGCGAGCACGGAAGGAGCTTCAAGTGAGAATTTCACCAGTATGAGCAGGGAATTCAGTGCTCTGGTTCTCGCTGGGTCAAGTATTGATCCTAACAATGGCAGCCCCTTTGATGTGCATGATAATGAAGGAGGCAACAATAATTTGGGGAGAATCGGAGAAGAGGATTTGATGGAGGAGACGAATCCGCTGGCGATCGTGCCTGATTACAATCCGTTGAATCCGGTCCCGTCTCCGAGGAGGGGAGGAGTGGCCGGTGCGTCGGCTGGCATGTCGGGCGGCGGGAGTGGGCAGGGTGAAGTGTCGGTGCTGAGGGTGAAGAAGGAGGAGGTGGAGGCGAAGATATCGGCGTGGCAGAATGCGAAGGTCGCGAAGATCAATAACAGGTTCAAGAGAGAAGACGCTGTAATCAATGGATGGGAAAACGAGCAGGTCCAGAAAGCTACTTCATGGATGAAGAAAGTCGAGGTACGATTTAACTGTCAATTCACTTTTGATCCGTATTTGAAAAACGAGTGCGTATCACATAAGATACTTTATATGCATATGCTACGCTAAGATTCTTCCTATTTTTGTTTTTCTCTGTCGTATTCGAATGTTAATTAGTTTTGCAATTCGCGGTAATATGGTAGTGGGTTTATTATAATGATTAGATTCTTTGAATTTTGCGACTTCTTCGACTTCATGATTACTCTGAGGAATACAACAGACCATGTTGGTTTCGTTATTTAATGACGTCGTAGATTCATCGATCATTCATATTATTATCAATTCACGATTCATGAACAAGTCGATCCAAAAAGGATCAAAAAGTTCATAAGCTACGTTAGACAGTGCTCTGATGAATGATGATTGTTCCACAATTGTTACGTTGACCATCGATCGTTGAAATCATTGGGTATTCCAAGTACTGGTGGGTACCAATTATCAAGGACTTTATCTCGATCTTGTTATAGATTCAAAATCTAAAATCATCACTGGTTGAAAATGAAGTGAGAACCTCAACGGATATTTGGTTTACTTGCAGAGAAGTCGTTCAAAGCCGAATCATCATTATACCCAGTATCTTTTTTTTTTTTGCTTCTTCTTCTCATACAACCTTTCGTGATATATAGTTCCTTGTGGTTTTGGTCTTTAATGGCATATAATCCAAGCTATTTCTTACTTTCCTTGAACTTAATTGCAAAGTTTGGGGTTAATACAATGTTTGGTCTTTAAAACTTACCATCATTGTGGTTTTGGTCCATAAGTTTTTGGCTACTTTAGTTTCTTTCAATAACATTAGTTCTTATAGTTTAATAAGAACATGAACCATTTTATATCTTGAGGTCAAACCATATTGTTTGAAACTATAGGGATCAAAACCAAAATGAAAGTAAATTATAAGGAGAAAATATTGTATTAATTGGCAAATGTTACATCTCTTGACTTAGTGCTACTTAATAATATCAAGTTGCATTAAATGGTCAATGTGATTGACAATTTTGCCCACGCAGAGGAAGCTGGAGGAGAAAAGAGCAAGGGCGATGGAGAAAATGCAAAACGAAGTAGCAAAAGCCCACAGGAAAGCAGAGGAGAGGAAGGCATCTGCAGAGGCTAAAAGAGGAACCAAAGTGGCAAGAGTCTTTGAGATTGCCCACCTCATGAGAGCCGTTGGAAGACCTCCTGCCAAACGATCCTTCTTCTAAGCTCTTCATCAGAAAAAAAATTTAGCCTATATATATAAATATATATATTTGAGAGCCCCCTTTTCCACTCCTTGTTTTTTGAAGGTTTTACAGAAGGGCTTGCATTACAGCTTAAAAAAGCCAATGAAAAGAGAGAAGAAAGATGATGAGTTGGATATATATATCATGTATGATGTGTTCGAATGATTGATTGGTCATTAGAGTGTGAGGTTAAACGTTTTGGGTTTTGTACATTAATGTATTGTATCTTTATTTAGCTGGTGCCCACTAGCTAGTTGATATTGCTCGCACGCAATCGCCTCCAACACACTATGTAGTGCTCTGCTGATGTTCTCTAAATTGTGAGATTATGCCTTGTGCCAAATGCCTAACCAATTATTAACTCTTAAAAATCATATCTCATGAGAAAAGAATCATTTTTTAAAAAGTTTGTGGGAAAATATTTTGCACATCAATCTATTCATTCCGATACTTCTCATATACCTAATAAAGGGGGGGGGGGGGGAGGAGCAGCCAGCATATTCTGGTGTTATTCCAAGTCTCCTCAAGTCCAAATCCTGAAGCAATTAGTGAACCTTTAAGATAAGATATCTGACAAGTCAATAAATGAGAGAAAGCAACCCACGAATGATCTCCAATTTATTATCTGAATCTGCGCATTCTTGTGTTAGTTTGCATGCACCGTTAAATGGGGTTAAAAACAGTAGTACTACGTAGATGTTTTGTTTTCCAGTGAGTAAAAGAAACTGAAGCGTGAATCACCAGTGGGAAGCATTTTTCAAGAAAAGGACGGATGGAGACAAGCGGACAAATGGTCAACATAAGCATGTGCTCAAACAATGTATTGCCATGGTAAGGTAAATTCGTTAAACAAGAAAGGCGAAGATGGTCGTGGAAATCACACATCCACTGGTGCAACTTTTCCTTAAAATAAGGTGAAGATTTTGGTTCTCTTTCGTACTGTGCACCCAGATCAGGATTTTAGCTCTGGCTCTTGTTATTGAGATTTTAAGAGCCTGATGTGGAAGGCGGAAGTAGACTTAGGGTATGTTTGGTTTGAGGGGAGGGGAGGGGAGGGAGGGGGAGAGAAAAAAAAAGAGGGGAGAAGAAAATATGTGGGCCCCACTACACTCAATTTTCAAAAAAAATTTCCCTCCTCCCATTTTTTTTTTCCCTCCCCTCAAACCAAACATACCCTAAAAGAGTATGGTAGGAATGAAAAAAAGCAGTGGGAGCTTTATATCCTAAAAAAGTATGGCAGGAGTGAAAAAAAGCGAAGTGGGAGCTTTTATCCTATTTGGGTTTACGTTTGAATAGCTTCTGAGACGAAGCAAAAAAAAAAAACTTCTCACGTGTTGGAGGCAACATTTTTTTTGGTTGCTCACCCGGTTTACCGGGACTTCGTCCCGATTAATACAGATCCGACCCACGTCGTGCACCTGATTTTAATGAGAGAGCCTCCTTACAGGAGTTTTTTGCATTCACAAAAAACCATTATAGACATGTTCATTGGTGTCGAGGTGTGTGACAGGCCAGATTGAACCGTTTTTTTAAGAAAGAAAATTTAGTTTTCATTTCATTATAGATCTGACAATTATATTTTTTTTATTAAAAAAATATTTTTTAGCCTTGGATTTAACTTTATATATACCTCTATTTCCCACAAGCATTCGGATTTATTGGCAGCGAGGTAAAGAGATCGGTGGCAGAATCAATAAATTATTTTAGTCCGGCTAAAAAATAAACATATTAAACTATTTATTAAATAATATCACATAACATTAAAATATAAATAATAATAGTCGATAATTATAAATCAAAAGATAACATAGTAAACAAAATCCTATAACGTTTAGAAGGAGACTCATTACAAGGTGCATCACTTTCAAATATTATTTTCTTAGAAATATTACTTTTTGAAGTTATTTTCTTCTTAAATAACACATCTATGCTTTTCTGTTTATCTTTACTCATATTTTTCAACCTACAACAAATTTACTGACCCAAAATATATATTGTTGTCAATGTTAATTAGTATCTTGTGTCATTGAACATTAATTCTTATAGTACTACTCAATCCACAAAACTAACACTTAAATTTACATTCCACTAGCTACTTCAAAACAAAATAATTGGAGAAAATAAAATAAATATAATGTGAACCCAAAAAATATTTTTAAACAACATACAAATCTGATTGAATTTCAGCTAAGCAAATAACCTATTATAATCTATTTTTTAAAGAGAAATTCATTATAAAATCATAAGACAACCAAATAATAAATCAAAACCGATTAAAATTAGTCATTAATCATCCTCTACATATATTACACACACACACATACATATATATATATATATATATATTCATCTATTGTCAAAACTCAAGACTCTCTCAAAATCATAACCTCAAAATTTTCACTAATCAGAACAATATTACCCTCATTAGAAAAAGAAAAATATGTAGAATAACTTTCATTAAAGAAGTGATGTGAAAAGAAGTGATTTTGAGTACCTATTTAGTCCTTAAAATGAAGATGAACAGCGCCATATATAAGATGATACCAACATTTTCAGTAGATATCTCAAACAAGAATTTTATTTTCCTCTTATAGCTCAATGAGTAATGAACCAAAAATTGTCTTAATACAAAAAAGAGTATAATTATAGAAAATATAAGAGTTTAGCCGGGCCAAATTATTGGCCAAAATAAAATATTATATAATACATACATACAAATATGCAAGATAAGAGAAGGCTAGCTGGGGCCTTTCCATAATATGGCTCTTCCATTGTTTAGCTGGGGTCAAATTATTGGTCAAAATAAAATATTATATAATACCTATATATAAATACATAAGTAGGAGAAGGTCAGCTGGGGCCTTAACGATAACATGGCTCCGCCACTGAAAGAGATACTATATTATTTTAGTGCAGTGAAAATTTATACTCAATCTATTTAATTTTAATAAATGCATTTTATAGTGCTCCCCTCTTTCTCTCTAATTGCGACTTTTGAAAAATTTGATTGTTATTTTTTCAATAATAAATTAACTATTTTTATTTTATCTAATTTAAATTTTTCTTTTAAATTATGACAATATTTACATATAATATACATGTGTGTAGTATTCAATAATATTTATATATTTTTCAGTCATTTTTCATCTCAACTTACTTTTCGAATAATAATCTAAACAAGTTTAAATTTAAAAAAAGTCACTTATATGACCGTCAATCCAAACATAAATCACATTTTTAATATTTCTATCTTAAGCTTGTAAAAGTGAGATTAAAAAAAAAAATCACTTTTACCGAGGTAGGGTAATGGATGTCTCTATCAAGTAAATATTTGATGTGATTGTGGCTGCTTATACTGTATTTTGGTTGTTTGCTTATATATTATTTCCCATTTCATATTGCCTCGGCCTCACAGTTTTTTACCCTTCTTTTTAAAAAATGCTTGCTTGATTTTTCACAGACCAGGGCTCTCTTAGCTGTGATGAGGTCACAGAATTAAAGATGCTACACCAGTTTCAAATTCAAAAAGTTAGGACCTATCCTTCTATTTGTTAGAAGAGGAGTTCAGAACATATTTTAAGCGATGCTGTAATCATATTAATGAACTAAATAAAATATAATTATATCATTATGTCATAAGCAATGTGAAAGAAGTTGGACATTATTACTGTGATTACAGCACCAAGCAATCTCATCTCTTAACAGATCCAGACTTGCATAAATTTCTCTGCTTTCTGGGTGGTCTCTGTCACTCGCTATGAAACAGTGAATCTCAGAGTCTATCTCAATCCAGCTGGAACCTGTTTCCTTAGTTAGCTTCAAGTCATTCATGGCTGTTCTCACCTTTGCAGCCTCTTCCAACATTCCACCTTCAGCATACATATTTGAAACAAGAATGTAAGAGGAAGCTTCATTAGGTGCCAAATCAAGCAATTTCTTTGAAGCTGACATGCCAAGATGTAAATCACCACATAGTTTACAGGCATTCACTAAAGTCCTCCAAAGCAAAGGTGACTCTGCAAATGGGCTTTCTCTGATAATGTCCATGGCTTTGGTTAGTTTTCCAGCACGTCCAAAAAGATCAACCATACAAGCAAAGTGCTCGATTACAGGCTTAATTCCATACTTGGATTCCATTTCATTGAACAAGCATAACCCGTTTTCCCATAAGCCTGAATAACTGCATGCTTGAAGAACAGCCAATGTTGTAATCTCATCTGGAGGAAAGCCTTCTTCCTTCATATGTTCAAACAAAAGAAGCGCTTTGTTTCCATCACCTTGAAGGGAATATGCAGATATTATGGCGTTCCAGGTCACATGATCATGGCTCATATTACTGAACATTTGATAAGCATCCTGAATGCTGCCACATTTAGCATACATGGTAATCACAGCATTACCTACAGCAGACTCTGCTTCAATTCCTGTCTTAATGGAGTAAGCATGAAGACTCGTCCCTGCAACTAAGCAAGCTTGATCAGCATACAAACTAAGGAGCCGTGAAAAAGTTACCCAATCCGGTCTCACATTATTCAGTCTCAAATTGCGTAGAAAGACCAAAGGATCTTCTTCATCATCTTCAAATTTTGAATTCAAGTATCCAACTAAAAGTGCATTAAATGAAGCAATGGTTTTACTTGGGAGCTTTTCAAAAACCACTCTTGCTGACTGAAAGCAACCACATTTAGCATACAGATCTATTAAAGCTGTCCCAATATTTACTTGAGAGGCATGGCCAAGCTTTACTGCAAGTCCATGGACTTGAAGCCCAGACTCTAAATTATTGCCATGTGAGCATCCATCCAGTATAATACAGAGGACACCAGAGTCAACATACACGCCAGACTCAAGCATATCTGAGAACGATGTAACGGCTTTCTTAGGATAGCCATTCTTAACAAACGCTGAGATAATTGCAGACCAGGAGATTAAAGACCTTTCGTTCAGTTCGACAAACATTTTCTCAGCTTCTTTGACCATCCAATGCTGCCCATACATTGTAATTAGTGCATTTCCAAGGGGTGTTTTGCCCATATAACCGTACTTGAAAGCTAGCCCGTGTAGTTGCTTCCCTTCATAGAGTCCTATGCTTGAATCACTGGCACTGATCGTATTTGTGAATGTATAATCGTTTGGCTTCAATCCATCTTTTAAAAGATCCACAAAGGCCTGAACTGCCTTGTTCCCAAAACCTGCCTTGCCATACTCCAGAATCATATAATTGATGCATTGAACATCTTTAACACATATGCTATCAAACACCTTTTCTGCATTTTCCAAGTGGCCACTTTTTGAGTACATAGAAACCAAAGAAGTGGCTACAACAACGTTCTCCTCAAGCCCATTTTTTATGATAAAAGCATGAACTTGCTCCCCATGGTTATGATCTTCAGGGGAAGTACATGCCTGTAGGACTACAGAGCAAGTGTGCTCATTGAACTTCTCTCCAAGCTTATACATATCACGCCCAATACGAAAAACAAATTCGAAATCACCGTTCTTCAAATATCCCTTCATCAGAGTAGTCCAAGAAATTGTGTTCCTAACAAGCATTCCATCAAACACCCGCTGTGCATCAGCCATTTGGTTTAATTTTGAGTAAACATTTACAAGATTGTTGGGTACAAACACGTCATCTTCACGATTAGATTTAATTAAAGACCCATGAATTGCGCGAGCCAGCATTAGATCTTTCGCCTCGATTGACATTTGAATGAGCCGAGGCCAGTCTTGAGGAGGAAGGTAGGGTTCACAAATTGCAGCAGCAGAGTGTTCGAGACACTGGGCTGCCTCAAGCTTGATACTTTGTAATCGTATGCGTTTATAACAAGGGTAGAGGAAGCCATTATCGGGCGTTCTTGGTTTCAGCGGAGGTAGAACTTGTAAATGACAAGAAGGAGGAGGGAGGATGGTAGTAGGAGTAAGCGCTTGGAATAATCCTTCTACCATTGGACCTGTGTTTCATTTCATGTCGGGATGAAGATGAAACAGAATAATGTCCCAACACTTTATTCAAGACCATTCAAATTGGGCTTTTCCAGTGGGTCAGTATGAATATGATGTTATGGACTAACAAAAACAAAATTGTATTAAAAAAAATGAAGTATGAGATGGTTGGGTTAAATTAAACGTGGATGAGACTATGATGTTGCGCTCGTCTAAGGCGGCATGTGGTGGTGTTTTGAGAGATAGTCAAGGTGTTTGGATTGCTGGGTTCACTAAATCTATTGGGATCTGTAGTGCTAATGTGGCAGAGGAGTGGGCGTTTTTTGAGGGATTAAATCTGGTTTGGGACCTAGGATTCCGGAACATGGTGGTTGAGTCCGATGCAATGGACCTGGTTGGCTGTTTGACTGATGTCTCTTCTGTTTCTGATAGCCTCCTGGTCCGCCAAATTAAGGGCCTGGTAAATAGGTGCTGGAGTGTTTCTATTTGTTATGTTTCTAGAGAATCTAATAAAGTTGCTGATGCTTTGGCAAAGGTGGGATTCTCCAGGTCTGAGATTCTTAGTGCATGTCCCTTGAGCTTGAGGGCCTTGGTTGATCAAGAGTGTATGAGATTTATTCCCCTTCCTGTTTAATTTTCTTTTTTTACTTTCTTGGCTTATGCCATCTGTTGTATAAAAAAAAAAAAAAACTATCGTCTAGGAGATAGAGATACAGACAAGGCAGGCCATGATCACCCCTTGGGGATCTTTTAGTCCAATGTAGCTATGAAAGTGGATATGGATAATGGATTTGTAAATCCTTGGAACTTATTGACGCTTAAAATCATGCTAAGGAGTAAGGACCAAAAAAAACTATTAAAAAAATTTCACAAAAAATTTGGATGTTAAAAAAGTTTCTCTGACAATTTCTTCAGTGGGTGATTAACAACTCTATTTGTGGGTTTTGACAACTTTTTTAAACTTTTTTAATATCAGAATTTTGTGTGTGACTTTTTAAATATTTTCTTGGTCCCTTAGGACTTTAAAGGGATTTTCCTTACCCCTCGTCATTGGGTTCAACTGGTAAAGAGGTCGGACACTCTCACCAAAGGAAGAGGGTTCGATCCTGAAGTTGGTCAAGGCGCTGGGGGAGACGACCTAGCTCCTAGGTGCCTAAGTTCACGCCTGAGGGTAATAGACGGCTCGTCCTACCCAACATTGATATCACTTAGGAGGAAGAGAGATTCCGCCCTGCCTAACCCCTTTCCTAATTTTTTTTAAAAAAAGAAGAAGAAGAAGAAGGGGTTTTCCCTAAATAATATCCCAAAAGCCTAAAGTATTCTCTAAAATCTTGCACCAATTTCTTGTCCTGAGATCCCATGCATTTTTTTTTTTTTGCATATTTCACTTCACACCAATTTTATGTTAGAATCTTGCATTTTCACACACTAATTAAGGTTTAGGAGTGATCTATTTTTCAAAAATTAAAACTACCACATTCCTAATATAAAAGCTAATTGAGTATTAATATAATATCTCAATCCACTTTATCTATTAAAACTATAATTTTTACTTAGAATACTCATATTGATTGCTCACATTAAAAAGTTTTTGTTAAAAGGACGGTTACCATGAAAGATGACAACCAACCTCTATTTGTTATAAATAAATAACATGACAATTTATTAATCTATTTAAATTAGTTAAATAGCTTTTATGTTAAGAATTGGACAAGAACTTTCTGATAGAGAAAAGTAATCCATTAAGTTTTGTGTCATTGCTCATTCCTACGTCTAAATACATATTAATCCAAAGGTATAAGATATTTTCAGGTTGAGTTTATTTCATCATTCTTTATAATCTTTAAATCATATCAGTATAATAAATATAAAAAGTTACATTATTACTTTAAATTTTATCTCTTATTCTTAATCAACAGCATAAATAAAGTTAATGAGGGATATGAAAGAAAAAAATGAGGAAAGAATCATCTCCCTATTGCTTATCATTAAGAATAAAGAATATGCTTTCCCGAGACTGATGGTTGATATCAGTACTGCATTAAAACGATTTAGTAGAGTTAGTTTTAATCATGTATATAGGGAGGGTAACAATTGTGCAGATGCCCTGGCCAATTACAGTTTAGTGTATGAGGAGGACCAAGTTGTTTTTGTGAATCCTCCCCAGTTTTTAATTCCGCATTTGTCAAGTGATTGTAGGGGTGTTTCATACCCCAGATTGATTCAGATTCAGGAATGATAATGGGCTAAGTGCCCCGCTGTTCATCAAAAAAAAAAAAAAGAATATGCTTTCCCTCAATTTATCCAGAGGCATTACTAGTGAGCCCTGTTCAACGATGTGGACCAAAATAGGCCGTCAAATTCAGAGCCGCACATGATCGAGTTCGTGTGCTAAGAAATATATGTAGTAGGAGTACTGATTATCCGGGGCTTCGAGAGTGTCAATCCCTTAACAATAGCAGCCTCAATACCAAATCCTCACTCTCCCCCTCTCGGGACCTTTCTGCAACTCGAGAGTGTGAGAGCGACGGAAATGGCACTCAATACGCACAGAGTTTCCTTCTCCTTCTCCATGGCTGGTCCTTCTAGCCTTCGAAGGACCTCTTATCCTCCCCAGTTTGCTAACCAACTACTTGGCCTTCCATTTTCTTCCTCAAAGCCCACCAAACTTCCTGTTTCCAGGAACTCTACTTGCTGGCCCATCAAATGCTCAGTTTCTGAAGCTATGGAACCCAAAACTGGTGATTCACTCTCTTACTTTATCGTTTTTAGCTTTGAATTTGATGTAATGGATGCCTTGCCGAAGTAACTAGTATTAGCACCAATTCTCGTTTGCGGCAAACGAATCTTATCTTGAAACCGATATATAATGCCTTTCGTTCCTTCATGTGATTTTCCTTTGGGGGACTCCGGTGGGATTCAGTTATAATATTCTGTACGTGTACATGTTCCATACATTTATAGATTCATCTTCACAATATTGGATGTTTAGACATATCAATATATCATCAGGTTTCTTTCTGTGCCTCATGCTAAGTTAGATATTACCTGTTGGTCTACATTTCCGCCCCAATTGTAGATGTATCTTGAGATTTTTTGTTTGGTGATAAGATGCATCTTGAGATTTTTAATACGTTCTTTATTCCCACCTTAGAGAAGAAGAAACAGCTGGAGAGAAGAAGAGACATAAGAAACATAGCAATTGTGGCTCATGTTGATCATGGGAAAACAACTTTAGTTGATGCGATGCTGAAACAAACAAAGGTAACGCCAAAATATTTGCATAATTTAATGCATTTCTCTGGCGTCTTTTATGTTGAAGCATACAGATAACAAGTTCCATAAACCACAAAAGCACTTGCTACATATACAAGCACTTGCCACATATACTGGTTCAACCATTCAAGTTTAAGCACAAGCCTTGATATTAGCGGGAAGGCACAGCCTAAATTCTTGAAACTTGTACACGTAGCCCCCAAGCTTCAACATCTCTGTGACAAAGCTTACATACAAAAAGTTTTTATGTTACATAAGCTTTCGCGTGGGATCAAATATCCTCATTGAATGATTAGTTTTTCTAAACAATAATCAAATATCTCGGTTTGCTCTTCTCTGACCTGGTGCGTAAAATTGAGATGCGCAAATAGAATTTGAAAGTACTTTCGAGAATTTTTCCACCTACATTACTATTGGTTATTTGAATGAAATATGATTTGGTAGGAGCTCAAGACTTTTTCAACTGTTTAGAGCTGCCATGGCAAAATCAAATAATTAATTCTTACCCTCTTACTTTCCTTCATCTGTTTGAAAGAATGAGGTGTCACTAGTTTGTTTATGTTGATCTCTGGTGCAGGTATTTCGTGATAATCAATTTGTGCAGGAAAGAATAATGGATTCAAATGATTTAGAGCGTGAAAGAGGAATTACAATACTAAGTAAAAATACATCTGTCACCTATAAAGACACCAAGATTAATATAATTGATACTCCAGGTCACTCTGACTTCGGAGGTGAAGTGGAGCGCATTCTAAATATGGTGGAAGGAATCCTTTTAGTGGTACTGCTCTATTGTTCTGTTTCCTATCATTCTGGTTGATTATGATGATTGATACTGACATTTACTGATTCTCAGCTACTTGTTGCATTAGTCACATATAAAAAATGTTTTTTACCATGCTTTTCTTATCCTTTTTTTGAAAGTGCGGGTGGCTGTTACTAGTCAAACCAATCAAAAAAATTCCAGATACCTATCTTGCTTATTTTTCTGGGATTGGGACTCAATCTTCCACAACACTGGTTTCTTACACACATAGGTTTTCAATTTAAAAAAGGAGCATACTTTAAACAAACCTTAGTATTTTCATCGAAATTAAAAAAAGAAACAAAGAAACCTCGGTATTTGGAAGGGAATTTCACCAGACTTTCTATATGCAAAATTTTTAAGTTTTCTTATTTGTCTTGACTTGGTGGGAGCCTTGTGCATTGAGCCGCCTTTTTTTTCTTATTCTTCTTGACTTGCAGCAACACTGTCAACATTGGCTTGAATTTACAAATAAGAGGAATGAATTAGTTCTTCTCCTTTTTATTCTGATTAAGCACTCATACTACATATATCTATCATTTTATGGAAGATTTCTAGAGTAGTTTACTCTCTTTAAAGAGGTGATATGCTTTCCATAGGTGTTTAATACTTTTCCCTTAAATATGACTTCTTATACTATGCAGTATATCTGACTTTTAAATACAAGTTGCTTCTCTATTTCTGTAGGTAGACTCTGTTGAAGGTCCAATGCCACAAACAAGATTTGTTTTAAAGAAGGCCCTTGAGTTTGGGCATGCAGTTGTTGTAGTTGTCAATAAAATCGATAGATCTTCTGCTCGGCCGGACTTTGTCATCAATTCCACTTTTGAACTGTTTCTTGAACTAAATGCGTCAGACGAACAGGTAAATTGGTTATTTAATTTAAAATAATAATAGTTTGACTTTCCCGTACTGCAGAATTTGGGTTGGAATTTCCTTTTTATTCCCATAAAAAAAAATTGTTGATGAAAAGAGGAAAGTGATACAAAAAGTAAGGACAATGACACCTCCCTAATCTGGAGGGAAAAAACATAGTAGCTGAGAAGCCTGAAAACAATTTGTTGAAGTGCACAAAGAAGCCAGAAAATTATTTCTCTCCCAAATTAGATGCAATGGAAGAAACTTCTGACTAAAAACTCTCACTTTCCATAATAGGTTTGGGATCTTGTGGCCTGTTATTTGTCAAATAACTTCTCGTTTATATTGTCAAAATGGTCTAAATAGTCCCCAATTCTGTAAATAATAACATGAGAGTTTTACCTTTTTGTGCATGCAGTGTGACTTCCAAACAATATATGCTAGTGGCATAAAGGGACAAGCAGGACTAACTCCTGAAAATTTGGCAGAAGATCTTGGCCCATTGTTTGAAGCTATAGTCAGATGCATCCCTGGACCACATATTGACAAAGATGGTGCACTGCAAATGCTTGTTAGTGATTCTTAGTTATTACATCATTTACCTGTAATCTAAAAGTTTTTATTTTTTTTTAAGTCTTTTCCTGTGCTGAGCTTCATGATGTGAAATTGTTGAATAATGGATCTATTGGTAATGGCTTGTCTTTTTCTAATCTTTTCGTAACCATATAATGGCATTAACGCCTGATTTGTCAATATAAGAAGCTGTATAAATATGATTAGTTATCAATTGCCCATGTTTAGAATTTAGATATGAAAACTATTAGATGTGGCGTCATGTAATCTATTTTAACTTTCTCTGCCTTTTGTGAATCATCCTAGTTCAATCTATATTATTTAGGAATAGCATTTTTTTCCAAAGTAATTTTTTAATATTTGAGGACGTTTAATGAACTTTTATTCCTGTTATCTTGCCACCTCAAAGGAAACAAAAATAAAATAAAAAGGTGAAGATCAGGAACAAGCATATATGGTTGAAAATACAGAATTAAGTTATTTAATAGCTATAGTAATGCATATTTGTCAATGTATGTGTTTATTCTAAAGATCTAACCCCTAGACTTGCACTTTGTATTTCTATCCAGGCTACAAATATTGAGTATGATGAACATAAAGGGCGTATAGCGATTGGACGCTTGCAAGCTGGAGTATTAGAAAAGGGCCTGGATGTCAAGGTGAGAGAATTTCCTTTACTTCTATCCTCTGTTTTCGTATTTCTAATGTCCTCTGTGACTTGCTTCACCTTTTATCTTATTCGTGCAATACTGAGTCTTGAAATCCGACAAATAATAAATGAAATTTGAGCCTTATTTTCAATCTCTTATCCTCTCTGTGTGTTTTCTTTTCTTTTCTTTTCTGATATTTTGGGAGACATTTGAGATTAATGAGGCTTAGTTTCAAACATATTTGCATGTCGATATCTTCAGAAATTAAGTCATAGATTTCTTTTATCCAGGTATGTACTGCTGAAGATTCATGCAGATATGCAAGAGTTAGTGAGCTTTTTGTGTATGACAAATTCAGTAGGGTCCCAGCAGGACGTGTGGAGGCTGGTGATATCTGTGCTGTATGTGGAATTGCTGATATTCAGGTACCACCTGATGGTTTATGGTTTAGGATGGAATTCATATTTTTTGTGTGTTGGCCTTTTTAACTATTTTAATTCTTTAATCAGATTGGGGAAACAATTGCTGACAAAGTATCAGGGAAGCCACTGCCATCCATCAGGGTGGAAGAACCTACAGTGAAGATGTCTTTTTCTATAAACACTGCACCTTTTGTTGGGCGGGAGGTATACCTGTTCATTAAGATTATATGTTGCATAGGACAATCTTGATCTGCACCTATTCTATATGAATGTCCTGGTGCTGCCTTTTAGGCCATAATTGTTATAACTGATTACGTTTTGCTAGCTTAGCTGCTTGGCATTATTGGAATTTCTGCTTTAACAGTTAGGTAATGTAGTTGATAGTTTCTTCTGTTGGTTTGGCTCTGCTAACCCAAGTTTCTTTGCAACTTTCCAGGGAAAGTATGTTACTAGTAGGAATTTAAGGGATAGGCTCCATCGTGAGCTAGAGCGAAATTTGGCCATGAAAGTTGAAGATGGTGAAACAGCAGATACCTTTATTGTCAGTGGTCGTGGTACTTTGCACATAACCATACTCATAGAAAGTATGTAAGTATGAGTGAAGAAATTTCAACAAATAATGACTCCTAAAATTTCTTACTTTAATCATGGTATGGAGTGAAATTATATAGGTAAGCATATGGGGTGAAATTATCTTAGGATCTAAAAAAGGAGGTGGGTAAAAGTAAAACTGTTGACAATCCATAGTAATTGACGAGATCGGACAACAACTACAATACAATAAAAATGAAGAAATAAATGCATAAGGGAACCTATTTTGAGGTCTGATTACAATCCTATAAAAAGAAAATAAATTCAGAAATAAATAAGTTCTTTGATGCTAAAATACAATGCAATAAATAAGGCTAATCAGAAAATTAACAAGTTCAGAATTTCAAAATTCTAATGATGACTGATTTTCCTCTTTTATTTGTTTTGTCCCTAATATGGCATTTGCAGGCGAAGAGAAGGATATGAATTCATGGTAGGTCCTCCCAAAGTTATCAACAAGAAAGTGGGTGACAAACTGCTGGAACCATATGAGGTGACTTTGCTAGCGATGCCTTTTGTGTTTGTTTTAAAGACTTAATATAGTCATATGAGGAGATGCAAGCATAACTAATAGCCACGTAGCCTTGCAAGCCTGATCTGGTAGTTTTCTTGTTGTATTGTGTAAGTGAATAATCTAAATGTCTTAATCTACTCATGTACAAAAGTTCATATATATACAAGAGATGAGAGCCTCAATCATAATGGCTCTTAATAGCTGTTAATGAGGATTATTCCCTAATCCCTGATTTATAGGGATTCTAGTATATTTCCTGATTTCCTAACATATTGAAATGCTTGTTTCATAGGATTTTTTATTTTGGTCTTGCTACAGGATCACTAAGAGAGCCTGAAACTGATTTCTCCTACGCTAATGTGTAAATAAATAGATTAAATTCCTCTGAAACTACATTACTAAATATGAAGGTCCTGCAAAATGTTGTGGCCTTTTTGTTTGCATCTTCCTAATTATTATTTCCCTTAGCTATGTTTGGATAGAGAGAAAGTGAGGGGAAAATAGGGGGGAGGAGATACTAGGAAGGAAAACTTCCAAAAGTGGTAGAAAAATTTACTATTCTTGGGAGTTTTCCCTTCTAGTTTTCTTTTCCCCCTTACTTTCTCTCCAGGGTTAGGCTTACATCTGATTTGACTACATTTTACTTTGAGAACCAACATTCTTAATTAGACAAACAATTTAAGATGATGTAATATAAAAGTATTTCAACACACTGAAACTCATAATTTTTCCCCTTGCATGATTGGAAGTTGCAAAACTTTTCTTTTGCTACAAAGTGCTGAAACTTTCATTTATATCTTTTGCTCAGTTCCGAAATCCAAAGTTAAGAATATCCCTTTTCATCGGACAGGTTAATAGTTATTATTTTGCTCATTTCATGCTTATTAAATGGTTGCAGATTGCCACTGTGGAGGTACCAGAAGAACACATGGGAGCTGTTGTTGAACTTCTGGGCAAGAGACGAGGGCAAATGTTCGATATGGAAGGAGTTGGGTATGTAGAAGAGAAAAAGATAGTTTTGACAGCTTTCCCTCATTATCTGCACCCAAATTGATGTAACAATCTTTCTGATATTCTCTTTATTTTTTTCCCTAGATCGGAAGGAACTACCCTACTCAAATATAAGATTCCAACCCGTGGCCTTTTGGGATTGCGGAATTCTATCTTGACAGCTTCCCGTGGAACAGCAATCCTCAACACTATCTTTGATAGCTATGAGCCTTGGGCTGGGGACATCAGTACTCGGGATCAAGGCTCACTTGTAACCTCTCTTTACTGCTACATAAAATTTTATTATGTTACCCATACTGTTCAGCCTCGTGCTCTGGGCTGCAGACACCTCCTTTGGATCATAGAGAGCAGTTCATAACAGCTTTATTTATATTGTGGCACTTCAGAACGTCAATGTATCCTCCGTACATTAATTATTTATACATTATTGTTGTACAGGTTGCTTTTGAAGGTGGAACAAGTACTTCTTATGCTCTTGCTAGTTCACAGGAGAGAGGACACATGTTTATTGGTCCTGGAGTGGATGTTTACAAAGGTCAAATTGTTGGCATCCATCAGCGACCTGGGGATTTGGCCTTAAATGTTTGCAAGAAAAAGGCTGCAACAAACATTCGTTCCAACAAGGAACAAACAGGTGAGAAGAGCTTTAGTGCAGCTGCAATTTTCTATCCATATGAGATACACAGAACAATTTGAAGCGTTCTGATGCAATTACTAGTTACTAAAAAGTACCTTTTTATGCTCTGAGAAGTAAAATGTCTTCAAAAATGGTTATTTTATTATTAGCTAGTTTTCTTACTACTATTCTAGAGTTCCTTCAAGTTGTGCCTGAACTGAAAAACAACCCTAGTTGTAGCAGCAAGCCTTCATCAGATAATTAAGAAAGCAAGTCTAGAATAGTTTTCAATTTTCATCTAGTCCATGTACTTGGGTTATACCACGTCTTGGTTTCTGCACTTGCCTACTTTGCGCTTATAACAACATAGCTTCTTAAGAGGGCTTTTCAGAGTATGGTTATTTACAAATCTTAGGCAGAGAGAATTCTGTAAGGCAGATTCAGGCTTGTTTTGAGCCCAGGATTTATAAAAAGGAAAACTCTAGTTGCAAGTTCTCCAATATGTAGATGCAAGCTAGGAATTGCACTATTTTTAATCTTACTCCTTTATGCAGTGATTCTTGATACACCATTGGATTATAGTCTGGATGATTGCATCGAGTACATTCAAGAAGATGAACTAGTAGAGGTCACTCCCCAAAGCATCCGAATGTGCAAGAATCCTAAACTAGCAAAGAAAACAAGGTAGATTTCCGCCGAAACCTGCAACTTGCAGATGCATTGACGTGGGGATAGATGATCACGTTGCATAACTCATTAATATTATTGCTGGCTGGTCGTAATAAGTCATGCCACTTATCGCTTCATGTAATACCAGAAATTCTTCTCACCTCTGTAAAATATATAGGGGCTGGTGAAAAGCCGTTTTCTTTACAGCAATTGTTTATGGATTGATTTAGTGGCACAGAGAGGCCTTGAATTTTTGTTTACTTTATGAGGGCAATAGTATTTAGCTGTAGGAAAGTCAAAAGCTCCATTCTTTGTGAACCGATGATTGGTGAATTTTGAAATATACCAGACGTGCCTGATAGTTAATGTCTCGGGTGATTTGTATAGCAATATCATATTGTTACTTTTGAATCTGATTAAGAAGCTTTCTACATTGTACAAATCTAATGATGACAATAAAATGTTATCTTTCCTTCTATAAGGAGCTGAAATCTAACATTTCTTGATTGGCACGTCCAAGTATGAGAAATGAGCAAGTGGTGATAAACTATAATTGAGTTCGTTATCCTCCCAAGGCAAGAGAAGAAGTAAGAGGGAATTTTCTGAGATTTGTGTAACATGACTTTGTCCAGATTCAAAGAAATTCAACGGCTACTCCTTCAATAAGCTAGAGCTTTGTCAACGCACTTTTTTTTTTTTTTTGATAAGAAGAAAGTTTTGGAGGGGTTCGGCATCAGTCCCCCACCAAGGCCAGGGCACGGCCCCGGGCTCTATGAGCACTTACTGGGGACTTACGAGATCGCCTACCAAATGAATCCCAGCGACGGCAGAGGGGATCGAACCCACGACCCAAGGGCCTAATCCTGTTGTCAACGCATTTTTAAATTGCTAGTTTTAGGATAAATCTGAAGAAACCATACTTGACCCATACAAAAAAAATTTATAGGCTGTTTGTTCCCAGTCCAAGATGGATTAAAAAACAAGAAAATAGAAAAAGTGGGCCCTATATGAATATTAATTGTCTCCTCTCATGGGCTTATTATCTTATTTATGCACCTAGTCATCACTTCGTTTTTCTTTTTAATAAACCAAGAAAAAAAATAAAAAGGCTGCCTAAAAGGAATGGTATTCCTCTTATTGGTCTTTGTTAGTGAGTATTAAGAATGAGGTGTCCAGAATAAATTATTGTTGACTCAATTATTAGGAGAAATGTCAGGCCCGGTGAAATTTTTTATTCATGCGAGAAAGCTTCTCAGGTGAGATTGATTCACAACTCGGTGTCAACAATTAATTATAAACACACCACTTTAGACTGCGAACACTAGAAAATTCTTACTCAAACAATCATCTCAATAATCAATGTCGTAAATAAAAAAAATAAAAATAAAAAGCATAATACTTACATCAGATTTTTTATATCCATTTCATCAGGTTTTTCAATCACACATAATCATGTCTTATTTTTTTATATTGGTTTATTGTTAATTAATGATAATTAAATAATAGGACACATAGTTATCTGTGATTGGAGAACTTGATGAAATCGATACAATGAACTTAACTTAAAGTATTTTTCATTTTTAAAAATCTCAATAATCAAGGTACAATAAAGGGCCACAACAGCTGAAGTTTCTGGAAAGAAAGAAACAGACGAGTAAATAAAATAAAAAATAGTTGTATTTTGCATGCTAAATTATATTTTAAAGGATCTAAATTCAATAATTTGTAGGGCATGCCAGATACTTTATGACCCAAGACCCAGCTAACTTCCAGGAGAAACGTTTTAATTTGGAGGTGGCGCCCGAAAAAGCAAAATTGGATCCATTCTTTTAATGAAGCAACGCACAAACGGTTGAGAGTATGTCACATTGTCTCTTTTTCACTCCAAGTCACAAGTCCATTCCACTCACCATTTCTCTGTACCACTATATATATATATCCATGAAACTAATGGATTTAAGTCATTTTATTGATTTCATAGCAATATTGATAATCAAAATAGGAGAATCTAAATTAGTGTAATTGAGTGTTTGAGCAACCATAAAATTGTGGTTTTAAAAGCTTTTTTCCGCACTCCAAGATAAAACTTATTTCATATAATTACTTTACAAATCATAAAAGTTATTCTTTAAAAATTAATCCAAATATACACTAAATATTACATTGATTGAAATTGGAGAAGCTGACCTGATTTTTTTTTCATGTTCATGCGGTATCCTGAACCTACCCCTTTTAACTCGAAGATTTATCAAGATCCAGACTAATCCGGATCAAGCCGAGTTAGACCATAAAGACGAAAAGCTTTACAACCAAACATTACTGTGTTTCTCAAGCTCGAACTTGAGACCTCTAATTAAGATAGTACAACTCCTATAAAGTGAACTAGGCGCATGGTGGGGCTGACCTGATTCGTTAATGTCATGTGAAGATCGTTTGGGGGTAGTTATGGGATATTATGAAATTTGACGCTTTTGGGGGCAGGAAGCAAACAGGTGGGAATGATTATAAAAATAAATAAATATAAAAATAAAAGGCAGAGTGGTAGGAGGAGTAGTTTGAGAGAAGAGGAGTCAAAAATGGTGAGAGTTTGACCGGTCAATCCTTCATCATTCATTCACTCTCCATTCCCCAATTCATTTGGTGGAGGCGTTGCTTTTCATGAATCATGCCCCATCTCTCTGTTTTTCACTTCTTCTTCTTCTTCTTTTTCTGTGCTTTCTCCAAAATACCCCTCTTTTTTACCAATCCAAAATACCTTTTGCCTCAGTCCTCCCCTGTCTAAAGGCTGGTGACAGTGACACTTACCTGCCTTTTGTTGTTTTTTCCATTCTTTGGATTATTCATGAAGTTTAATTCAATTTTAAATCACATACCTATAGTTTTTTTTTTTTTTTAATTATCAAAACGTCATCCTTTGATCTCATAATTTTAATTTATAAAAAAAGGATGGTTCAGGTCATAAGGCTTTTCCACTAGATAAAGTATAAGAAAAGATGGATGTACGAAGTAGAGGTATGGGTAGGACATGACCCTTCCCCGATGTTCAGCCCTAAAAAGATTTTGTAATATGATGTCTGGCCCTACTGATGAAATTCCGGGCTGGACAAGGCGGGCTTTTATGTCTGAAAATCACCCTAAAATTAAAAAATAAAGAAGCATAATATATATATATATATATAAGTAAAGAGAAAATATCTTTATTCATTATGTTCTAATTGAATACTAAGTAAATACTTGTTAAATTTTATCAAATATTGAATATATATTTGTATATTACATTTTGGGCAGAATAACATACATCGCTGCCCTGCCTGAAAATGCCAAATGATTTATGGGTTGTTTCTTAGGGTTGGGCTGAGCTTTTTTTTACCAAGCTCGGGTGGGCATTGCGTCCATTTGATCTTCATGAACACTTCTAGTATGCAGTCTTACCCCACAATTAAAGAAGCTAATTCTAATATTGGTTATATGGCAACAACCTTACTACTGTATCAAGGTTTACCTCCTCATAATTTTAATTTTAATTATTTATATATGATTTTCAAAACGACTTCAAATAAAATAAATGAGTGGGCTATAATTGAAGATATGTTCACACTGAAAAAGAGTTGCACCCACTCAATATAAGTCGTACTTGCTCATCAACAACTATCAAGGGCTCTTAAGTAAATAGTAGTTTAGGCAACAAATTGAAGCATGAGAAAATTGTGGACAAGTTTTATAATTTTAATATGTACATCCAATGAGCTTCTAGCCGACGCCTACACCTTTTTCATAGTGGAGCTTTTAGGTTTTATACCTCAACTGGTCAAAAATGGGATAATATGAATTGTTAAAAAAAAAAAAAAAAAAAAATTGAAAGCATGACGAAGGTGACCTAATTCTCGGTGAATTTACTACTCTAACCTCACCTTTTATAGGAGTACGTCTTATCATAATCAACTGAAATTAGTTATCCAGTTTGACTAAGTCAAACCTCCAAAGTCCAAACAAGTCGGCAGAATTATAAGAGGGATTGTTTTCATAATGCCTAATTTTACTCGTCCACCTTGGCCACTGATCACTCGATCAGTCCGATGTGTGTTTCCATTTAAAAATTAAAACGTAATTAAACTCATTATTTAATTGTAGTCCATGATCGTAAAATATAGAATTGCTAATAAATAGATTCTATCTCAAAAGTTATTGGTTTAAGATTTATTTGGACAATTTCAAAAAAAATAGAAAAAAAAATTTAAAATTGTAAAATCTTAAATCAAGTTTATTTCCCAGAATTGATAGAGAAACAAAAAAACTTAATATGCAATTTACAACTTACTTTTTTAAGAAATAACTAATTTTAATTTTTTTTTCTGTCTTTTTTCTCATTTTAAAACCTTTTCCATACGGCAGAACCCACACATTCAATGATGTATAACTGGGTTGGCAGTGAAAAAGTATATTAACATAAGTTAAGATAAAATTCTTCTTATAAACTTATTTTATATATCATAAATCATGTTAAAAAAATAACTTATACCGTTAATCCAAACAGATACATAAGAGAGGCATGGGGTGCCAATAGATCTATGAGCTGTTATTGATTTATTTTGATATTTATGAATAGACAATTTTTAGTATTTAATATTAATATAATTAGTGGATGACACGTTTGTCAGGACTTAAACCATCACGAGTGAATTGACTTGGAAAAGTAAACATCTTATCGTAAGGGGTTAAGGATCAATTTTGCCCCTTAAGTTTTCGGCGTAGCAATATTGCCATTGAAGTCTCAAAACGTAGCAATGTTGCCCCTCCGTTAAAAATCCTAACGGTCAACGTTAGGGTTTTTAATGGAGGGGCAACATTGTTACGTTTTGTTACTTCAGAGGTAAAATTGCTATGTTTTGACATAGCAATTTTACCCAAACATAGCAATTTTACCCCTGAAATATCAAAACGTAGCAATGTTGCCCCTCCGTTAAAAACCCTAACAGTCAACTAACGGTCAATGTTAGAGTTTTTAACAAAGGAGCAACGTTGCTACGTTTTGATACTTCAAGGGCAACATTGCTACGCCGAAAATTTAAATGGCAAAATTGCTCTTGGGTGCGTACTTTAAGGGTAAAATTGGTATTTAACTCTATCCTAAGCCATCACGAGTGAAGGATGGTGTGTTTGTTGTGTGGGGATTTAATAATGTCACTGTCTTTTGTTGTCTGAACAGTCCCAATGGGAAATAAATAGAATTAGTACTAAACTACTAAAATAAGAATTAAGTTAACATTTAGTAGTATGTGATAGTGGCAGTCATGAAAAAGAATGTTTTGTAGTTATTGTCGTTTTTCGTAAATTCAAAACGTACTAAATCCTAATAGAAATAGAGAGGCTGCCGAGGCATATTCAGTGATTAATGAAAATTCATGCAATCACAGAATAAGAAAACATTTCAACAAAAAAAGAAAAAGAAACTCAGACCTGGCCGCTTTCTTTCTTTTTTTTCTTTTAGAGATAAAATAAAAATGATAAGAAATTAATGCCGAACGGCAATCCTAAGAGAGGTCTAGAAATGCTACAGTCAAATTGAGGAATGAATCTTCCTTCCATGGTGTGTGTGTGTATATATATATATATATATTATTGCTAGAGTTGGGAATTAGACTCGACTCTTAAAGGGTCAGGGCCTAAAAGGTTCGGCCCATTTAGGCCTTGGCCATGAGCGTACGGTTTGGTATTAGAAAAACATCTGTTTTTTTAAAATCTAGCCAATGAGCATACCAACCAAGGATAAAAGTTATTTTTCTAAATTTTAACTATTTTTTATTTTTTAAAATATAATTAAAATTACAACAATTAAAGTTCTAATTTAAAAAATAAATGTTGTCAACATTAAAATCTAAACAACACCTCTCATGCCACAAACAAACACGGTCATTAAGTCATAATCAAATATAAACTATTATCCACACACCACAATTACAAATAATAAATTAGAAGACTTAACAAAATTTAAAATACTTCTTATAAATATGTTTTGAAAAGTGTGAGGGTGTGCATGGTAACGCTCCCAGAATTGTTTTTTTGTTAATTTCTGTTCCCCGGAACACAAATGGATGAGAAATCTGTTTGGTAAATCCGGTTTTTTTTTTTTCCTGGATGAACCGGTTCCTTTTTGTGTCTTTGGGAATAGAAAAAAGCGTAAAATTCATGCTTTTCTATTTCGGGCACAAAATCGAATTTATTCCTCAACGTACAACCTCTCTTCTTTCTCTTAAAACCTTTCGCAGGTGTCAACTACCCTCCCCACCCCAACCGCCACCGCCGCCGCCACCCCCACCACTGCCACCCCCACCTCACCGCCACCACCACCACCCCCACCGGCACCACCACCACCACCACCACCCTCGCCGCCGCCCCCACCTCATCGCCACCACTGCCAACACCATGACTGTCACCGCCGCTGCTGCCACCGCCACCCCCACCTCACCGCCACCACCACCACCACCCTCGCCGCCGCCCCCACCTCATCGCCACCACTGCCACCACCATGACCGTCACCGCCGCTGCCACCGCCACCGCCACCACTACCCCCACCTCACCGCCACCACCACCACCACTCCTACCGCCACCACCACCACCCGCCGCCGCCACCGCCGCCACCCCCACCTCACCACCACCACCGCCACCACCCTCGCCGCCGCCCTACCTCATCGCCACCACTACCACCACCATGACCGTCACCGCCGCCGCCACCGCCACCGCCACCCTCGCCGCCGCCCCCCACCTCACCGCCACCACCACCACCACCACCACCACCCTCGCCGCCGCCACCCCCACCTCTCCGCCGCCACCACCCGCTCGCCGCGCGCCGCCGCCACCCCCACCCCCACCTCATCGCCACCACCACCACCACATAAATAATTTTTGAATATAAAAATTACATAAATAAAAATAAAATGTGTTAACAAACGTAATTCTGATTCTCGGAGTAAAAATAAAATGAGTTAACAAACGTAATTCTGATTCTCAGAACTCTTCCCAGGCACAGAATCAGAAAAAACTGTTCCATCTCAGAAACTGTGCTGGAGAACAGAATGGTTGCCATGCACAGCCTAAGTAACCAACAAAATAAATAACATAAGATATGAACAAAACAATCATTAAAAAATAAGTCAAAAATACAAAATTTGTAAAAATACTTATGAAATAAGAAATATTTTTTACAAGTTTTTAACT
Source organism: Acacia pycnantha (assembly GCA_025563575.1). Classification (NCBI taxonomy): domain Eukaryota; kingdom Viridiplantae; phylum Streptophyta; class Magnoliopsida; order Fabales; family Fabaceae; genus Acacia; species Acacia pycnantha. Next base: position 652,754 of record JAMWYP010000211.1, on the reverse strand, counting down.
TTTAGGATTCTTAATACAAAATGTTCTTATGAAATTTAATTCTAAAAAAAAGATAATAACAATTAAATATCTGCAACATCTTCACAAAGTATAAAAAATTATTAATATTATTATCAAATAAATATTTTTTAAAAATAAAAACACCTGCTTTAGCCTTTGAAGCAAAAATATTAAATCCGACCCTTATAAATTTAGGGTCTAAACGGGTTGGCTTAACAGATTCAGACGGTTTTTCTGGCTCTAATTAGTAGATTGCTGGCAAAAAATAATCAAATAGAAAACTGCACGTTATGCATTGACGAATCTGACAATGCTACATATATGGAAGATTGTGATCAAAATATATATTTAGATAATTTATTGTGAAGCTTCGTGAGGGATATTAAAGAAATACTTACATACTTCAGGAGTATATATTAAAGTGAATTCATCTGTACTCTGACTAATTAAAATATATCAACTCATCTTATTTTTATCCCATAAGATAGATGAATCACTTGGAGATATTCAAATTTTATGATTTCAGGAATGATGGGAGGAAATTGTGTGTTTTTTTTTTTAAATTAATAAGTTTATGTTTTTTAAAATCATAACATTTGAATTTATCTGATAAATTTTCTGTTATATAGGATTAAAATAAAATGAGTTGTTACATTTTTATAAGTCAGGGTACTAATGAGATGACACTCCTATAATATGTAAATATTTCTCAATATATTATAAATCTAAGACAACCTTAAACACAAAAATTATATACACACACACATGGAAAGAAACCTCACTATTAATCATTAAACAGGAAATCTCAGCTAAATGCATTATTTAAAATCTCTTGTAGTAGTACAAAGGAAATGAAGTACTACGTGATATATTTAAGGTTGTCAAATTCGTAAGAGAGGCGTAAATTTGGAAACGTAAACTCATAAGAGTTTACCTATATTAATAAATAATAATTAAAATTATATGATAAAATAATTAAAATACTAAAAATGACAACAACCTGGTTTAAATATATTTCAAATCTAAATAACTGAAATTAAATTCATTAACATTCATAATTTATCATATTTAACATAAAAATTTATACGAAATTCACATTCTAATATAAAGTCACTAAACATAATTAAATAAAACTAATTATGAATTTAACAAAGATCATCAAATGTTGAATTATCATTATCTCCATTGTCTTCAAATTCTTCTTCACCTTCACCATCATAATCCCCATTTGTATCACCTGCATCATCATTATCATTATAATTTGCCCTAACACCATCAATGTTAAAATCAACATGAAGGTCAATACTAAATAATGGATTAGCCATATTCTCATTAATTTCATGAGGTTGAAGAACCTCATCATCCTCTTCCTCCACGCCGTCTCCATCTATCCTTCCTTCAGTAATCCATTCATCATCAGAATAAATATCATCAAAATCATAATTGAAAACTCTACTTTTACTTCCTTGTGAGTTTGAAATTGCACATAACAAATGCTCCAACACTTTAACCTCACAAGTCAAACCATCATCCAAAGCAATAACAATTTTTAATAAAAAACTTGAAAAGGAAAGAAGTTTTAGAGGCTTCACCCAAACCCTTTACCTACTTAGTCTACTGCTACTCAATTCTATATCTAATGCATAATACCCCAAGCCCCAACAACTTCTTTTTTTTATTTGATTACTTGATATTGTCACCAAGGATGTGAATGTCTAATGAGCAAAGGATGCAAGGTTCTGAAAACCGAACCGGTCACTGAATTGGTAGGACTACTGGATTAAGGGTCAATGGGTCAGGTCAGAGTCAAACCGGTATTAATTAAAAAATATAATTCAATTAAAATAGGTAGATATAGTTATATTTTAATAATAAACATATTTTATATAAACATGTGAGGTGTGTAATATGGATATATTATTATTTTATTTTTTTTATAAAAGAAGGAGAACACAATTTTTGGATTTGCAAATTGTCAGAGATTTTTCTCATTACAGTCCGTAAGACTTAGGTAGAGCTACTCCTCAAATAATGTGTAGTAGGCGTAGCCCTCACAGTTCACATTGGTGCTTCAAATCAATCACTTGAAGGATAAGTGAAATAAGTCATATACTATTCCATCACATCATACATATATATGGCATGTGAATATTATATTGTTTTTCTTTTTTAAAAACAAAAAAGAGATCACACGGTCACAACATCTGATATTGAAGAATGAATATCTCTCTCTCACTCTTCTGCGTCCTTCTTACTTGTATCATGCTCGCTTCTCTTCTGATTCCTTCATCCAAAGGTCATGATGACTTGGTTGGAGGCTCTCAAGATTCTTGGACCCGCTGCATCGCAGCAAGAAGGAGAATCCATGGCAGTCGTTGAGGCTGTTTGTGACGCTTCTAATCTCTTCAGATTTTGGTGACTCTTCAGATCTCTCTCTTCCTTCTCCTTCTCACCATCAATCCAACTGAGTTTCTAACGACTTTTAGGGGGAAAAAACCTGACGAATCTGTGGCTCGGTTAACTCGGCCGAGTTAGGCCAAGTTAGTCGAGTTGACCCCTGGTCAACTCGAAACCCAGGGTTACCCCTTGACCCGGACCAGTTTTCCAGACGGTTCTCCAGTTTCCGGTTCGAACCGGCCAGTCCGATTCGGGTTTCAAAACATTGAAAGGATGTGAATGTTTAAAAGTCATGATCTGATAGATATATTCACTCTACTTGATATTCTCACCAAAGTGATGATCTGATAGCTTAATTCAATCAACTGTTTACCCACTGCTGACAATTACAATTATCAATTATGTGATGTATCTTTGCTATAAAAAAAAAGTGATGTATCAAGACATACCAGTTTGTAATAACTTCTCTGACATAATCTTGTCCCTACCGTACCACCAGCTTCTTTATTTGATAAAAATAAGCACCCAGTTTTGCTTTTTTGAATTGCTTCACAAGTTCACAAATCACAACGTTCAAAGACCGTACCACCAGGGATCATCATTTTTTTGTTTGTATTCGGTATCCAGAGCTTCGCCTTGACTAATCCAAATCCGACCCGGGTCACACGCCTGACTATGGTGGGTGAGTCTCCCAGCGGGGCTTTTCTGCATTCACAAGGCTCGAATTTGAGAACTTGCTTAAGCAACACAAGCCGCTTACCACTTGTGTCAACCCCGTTAGTGGCATCAGCCTTCTTTATTAGAAAAAAAAACTCACCGATGTTTTCCTTCTCTTTCTCTCTTCGTCTCATCCTTGTCCCGTCTTCTTCTTTACTCTCTCTCTCTCTCTCTCTCTCTCTTATTCTCTGTCTCTTCGTCTCAAATCTCCAGTTCAAGAAGAAACGGAGAAGATAGCAAATAGAATCACAGGCGGAGGCGCGAAGAAGGAGAACAAGCAAAGGTGTGAACTTGAAAAAAAAAAACCCCAAAGATGGCAGCAGGCGGCAGCAGCACAAAGCCCCTAAGATGAAAATAGGGCTCCAAAATAAGTAATATGTAACTTCTTTTTAACCTCATATGTTTTTTATTCTTTCTTCCCGACGATTTTTAGCCTTTCTCTACTCAGATCTATTCAAATCGTTAAGTTTAATGAGTTTGAGCCTAAAACGATTTTACATCCAAGTTAACATGTTATCCTGAGGTAACAATGCAAATTCGTTAAACTCGATGAGTTGACTCGTGAGTTTAACAACTATGGATATATTAATAGTGTTTATTTATCAATTGCATGGAGGTGGAACACTTCAAAGTTAAAACGTCGTCCTAAATTAGGGAAAATCCCATATAAATGTTATATATATATATATATATATATATATATATATATATATATATATATATATATATATATATATATATAAAGGATTCTAATCCTAATTTTATAAATGCCATGTCATTTTATATATATTAAAATGGGATTGATAAATCTTAGCAAATGATTTTCACGCCCTACTCTTACTTCGTCTGCTCTCATGAACATAAAGATGGCTCTCACATTTCTCTCTTTCCCTCTCTCCACCTCACCTCCAACGTTGTTCTTGTTGTTCTTCTTCCTTCCTTCTTTGCTCATTGTTCCCACCATTGCTCCTCCATTCACTTTCACCATTCATCCCTTATAGGTAAACACAAATTCTAGAATGTAGAAATATTGATCAATAGGTACAAAAGTCAGCGTGGTGCACCATGTGGTCGCCATCCACCACAAGATCATGACTACTCACATACTTGGACTCATCACTTGCCTCTGCAAGTGACGAGTCCCATTCTACTCACATATTTCTACTCACCACAAGATCAATAGGTACAGAGCTGCATCTGCAACATCTTGGGCCCCAAGAGCTGTTCCTTTCAGACTAGAAAATTCCCTCATCGTCAAACTTCAGAAAACCTTTACTCATCGCCGTGTGAACCGCATACGGTGACACACCGTTCACTCGAATCCCATATCTCCCCAGAATCGCCGACGCGTTCCTCGTCAGTTCGATCACCCCATGCTTCGAACAGTTATACGCGTAAGCGCCGAAATTATGGACCAATGATGACTCCCATACTCTCACCATTGCCAGCGCGGTGGCTCCTATCATGAAGACAATCACCTTTTCTTTCCGGCGGTTTCGGCTGGGATGAATGGTGAAAGTGAATGGAGGAGCAATGGTGGGAACAATGAGCAGAGAAGGAAGGAAGTCTCATAAGGAGGAAGAAGAAGAAGAACGTTGGAGGTAAGGTGGAGAGAGGGAGAAATGTGAAAGCGCCATCTTTAGGAGATTGAAGATGGACTAAGAGAAGGGTATTGAAAGTCTTTTGCCAAAAGATTGATCAATTCTACCTTAATACTACCTCCGGTCCTAATTATGAGATAGAGTTGACTTTCTTTGGAGGAATTAAGGAAGCTAAATAAGTTACTCAATTATATTATATGTTGTGTATTCTTAGATTATATATTAGTTTATTAGTCAAAATAATTAGTTTGAAAAAAAAAAAAATACTCTAAAGTAATTTAATTAGCTTCCTTAACTTCTCCAAAAAGAGTCAACTTTATCTTATATAATTAGGACCGGAGGAGTACTATTCTCTGATTCTAATTATAACATCGGGTTGACTTTATTTAAAAGATTAAGGAATCTTAATAAGTTACTTAATCATATCATATATTGTGTATTCTTAGATTATATATTAATTTATTAGTGGAAAAAAATAAGAATACAAATACTCTAAAATAATTTAATTAACTTCCTTAATTTTTCAAAAAAAAAAGTCAATGTAGTCTTATAATTAAGAATAAAGGGAGTATATTTTAATATACCTACATGATGTGACATACTAATTTTATTTATAATTTTATTTTGAGTAAAAAATTTGGTTCTTATTATAAGTCATTTTTAAGAATAATAAATGTATTTGTGACATTTTTATCTTTATTAATTGTAATAAGCAAACATAATTTATTCATGTTGATTTTTAAAATCAATCATAGCTAAAACCAAAATTAAAAATTTAGCAAATAATTAATGAATTTGCTAACCCTCTTTAATATGTAAAAGTTATTAGTTTATTTGAACTCATAAAGAATAACATCTATAAAATTAGAGTCACTGATTTAACTTTTTCTTGAGAGTTTTTATATGGGATTTTCCCTCAAAATTAATAGTGGGGATGGCCGGCTGCGATGCACCAGTACTTGGTCGTTGAACAACCCTTTCAAAGGGCATTACCGTAATTAAACAATATCCAGGTCATCGGACGAACGAGCTTCAATTTATCTCATCGGATATTGGAAAAAAGCTTTAATTTGCTGAACACTGCTCTGTGGTTTGGGTATCTTCAAATTTGGGAAAACAGCTTCTTTTTAAATTGACTTTCTCAGAGAGACAGAGAAAGAAAATCTAGAGGGCTACCAGTAATAGGAAGAAAATAATTTCAGAGTGAGGGACAGAGGATATAGTTTGACCATCTCTTCTGTTCCCTTTCATCCTTGGAGGCTGCTTCACGCGCTTTAATTTAATCCCTCTTTTTCATTCCCAAAACCCTCCATTTCCTCCTTAAATCATCTGTCACTCTTCCTCACATCTCTGGGCATTTGCTTGTTTATCTTTCTTTATTGAAATTCTCAATTCTCATTTTTTTTCTTCCATTTTCTTTGTGCACATTGGAGAAAACAAAGTTTCTCTTGGAGAATTCCCAGCTGGGATTATTTTCAATACAATCCATTACTTTTTTGGAGGAAACTTGGGGGATTTTATTGGGTTGGTTGAAGCCAGATCTTGAATTGAGATCGCCCGTCTGTTAACTCACTCATAGAGGTCAGATTTGAATGCATTTGACCTCTTTTTGGCTCTGAGCCTCTTGTGCCTCTCAGGTTTGGAATCTTTGAAAATTCAAATTAATCAGAGTTTAGGCCTCTTGAATCATGGGTAATTGTTGTGTAACTCCGTCGAGACCTCACGAGACGAAGAAGAAGGGAAAGAAGACGAAGGAAAACCCCTTTGCCAACGAGGAGGTAAACTATCTTGGCAACGGTGGAAGCAAACTCTCCGTTTTGAAGGATCCGACGGGTCGCGACATCGAGCGGAAATACGAGCTGGGTCACGAGCTTGGAAGGGGAGAATTCGGAATAACCTACCTGTGTACCGATAGAGAGACAGGTGAAGTTTTAGCTTGCAAATCGATATCGAAGAAGAAGCTGAGAACAGCCATAGATATCGAGGATGTAAGGAGAGAAGTTGAGATCATGAAACATTTACCAGAGCATCCCAACATCGTGACCTTAAAGAACACCTATGAAGACAACAATGCCGTTCATCTGGTGATGGAATTGTGCGAAGGAGGAGAATTGTTCGATCGGATTGTTGCGCGTGGGCACTACACGGAACGCGCCGCCGCAGTGGTCACACGGACGATTGTCGAAGTTGTGCAGGTGAGAGATCCTGAATTCTTTTGTTCTCGGTGGAAAGAAATTCTGAATTCTTAAATGTCCCTATTCTTTCTTTTTGGGCTATTTCTTAGATCTGTTTGTGCATATGAAATTTTAAACGACGGTTTTGTCTTATCTAAGCGTTGAGTTGTTTTGAAGCGGAAGAAATTATTCGGTATGTTTCAGAATCATGATTTCACAAATTTAGAAATAGCATTCAAAAGATGCTTTACAAGATTCCATTCTTACTGGAAATGGAAAGCTTTGGAAACGGAGAGCCCTTTGAACCTGCGTGAACTATATATTGAGATGATTACTTCTTCTTCTTCTTTTTTCGAGCCTTCAAATTGTGTATTATTCTGAACTTCGAGATTTAGTGTTGAGTGATTTCTGTTTTGCTATGTTTCAGATGTGCCACAATCATGGTGTGATGCATCGAGATCTCAAACCTGAGAACTTTTTGTTTGGAAATAAGAAAGAAACAGCACCTCTGAAGGCTATTGATTTTGGGCTGTCAGTTTTCTTCAAACCTGGTAATGCCTTTGCCTAGAAATTGAATTCCTCTTTTATCAATCAGCTGCCTCTGTCCAAGATTCAGTTACTGATGCTTGCCATTTTCTGCAGGTGAAAGATTTAATGAGATAGTTGGAAGTCCTTATTACATGGCTCCTGAGGTACTAAAACGAAACTACGGACCTGAAGTAGATATATGGAGTGCTGGAGTAATTCTTTACATCCTTCTTTGTGGTGTCCCGCCGTTTTGGGCAGGTTAGTTTTGTCCTGTGAATGGTGCATATCAGCTCGTGACAGTTGGGTCTTAAATGGCTAAGAATTCAATTTTAAGTCACTGTGGATATACTATTGGAAGAAAAATAAATGCTTGTCTTCAAATGACTTCAGGACGGTCAGGAAAAGTGTAGTCTGTTTGTTCCCCAGTTAATAAATATATCTAGTCCGTGCCATCTGCCTGCATCATCAGAATAAAAACTAAAGCTTATGTATTTGGGCTGGGATTCATCAATGCTTAGGTCATGTCTTGGTTACACTTTTATATTGCCTTTTGGTCTAGTACTCTTCAACTTTGAGTTGAGTAATGAGTAATAGTTATTGATTAGTCATATATCTTTGGGGGTTATATGTTAAAGAATTGCTCGTCGTGTTTGTAGGAATTCATGAATTTGTCTAATAGGAGTATAAAGATTTTTTTTCCATGAAAATATTTTTGCTTCAAGCTAATATGTCCACATTACCTCTCTTCAAATGCAGAAACTGAACAGGGAGTTGCACAAGCAATTATACGATCTGTCATTGATTTTAAAAGGGACCCATGGCCAAAAGTTTCTGATAATGCGAAAGACCTTGTGAAGAAAATGCTTGATCCCGACCCTAGGCGGCGGCTTTCTGCACACGAAGTGTTAGGTAACATGCAGTTCATATATAAAGCTTCAGGGACATAACGAGAATCATAGAATCTGTGGCTTTTCCTTTTTGGCTCACTGACAAGATTTGAAGTGGGGAGGAGGGAGATTGAAGACTGATGGTTAATGTTTTCCTCTGTTTATCAAATGCAGATCATCCATGGATTCAGAATGCCAAGAAAGCTCCTAATGTTTCATTAGGAGAAACTGTTAAGGCAAGGCTCAAGCAATTCTCAGTAATGAACAAGCTTAAGAAAAGAGCTCTAAGGGTAATGCCTGCGAAACTTGTTGGAAATCTATTTGGGGGTTGTCTTCTATTTGTTCATACATGTGATCATTCATAATTCAAAAGCAATTGATATTTTGTATTTGATGAAATTTCATGCAAACAGGTGATTGCAGAGCATTTGTCTGTAGAAGAAGTTGCAGGTATAAAAGAAGGATTCAAGGTGATGGATACTAGCAATAGAGGAAAAATTGACCTTGATGAGCTAAGAGCAGGGCTGCAAAAGCTTGGCCATCAAATGGCTGATGCTGACGTTCAAATTCTGATGGAAGCGGTAAGTAGCACTGGAATCTTTCTCCTCTGCTGAGTTTGCAGTTGCTGAAATTTGTACTTCTGTCACATTTTTGGGCTCTCTTCTCTGTTTTTTTCCTCGGGAGTACCACATTTGACAAAATGAATTGAAGCTCTTTGTTGGAACGAGTGCATAGCTAGAAGCAGACATTCTTAAATTTCCAAGAAAATGTTCCATCTGTTTACTTATTGTATAAGCTATGTACCATTGAAAGATCGTCAGCTTCTAATCTTCTAGGGCTGCTTTTGCAGGGTGATACAGATAAAGATGGATACCTAGATTACGGAGAATTTGTAGCCATTTCTGTTCATCTGAGAAAGATGGGCAATGACGAGCACCTAAAGAAAGCCTTCCAGTTCTTCGATAAGAACCAGAGTGGATATATAGAGATTGAGGAGCTACGCAATGCCTTAGCTGATGAAGTTGACTCAAACAATGAAGAAGTCACTAGTGCAATCATGCATGATGTTGACACAGACAAGGTCAGTTTACTTTTAGATATAATTTCTTGTGTTTTTTTGCTTATGGGTGACATTTAAAATTACAAACCAAATTTGGCTATTATGTTCATATAGGCATTTGCTTCATAGCATCAGCATACTGAACGTTAAACTACTTTCTGTCACAAACAAGCATGACAGTATAAAAAATTAATGATAGCTAGGGTACTCTGTAACCATTAGTTGCCAGAAGCACAGTTGATAAAATTTATGAATGCTTATCCTCAGACTGCTTCTGTGGCCAAACCTGGACTTGAATCATACGTTTTGCTTTTTGATTGGATACATAGAATTACTAATCCAATATTTTCCATATAGAATTGCCCTTTAATGTGGTCTGGTGGCGAATTTGCAGGATGGAAGAATAAGTTATGATGAATTTGCCGCAATGATGAAGGCCGGCACAGATTGGAGGAAAGCATCAAGACAGTATTCACGAGAGAGGTTCACAAGTCTCAGTCTGAAATTGATGAGGGACGGATCCTTGACACTAAACAACGACAAGCAATGACCTTAGATGACTCTAGAAACATTGTGGAGTGACAAAATACCAGGTCTTCCATATATTAATTTCTTTGTTTTGCCCCTTCCCACTGTAATTCTTTTTATTTCCTCATTTGATTTTATTAATGCCGTATTGGGAAACCCATGTAAGAGTAAAATAGGATACTGGCTGGTGATGTCATTTGTGGGACTGATTATATTTATTTTGGTTGCTGGAGGCATTAGGGAGAGGAGTGAATGCAGGATTGGTGGAGTTGTGATTTGTGGCTGTAAATATGTTAATGTTATAATTTTATCGGCATTATCTTTTGGATCAACGACCCTTGTTTCACAAGTTTCATGTTATTTTAACACGCTCGCTCCCTAAAATAATCCATTCCTTAAACTTCAACAGGAAAATCTACACAATTCCAAGGATCACCGTACTTGTCGGTGAATTTTTGTTTGTTTTAAATCCTTGAGTGGGAGGGAGGGTGGGAGAATTTTTTGTTTGTGTGTGGCGAAGACATGGGCTTTGTCTTGTTTGAAATAGTAGTAGAAGCTTTTTTTCAACATAATTTACGGTATAAGAGGTGAGTTTGTGAGAGGAGTTCTGTCTCGACTTGCATCAACATATTTCTCTCCAACCCAAACAGAACTGAGGCCTAAAAAGTACACATTGCGAAGAACATGCCATATCACTTTGAGTGTTTGTTTTTTTGTTTGGGGGCCAGAAATACTAGTAGTATTTTATTAAAACGCACAAAAGTCCAAAACAAAAGACGACAAACATAAGCCGGAAGCCCAAACAAAACAGCCCTAGACCCAATTAACACCACCATCACAAAACCCTAACCTAAAGTCGACGCTGCCAGAAAAGTTAAGAAACTCAGGTAAGGCTGCCGGAAACAAAGGACGCGTGTCTGCTAGAAAGTCAATTGTTCAATTACGTAATAATACTTTGAGCAAAAAAACATTACGTAATAATACGTTGGGTCATAACGAAAAGTCAATTGTTGAAGAACCTTTTTTTTTTGCTCGGAAAATTGTTGAAGAACCTGAAATCATATGAAAGAGAAGGAAAAAATAAAGTCCCACCACCACATAAGGAGGTTCCGTTGAAATCCACTGGTTTATATCTTATTTATATGAACTGATGAGTCTCCTGGAATACCGCAAATGATCTGTCTGCATTATTGTCATCACAAAGTATGTAAATGATCGTACAAGTGCCTTGACGGCTGCAACAATCATTGGCACGCAGAAAGTGAAAGCCCGCCTGTATCTGAAAATGAGACCCTAATCAATGACCCAGACGATGACGGGAATGTATACGTGGTCGTTTTTCATTTTCTATTAATTATTAATTAATCCATATGATTTGTTTTTATTTTAAAGTGATGCCCATGGGCCATGGCCCAAACAAACAAAGCTGTGTTTCTAATAGTAACTTCAGAATAATCTTGTGTGTTACTTCATTTTTTGTGTTTTTCTGTGAGTTCATAATGGAGAAGATCCACTTCAATGAATCAAAGCCGACCCCATCATTTACATTTGGATTTTTTTTTTCACGGGTATCTTCTTATAATAGAGATAATCTCATTTGAGGCCCTGTCAAGTATTAAATATGTACTTTAATTCAGTGGCGGAGCCACACTAGGGCAAGGGATCGCAAGTGCAGACACAAAATTGGGGGTTTTTTTTTCCGTCTTCTTCAACAACCTCTGTCACCACCTCTCTCTTCGACTCGTCTTCTTTGTCTTTCTTAAATTTGTTCAGTAGCTGTCTTTTTTTTCAACCTCTGTCGCCACCACCTTGCCTTGTTCGAATGAAGATGGAGAACAGATGATGGAGAAGTATGCAGATCTGCAACATTGAGTTCGAACCTTCAACTTTCCAGATCTATAACGACCACCAGGCAACAACAAGTTCAATCTTCCTTCCAATTTTTTTTTTCTTTGATTTTGATTTCTCTCTGGTTCTTGTTCATCTAAGAACAAGAGATGCCGACTTTGAATATGGGAAGCATTGGTGCCCTCATCTTCATCTCCCTCCCTTAAGTGGCGGAGCTAGGATTTAATATTTGTGGGTGCACAATTAGTAGTGGGATTCAGGGGTTCGCTGCCCCCGAATTTTTTTTAAGGAAAGTTTTAAATGCATTAAAAAACAAAAGAATATAAACAAGAAAAGAAAAGAAAACTTCAATTTAACATAGAAAAATAATAATCAAAAGTCAACTAAGCTATTACAACATAACAATTACAAAAGCATTATTCGATTCTTCATTCCTTGAAAATGTTGCATTATATGTTCATCATCAATCTTATTAAACATATTATGTTCAACATAAGTGTGTCAAAAGTTCTCTAAGATCATGCAAGGTGAATTTGAAATGTCTACGATAGGAGAATTAAATTTCTTCTTAACACTTCGAATCAAGTAAAAGAAGAATAGAATATTTACTTTCCAAACCAAATACCTGCGAGAACTTCTTAAGAAATACAAAATGGATTACTGCAACAGAGTTGATACCCCTATAAGCTCAACGACTATTGTAATATTCTAATTTGTACTTTTAGGATTTATTTATAATTAAAAGTGAAATTATATACGATAAATGTATTTAACTTATAATTTTTTAAAATATATAAAAAATGGAAATATTGGGTATTTTATTGTAATTTTTTTACCTCATAAAATCCAAATTTGCAAGCACCCTGGCCACTGTAACCAAGCAAGGTAGGCACCCAGCCTCTGAAGAAACCCCTTATTCCCTGCTCCTTAAGCAATATTCCAAATCTAGAGATGCTTTTGTACTTTGCAGGGTCAATCTGCATATTACACTTGACAAGGTCAAGAGGTGTAACCCCTATGTGAGTGAGACCACAGCTGAAAGTTCCACCGAAAGTACAGACATCATAGAATGCAGGCGAGTACATCTAGATCTTGCCAGGCTCACGTGGAGCCGAAAATCATGAAGTTGGGCCTGGGGGATGCGACTTCCAGATTGGAAGCCGGAGAAGTGGCGGCTGCAGGAGTAGAGTTGAGCATCTTCTGGAGAGGCAAGGTTTTGGAGGAGGAGGGAGACTGGAAGAGGAAGCAAGATCTAGAAAAGGTTTAGCAGCAAGAGATTGAGACTTAGGAGTATGCCTGTCTCTTGACATTCATTTGAAGTCTTCGACGCACCCTCTGTGCATTTCAAAGACGGCCTTGATTCAGTGATTCTTCAATGCGAATTGCAAAAAGTAAAAAAATAATGCTCCAAACGGGATTCAAACTGGGGACTGCACCGTGACAGCTTAACAAAATATTAATCTACCACCAGACCACTGGTATTTCTTCTTGAAAAGTTCCTTCAAAATATATATATTTTCAAAATTTTATGTCTGCACTTGCCCACATAGGCATGGCTCTACGACTGCCTCCCTTTCCCTTATAGCGACTTCGATATTGATTATTTTTCCTTCGATTGTGATTTTTCTCTGGCTTTTTGTGTTGATAGACGATATTTGAGTTTAGATTTGATTTATATGTTATTCAGATTGATGATTGAGCATGGATGAATTATTTTATGGTTGATGATTTATTGCCGGCAGTGGTGAATTACTGGTGAAACGTGAGTCGATGGTGACTATGGTCCATGGGGTGGAAGGATATTTTGGTATTTTCATACTACAAATATATGTTCTATTCCACTTCCAACACTTTTAAACCCCATTTCCACCTTTATTTTCACTTTCAATTTCACTTCTATTTCCACTTCCAATTCTCTAAAAACTCTTAAATTGTACCAAACAGGGTTAATATGTTAGTTCTCTATTGGTTTTGATGATAACGGACAATTGTAAACACAAATGGAAATTTGTCTTTGTTCAGTTGAAAAACTTACTGTCAAAGACAAACTCGAGTTTTGGTTTGGAAACTCGAGTTTTGACTTGACAGAGAATAGCTCAAGTTTTTGCAAAGAAAGGCAAACTCGAGTTTGGATATGAAAACTCGAGTTTTGACCATACAGAGAGCATTCAAGTTTTTCACAGACAAAGCAAACTCGAGTTTTGGCAAGACAGAGAGCTACCAATTTTTCAAAGAAACCAAAACTCCAGATTCCATTTGGAAACTCGAGTTTAGGCTACACAGAGAGTTCTCTAAGTTTCCAAGCTTTGTTGGAAACTCAAGTTTAGTTTTGGAATCTCGAGTTTACAACATATAGAGAACAATGCTCAATTCTGAACTTGTGAAAACTCCAGTTTAGACTTAACAAGGTTTTTCAATGTTTTCTCATAAACGAGGAAACTCGAGTTTAGTTTTGGAAACTCGAGTTTCGATCTTACAGAGAAGAACTCAAAGTAAGAAGAAAAGTTTCCATTTTTCAAAGACTTATGGAAACTCGAGTTTCAGTTTGGAAACTCGAGTTTAGGCCAAGCAGAGAGCTTTGCTAAAATTGAACGTTTTGAAAACTTCAGTTTTGGAATGGAAACTCCAGTTTTGAGATTTTGGACTTAGTCATGATTTCTCATCAAAAGTCCAAAACTCGAGTTAGTCACTTAATGATGACTCGAGTTTTGCACTGTTCACAAAACTTGCTTCAAAGACCAAATCGCGATATTCTTCTCTGGAATGAGAAAACTCGAGTTAAGTTTTGGAAACTCGAGTTTAGGCTTTTAATGAAAAATGAAAACTCCAGTTTTGAAGAACAAACTTGAGTTTGCATCGTTGAATTTGAATTTCAAGATGAACGAATTTGCAAAACTTTTGTGTTTGATTCTAATACTTCATATCATCACTCATTACTATTCCTAACTATGTTTAATCAGTTTGTTAGTGAGTTTCAGATGATTTAGAAAGGATTAAATGGAGAATTAACATACAACATAAAGTGAAGTCAGAACATTAAATGCAAAATGCAGAAAACTTGCATCCTTTTGGACAATCATTCTCCACACATTTTGAAGGAATTAATGTTCCATTTCCACATCCAGTAGCTGCTCTTCCAACGGATTAAAAGTCAAGAAGTCAAGCCTGAACTTCTGTGCAGCTGGATTAACCAAAGAGTAGAAAAAGAAGATGACCAAACCTTCACTAATCCATCACCAATGTTGGCAACGGTCACATTATGAATTACAACGGTCATTTAATGATCTCTAGCTATAAATAGAAATGCATCCAATTATTCTCAACAACTAATCTGTGACAAAACTAAAATCATTAAAGTTTCAACTACTCTTTGAGTTTTTTTGTAAGAAGTATCTTTTGATACATTGTACTTTAGTGTTTATACTTATCCACTCTTAGAGAGAGTTCATTGATTGCTATTCATTCATTGTAAAGAATCTCAAGTCAAGGGACTTGGAGAATGGGTTATTGATTACAACTTGTAAGGGGGAGTAAGTTATAATGAGAGAATTACTCTTGAGTTGCAGAGTGTGTAATCAATTGTTATAGTGAGAAATCCCAAAGAGTCTGGGGACTGGACGTAGGTCAAGAGGTTAGACCGAACCAGTATAAATCCTTTGTGTCTTGCTTCTCTTATCTATACTCTGTTTATCCCTGTTTTGTCATCCGAAAAACAGAGCACTTTCAAAAGAATTTCAGAATCCCCAATTCACCCCCTCTTGGTGATTCAGCTCGGCTTTCATAATATTCTACAATTGCTAACAATGTTGTTTCAGAATCATTTCTCAAGTGTTGTTTTCTAGATGTTCTGTATTATGCTTCTTTCTAATTGTTGGTCTTAGACTCTTGATTGACACTGTTTGTTTCTTCTAGCTATCAAATAAGAGGAATGTGGCGGTTCATGATTTCAGAAGGAAAAAGCTAGTCTCAATCAGGGACTATTATGTGAAAGATGGAAAACAGCTTCCTTCAGCCAAAGGTGATTTCAAATGTTTAATAACAAATTTTGCAATGCTTGCTTAACTTTTAGTCTTGCTAATCCAACTAAATGAATTATCTCCTTCTTGAGTAAAGAATTGCATTTATTGTCTCAACTGCTGTAAGTGCATAAATTTCTTTAGTGCTCTTCAATGAGGATTGTTGAAGCATGGATTTAAACCTAGGAATAGAATGGTTTGAAATAATCCTAGGGGGAAATAAGACCATTGTAAAGCTGCAAATAGGTTGTCAGATCCTTTACAAAGCCCACATTTCTTTTGGAGCATCATTTGAATAGACTCACTTTGATGAATTGCTGAAGCTACATTTGACTCATGTTTGATTTTTTACCATTTGTTATATGTAGTTATCTGGACTAGTTACTGAACTGGCTTATGTAATATGGGTTTTATACTGGTCTATATAATTTGCCCCCAAACATCGTTGTACATATGGTAAGATGAGGGGTTTTCTAATGTAGGGTTGTCACTGTTTATTTGTCTCTTGATGTCCTTTGTTTAAAGCCCTTCAATTTTTTTTTTCTGTCGGAAACAGATGAAGATGCTAACTTCCTAACAAAGGTAAGGAGGTTGGTATTCCCCTATAAATGGCTCAGTTTTGGTTGGCTAAATTGATCTGAACCCATCCACTATCTCTCTGCTGCTGATTTTAGGGATAAGTTTGCCGTCTGAACAATGGTCTGCCTTCAAAAAAAAGTGTCCCTGCTATAGAGGAAGCCATTGCGAAGGTGGAAGCAAAGATGGGGTAAGTTTACATTATGGAATTGTGAAATATTTGACGGCATGAATATTTCTGATTTGATGCTTTATTTTGATCACTAGTTTGTATTTGCAAAATGGACCTCCCAATTGTGAAATATGAACAATGTTTGTTTTGACCATGAAATGTACATATATGATATATCCAAATATCTTAAAACAAGTTCACATATACTTGCAAGTAAGGATGTTGACTTACCAAATGTCAATTACTATCTGTGTTAGTAAGTGAACCAGATTAATGATGAACATATAATGCAATATATTTAAGGAATGAAGAATCGAAGAATGCTTTTGTAATTGTTATGTTGTAATAGCTTAGTTGACTCTTGATTATTATTATTTTTATGTTAAGTTGAAGTTTTATTTTCTTTTTTTGTCTATAGTCTTTTGCTTTTTAATACATCTAAAACTTTTTTTTAAAAAAAAATCGGAGGCAGCCAAATTCCCCCTCTAATCATGGGGACACAAACTTAAAATCATGGCTCTGATTCCATCATTTGTGTCCGCCCGAAAAAGAAACCGCCTTTTGTTTGATAAAAAGGCGCCGTCCAGTTTATGTAATCCATTCGTTTCGGCGTCACTACTCTCATGTGAATCATATTGTTAATTACGTAGTTAGGTATTTAGGTACAAACTGAATCTTTTTTTTTTCTAACAAAAATGAATTATATTATTAATTTTGATAAATGAATATTTTTTTCCTAACAAAAATGAATTATATTATTCATAGTTTTTATTAATAGTATTCATAGTTAAGAACAGTGGAACTGGTTTGAATTATATCGACATTGATATTGATAATTCAGATTATTTTCTTCCTTTCTAATTCAATTGCATAATCAATATCAAAAAAGAGTGGACAAAAATTCGCCACTTGTGCAGTATGTATTTTGAATCTATTACAGTCAGGGGCGGATTTAGGGGGCTAGGGGTGGCCCCGCCTCCCCTAAATTACAGAAATGAACCCAAAATTTTTGGAAATTATATTTAAGCCTCCTAAAAATTTTAATATTTTCACTTTAGTTCCTATTAAAAAGTTTCATAGAGGGACTAAAATGAAAATGTTGAAATATTTATGAGGCTGAAGCATAATTTTAGAGAATTTTGGGTCCATTTCTGTAATTTTCGCCCCCAAATCTTAAATACCGACTCTACTGGATTTTGTTCTGTAATTTTCGCCCCCTCTAATTTCCTTTCCTGGCTCCGCCCCTGATTACAGTACTATCTTTGACGTTTTGATATAATTCCTTGTTCTTTTTAATAGTTTCAACCTTTACGTGCATGTCATGTGGCTGGGACGGTGGGACCTGGGAGGCACACGTGTTAGTGCCACAAGGGACCAGCGACATGAGAAAAAGACACGTGTCAGAAGAGGACAAGGCTTTCCGTCATCATTTTGTCGCGTTCAAATTAAAGTTCTAACTTCAATTCGTATACGCCAATTCCACAAATGCACAATCATTAATCAACACAATATACTATATTCTCTTATATACTACCCGTCCTAATTTTAAGAGTTAGTTGACTTTCTTTTTTTTGGAGAGATTAAAGAAGCTAAATAAGTTACTTAATCATTTCATATGTTGTATACCATTAGATTATATATTAGTTTATTAGTCAAACTAATTAGTTTAAAGAAAAAAATAAAAATATTCTGTAGTAATTTAATTAGCTTCCTTAATCTCTCCAAAAAAAGTCAACTAACTCTTATAATTAGGACCGGAGAGAGTATCACATAGCTTATCTGGACCTCATTTCGTTTTCTAATTAAGCAGTAGGAGTCACAGAACAAGTGTTAATATATGAACTTTCTCAAGTTAATCAAAGAGTCACTCACGTCGTACGAGTCACAGAACAAGTGTTAATATATGAACTTTCTCAAGTTAATCAAAGAGTCACTCACGTCGTACGTACCACAGAAACAAGTGAATGATGTAAAAGGCAAGTGTCTAAATACCCGTCACATATTTTGCTGATTTAGGTGTGATAGTAATAATGATATGTAATTGTGGAGGTAGTAGAGTTGATTAGAACTATATATCATGAGTTAAGTACCAAGAAGAGACAAGAAAATGAATATGGCACAAAACTTGGAGTGTAATTAGTACAAATCGACCATAAATTGACACAACACTTGGCCTGGCTGATAAATATATAAGTCGTTGAGTCATAATCAAAAGCCAATTATTGAAGGGTCTGAAATCATCATTTCAGTTATGATGTGTTACTTTGTGTATGCATTTGTGTCAATTTCTCATCGTCTCTCTCTCTTTCACACTCACACACATCCTCCTCACCTTCTTGTTTTTTTTTAAAAAAAAACTGTTAATATATCTATGTGTATATGTAATTGTGATCACGAAAATATATCAATATTTACGTGGACCTTCAGATGGTTCCATGATGGACTGACCAGTCATTGGCACGCAAAGCAAATGCACACCTGGAAGGTTGCAACTGAAATGAGTCACTAATTAATATTGACCCATGCAGTGATATGTATGTATGTGTGTGTGTGTATGTATGTATGTATGTGTGTGTATGTATATGTATGTATGGAAGTGGACACGTGGCCGCTTTCATCTTCTATTTACAGTTAATTTATCCTTAATAAAAATATAATCATTTGTTTGCTTGAAAGTGATGTCCTAGACCCAAATAAATAAGGAGCTCAATGATAATAATATCTGATTACGTTGAAGAAGAATCTATATACATGTTTGGTCTCAATATATATGAATCATTTTGATCTTCATTATATTAGCAGAAATAGGAATTGCCCTATGTCTAAATATTTGAAATTTGAATGAAGGAGTTTGTACCGTACAACACTCACCAATTAGTGTTTTTGGGTACGTACCTTTTAATTTATAAGGTCATTGATTATAAATTATACTTTCTCTAGTCTTAAATATAAAACATAATTTATAATATAATTTTTACTACAAATTATATTCTATACTTAGGATTAGAAGAGAAGAGTAGTTAATTAAGGAATATGAAATCGCAGGATGGGTGTCCCATAAGCAGCCAGGTGGAAAGAGAAATGATTGAAGATTGATACTAGAATCGGTGCGACGTAAACAAGAATGATTAAGGCAATAATCCAAGATTTTTAAATGCACCCATTTTTCCCACATCCAGCCACGTCACTCCTTTCTCGTCCATCCATTCAGACATGCGATGTGGAAGGAAATGTTTGACCCGTCGAGGAGAGGAGGCACATGTATGTGTTGGAGTAGAAAGAGGCCCCATAAGAAGATGACACGTGTCAGAAGAGGACATGATAATTTATTCATTTACTTATTTATATACTCCATTAGGTTCCAAAATTCTAGGTTCAATTCGTACACGCAAGTTGAAGCTGATCGAACCCCACATGCAATGCACCAAAATTCACTTGCATGCACTCAGCCGCCTTTTCCGTTCGAGATATACATATATATATATATATTAATTAATCAAGATATTAGGACTTCATAAGTGATATGTCTCCGGCTAATTTTTTTTATAAATATAATAGAGACAAAAATGACATAAATCCTTCACTAGATCGCTCATTAAAAAGGCTGATGTAACATGAATATTTAAAAAATATTAAAACCAATTAAATGATTGGAGTTATGTTATTGACTTAATTACATTGTCAATGAATGGCGTGTAGAATCCAGTAGTTTATACATGTTTGATATTATGTGTATTGAAGAAACCAAGCCATTTATATATGAAAAGTTTAAGAGATAGGATATTCTCACTAGTTACTACCTATTTATTTCATTACTTTTTCACTATCAGTTTCTCGCCTTAAATCTACTATTTGATCCAACGGTCCTAATTTAACCTACTTAATCTCTTTTTCCTTCTCCAAATTTCTCATTCTTTCCCTTCGTTCTTTGCCCCTCCTCCCGGTAGTAAAAAGGTAGTGAAATAAGTAGGTACGTAGTGAGAATATCCTATCTCAAAGTTTAATTACTATACTCTCCTTTGTTTTCGGGTATCATCAGTTACGTTGCTTATAATTTTAAGCTTGAAATTAAGCTTTCTACTCTGTCACTTATTCTATTGATGAGAGGTCCCCACTCCCGAGGAAGATTTTAATCATCGTCCAAACCAAAGTCGTGACATCATTGACAGTGAAAATAATATAAATTATAAATTATTTGATGGACCTGGCTGTGTTTGCTCGATATGGCAACAGGATTTCATTGGGTCATGTTGCGTCTACTTGTTTTTTACCATATCGCAAACAATCATCCAACGCATTACTTTCAGAATATTCTGTCTCTACGAAAAGCATATAATCCCATACGTACAGAGGGAGGATAACAAATGAATTGCAAAATTCAAAATAATTAAGTGGAAACAAAATATAAAAAAAGAATGGAAAGAGTGAGAGAATGAAAAAAAAAAAGTTTTCTGATTGTTCTTTATGAGAAAGAATGTTCTCTTAAAGTTTCTTAATTTGAAGCTAAGCTGTGCCGCCCTCAATTATTTAAGTGGTGAGAGAGTATATTAGGATTTGGGGCAAAGAAGCCCCATCGAGGTCGAATAGGCCGAGGTTGGAGAGGTCGAAAAAGTTTAATATAGCAGCCATGTGAGAGAAAAACGCAGCTTCATAGGTTAGTTTTGATAGATTGGTGTTTGTTCGTTCGTTTCCCGTTAGGTTGAGTTGAAATTTAGTCAGCATGTTTAGAACATATGATTCATAGTATTTAATGGTGGGATCGTTGTTTAGAGGTCTGGTGTTTGATGAAAGAGAAAACGTGTTTATGGTCAAAGACTTTTTCCTTGTATTTTGGGTTACTTTTTATTATTATTATTATTATTATTATAGTTTTTATTGTTTGGATTGTACCTTGTTTTAATCATAATGAATCATATTTTTATTGGTATGGACGACCCGTAGTTTTTACCTTAGACTTAAAGGATTTTCATGTTAATAATTTTGGTGTTTCTTATACCATTAAATTTATATAATATATTTGTTTCTTCATAAGCTTATAAGTGATAGGAAGGTTTATAAGATCCGTTGCACCCTTCCTATAATGGATATCACTTGGTGACTAGCAGCAACAAAATTCAGCATTCCGAGGATCATTCGTCGATCTCCTCGTGAATGTGAATAATAAGGCTGCATCATTTGCATGTAGGTCCCACCATAGTTTCATCCCCAGTTCTTGAATCAGTTCCATGTGCATGTGGTATTACTTAATTATCCTTTTATGCCCGATCTATTTGGTTTGTCAGAAAAGTGAAGGATGATGCAGGTGAAGCCATTGCATCAGGGGCGGATGGAGGGGTGCTAGGGGTGGCCCCTAAAATTATAGAAAATGACCTAAATTTTTATGAGATTATACTTTAGTCTTATATAAATTTTAATATTTTCAGTTTAGTCCTTACTATTTGTTTCTTGAAGGGTACTATTCTATAATATTTTCCCCCTAAGTGCAAACTCCACCACTGCATTGCATGTTCTGAGCAAAAAACAAAAGCCATTGCATGCACTGCGCCTACATGTTCAGAGTCGTAGGATTATTCCCGATATTCACGCCTTCCATGATATTATCCTCCATTTATCCATAAAAATTATTACGAAAACGTGGAAATTTAAAATGTATATGGGTGTGAGGGTGAGATGGTCAATTCAGTCCTACGTGCATGGGGCCCAGTGTCGATTATTAAAAGTCAATTTGCTGCCCCGTTTAGATAAGGTCGCATATTCCAGGTAATTAAACATTCAACGAAATTGCAAATAGACTTTTGGAGTTTTATGCATGTTGCTTCTGATATTCTTGGTTACTTACTTGGGTGGATGCATGTGCGTGATTACCTCCTACTTTCAGCTTTCTTTCATACCAAGTCTTTTTATTTTCCCAAATTAATGATTTTTAATCCAAAAATAGATAAGTAGATAAACATTATTGTGTGCATTCTTATCAATTATGAGTATATATATCATCACTTTTTTAAAATATTTATTTTATAAAAATTTCATGCTTCACGCCGTTGGTGATGACACGGGAAAAAACTGCAAGACAATCGCCTGCTTCTCCGACAATCCATCTGAGATTAAATTCTTAAAAATGAAATGTGTTTGTAAATATGTGCATGCACTTATTGCTAACCAACCAAATACGCCATCAACCTGTCCTCAATTTTTTTGGACCATCCTCCAAAATGTAGTGCTTATCTTAATTTAATAGGTTTTTGAACTTTCCCAGTAAACTTCAAATGGTTTATGTTAGTTTAACTTAATGTTTGAAGGTTTAATAAAAAAACAACAGTGTCGGTACTTTTTTTTTATTTTTTATTAAGTGGTCACCTCTAGAGTTCGCCCGATAAGAAAAAGGAATTCACGCGATACTTCTACGATTTTAGGCGCAAAATATCTTCCCCAGTTTTCCATCTCCTAATAATACCCATTATATTATGCATTTATAGTTCATCGGGGTCGATCTGTTCGGACAGAATCTTCCACGTGTCATCATCCAAATATGCTGAAAGTTTGAAACTTACTCGACCTTTAACACCGGACATGGTATAAAAGCCCTCTTCGGCTCCTTTTCTTCAGTCACCCCAGTACCAATTCGTGAGCACTAAAGCTATTTGCTCTGTGAGTTTGCTCCGTGCTTTCCTTTTCATAGAAGGAGCATTCCTTCTTGGAATGCACCTCTCTTGTTGAGTTCTTTGCTGACTTTCCTCTGTCTCTGAATCTCACTAGCTCGCTTGTGTTTCTTCTTTGGATTCTCAGAGCTACTTCTGAAGACTTCGTACAGGTGAGTTATGCAAGCTGATAAAGTACTCTTACCTTCCTTGATTCGGCTCTGCCTCTATTCCTCTGAAGATTCATTTTATGATCAACGTGAAAGATCTCGTGGAGAAATTTTCAATTTTGAGTATCTAGTTGGTTCACTGTTTTGTTACTGTAATCTTTGTGGATTCTGATTTTGCATGGTTTGGAATGTTAAATTGTGTGGCGAGAATCTGGATTTTGTGATCTAGAGGTCCGCTGATTTTGAAGCTTTTTCCTCGGAAATTGTTCCTTGTTCCCTCTGTTTTTTATTCGCGAGGACCAATTTCGAGGCATCATCAGTTTCGGTGGACGGTACTCATTTTAGACTTTTTAATGATCTGTTTTCGGTGACAGATTTGCTGCTTTGATCTTCGAGAAGTTCCTAGGATCACCAAGATTTTCTTATTTCCAGGATTCCTGCTTGCCTTCAATTAGCCCGTTCTTCATATATTTTCTTTCTTGCCCCTATATTTCTTATCAGAAGAAGCATCAGTCTAATCTCAATTATGTATTCCGATCATTCTTAAATTTTTGCGACGTCGTTTGCTCCCTCCATCTCTACCAACTCATAATTTACCTTTTGTCGGGTTCTGTTTAAACTTTTGTTACTGATTCCACGAGACAAAAATTAGCTGATGCTTTCTGTGAAAGCTTCGTACCGTGGTCCATCGTTGCTCAAATGAATGACTCGATTTGCCTTCTTTTTTTTTTTTTGGTGTCACGTTAATTATCTTTTTTGTATTTTCGTTAAAACTCTAGAAACCTTCAAATATTACCATGTATGGTCGCCGGTGAGGCGGTATCGGATTTTCTTTCTGATGCGACAGTCACCAATGACAATTAGCTCATACGTATTTAGTATTTCATCTTTCCCTTTAATTCGTTCAATTTGAGTAGGTAATGATGCTACGGATTACATCGATACAGCCCTCGGCGTTGATTCTTCCTTCCCGGAAGTCACTTCGCCATCACACTAACGCGCGCCTAAGTTTTTGCTTGCGTCATAAACCCCTAGGTCTTCATCACTTAACTCCCTAAATTTTACTGTTTTAGCTTATATGGCACAACTTCCTGACAATTTTAAATCTTACTGGTGGCTACTTTTCTTTTTTGGTTCCTTCCCCTTCATCCTTTTTCTTTGGCTCCCTGACATTTTTTTTGTTTTCTTCTTATAGCGTTTGTTTGTGTTCTGTATTCTGAGTTTAGATTCGAGCCCCCATGCTTGTCATCCTTGATATTAAATATTTCATATTCTTGGGATTTCTTTTTCTCTTCAATCTTTCTGATATATTCTAGCTGTTTGGTGCTTGTGATGATACAGTACTCAGGTGTTCAAAGATGACAGTCACACCCAAGATCTACGTTAACGATGGGAACCTGGTTGTCCATGGGAAGACCATACTGACTGGAGTACCAGATAACATTATCCTGACCCCAGGATCTGGAGTGGGCCTTGTTGCTGGTGAGTTTCTTGGTGCCACAGCTTCCCACAGCAAAAGTCTCCATGTCTTACCCATTGGGATCTTAGAGTAAGTTCTTTCCAACATCTACGCCTTATAACTTTGAAACTGAAATTTCAAAATTTGTATTATATATAACTTATTATGAAAGTTGAGGTTGAAGTTGCCATTAACGGTCTACTATCAGAACTTCAGGCAATTGATACTTGTGATATTTTTATATCAGTTAATTAATTTGGCGTGCACATGTTCATCTACTGTTGATTTAACCCCTGAATGCTCTTCAACTCATACTCACTCTCTTTAAACTTGGATTGCGAAGTTATTTCTCTGTACTGTTAAATTCGTGTACGATACTTTCTATGGATGCCTGTGTCACTTGCTCAAGTAGTAAAAGAAAACTTGACTGCTGCAAATTATATTGACGTAAAGTTTTTACTTTTGACACGGCAAGACATGTTGCTGCGGCTGAATTATAAAGTGTGTGGCATGTTAATCTAACTTTATGTACTTTTTTGTTATATTGAACTTCGAACATCATTTTATAGTTGTAAATAACTTGTCATTGATTTGAAAAACAGGGGCCTTCGCTTCATGTGTTGTTTCCGGTTCAAGTTATGGTGGATGACTCAGAGGATGGGAACTTGTGGGAGGGATATCCCATTGGAGACCCAATTTATGCTGATAGAGAGCAAAATTGATGAAGCTGCTGATCAGGAGAATTCCCCAACCATCTACACCGTCTTGCTACCTCTCCTGGAAGGCCCGTTCCGTGCTGTTCTACAAGGGAATGACAAAAATGAGATAGAGATTTGCCTTGAGAGTGGTGAGTACCACTTACCCACGAAATTTAGTTTAGCCTACATTAAACCCTGCCACGCCGTCATAATTAAGTGCTTTGTCTAATTTCGTCAGCCAAAATTTGAAGCAGTCTTACTTTCTGAAATTTTGGGGCGGAGCTGTCCTTAAAGCGAATACATGTGGGCTGGAGAAAGCTCTCGATGACTATCAGTCATTTGAATCAAACATATGAAGATTATAGCTTTGGAGAATAAAACCGACCTTTCTTTTTTTTGGGTTTCTTGTTTGGTTTTGCAGGAGACAATGCTGTTGAGACGAGTCAAGGCCTTCACCTGGTCTACATGCATGCTGGGACAAACCCCTTTGAAGTCATTAACCAAGCCGTCAAGTGAGGCATCTCTTCCATCTCTCTCTCTCTGTGTTTGCTCTCTGATCTGGCTCCTCTGTTTCCCCATCACATTTGTAATTAGGAAAGCACGAATTACCTATCCTCATTTGCACTAGCTTCTTGTCTTTTACTTGCCAAACATTTGAAATTATATGTCGAAGACTACTGACCCCTTTTTGTTCGTCAATCAAGGGCTCTAGAAAAATACATGAAAACATTCCTTCATCGCGAGAAGAAAAGAGTAAGTATTTTCCCCTTACTGTATTTCTATTGAATCCACAAAATTTTCCAAGTACATATCCATATGATCTTGTAATATGTTCTTGTTGATTTCATATAGTTGCCATCTTTTCTCGATTGGTTTGGCTGGTGCACATGGGACGCTTTCTATACTGATGTCACGGCAGAGGGTGTTGAGGAAGGCCTGAAAAGGTGATTAGTGATAAAATTTGTTGAGTATGATGGTTTTCTTCTTGACGAATGGGTTAGAGATGGATTTCGGAGATGATATATAAAGATCGAATAGACACTGAAACTTATTTTAATATGATTGCAGCTTATCAGAGGGTGGCACGCCACCACGCTTCCTTATCATAGACGATGGCTGGCAACAAATTGAAAGTAAAGCAAAGGACCCGGACTGTGTCGTTCAAGAAGGAGCGCAGTAAGATTACAATATATAATAATCTACAGTTTGCCATGCTTAATTCAAGAACACCATCATCATTAAGAATTTAAATATTCGCAGACTACTATTACTATTTGATAGTAAAAAGTACTCAACGCATTTAAATATATTTGATCGAAGCTATCTTTGGTTGATTTTTTGTCAAATACAATCTTTGCAGGTTTGCCACCAGGTTGACTGGTATAAAAGAAAACGCCAAATTTCTGAAGAATGGACAGAATAATGAACAGAACTCGGGCCTGAAGCACGTAGTAGATGAAGCAAAGAAACATCACAATGTGAAGTATGGTCTTAGATCCTTAAATTGATTTGAGTATTTTTATGGCGGTGCATTTTCCTATTTCGCCAGCAGTTTTGCACATCTGGAAATGCATGTGTAAAGCATTGTCTGATAAGTGGCTTGCGTAATTAAATTTTTTATTTACTCTCCTGATGCACAGATATGTATATGTATGGCATGCTCTAGCTGGTTATTGGGGCGGAGTGAAGCCAGCAGCCAGTGGCATGGAACATTATGACACTGCCCTAGCATACCCAGTACAGTCTCCGGGCGTACTAGGAAACCAACCAGACATTGTCATGGACAGCTTGGCTGTACATGGCTTGGGTCTAGTGCATCCCAAGAAGGTTTATAACTTCTACAATGAGCTCCATGCTTACTTAGCTTCATGTGGAGTGGATGGAGTAAAAGTTGATGTTCAGAACATCATTGAAACTCTTGGGGCCGGACATGGTGGCAGAGTCTCACTCACTCGCAGCTACCATCAGGCCCTTGAGGCCTCTGTGGCTCGTAACTTCCCTGATAATGGTTGTATTGCGTGTATGTGTCACAACACTGACGGGATATATAGTGCTAAGCAGACTGCTGTTGTAAGAGCGTCTGATGACTTTTACCCACACGATCCTGCTTCCCACACTATCCATATATCTTCCGTGGCATACAACACACTATTCCTTGGAGAATTCATGCAGCCTGACTGGGATATGTTCCATGTAAGAAGGGAACTTCCCTATATTTGCAGTTTCTTTAATTTCCTTTACAATATACTCTGGGTTCACTATATTGCCCTTATTGACTTTCTTTTCTATTCATATTAACGAAAGAATCTTTTACCATTTCAGAGTTTACACCCAGCAGCAGAGTACCATGCTGC
Organism: Acacia pycnantha; assembly: GCA_025563575.1. NCBI lineage: Eukaryota > Viridiplantae > Streptophyta > Magnoliopsida > Fabales > Fabaceae > Acacia > Acacia pycnantha. The sequence continues at coordinate 624,931 of JAMWYP010000211.1, read as the reverse complement.
GGCTCGAGCAATTGGTGGATGTGCAATTTATGTCAGGTGTAGTGATATTAAATTGCATATTTTGGTAAGACTTGTTATTGAAATGAGCACTTTATTAATGGTGGCTGTTTCTATGTCGCTTTTACAGTGATAAACCAGGCAACCACAATTTTGAACTTCTCAAGAAGCTGGTTCTGCCTGATGGATCGATTCTTCGTGCTCAGCTACCAGGCAGGCCCACTCGTGATTCTCTCTTTACTGATCCAGCTAGAGATGGGACAAGGTCAGTTTGTTTTGTATCTCTAAAAATTAGAAGTCATGTCTAAACATAACTGAAGGCTCATGCACCTGAATTGCAATTGTGTAGCTTGCTCAAAATATGGAACTTGAACAAATGCTCTGGAGTGGTTGGGATATTTAACTGTCAAGGTGCTGGTTGGTGCAAGGTAGAGAAGAAGACCCGGATCCATGATGCATCTCCTGGTACACTCACAGGTTCTGTTCGTGCTTCTGATGTTGATCTCATCACCCAAGTGGCTGGTGGCGATTGGGACGGCGACACTATTGTTTATTCCTACAAATCAGGTATTTTTAATTGGGTACAAAATGGCATTGAAGAACCCGAATATTTTGAATACTCGGGTGCTGGCTTCTTTGTTTCAAGAAGCCAAGTCTGATTATTTAAATACTTGATAGGGTCTAGTCAAACTTAGAAATGAAACTCTTCAATATGCTTTTATTGAACCTTCATATATATTTCAGGTGAGGTGGTTAGGCTACCAAAAGATGCTTTAGTGCCAGTGACATTGCAAGTTTTGGAGTATGAACTATTCCATTTCTGTCCAGTGGAGGTAAGGCTCCATTATATTGGATACAAAACTGACTGGTCTTTGGTATTGTGCCCTGCAAGATCATTCAGAGTAGAAACTGATAAAATGCTTTCATGTTTCACAGAAAATTGGTCCAAGTACTTCATTTGCAGCAATAGGGCTATTGGACATGTTCAACACTGGAGGAGCCGTTGAGGAGGTTGAAATCCACAAAACTAGTGATAGTGACAAAGAAGAACAACTATTTGATGGTGAGGTTCAATCTGAACCGACCACTTGTCTCAGTTCAAACCGATCAGCAACGGCGACTATTGCCCTCAAAGTGAGAGGAAGTGGCAGATTCGGAGTGTACTCGTCCCAGCGCCCATTGAAGTGTGTTGTGGGTGAGGCTGAAACCGATTTCGACTATGACTCAGCCACTGGGCTGGTCACACTCACCATCCCACTTCCTTCGGAGGAAATGTACAAATGGCCCATACAAATCCAAGTCTAAGTATTTTACGTTAGCATTTAGAGTGTGTTGTTAGTTTGGCCAGAGGAGGGGTTTTGTTGAAATTACATGAATGAAGGTGTGAGGAAGCGGGTTGTGGCTTGGTGTAATGAGGTGTGAACATGGCCAAAAAAACAAAACACAAAAGTTATGAGATGCGATGGCAAGTGTTTAGTTTTTACTATTAGGGAGAATGATGGGTAGCTTTTTTAGTTGCCGATGCATCAGTATAGAGATGGAGCTTCGTCATGTACTCGTGTTTGTTTCTGTCGAATAAAGGTTCTTGTCTGTACTAAATCCTAGTTCTATATATTTCTTTGTCTTAAATTATAGAAATTCGTTTCCTTTGTTTCAATCTATTATACAAAATAGTAATTTAATTTTTTAAAAGGGAAGGGAACTTTTTTTCAGGCGACGCAAAGTTTCTTTTGGATCATTTGAAAAAACAAATGTCATTGCCCTAAGGAAAAGTTCCTGGAGCATGCCTGTAACTTCGAGACTTATGTCCAGCCAGGCAGCCACCTATGCCAAGTGTTGCTAGGGGTTTATGGGGATATTATTACTGATACCAAAACAATGAAAGGAGAGAATAAAAGATTGTGAAACGTTCGGAAATCCGAGAAAAAAGAAAAGAGAAATGGTTCCTAAAAAGCATTGAGGTTTTGGATCTCTCTCAATTGAGAAACATCAATCTTCACATTTATTCTTTTCAAAAATTAATTCGTAATCTTCCTCTCTACATTATTAAAATAATCTTGACAATAAAGCACAGTTCCTTCCAGGCTCTTTTTCTTTGGTGGGGGGGGGGGGTGTTTGGGCAGTGTAAAGAGAACAAAACTGATCCACCAGGAAATGGAATAATTAAATACTCGTATTACTTATTCTGATACTATAAATTAGTAGGTCTTAAGCCCAATGATTATCTATATTAACTTATTAACCATTTACTTGGCCTTCTGAGAATGTTCAGTGCATGACCCGCAAGAGCAGAGGTCTGAAGGGAAGCAAACAATTTTGGAGTTTTATGCATGTTGCTTCAGTTCAACAATGGTTGTTTTTTTTTTTTTTATCCCACCTAGTTCATCGGAACTTTTGGTTCCGATTAATCCAGATTTTGTCCCGCGTCGGGTCCACGGTCGTGAGGGAAGAGTTCTCAACACCATTTTCTCAATTTCCACGCACCGAAGATATGGTGGAAGGAAAGTAAGTCCCTTATCGCTTACTCCCCATGATTGTTGGTTGTGCATTCTTATTAATTATGAGTATATCATCATTTTTGTAAATGTTTATTTTATAAAAATTCCATGCTTCACGCGGTTAGTGATGACATGGAAAAAAAAAACTGCAAGACAATCGCTTCCTTCTCAATTTTAAAAATATAACGTGTGTGTAAATATGCATGCAATTTGTGTTCGTGTTAACAGCGCTAACCAACTAAAATACGCAATTAACCTTAATCTTCAATTCAGTGCTTATCTTAATTACCATCAACTCCTACTAGGAAACACTAAAAAGGTTGATTACAAATATTTTTTATTTTATTTTTATCTTTTTTTATGTATAAGTCAACATTAATTGCTTTACTAGGGTTTTTTCTTATAAATTACCATCATTATTTTATTTTCTACTAGGGTGTTTGAACTTTCCCAGTAAACTTCAGATGTCAATTTAACTTAATGTTCGTTGATTTAATAAAAAACCCCTAGAATTCGCGCGATACTTCTAGGATTTCAGTCACAAAATATCTTCGCTAGTTTTCCATCTTCTAATGAGTGCATGTTTGAGAAATTTAAAAGTTAAAGATAAAATTTTTCACACCCTGTAAATCATAAAAACATTTTTAAAAGGACTAAAGAGATATTTTTACCTTGAAAGTTTTTACTGAAGGCAAATTTTGTTTTAGAAGTTTAGAAAATGGACCAATTTTGTCTGGGCTATTATCTAAGTTAATTTTGACTATTAGTTAATCAAATATCTTAAGTAGACAATCCATATGTTATTTACGTTATTTTTGTTAAGGTGTAAAATTACCTCAAAAGTTTTAAATTTTCATACTAAAAAAAAAGAAATACATGATATATAAATTTTTGAGGTAAATTTACACCTTAACAAAAATGATACGAATGACACGTGGATTGCTAACTTAACATATTTGATCAACTAACAGTCAAAACTAATTGAAATAAGGGAAAATGACAAATAAATACCATTTGAATTTGTAAAATCCCTAGAAGCCCACCGAATTTGTAAAAAAAAACTAAGAGATGACAAAGACTTTTGAGGGTTATGCAAATTCATGCAAAATGACCATAATGCCCTTGTCCTTAAGTATGTGACCATAAGCAAGAGCAATGTAGATGTTAGTATATGGTCATAAAAAGTTGTAATACTATATATTTGATATAGTATAGAGTATTTTAGAAAATGAGATTTGTATTTAGCATCTTCATGTACTATACACATTAATTTTAATAAAAGTGACATTTTCCCCTTAACTTGTGTACATTCCTATCTCTGTTTTTTTTTGGGGTACCTGACAACAAAATTTCCGCTTCCAATGCTTCCAATGATGGTGTTGGACAATCTAAGGGAGCCTATAAATCACAAAGACAAAAGTAAGCATATTATTAACATGAAAAAGCATTAACATACCCAATAATAGAACAAATCATAGTGTTGATTTAATTTTAGATAAATAAACTCACCATCATCATACTAGTAAATGAATGAACTTGAGGTGGTGCTTGCAATGTCGTAGGTGCAGAACATGAAATTGGAGCATCTAATTCCTCAGTTCTTACCTTGGCTTGAGACCTACTTTTCTTTCCCAAATGATTAGGCCAAGGCTTAAATCTTTTCCTTCTCTTTGTTCCTTGCCTCTTTTTAATGCCCTTGGGTAGTTTATCTTTTAACCCATCCGTCTTCTTGTTTTCTTGGTTGCCACATTTTTCCTTACTTCCATTTTCTTCCTTGTTCTCATCATCATTTGAATTCCTTAGCCTTGAACGGAAGTCTCTTGCTTCTTTATGAAGTTGTATTATAGAGTTGTGAACAAAGGCAGAAGTCTCTGAACAATTAGACATTTCAGCTGCTAAAGTCATCATCATATGACATAATTGTCGATATGTTTGTGTGCTTTGAAGCTTTTGATCCACTTGTATTTCACTTCTTTCAATATCATGTATTACACCATCTCTAGCATCTTTAGTCCATCTTTTCAAAATATATTTCTCTGGAAGTTTCCTCACTTCATTTGCCTCATATATTTTTAAAGCATGACAACACAAAATCCCAATAGATTCAAAATGCCTACAACTGCACCATACAGAATAATCGTTCGGATCAAATGTCAATGTCCACTTTTTTTCTTCATTAATTATGGTACCAGTATATGTGAATAATGGATCTTTCTCATCTCGAGAGGAAATACATGTGCCAAAAAAGAGATCAAGTTGCTCTTGGAACAACTCTAACACTGAGGCGGTGTAAATCTTAGCAACTTGACATAAGATAGGTGAACTTTGGACTATCAATCTTGACTTTTTCTCCCTTGCTTCATACTCACATTTCATCTCGTTGTACCTCTTATCTCCAACAATCCGCTCAAGAATTTTGAATAATTCTCCAATACTAACATTTGGGTTTGTAATACTTTTGATATTTGCATTAACACTTTCACTTATTTGTGTGCTACGCATACCAAGAGTTGTATAGTGCTTCATATAACACCATGCCCATTTCTCTTTGATATCATATATGGACTTCAACCATGAGTTGTCCTCCAAATTGAATGATGATATTGGAGAAGCCCATGTTTATTCAAATTGTAACTTGTCATCAATAGCAAACATGCACTTATTGAAGTCATGCAAAAAATGTGAACCGCCCTTCATTTTATTTCCCAGGTGTTTTATTCCATTTTGCTCAATATGCCATGTGCATAATGCATGCTTCACTTCAAGAATAACTTCACGTAGGGCTCTTGCCATTGCTTGATCTTGGTCAGTAAAAATTGTTGCCGGTTTCTTTTGCATGTTTGCTTTCAACAAAGTTTCCAACAACCACTTGAATGATTTTGTAGTTTCATCGTATAACAAAACTGCACCAAAAATTACAATTCCTCTAAAATGATTAAGTCCTGAAAATATTGCAAGAGGCCTATGATTATTGTTGGTGCAGTATGTGGTGTCCAATGAAATCACATCTCCAAAATAAGCATAATCTACAAGCATTCGAGCGTCTGCCCACAAAATATTAGTAATTTGATCTTCCATATCAAGCTGGTATGAATGGTAAAATGAAGGGTTCTCCGTAATCTGTTCTTCAAAATAATTCAATAAGGATCGAACTTCCCCATCCACCAAACTTCTTCGTCGTTTAGTCATCAAATAATTTTTCATATCCACTCGAGTGAAACCAAGATTAGCTCGCCCACCTACTTGCTTACTCATAAGGTCAAAAGTTGCTTTTTATTGAAGTCCAACATCCCAAGCCAAATCAATCTCATCTGCTTGTGCATTACTTATTTTCCTTTGAGACCTCATCATATGCACTGTTTCTTGAAGATGTAATGGGTGGTTATGATTTTCTATAAACTCCGTGATCTTGAATTTACCTTCCACTAATTTAACTGTCATTCCAGCCTGACAATCGGTCCTGGTCTCTGATCGATGGTTGGTGGTTGAGGTGCACCTTTTATCTGGTCTTCTTTTACCCTCTTTTGAACATGCATATCTATAGCTAATAATTGTCTTTTTATCTTTCTTACTCTTTGTCAACCCATTTTTCCTTGCTCTAAAGCCTACTTCACAAGCATATTCATTATAAAATCTCCATGCCTCCTCTAGATCATCAAATTCTTTTCCTAATCTAGGAACCAAATGAGCTTCCATGTATTGAAACCTGAAAAAGTAAATTTATGCAGCACATAACAAAATGTCATTAGAAAATCAAAAATTACAAAATCATAGCAACATTCCTGATGACAAATAACATAAAAAATTTAAAAGATACCATCTTTTATTAAAAAATAATTATATATTTTTATCTTACCTTGCCTCTTGAAATTAATATGGCAATGGTTGAACCTCTCTCCTCAAGAATGGATACTTCTCAGTTGACATAGAAATTCCTGTCATTAACATAGAAACACAAATGAATCCCTCTCCTCAAGATTGGAATCCAAACTAATGAATCTGCATATTTAATAGGGGAAAGTCATTTTTTGCAGCTGAGGAGTGGGCAATTTACAAGGGCCTCAGTCTAGCTTGGAATTGGATGTTAAGGAGGTGATTGACCAATGTTTGCAGGTCAGCTGATGGACTGTGGCAGCCTTCTAAACTGGAAGATTAGAGAACTTTTACAACGAAGTTGGGAAATTAAGATTCTCCACATTCCTAGAGAGTCGAATAAGTTGGCAGATGCTTTAGCCAAGAAAGGAATTTCTCATTCAAGTTTCTTTGATGTCTGTCTTGTGTTTTTGTAGGAAGTGCTTTCTTTTGATTTGTTGAGATCAATTTCCCCATCATCGTTTTAATTTCCATAGTGCAATCCTTTCTCTTGTATCAAAAAAAAAAAAGTTGCTAATTCCAAAAAGTTGAATAAAAATATACACCAAGTCATAAAGATAATAAAATACTGATTCCAAAAAGTTGATTCCAAAAAGCTAATTCCAAATAGTTGAATAAAAATACTGCAGTAGTAGGTAATTAATAGGTAAAAGTTGTAACAAGTAAAAGCTGTTGATTCCAAAAAGCTGAATAAAATTATACACCCAGCTAATCGATCTCCACGAAGTACCTCTGCATAAAGATGGCGATGGTTGAACACTCTCCTCAAGGATGAATGCTTCTCATTTGACATTCTCTTCGTCTTAGTTCCATCAAAGTCACCATTACTCTGTTCTTAATCATTTCCTCTGTGCAAAGCCCTCCCCAAGACGCGCACGATCAACACAAAAGCCACGAACCAGATAGAGAAGAATCAGAGAAATGGATGTCACATTCTTTATAATTAATTTGATCGAAACCTATGAACAAAACTAAGCCAGTAATTAATCTTTCAGTTCGAGACACCATCGGTTCTTGGGTTTTTCAGAAAAATGGAGATTGCCTACGTGAAGTTTTCCCGCCACTGCAAGAGATGAAAAGTCATTGTTTTTTGTTCTGCTCTTAAAGTGTATGACGTGGCTCTTTTTTTGATGTTCCGATTGAATAAATGGCTAGGATAGAGAGATACTGAGAGAAAAAGAGAAATTGGTTTCTGAGGCAATCTGCTCCCAGAGTGTTCACTGTGTTACCTACAAGAAAGCATACTAGAAGTGAATCGAAGAAGATAGTCATGAAAAAATCTTTGTATTATTTTTGTGATTGAAAAACTGATCAATTTAATTCACCTTATACTTCTAACAAAACATTTCTTCTTGGAATGCACCTCTCTTATTGTTGAGGTCTTTGCTGACTTTCCTGTGTCTCCCATGTTTCTGAATCGCACTATCTCGCTTGTGTTTCTTCTTTGAATTCTCGGAGCTACTTGCAAAGACTTCGCACCGGTGAGTTATGGAAGCTGATATCACAGTACTCTTACCTTCCACTTGATCGGGCTCTGCCTCTGTGTCCTCTGAAGATTCATTTTATGATTAACGTGAAAAATCTCGTGGAGAGATTTTTTATTTTGAGTATCTAGTTGGTTCACTGTTTTGTTACGATGAAATTTCTGTGGATTCTGATTTTGCATGGTTTAAAATGTTGAATTGGGTGGCGAGAATCTGGATTTTGTGATCCAGGGGTCCGCTGATTTTGAAGCTCTTGCTTCGGAAATTGTTCCTTGTTCCCTCTGTTCTTTGTTCGCGAGAACCGATTTCGAGGCATTTTAGTTTCGGTGGACGGTACTTATTTCAGACTTTTTTTTTTTATAGTAATCTGTTTTCGTGGACAGAATTACTGCTTTTATCTTCGAGAAGTTCCTGGCTCACCAAGTTTTTCCCATTTTCAGTATTCCTTGCTTGCCTTCAATTTTCTGTAGCCCGTTCTTCATATATTTTCTTTCTTGCACCTATATTTCTTATCAGTAGGAGCAACAATCTAATCTCAATCATGTGGGTTGAGCTTGTTGCGATTTCTTGCTTCATGTATTCCGGTCATTCTAAAATTTTCGCGACTTCATTTGATCCATCCATCTTCACCAACTCATCATTTCCTTTCGTCGTGTTTTGTTTAAACTTTAGTTACTGATTCCACATAAGACAAAAATTAGCTGATTCTTTCTGTGAAAGCTTCGTACCAAACGAATGGCTCGATTTGCCTTCCTTTTTTTTTTGGGTCACGTTAATTATATTTTTTGTATTTTCATTAAAACTCTCAAACCTTCAAATGTTACCACATATGGTCGCCGGTAAGGCGGTATCAGATTTTCTTTCTGATGCGACAGTCACCAATGACAATTAGCCCATTCGTATTTAGTATTTCATCTTTACCTTTAATTCGTTCAATTTGTGTAGGTAATGATGCTAGGGATTACATCGATACAGCCCTCGGCGTCGATTCTTCCCTCACAGGAGCCACTTTGCAATCACACTAACGCGCGCCTAAGTTTTTGCTTGCGTCATAAACCCCTAGGTCTATATTACTTAACCCCCTAATTTTTACCGTTTTAGCTTTTATGGCACAACTTCCTGACAATTTTAAATCTTACTGGTGGCTATTTTTCTTTTTTGGTTCCTTCCCTGTCATCCTTTTTTTTTTTGGGGCTCCCTGATTTTTTTTTTCCCTTTTCTTCTTAGAGCGTTTGTTTGTGTCCTGTATTCTGAGTTTAGATCGAGCTCTTGTACTTGTCATCCTTGATATTAAATATTTCATATTCTGTGGATTTCTTTCTCTTTAATCTTTCTTATATATGCTAGCTGTTTGGTGTTTGTGATGATACAGTACTCAGGTGTTCAAAGATGACAGTCACGCCAAGGATCTCCGTTAACGATGGGAACCTGGTTGTCCATGGGAAGACCATACTCACTGGAGCACCAGATAACATTATCCTGACCCCAGGATCTCGAGTGGGCCTTGTTGCTGGTGCGTTTCTTGGTGCCACAGCTTCCCACAGCAAAAGTCTCCATGTCTTCCCCATTGGGATCTTAGAGTAATTTCTTTCCAACATCTAAAGTCTAAACTTTATAACTTAGCAATTGAAATTTCAAAATTTGTATCATATATAGCTTGCTATGAAAGTTGACGTTGAAGCTGCCTTTAACCAGCTCTTCAGGCAATTGAAATTGATGCTTCAGATATTTTTGTGTCTCGATTTTTGATTAAATTGCACTAGCTAATGATAGAACTGGACAGTTTGATCTAGACAGAAGAAACCTAATTAGTTAACAAATTTGGCTTGCCACATATTCATCTATTGAAGATTTAATCCCTGAATGCTCTTCAATTCAAGTCACTCTCAAACTTGAAGCGAAGTTACTGAAGTCTCTATGCTGTTAATGGATGCCTGTGTCACTTGCTCTACTAGTAAAAGAAAACTTGACTGCTGCAAACTATATTGTGCGACGTAAAGTTTTTACTTTTGATGCTGGCAGCTTAATTACAAAGTTTGTGGCATGTTAATCTAACTTTATGTACCTTTATCACTTTCTTTGTTAGATTGAACTTCGAACATCATTTTATAGTTGTAAATAATTTCTCATTGATTCAAAAAACAGGGGCCTTCGTTTCATGTGTTGTTTCCGGTTCAAGCTATGGTGGATGACTCAGAGGATGGGAACTTGTGGGAGGGATATCCCATTGGAGACCCAATTCATGCTGATAGAGAGCAAAATTGACGAAGCTGCTGATCAGGAGAATTCCCCAACCATCTATACCGTCTTGCTTCCTCTCCTGGAAGGCCCATTCCGTGCTGTTCTACAAGGGAATGACAAAAATGAGGTAGAGATTTGCCTTGAGAGTGGTGAGTACCTCTTACCCATGAAAAATACATTTAGTTTATTCTACATTAAACCCTGCCACGCCGTCATACTTAAGTGCTATGTCTAATTTCGTCAGCCAAAATGTGAAGCAGCCTTACTTTCTGAAATTTTGGGCGGAGCTGTCCTTAAAGCGGATACATGTGGGCTGGAGAAAGCTCTCGATGACTATCAGTTATTTGAATCAAACATATGAAGATTATAGCTTTGGAGAATAAGTAAATAGGATGAATCAAAAGAACCCAACAGACCTTTCTTTTTTCTGGGTGTGTGGTTTGGTTTTGCAGGAGACAATGCTGTTGAGACGAGTCAAGGCCTTCACCTGGTCTACATGCATGCTGGAACAAACCCCTTTGAAGTCATCAACCAAGCCGTCATGTGAGGCGTCTCTTCATTCTCCTTCTGTTTGTGTGTGTGTGTGTGTGTGTTTGGTCACTGATCTGGCACCTCTGTTTCCCCCATCACACTCATAATATGGAAAGCACCAATCACCTCTCCTAATTAGCACTATTCTGCTGTCTTTTACTTGCCAAACATTTGAATTTATATATTGAATACTACTGACCCCTTTTTGTTCGTCAATCAAGGGCTCTAGAAAAACACATGAAAACATTCCTTCATCGTGAGAAGAAAAGAGTAAGAACTTCCCCCTTGCTGTATTTCTATTGAATCCACAAAATTTTCCTAGTTAATATCTATATGATCTTGTAACTATGTTCTTGTTGATTTCTCATAGTTGCCATCTTTTCTCGAATGGTTTGGCTGGTGCACATGGGATGCTTTCTATATTGATGTCACAGCAGAGGGTGTTGAGGAAGGCCTGAAAAGGTGATTAGTGAGAAAATTTGTTGAGTATGATAATTTTCTTCTTGATGAATGGGGAAGATATGGATTTCTAAGATGATGTCTAAAGATCAAACTTACACTGAAACTTGTTTTAATATGATTGCAGCTTATCAGAGGGTGGCACACCTCCACGCTTCCTTATCATAGACGATGGCTGGCAACAAATTGAAAGTAAAGCAAAGGACTCAGACTGTGTCGTTCAAGAAGGAGCACAATAAGACCTCAATATATAATCAGCTACAATTTTCCATGCTTAATTTAAGAACACCATCATTAATAAGAATTTAAATATTCAAATACTACTATAACTATTTAATAGTAATGAGCATTTAAAGCATTTAAATATCTTTGACCAAAGCTATTTTTTGTTGATTTTTCGTCAAATGTAATCTTTGCAGGTATGCCACATGGTTGACTGGTATAAAAGAGAACGCTAAATTTCAGAATAATGAACAGAATTCAGGCCTGAAGCATGTAGTAGATGAAGTGAAGCAACATCACAATGTGAAGTATGGTCTTAGATCCTTAAATTGATTTGAGTATTTTTATGGCAGTGCATTTTCCTCTTTCACAAGTTGTTTCGCACATCTGGAAATGTATGTGAAAAGCATTGTCTGATAAGTGACTTGCGTAATTAAGTTTCTTATTTACTCTCCTGATGCACAGATATGTATATGTATGGCATGCTCTAGCTGGTTATTGGGGCGGAGTCAAGCCAGCATCCAGTGGCATGGAACATTACGACACTGCCTTAGCATACCCGGTACATTCTCCCGGCGTACTTGGAAACCAACCAGACATTGTCACGGACAGCTTGACTGTACATGGCTTGGGTCTAATGCATCCCAAGAAGGTTTATAACTTCTACAATGAGCTCCATGCTTACTTAGCTTCATGTGGAGTGGATGGAGTAAAAGTTGATGTTCAGAACATCATTGAAACTCTTGGGGCCGGACATGGTGGCAGAGTCTCACTCACTCGCAGCTACCATCAGGCCCTTGAGGCCTCTGTGGCTCATAACTTCCCTGATAATGGTTGTATTGCGTGTATGTGTCACAACACTGACGGGATATATAGTGCTAAGCAGACTGCTGTTGTGAGAGTGTCTGATGACTTTTACCCACGTGATCCTGCTTCCCACACTATCCATATATCTTCCGTGGCATACAACACACTATTCCTTGGAGAATTCATGCAGCCCGACTGGGATATGTTCCATGTAAGAAGAAAACCTCTCTATAATTTTAGTTTCTTCAATTTCCTTTACTATATACTCAGGGTTCACTATATTGCCTTTATTGACTTTCTATTCTATTCATATTAACGAAAGTATCTTTTACCATTTCAGAGTTTACACCCAGCAGCAGAGTACCATGCTGCAGCTCGAGCAGTTGGTGGATGTGCAATTTATGTCAGGTGTAGTGATATCAAATTGCATATTTTTGTAATGACTTACTAAAGAAATGAGCACTTTATTAACGGTTGTTGTTTTTATGTTGCTTTTACAGTGATAAACCAGGCAACCACAATTTTGAACTTCTCAGGAAGCTGGTTCTGTCTGATGGATCAATTCTTCGGGCTCAACTACCAGGCAGGCCCACTCGTGATTCTCTCTTTAGTGATCCAGCTAGAGATGGAACTAGGTCTGTTTATTTCTATCTCTAAAATTTAGGAAGTTATATTTATACTTAACTGAAGGCTGATGCACCTAAATTGCAATTTTGTAGCTTGCTCAAAATATGGAACTTGAACAAATGCTCTGGAGTGGTTGGGATATTTAACTGTCAAGGTGCTGGTTGGTGCAAGGTAGAGAAGAAGACCCGGATCCATGATGCATCTCCTGGTACACTCACAGGTTCTGTTCGTGCTTCTGATGTTGATCTCATCACCCAAGTGGCTGGTGGCGATTGGGATGGCGACACTATTGTTTATTCCTACAAATCAGGTATTATTAATTTGGCATAATATGGCGTTTTAGAAGGCGAATATTTTGAATACTGGGGAGCTGGCTTCTTATTTTCAAGTATGATTATTTAGATGCTTGTGGAAAATTAGAGATGTTCACTCTCCTAGATGCTTTTATTGAACCTCGCATGTCGCATTTTAAACATGATCAAAATTCGCATCTGATATATACTTCAGGTGAGGTGATTAGGCTACCAAAAGATGCTTCAGTGCCAGTGACATTGCAAGTTTTGGAGTATGAACTATTCCATTTATGTCCTGTGAAGGTAAGGCTCCATTAAGGAGCATATAAATCTGACTGGTCTTTGTTATTGTGCCCTGCAAGATCATTCAGAGTAGAAACTGATAAAATGCTGTTATGTTTCACAGAAAATTGCTTCAAGTATTTCGTTTGCAGCAATAGGGCTATTGGACATGTTCAACACTGGAGGAGCCGTTGAGGAGGCTGAAATCCACAAAGCTAGTGACAAAGAAGAACAACTATTTGATGGTGAGGTTCAATCTGAGCTGACCACTTCTCTCAGTTCAAACCGATCAGCAATGGCAACTATTGCCCTCAAAGTGAGAGGAAGTGGCAGATTCGGAGCGTACGTGTCTCAGCGCCCATTGAAGTGTGTTGTGGGTGAGGCTGAAACCGATTTCAGCTATGACTCGGCCACTGGGCTGGTCACACTCACCATCCCACTTCCTTCTGAGGAAATGTACAGATGGCCCATACAAATCCAAGTCTAAGTGATCTACGTTTAGCATTTAGAGTGTGTTGTTAGGTTGGCCAGAGGAGGGGTTTCCTCGAAATTACATGAATGAAAGTGCGAGGAACGGGTTTCGGCTTGGTGTAATGAGATATGAACATGGCCCAAAAAAACAAAAAAAGGTAGTGAGATGGGATAGCAAGTGTATATAGTGCTTACTATTAGGTGGAGAATGATGGGTAAGCCGTTTTAGTTACCCATGCAAAAATATAGAGATGTAGCATCGTCATGTACTCATGTTTGTTTTTGTCGAATAAAAGTTCTCATCTGTACTAAATCCTAGTTCTATATATTTATTTGTCTTATATTATAGAAATCTGTTTCCTGTGTTTCGATTTAATATACAGGCATAGTAATTTAAGAGGAAAGGGAACTTTTTTCCTGGCAATACAAAGTTTGATTTTCTGGATCATTTGATAACAAAAAATGTCATGTCACTTTTATTTCTACCAATCCAAGCATATATCCAACCACCCATACCGTGTTTTGCAAGGGGTTTATGGGGATATTACTGATACCAAAAAAAACAAAGAAATAAGAGAAAATAGAAGATTGGGAAACAGTTGGGAGATGGGAGATGAAGTTGTTTTAAATCCGAGACTAGTCAAAATAAAACCAAAAAGAGAGAGAGAGAGAGAGATTGGCTTCTAAAGAGGTTTTGGATCTCTGCATCTCAATTGAGAAATGTCAATGTGGCACGTTTATTTTTTAAAAAGTATATTTGTAATTTTCCTCTCAACGTTATTAAATTATAATTCAAGTCCGCCCTGGAGCCCTCTTGGTTCACTCAAAAAAGTGAAAAACTGAAACCGAGACAGGAAACTATCAAATGAAATTCGGGAATGGGCCTTCTCTAGTTTTGTTCCTACTCCCTATCTCTGTCTTTCTGATTCCTCGACTGCCGAATGCACATTATATGCACATAATTAGGTGCCCAATTATGTGCTCATACTTCTATTAGAGGTATGAGCATATTTTTTTTAATTTTTTTATATATTGTATTTATTTAAATTTAGATTATATGCTGCTTTCTGGAATTTTTTTTGCACTCAGTATCTCAAAATTAATTAATTTCTATGATACTGGTGTTACAGATAACTGCAGAACTGGAAGATAATTAATTTGAGATACTGGGTGCAAAAAAAAATTCCAGAAAGCATCATATAATCTAAATCTAAATAAATACAATATATAAAAAAATTAAAAAAAATTAAAAAAAATATGATCATACCTCTAATAGAGGTATGAGCACATAATTGGGCACCTAATTATGTGCACATAATGTGCACCCCTCGACTGCCTTATTCGCCCTTCCATGTTTTTATATCAAAACAGTGTGACCTTAAATATTTCCTCCAACCAACAGGTGGTTGGTTCAGTAGGATGTGATACCGGATTCTATTGTTGTCAAACTCGCGAGTTAACTCTCCGAGTTTACCGTCTTTACGTTTCTAACTTACCAAATCGAGTCGAGTCACTAATAAACTCTTAACTGTTGTAAATTCGGTTAAACTTACGAGTTTGTATACTGAGTTTACCATTTTTACACTTCTAACTTACAAAACTGTATTGACTCACATTTATACTCGTGTTAACTTTTTTGATTTGATCATACTCAATGGTTTTATATATAAGTTTTATAGAAATTTCTTTATTAAATATGATAAATTTTGAATGTTGATGGATTTGATTTCAATTACTTGGTTTTAAAATATATTTAAATCAAATTGTTGTCATTTTTTTATGTTCTAATTATTTATCATACAATGTTACTACCTAATTTAGAGTCAAAGTAAACTCTTACGAGAGTTTGATAACCTTGCTGGATTCTCTTAAAAGGTTTAGGGTTCATGTTACGGTAATGCACTTATAATTCACCTTGTATGGTGCTACTACTGTTGGGAGAATCGTCTTTACCACTGCAGAACCCGAATCCGGATTAGTCAGAAATGTCTGATGAACCGGGTGGGAACAAAAAAAAAATATTTCCTCCAGTACCATAAACTCGAATGACCCATTATTATGAATTAATCCTTTGGATGCTAAAAATTTAGATCCAGCACACGAATACTAAACACACTTGATTATTCTCTCACAGTTCACGTTACTTCCTTCCCCATTAATGGATGCTGAAGATTTTAGGTTGATCTGTGTTTCTGCTTCTATGTCCGCATCATCAGGTTCAATAGATTGGTTTATATCCATCAAGCATGTGCACGACATCTTGTGCATGAATATAGCAATATCAGATAGTAGTATTAATTTGAGTGACCAAACATGAAGGTTATGCTTATAGGGAATTGGGCACAGTGGCCTTAATTCCTTCTCCATACAATGTATTTACCCAAATTAATTAGGCGAAAAAGTTCATTCATTAAATTAAATTGCTTTCGTTGTTTGTATTAAATTGTCTATTAGTTCGGTTTAGACCAAAAAATAAAAATAAAACAATTATGTTTCTTCAACATCTTAATATAGGGTTAATGTGCAAAAATACACATGTGGTTTTCTTAAAAGTGCACCACACAAAGTGTTTTTTTAGTGTAAAATTGACTATGTGGTTACAAAAATGGAGCAAAAATACTCATTGACTATTAGTTTGACCTTTTTGTATTTTAAGGTTGATATGGACGATGACTCAGTTAAATTTCATCTCAACTGCTGGCAGTAAAGAACTTGAGAAAATTACAGAAAATGACAGATATTTTGAAAATTATAGTTCAGTCATTCTCTCTCCAATTCCCCTTCTTTCTCCCAATCTCAATCTTACACCATTGCCGTCTTTCTGTAATTTTCAAAACTATCTAGGCCATTTTCTGTAATTTCTCCAGTTCTCCACTGTCAGCTGAAATAAAATTTAGCTAAGTCATCATCCATGTTAACCTTAAAAATACAAAAAAATCAAAATAATGGTCAATGAGTATTTTTACTCTACTTTTATAATAACATAATTACTTTTACACCCAAAAAAACACTCAGTGTTGGGTGCACTTTTGAGAAAACTATATATGTATTTTTATATCTTAATCCCTTAATATATCGCATGGGAGTAAATTATTAAGCATATATGCGGCTTAAATTTTTAATTTAAGATTTATTTATTTTTCTGGCTGAGGTAACTTTAAACCTAATGTGTGATCAGAATTTATACAGGTATCTTTGTATTAGGACAAGCAGCCAACTTTTTGTTTGAGACATACATCACGTACCTTTCTATCTGAAACGTACACTTGTGTATAAATGTACAGGTTTCTTACAGATACCGTAGATTTCAGTTTGGGGTAAAATGCAACAGGATCACGTTATGATGGGACGAATTGAACAAGCTAGCTCTCAAATTGATCAATATATGATTAATGTCTTAAACCAAACTCTTATCTCTATAAGATCAGCTTAACACCTTTTTTTCTTTGCATTTATTTAGTCGTACGTCCAAGTTTCCAAATTAATGACGATAAGTTAGTTATGTTTCAAGACCATGACCCCCCCTCCATACCTCCAAACCATTTCAAGTTTCGATTGCCATCTTCATGGGATATTGTCTACGTCTTATGCCACGTGGGTTCTCTGGGTTCTTGACACGTGGATCGAAATCCTTCTTGTCCTCTCCTCTTCCCATCCCTTAAAATGATTATAGGGTGCGATATTATAATATGATGAAACATACACACTATATCATATACGCTCTTCGGTAATAATATTCTTCTGTGGATATATATATATATATCCTAGAAGGAGATGAAATTTGAAAGTGTACACGTGTCTAAATACCTTTCATTATGGCATGCATTAATATAGTAACGAAGGTTAGGAAAACTTTTAGGCAACAAAAAAGTCAATGCTTAGTTTATAATGCGTACTAGCTCTATTAATATAATGTCATCCTCGGCAGCCTATCCTCCAAACTAGAGTTCTTTTAAGTTTCTAAGAATTATGGAAATGTATGAATGAAACCCTAGTTTACGTGCTACCCGATGTAAATATATGGCTCAACATGATCTAGCCACTCGAGGAATGACAAGTGCCTAGCTCTCTGTATGTGTTGGATATTTTAACTGATAATCGTTTGATAACTGCAAAATTTGTCTTTTCATTTCGAATCACGTGGTATTGTTTCTAAATATTCTTGCTTTATTGGGCAATGAGAAACTAGAGGCACTTACTCAAGTGCTGTTTAACGTTGCACGACATATAAGAAATCTCTACTCAAATAAATATCTAGTATCCCAATAATTAATTTCCATTACTATTGTGCCCGGTTTCTCTCTGATATAATTCAGAATAATCAACATACCAGCTATCTCAATCAAGAATATCAAATAATTAAAGAAAAGGGATTTAACTATTCATTATTAAGTATAACAATCAAACAAAGTAAAATAACACAGAATATTATTTTATTTTGATAATCAAAGGGATATCACATATACTCGTTTTTTTCTCCTCGGTCTAACTAATTAAACTTATAAAGTTGGGTACTGTTTCAAATTATATATATGTGTGTGTATGTATGTATATAGATATATGTGTGTGTAACAGAACATATATACATAGATGACAGATTCGTGGACGTTACAAGTGGATGTGGTATGGACCAAAAGTCATAGGGGTGGCCTGAGAGACTCTTTCGTATCAAACTCTCATACCCTAAATACCGTTTGTGTTCAAATAAGAATGAACACCTAATCGGTTGATTAACCTCTTTCCTCGTTCCCTTTTTCTCTATAAATACTCACACATCCCACACAACATTCTCCTCAGATCACACTTCAATTATCCCATTAATCTCCTTGTCCTCTATTGGTTATATATTGTCCCTACAACATTCTAAGACCGGTAGGTACGTATCCTATGATGATAATGGCCCTCCAAAAACATGTTCTTTCATTGTTCTTAATGTTGTTCATCATTATTATTCCTTATGTCCCTTGTTATGGTACCTCTAAAGAGGACCCACTAAAGATACACGGTGGTGGTGATTCGCCTCTCAACTACATCGATGATGGTGGGACACCCAAGAAATTGATACAGCAAAGCACACAAGTATTGAGCTTAAATAGGTATGTTAAGTTGGGTGTCACGTCTTCTTCAGCTTCCAAGCTTAATGTCAATGACTTTGGAGCTAAAGGGGATGGTAAAACTGATGACACAGAGGTACGTACCTTACCTAAAGTAACAACCATATATATATATGTTACATGAATTTAAAGTTTTTCTTAAAACAAAAATAACACTATTTTCTGTAATGGGTGTGTGTTAATTATTTTCAATATTTCAGGCTTTCAGTAAGGCTTGGCAAGCTGCATGTTCTTCTGGAAGAGACGTAATTCTTGTGGTGCCTTCTAATTATAACTATCTTCTCAAGCCTGTCAGATTCTCAGGTCCCTGCAATTCTAGAATTACTTTCCAGGTTAGTTACATGCATAAACTAGATCATACTTATAGTGAATCGATCAGTTTTCCAGTTTAAGAAATGGTTATTATCTCATCAAACACATAATTATACTAACTTTGAAATTTTTGAAACTGAGTGATCAGATTTCTGGGACAATTGAAGCATCAGAGAACTCATCTGATTACACTGAAGACCCACAACACTGGCTCATGTTCGAGAGTGTTCAGAATGTAACAGTTCAAGGTGGTGGAACCATCAATGGAAATGGAGACATATGGTGGCAAAACTCCTGCAAAAAGAACCCAAGTCTTGTATGTATATATTTCTGAACCTTCTCTATATCACTACAAAAAAACATCATATTACCCATGGAAAAAATTCCGTAGGTAATTAATTCCCACAGAATTCCGTAGGTAACTGACATTACTCACCGAAAATTTCCGTCCCAAAAAAAGACATGGCTATTTTTACCACAATTTTTTTTCGGACGGAAATTTTCCGTGGGTAATTCTGTGTAAAATTTTTATCTACAGAATTCCGTGGGAAATTACATATGAAAAAAATTCCGTGGGTAATACAATATTTTTTTGTAGTGATATATAATATAATGTTCATTTCATTATACTCATATTTTTATTCAAACATCTACTAATAATTTTTTTTCCCCTTCGCTGTTTCTTTATAACTTTGCAGCCTTGCAAGAGCGCCCCCACTGTACGTATATAAACATAAACTCTGACGCAGATATTAATTGCCACAAATGATAAATTTTAAAGAGTTCATTTATATGCTTTAATTAACAGGGAATATTAATGGTTGTGCTTGCAGGCTGTGACTTTCTACAAGTGTGAGAATCTGATAGTGGAGAACTTGGTGATTAAAAATGCACAACAAATCCATGTGAACATTCAAGAATCCACGAACGTTAAGGTTTCTGGTGTTACAGTGAGTGCACCAGAGGATAGCCCCAACACTGATGGAATTCATATCACCAATACCAAAATTATCCAAATCTCAAACTCTGTTATAGCCACAGGTATATACTTTGAATAAAGTAATTTAATCATTACACACTTTGAAATATATATAGTCCTTTAATTTCTTTTTTATCTTAATCACTGTTGTGTTTGAATTGATGCGTTTTCAGGAGATGATTGTTTGTCCATAGAGAGTGGAACCCAAAATTTACTAGCCTCAGACATAGCTTGCGGACCCGGCCATGGTATCAGGTAATTAAATGCAATTTATTTTCAATATCTAATGTAATCAAATATTCCATATTAATTAGCCTACTTAAAATTGCCAATGATTAATTCCTTTAATTTGTTTATCAATACAGTATCGGAAGCTTAGGGGAGACCGGAACAGAAGAGCTTGTGTCAGGAATAACAGTGAATGGAGCTAATCTTTCTGGAACTACAAATGGAGTTAGAATAAAGACTTGGCCAGTAATTACTTTGAACGCTTTTTTAATAACCGATTATCTCTTAAAATTTGCAAGAAATTATAAAGAATCTCTTATCTTATTAACACACATATATAGGTACATATCATTTTTGCATATAATAATTCTAACTTGTTTGGTTTATACTATTTGAATACAGGGAGGGTCAGGAAGTGCAAGCAATATCAAGTTTCAAAATATTGCCATGGAAAATGTGACTAACCCCATAATAATAGATCAGAACTACTGTGACCAGAAGACTCCATGCAAACAAGAGGTAATTAATCAATTACTTAACAACACTTGCTTTTTGAGAATCGAGGTTATTTAACGTTAAAGAACTCGACCAATCAGCTATCTGATGATTTGGTTTGGTTTGTGCCATGCATATATATATATATATATATATATATATATATGCAGAAGTCAACGGTGAAGATCAGGAATGTGTTGTACGAGAACATAAAGGGAACGAGTGCTTCAGATGTTGCAGTGAGCTTGAACTGCAGCCGAAGCTTTCCATGTCAGGGAATTGTGTTGCACAACATAGACCTCCGACATGAACAAGAAGCACAAATTCCTAAAGCTTTATGTCAAAGTGCTCTCTTGTCCTACGTTGGATCCGTTTCCCCACGTTGCCCATAGAACCACCACTTCAAAACTATAATTATTATCCTATCTGTATAGTGTGTGACTGGTTATTGATATGTGTGTGTGTGTACGTATACATTATATATGCTGGTTTGGTGTATAATAATTTGTAGACTACAGCATATGTATATATATTATATTGTCAATAAATAAATTTTATTGATGACATGATCCTAAAAAATATTGTTGGGTTTTCTGTATATGTGTGTGTGTGTTATCATCATAAATCATATCAGTAGTATATTTCATTAAATACTTGATTCCAATTATATATTTTGGCCGGCTCTACAAGGATTACCACACCATACAACATACACTCAACTTTTCAAAAAGAATGATAGTAATGACTAGAACACTACAAGGACAACGTACTGATGAGACACCAAATGATTTAGCTAATAAATTAAGTTTGATGATCTTCCTTTTGTTAACAAGAAAAGAAAGTAGACAGGGCAGTGAGAGTTTTCAATAGACGCAACCATTTATAGAACGCACTCCTTTTTGCACATTGTATTATTATAGCAAGCCAATGTCTCTAAACTTATCAGAATCGGAGCACCAATAATTAACCATGGATCTATTTTGTGCTCTCTGTGTATTTTGTATGGATACTTTAAAAACAAATATGGTAATTATTGATATTTTAATGATTCAGCAATTTCATCTTCCCCCTCCAGCGCATAAATCCTCTTGAACTTTTCTGGATTCCAATTTGAGGAAATGTACAAATGGCCCATTAATTAAAAAATTATTTCACTCTCAAAATACTAATAGTAAAAAGGTTGACGGATTAAAATGGCTAAAAAGACAAAGAGAACTTTTTTTATTACATATGACAAGCAGAAGTTGGAAAATAAGCTTGATTATGTTTATTTTACGGCTTGATATTTTTGAAAATGATGTAATAGGCAATGTTGGCTATTTTCATCGATTTTATTTAAAATAAAAAAAAATATATATTATTCATGACTTATAAATAATATTATTTTTTATAAATTTCGTAACGTTTAAGGTAGCCTAGACGTTCCTTTAGAAATAAGGTTACGAGATGATATAAATTCAAGTTTTATCATTCTATCTATCTCTTTCCAACTAGGAAGTTGAAACTAGGAGAGGTAAGTTAGAAAGCACACGGGTCCGCACCGACAATCAACTATCATAACATTTACAATTTATTTATGGAGGATCACAATCCTAACAAATATAAAATGGCAGTAATTGAACAGCAGCCCGAAGATTTGAAAGAAAATAGGTTGGGGAATTTTTCTTTTTTGGCTTCAGACGAGATTGCGCTGGCCTTTTATGGAAACTTGTATTGACCCATGTAAGAATTTCTTATATTTATTCATAAGAGGTCGAAAGATTCGTTGTGCGCCATCTTTTGTCAGGGTTGTGATTCTCCATAGATAAAATGGAAATTGTCACAGTCGGTGAGAGGGATCTTGTGTGTCTTGAGTTGTTCCCGCCGATTATGGTAAGAAATTGGTTCCAAATTTGATTTAGTATTTCTGTTAATCTTTTGCCCCTTCTGTATGCAAACCCTAGATCTGTTTATTGTTTTTCCAGAATCGGATCCGAATGTTTTTTAATTCCAAATCTGGTTTCCGGGGAGAAGCAAGGTGAATAAATGCAAATCTGGAATTTGATTTTAAAGGCTTTTGTTTCTTATTCGAATTCTCGGAGCTAATACTTCCAAAGACTTCGTTTCGAGCGGCGGATAACGGTGAGTTATGGAGGCTGATACACCAGAGTACACTTAACTTTTTACTTGATTGAGCTCTGCCTCTGTGTGCTCTGAAGATTCATTTTATGATCAACGTGAAAGATCTTATGGAGAGATTTAAAATTTTGATTATCTAGTTGGTTCACGGTTTTGTTACGATGAAATTTTTGTGGGTTCTGATTTTGCATGGTTAGGAATGTTAAATTTTGTGGCGAGAATCTGGATTTTCTGATCCAGAGGGCCGCTGATTTCGTAGCTCGTACCGCGGAAATTGTTATTTGTCAGCTCGGTTCGTTATTCGCCTTGAACAGTTTCGAGGCGTTTTTCTGTGACAGAATTGCTGCTTTTATATTCGAGAAGTTCCTGGGTTCTCCATGTCTTCCCCATTAGAGTAAGTTCTTTCCAACATCTACACTTTGCAATTGAAATTTCAAAACTTGTATCATAACGGATTATGAAAGTTGACGTTGAAGTTGTCATTAACGGTCTACTCTCAGCTCTTCAGGCAATTGACACTTCTGATATTTCTATGTCACAGTTTGATCTAGACGGAAGAAACCTAATTAGTTAACTAATTTAACGTGCCACATGTTCATCTATTGAAGAGTTAATCCTTGAATGCCTCTTCAGTTCATAGTCACTCCCTTTAAACTTGAATTGCAAAGTTATTGAAGTCTCTTTACTGTTAATTTTGTGCACAATACTTTCTATGGATGCCTCTGTCACTTGCTCAAGTAGTAAAAGAATACTTATCTGCTGCAAATTATTATGGGCGATGTGAAGTTTTTACTTTTGACACGGGCAGACATGTTGCTGCGGCTGAATTATAAATTTTGTGGCATGTTAATCTAACTTTATGTAGTTTTATCTGCTTTCTTTGTTAGATTGAACTTCGAACGTCATTTTATAGTTGTAAATAATTTCTCATTGATTCAAAAAACAGAGGATGCGAACTTGTGGGAGGGATATTCCTTTGGAGACGCAATTCTTGCTGATAGAGGGCAAAATTGATGAAACTTTGGGTTGGAGCTGTCCTTAAAGCGAAACATGTGAGCTGGAGAAACCTCTCGATGACTATCATTTGAATCAAATATATGGAGATTATATAGCTTTGGAGAATAAGTAAATAGAGTTTTGTCCTAGCTAATGACTATTCCCTTCGATCCTAATTATAAGAACACTTTTGTAATACAAATTACATTATAAAAGTGTTCTTATAATTAGGACCTCAGGTTGTATAACTTTTACCCATGTGATTGGTGTAGCCTCTCAAAGTTTGTGGCATGTTAATCTAACTTTATAGAACGCACTCATTTTTGCACATTGTATTATTATAGCAAGCCAATGTCTAAACTTATCAGAATCAGATAATTAACCATGGATCTATTTTGTGCTCTCTGTATTTTGTATGGACGCTTTAAAAATAATAATTAAAAGATCATTTTTATTTTTGATTATATACTCATTAAAACATTTTTTTTAAAAACGTTGGCTTTTAAAAACTCAGATTTGGACCGTCTATATTAAATCTGAAGGCCTAGAACCTCCTACTAAGCTTTTTGCTTAGTATGGAAACCAATTCTTGCATGCAGAGAGATTTAATTCAAATGTGGTTTTGTTTTGCTTGAATGGAGAAGAAAATGCTGTTGAAAAGCATTTTACATTTTAAGATATTTTTTCATTTTTGAGTTCCCAGAATTAATGGTTTTTCTCTGACTAAAATACCCAACAAATATTAAAAAGAAGAAATAATTTCTATATTTCCAAGTCACAAATTCAAAAAAATGATGTTCAGAGATGTCTCATCCCAAACTAAAAACCGTTTTTAAAACTAATATGGTCTTTTAACAAAAAATTATTTTTCTTTCAAAATTACTAATAGTAAAATGGTTGACTGAGACAAAGCTAACGTTGAAAAATAAGTCTTGAATTTGTTTATTTTAGCGGCTTAAATATTTTTTAAAAATAATTTAATAAGTACTTTTATTATTGAATTGAATAAAATAAAATAAAAATTATATTGTTCATGACTTATAAAAAATATAATTTATTATAGATTTTATTGAAACATTTTATATTCTTGATCTAATTCTAAGGTTATGAAATGATATAAATTAGGTTTTATTATTTTATCTATCTCTCTTCAATTAAAGCTCAGACTTAAAAGCCCATCGAGCCCGACACAGTAATCTTCCACTTTCTTTCTCTTCTTTATCATGCTTAACATCACATTTACAATTTATTTATAGATGATCATCGTAGCAAGAATAAAGCATAGTAAGTTTTGTTCGAAAAGGATGAGATTGAACGACAACCCAAAGATTTGAAAGAAAAAGGTTGGAGATTCTTTTGGGTTCAGACCAGATTGCACTGTCCTTTTATGTTAGATTTTCACTTGATACGGTAAGATTTTCTTGTCTTTATTTAGAAGGGGTCAAAGGATTCGTTGTGCTTCATGTATATTTTATATATACATACAAGAATACATGGTTTTGGTTTCAAGTACACACATATATATAAACAGTTTTTGGTTCATATATATATATATAAGTATAGCGTCACATATATACACATATATAATACCAACTTTTTCCATTATTTATATCTCCAACGACATGCATATACTCATATACATAAGACCACTTTTTCCTATCATTTCCAAATGCAACAATATTTATATAGATTATATTTTGGTAGCAACATTTCTCCATTGTTTCCATGTCTAACTATATATATATATATCAGTGTTTCCATGTCTAACTATATATATATCAGTGAAGCTTTCCTATTTTTCTCAAATGCATCGATACTACATCAGTAAGCTACTTTGAAATATATGACAATAAGCAATATTATATATACATAAGCTTATGGTACTCACTTTTACTCCCCACGTACATATATATATTTTCCAGCAAAAGCACAGCAACCCAAACTTATTTACTTTCTCCCAACGTGAAGCATTATATATATATATATATATATATATATATATATATATATATATGACCACAAAGTTTTCTTTCTTTTTCGTTTTTACTCCTTGATGCAGATATGTACCAGTAAAACAGTGGGGTTTTTCCTGTATGTACACACATACATATTCATCAAGCTTTCTTTTTCATCATTCCATTTATCACACACACAGTGATGTTTCTCTCATTCTATTCTCAAAGGCAACGTGTATACATCTCCAGAGCAAGTCTTTTTCATATCAGTTACCAAGGTGTCCCGTCATACATAAGTGTCTAGCCCTAGGTAGATTAGTATGTTAATATAGGATCAAGTAACTCTTTCCCAAGTATCCATAGATGAGATACCTTTGAGAATAGGTGATCTCTATGCACACATGAAGGCTTTCACCAAGGGGGTGGGGTGTGTGTTGTGGCTAAATAGTAAAGGAGAGAGTTTAGAAACTGTGTACCTTTTAGGTTAACCAACTATATATAGAGGCTACCTAAGGTAAGGTTTGGACTTGTTGGGCCTCTTGTACCTCCAAGCCTAAATGTGTCTCCTGCTGGACCACACCTTGGATGGGCATAATATTTGATTCCATAACACTAGGTGTGTGGCGTTAGGATACTATATACTTATATCCATCACTTATATATTATATATATGTGTAGTGAGCTTATCATGGAACGAGAAAAAAGGAAACTTAAGGTTACCTCTGATTTCTGGTTTCTACACAGGGCAAAACGAGAATGAGAGTGATCACGGTTGAGTCTGCCTCTCTCTTCCTTAGTCTTTCTCTCGGTTCTTTTCCTCTGTTCTCTGGCTCTTCAAACAGAGTATACACAGCCCACTCTCTCTCACTTTCTTCCTTTCTCCTTCTCGGTTTATTTAGGCAATGTGAATGGCAAAGCAACCAAAGAGCAGCGACCGATCCGAGGAAGAAGAAAACAGAGGGAACACAGCTTGTGTGAATGAGAGCTAAGCGAACTGTGTTATATGATAAGTTAAGGACCTGAGAAGAATAGGCCAACGGTCCGAGAAAGAAGACGTGAAGAGGGAGGAGTGATCTTTGTTGGTGTCGAAAAGTATGGGGGTATGAATTTGCTGACGTGGGAGGTGTAGATTTGCTGGTTGCTTGCTGATTTGATTATATCTCAACTCACTGTAAAAATCGCTGGTCTTCTCCTCACTTTCTGATGGCGTATTGACTAGAAGGGATGGGTTAAATGAATGAATAGGGAATGGTTTTGGGTTTGCATTATTTTGGGCTGGCTTTAGATTGTTGTATTGGGTTGGGTTTTTGTTTTGTCGTTGGGTAATGAATAAATGAGGAGGAGTACTCGTCTATTGTCTGTATAATGCAAAACTGCCCTGAATTACTTGTGTTTTTTTATTAATTCAGGTTAGAGGGTATTCAAATATCCAGTGCCTATCCTCATTCAGACTTTCTATGTAGTCTGGAAATGGAACTTCAGTCCAACCTGGAAAGGATTTTAAAGTTGGAGGAAATTAAATGGCATCAAAAATCCAGGGCTGAATGGATTACCAAAGGTGATCGAAATACAAGGTATTATCACCTGAAAACAAAGATGCGAAGAAGACGCAATAAGATCTCTATACTAAAGAATGCTGAGGGGATGTGGATTAACAATGAGGAGGAACTCAAGAAGATGGTTATTTCCTACTTCAAGGAATTATATTGTCCTATTTCGGAGCAGTTCCCTGAGTTGCATACAACTTCAAATTTCCCTGTCATTGATTGGAAACTTCTAAAGGAAATTGGTCGTCTTCCTAGTGATGAGGAGGTTAGAGCTGTTATGTTCTCGATGGGGTTTTCAAGGCGCCTGGCTATGATGGTTTTCCTCCGTTTTTCTTCAAGTCTAATTGGGAATTAGTCGGTCCTTCCATTTGCAGTTTTGTGAAGAAGGCTTTCGAAGGTAATATTTCTTTTTCTGAAGCGAATAAAACTTTAATTGCTTTAATTCCTAAGCAGCAGAATATTGAGTTAGTTTCGCATTTTAGACCTATTTCCTTATGTACGGTCCATTATAAATGCATTGCTAAGTTGATAGCTATGAGATTGAGAGGGGTTATCAATGATTTAGTTTCTCCTTTTCAAGTTGGTTTCATTAAAGGGAGGCAGATTCATGATAACATTATTATAGGGCAGGAAGTGTTGCATGTTATGAACAAGAATAGAAGCAAAAAAGGGCTCATGGCTATGAAAATGGATTTAGAAAAAGTCTATGACAGAATTAGCTGGGCCTTTTTGAAGAAAGTATTAATTGATGTGGGGCTGGATGCCAATTTGATTTCCTTGATAATTTCTCGTGTTTCTTCTGTCTCTTACAATGTGTTATGGAATGGTGAACAAACGGAGTTTTTTACTCCTAGCCGGGGGTTGCGGCAGGGGATCCTATTTCTCCTTTATTATTTGTTTTATGTATGGATCGTCTGTCTCATGTGATATGTAATGTTGTTGAGGATGGGAGTTGGAAACCTATTTATGTTTCTAAGTCTGGTCCTAATATATCTCATTTGATGTTTGCTGATGATTTGCTGCTGTTTGGAAGTGCTTCTATCATTTAGGCCGAGAAAATGATGAAATGTCTTAATGACTTTATGTTAGCCTCGGGAGGCAAAATCAATAAGCTAAAATCATCTATGTTTTTCTCCCCTAGAGTTCCTTTGAGTACTAAATTGAGAATTAAAGACATTACTCAAATTCCCATTTCAAGTCAGATTGGGAGATACTTGGGGTTTCCTTTGTCTAGATCGGGGAGGGCCAAGGAGGATTTTCAGTATGTTATTGATCGGGTGAGATCGAAATTAAGGGTTTGGAAAGCTAAGTATCTGTCTATGGCGGGAAGAATCACACTTGCCAAGTTTGTAATTAGCTCTATTCCTTTATACCCGATGCAAGTTTCTAAATTGCCTAGGAATGTTTGCTTGGAAGTGGAGAGATTACAGAGAAACTTCATATGGGGACATGATGAAGCATCTAGGCATTTCCATGCTATTGGGTGGGAGCAAATTACGAAACCCAAAGAGTGTGGGGGTCTGGGATTTAGGCGCCTGGTTTTTATGAATAATGCTTGTGGGGCAAAGTTGGCTTGGAAGCTAGTTATTGGAGCAAAAGGGCTATGGGCTGAGGTTCTTTTTAATAAGTATATGATGCGTGATTAAGAGACTCTGCTAAATTCCAAAGTTGGGGACTCTAAACTGTGGAAATTTATTTGTTCTCAAAATGAAGTTGTGGAGCAAGGCACTATATGGCAAGTCAGGAATGGTTTAACAGTTAATTTTTCTCTGATTGATGGTTGGGGGCGGGTATTTGCATGAAAGATTATTGTTCGAGATCACTGTCTCCGGAAGAGGAGGATTCGGTTGTTGCTGATTAGGCAAGAGAGGGGTTTTGGGATAACTCAAAACTTGTTGATGTTATTAATTCGGAGGGGATGAGTCGTCTGGCAGCTATTCTTCCACCAAGACAATCTGCTTGGAATGATTTAATGATTTGGGGAAGGTCTTTGGATGGTAACTTCTCAGTCAAGAGTTCCTACTTTTTGATTGAAAAAAATCTTCCTATGGTGTGTGAGCCTATTTTCAAGACTATTTGGAAATGGGGAGGTTCTGAAAGGATTAGACTATTCTCTTGGAAGGTGGCCTTGAATAAACTTCTCACTAATGTATGGAGAAGCAGTTGGTGCCCTACCTCTGCTGCTTGTGCTCATTGTAATGATGGGTTTGAAGATATCCTTCATATTCTAAGGGATTGTCCCTTTGCTAAGAATATGTGGCTGAGTTTGTTGCATTGCAGGTATATTGCTAGTTTTTTTGCGGCTAACATTTTAGATTGGCTGGTTATGAATCTTAAAGGTAAGTTGGGTAAAGAACAGGACATCACTTGGAATTTAGTTTTTGGAGTCGCAATATGGAAGCTATGGGAGTGGAGGAATTGTTCTATATTTCAAACCAACTTTGCTAGACCAAGGTTCCCTGCAACAATCATTTCCCAGATCTGGCCGCGCTATGCTGCTGTCCCTGAGAAAGTTTCGGCTCTTTGTAGGGAGAGCAATTCAATTAGTACTGATTGGGTTAAACCCCCTATCGGTTGGTATAAGCTGAATGTAGATGAAGTTAGGAATCAATTCTCTGCTAAGGCTGGGTGTGGAGGTGTTATTAGAGATTGGAATGGTATATGGGTGATGGGCTTTGTAAAACAGATTGGGGTGTGCCAGGTTAATTTTTCTGAGGAATGGGCTCTTCTTGAAGGGCTCCAACTAGCTTGGGATATGGGGCTAAGGAAATTAATGGTAGAATCTGATGCTGAGGAGGTGCTGAATTTGGTCATGGATCCTATGCATGTAAATGGAAGTCTTCAGTTGATGAAAATTAGAGAGTTCCTTGACAAAAGTTGGCAGGTCCAACTTAGGTGTGTTAATCGTACAAGCAATAGGATTGCTGATGTTTTGGCAAAAGTGGGTATTTCTAAATCCTCTATTCTTGATGTTTGTCCTTTTTATTTGAAATATTGGGTTAACCAAGAGTGCTTGGGATTAATTTCCCCATCAGTGTAGTTCTTTGTTATTAATATAGGCTTTTAGCCATCTTTTATATCCAAAAAAAAAACAATACCATTGTTGAAGCTGAATTGCGTAAGTTAAATTAAAAGTGTGTGTGTATATATATATATATTATTATCATGGGCTTAGGAATATATAATGAAAGACTTGACTATCACCCAAGAGGGGGGGTGAATTGGGTGTTTGATTAAAAACTTAAAACTTTAAGAAACTTTCTGCAACTTATTGAAAGTAGTTTGAATGATAGTAATAAGTTATAAAGTGATAAACAATCATTCAAACATATATGCTGGAATGTAAGAGATAAGGGAAGAGAATATGCAATCTGTGATTTATACTGGTTCGGCCCAATCCTTGACCTGCGTCCAGTCCTTAAGCTTCACTTGAGATTTTCAATCCACTATCTTCTTTCAACTTGATTACACGTTCGGTACTTGAAGTAATCCTCTCACTAGGACTTACTCCCCCTTACAAACTATAATCAATACACCCGTTTGATTACACACTTTGCACTCGAAGTAATCCTCTCACTAGGATTCACTCCCCTTACAAGCTGTAATTAATACAATGTGTTTCCCACTCAAGATCACCCAATCTTGAGTAACTCTAAGGTAGAATGATAGGATGTTTACAATGATTCTTCTCTCTCGAAGTGTATGGATAAACACCGAAGTACAATACAAAACATTTCACTCTCTATGATATATAGACATTGAAAATCGAGAGTAAATGATAAGCAGATCAGAGTAATAGCATGTTGAAGAGGTAGGCTTGTTTCTCTGCTTGTTGTTGTATTTTTCTTTCGTTGCTCTTTCTCTATTTATAGACAACTGACTTCAATTCGTTTGGAGCATTTGTCTGTTGAAGAATATTACCGTTATGAACAATAATCGTTGCATATCCATTCGATTTGAATCCATTCGAAATTCTAGCCGTTGGGAACATTTATGTTGGATATAGTCATTGGGAATAATTCGACTTGAATGTTGTTTATTCAGGAATTAATGTCTCCCAGATATTCAGGTGCTTTATTTGGCAGGAGCCTTGTTGTCTGCCTTGAAGAATGGTTGAGTATCTTTCCAGGCTGTCATCGACTTGCTTTCTGTCCGTTTGAAGATAATTATCCACCTTTCCAGCAAGTTGCCCATTTTGCTTCGTTTTTGAATAGTGACCTGTCATGAACATTAAATTCGAATGCTGAATCTGTTTGGCTTGTGTCCGTTGGAGTATTTCATCATCTCGAATGATTGAATCCTTTGGAGAAGCATTACAATTGAGTAGAAAACTTCGTTTCTTCAAGTTTCTCGTTGAATTCAGTCCTCTTTCTCATTTCTGAAAATCTGCAAGCAAGTTCATCTTCTAGATCTTGATTTCTGTCAAGATTGATGTTCTCTCAAGCTTTAATAATCGAAACATGTACACAAATGATATAAATAATGTTAAGAAGAAGTATAAGTCATTTGGGTAATCATGTGGATGTTCTTTGATGAGAAACGAGACTTTCGAACTGCTGATTTTCAGCATCTGGGACGTGAACTCGAGTTTGGTTAAGTAGGCTCGAGTTTCCCTTTGTTATTGGAGGCTAGATTCCTCTCTGACTGAGCTAAACTCGAGCTTGTAACTTTTAGGCTCGAGTTTGGTTCTCTCCAAAACCATATTTTGCTCTCTGTCTTGTCTAAACTCGAGGGTGTCACTTATAGGCTCGAGTTTGGATGATTTTCGCGACCAGTCTCGCCAACTAATAGGCTCGAGTTTGCTTCACTTGATAGCAAACTTCCAACATCCTGAAAATACAGTCTACTTTCGAGGGCCATATCTTCCTGGTCTGAACTCCTTTTTGGTCGGTTCAACTATCGATTGGAAAGCCCTTTGAGTCTACTTTCCAATGCCACTGATTTCAGCTCAATTGGATTCTCCGTTTGTGAGATACACTCAAAACATTGAAGGTTGGTCATTTGTGTGATGTGGATTTCACTGTCAACTTCATAAATTCATATATCCTTCATCTTAACTCCTTTTGGCTTGAATTATATATCAACATGACTCCTTGGGAGTCTAGTTTCATATGTCACTGGTTTCACGTCAATCCGATCTTCGGTTTAGGAGATATCATCAAATTACCAGACGTCGCCCAAGTGAAACGCTGAACAGAGTAGCTGAAATGCTGAAGACCGTTGTAGGCTCGAGTTTGTCAACTTATAGGCTCGAGTTTGCCTTGTCCAGAGACGCCAGAAATGATGAAAACATTACAGGCTCGAGTTTGCTAATGATAGGCTCGAGTTTGGAGTTCCAAACTTAAGGTTTGAGTATACAGGCTCGAGTTTGTCTTGTCCAGAGGCACCAGAGTTGCTGAAGACATTATAGGCTCGAGTTTGCAAGTTATGAACTCAAGTTTGCTCATCCTGGAACTGATTTTTGATGGTTTTAACTCTGAATTGATCCGTTCCAACTTCCATATGATCTTGGAGACTTCTAGCATCAATATAAGAACTTGAATAAAGATGTTCCATTACATTGCAAGTTCTTCCTTCTTCAATTTCTTGTCTCCTTCTAGATTATCCCCCAAAATCATTTGATAACTTCTTACTTTATGATATTCCCATTATATTGTGCAAGAGCTTCTTTCTTCGATCTTGATTATTCTCCATAGAGACTTCCAACATCACATATATCAACATATAGTGCAACTTCTTCTTTCTTTAGTCTCATTTCTTGATCATTCTCCATTATTAAACTTTGCATCTACATTAAATATAAGAATTAGTCAAAGTAGAAGATAAATGTAGTATGCAACCTTTTTGCTCTTAAGAATGACATCTATATAAGACATCATCAAAACTAATCAAAACCAACATATATGGGTTCTTTAAAAAATTAATCCTTTGCAATATTTCCATAATTTTATTATTAAATATTATACAGAAATAAATTCCTAATTTTCTAAATAATCAAATTAAATCATTTGGCCCATTTTCACAAATTTAATTCTCATGTATTATTTCTACAATTTTTAGGCATAATTTATTCTGATTAGAATTTATTCTTTTTCCCTTATTGTTGAGTTATTTATTATGATAATTATGGAAATGGTTGAATTGGGAAGAAATAGAGTAGTTTATTCCACCATGTGGTGAGGCCTCCATTGGTGCACAATGGTTGGCTTTCTATTGTCTCACTTGTTCAATGAGGGACTGACCCACTAGTTCAATGAGGGCTTACAAGTTACAACACCCCACTTGTTCAATAAGGGGGAAAGACTCACGGTCTGAGACTGTGCTCTAAGGATTTTGGCAGGTCCTCATCACGTGACTAGTGAACTTTTGAGTAGCCAGTAACATGGTTGGTAACTTAGCCAATGGGTCTAGTCGGCAGAAATAAGGCGGTTCGGTTGAATTGATAGGAGGCATATTGGGAATTGTGTTAATGAAAACTGTGATACAGAATTCATGATATATAATTTTGTAATATGTATATTAGTGAATTATACTTTTAATACCATGGTTTTATATATTGTTCCACTTGGCACCTCACAAGCACATATTAGTATGTGTAATGAATTGGATTGACGGTTACCAACAATTTTCAGGTGATAGTTCTTGTGCGGGTCTATCAGGGAAGACTTCGGAAACTTAAGCTACTTCTACTGACAATAGTGCTTCCATCTTTTGGATATGTTGGATGATTGTATATTTCCACGTTAAGGCTCATTCTGCATACTCTGATTTATTTGGTATATTTTGGTAATTGATGAAACATTACTTAGTAGTTGATCAACCCTTTAATTAGTCATTATGTTAAGTAAAATGAAGGATGTTACATGCCTGAATTTGAAGAAGCTTATGAGAGAGAAAAAAAAAGAGTGGCCAATTCCTCATCATGCTTGTTTGGTTGTTGAGTGTTCAGAAAAAAGAGTTTATGTGGGGAAGAGAAGAAATGAGGCTTTTTGACCTATATAATTTTTTTTATTAAAAAAATTTACCAAACTAAGGCTCTTCCTAAAATATTTCCCATACTAAGTCTCACGCCACTGACGGCGTGAGACTTTTTCACGCCACCTTGGTGGCGTGAAAACATGGAATCAGACCCAATTAATGGGTCTGATTCCATTATAAAAAAAAAACTATATAATAATAATAATAATAATATATAATAATAATAAAACTATATAATAATAATAATAAAGGCGTTCTAGGATAACAAATATTGTACCGCATTGATAATAATAATGGGTCTGATTCCAATTAATGGGTCTGATTTCAATACTGTTGTTATACAAATATTTGGTGTATAACAAATATATAGATCCCCTGTATTAGGATCTGTTGTTATAACCAAATTGTACCGCATAATCTTTTAAAAGGCGTTCTTAATGAGTTATTTCAGCTCTCTGCTTTCTTTCTTTAGAATTCAAATTAAATGAAGTATCTATAAATTATTCCACTTTTTTATTATTATTATTATTATTATTATTATTATTATTAGTTTTATTATTATTATTATATAGTTTTATTATTATTATATATTATTATTATTATTAACAAACTCTTCAATTAGTATCATTCAAGTTTGAGTGTTTTTTGATTTTTTTAATAATAATTTAACTTATTTTTATTAAATTTAAATTTTTATCTTTAATTATCATAATATATACAACTAATTAAAAATAAATTATTTCTATCACCGCTATTTTGTATGAGCCCTGACATTGGTGAGAATTGCAAAGTCTCATTTTGAGGCGTTTATACGCAACGAGATTTGTTCAAGGTGGTTTCGTTGTACTTGAATTGAGAAGAAAATATTATTGAAAAGCTTTTTAAATTTTAAGAAATTTTTTCATACTCATGTTCCCAGAATTTATGGTTTTTTTTTTTTTTTTCAAATTACATGCACTATAAATATCAAATAAGGCATCATCTTTACTTTTTTGGGTTACAAATTATAAAAATGACATTCACCTTACGAAGATGAAATCAGACCAAGTGGTGAGGTTGGTTTCTCTCATTGTCCATTTTCAGATCATCCCTTATAATTTTTAAATCATATCTGTTCAATTAAATCTGAAAGAAAAAAAAAAAAGTTACGACATCAAATTATCACTTTTTTGACTTTTTCCCAATATTCTCAATCAATAGTCTAGATTAGTTCATTTTTCCAATAAACGATACATATGAACTAACGTGAGATTATGAGAAATTGAGACGATAATAAAATCTCCTACTTCAAATTGTTGGGTCTACCCCAAAACAACGGAGTGCAGGTCCCATCCCAAACTAAAAACCATGTTTATAATTAATATGGTTTTTTAATTAAGAAATTATTTCACTCTTAGATACAAATAGTAAAAAAGTTGACAGATTAAATTAAAATGGATAAAAAGACAAACCGAACGTTTTTTTTATTACATATGACAAGCTAAAGTTGAAAAATAAGATTGATTAGGTTTATTTTACCGCTTAATTATTTTTGAAAATGATGTATTAGGCATTGGGGACTTGGCTTCCATCCACCTCCCTTACCATCCTCTTTCTATTCTTTTCTTCATCTCAACCGTTGGATTAAAATCTCAACGGTTCAGATTTAATCTTTTATAAAAATATTATTTTAAAATATTTTATTGATATTTTTACTAATATTTTTATAAAAAATTAAATCTGAACCGTTGAGATTTTAATCCAACGGTTGAGATGAAGAAGAGGATGATAAGAGAAGTGGATGAGAGCCAAGTCCCACCAAGTCCTAGGCACCGTTGGCTCTTATCACCGATTTTATAAAAAATAAAAAGAATTATATTGTTCATGATTTATAAATAATAATATTATTATAAATTTTATTACAACGTTCTAGATGGTCTGGGCCTTTTCTCAAAATTAGGGTTATGAAATGATATAAATTCAAGTTTTATCATTCTATCTATCTCTCTCTAACTGAAAAGGTTCAACTAAAAAGCTGTGAGTAAGAAAGCGGGTCAAGTTTGTCGGGACGAGCACCTTCCACTTTCATTCGATTCTTCGTTGTGCCAAACATAACATTTACAATTTATTTATGGAGGATGACAATCCTAACAAATATAAAGTGTTAGTGATTTTTGTTCGAAAAGGATGAGATTGAACAGCAGCCCGAAGATTTGAAAGAAAATAGGTTGGGGAATTTTTCTTTTTTTTGGCTTCAGACGAGATTGTGCTGGCCTTTTATGGAAACTTGTGTTGACCCATGTAAGATTTTCATCTTTATTGATACGAGGTCGAAAGATTCGTAGTGCGCCATCTTTTGTCAGGGTTGTGATTCTCCATAGATAAAATGGAAATGGTCACAGTCGGTGAGAGGGATCTTGTGTGTCTTGAGTTGTTCCCACCGATTATGGTAAGAAATTATGTCTGTGGTTCCCAATTTGATTTAGTATTTACTTCTAATCTTTTCCCCCTTCTGTATGCAAACCCTAGATTTGTTTATTGTTGTCCAGGATCGGATCCGAATGTTTTTTAATTCCAAATCTGGTTTCCGGGGATAAGCAAGGTGAATAAATACATATCTCGTATTTGATTTTAAAGGCTTTTGTTTCTTATTTGAATTCTCGGAGCTACTACTTCCGAAGACTTCGTTTCCAGCGGCGGATAACGGTGAGTTATGGAGGCTGATACACCAGAGTACTCTTACCTTTTTACTTGATTGAGCTCTGCCTCTGTGTGCTCTGAAGATTCATTTTATGATCACGTGAATTATCTTGTGGAGAGATTTACAATTTTGATTATCTAGTTGGTTCACGGTTTTGTTACGATGAAATTTCTGTGGATTCTGATTTTGCATGGTTAGGAATGTTAAATTTTGTGGCGAGAATCTGGGTTTTCTGATCCAGAGGGCCGCCGATTTCGAAGCTCGTACCTCGGAAATTGTTTCTTGTCAGCTCGGTCCGTTGTTCGCCTGAACAGTTTCGAGGCGTTGGTGTTTCTATGTTATCTGTGACAGAATTGCTGCTTTTACATTCGAGAAGTTCCTTGGTTCTCCATGTCTTCCCCATTGGTATCTTAGAGTAAGTTCTTTCCAACATCTACACTTTGCAATTGAAATTTCAAAACTTGTATCATATATAGCTTATTATGAAAGTTGACGTTGAAGTTGTCATTAACGGTCTACTCTCAGCTCTTCAGGCAATTGATGCTTCTGATATTTTTATGTCACAGTTTGATCTAGACGGAAGAAACCTAATTAGTTAACTAATTTAGCGTGCCACATGTTCATCTACTGAAGAGTTAATCCCTGAATGCCTCTTCAGTTCATAGTCACTCTCTTTAAACTTGAATTGCAAAGTTATTGAAGTCTCTTTACTGTTAATTTTGTGCACAATACTTTCCATGGATGCCTGTGTCACTTGCTCAAGTAGTAAAAGAATACTTGAATGCTGCAAATTATTATGGGCGATGTGAAGTTTTTACTTCTGACACGGGCAGAATACTTTCCATGGATGCCTGTGTCACTTGCTCAAGTAGTAAAAGAATACTTGACTGCTGCAAATTATTATGGGCGATGTGAAGTTTTTACTTTTGACACGGGCAGAATACTTTCCATGGATGCCTGTGTCACTTGCTCAAGTAGTAAAAGAATACTTGACTGCTGCAAATTATTATGGGCGATGTGAAGTTTTTACTTTTGACACGGGCAGAATTGTAAAGTTTGTGGCATGTTCATCTAACTTTATAGAACGCACTCATTTTTTCACATTGTATTATTATAGCAAGCCAATGTCTTAACTTATCAGAATCAGACCACCAATAATTAACCATGGATCTATTTTGTGCTCTCTGTGTATTTTGTATGGATACTTTCAAAAGAAATATGGTAATTAATATTTTAATGATTCAGGCATTCAGCAATTTCATCTTCCCCCTCCAGCGCATAAATCCTCTTGACCTTTTTCTGGATTCTAATTTATAATTAACCTTCCATGTCATTAGGCATTGTTTACTAATTAATGAACTTTCTGATCTAAGATAAAAGCTCGTGAGAATTGGGGAGTCTCGTCTTTAGACATTTATGTGTAGGGAACAATTTCCCTATTAAGAATAAAGCTTTTAATTAGTAGGGAGAATTAAGTAGATCTGAACCATTCATACATAATTTTGGACGATCGAAATTTGAGTTTTCTTAAAATGGTGATTTTTAAAACAAAAAAAAATCATTTTTTGAAAAAAATCAAATTTCGATTGTCCAAAACCGTATATGAATGGTATTTTGCTGATTGCTTGCTATTCTTGCACATTAAACGAGTTCATTTGATTGTAGCAGCTAAACGCACTAATCATAAGCCATGAAAAGTGTTGTTTACCTCAGTTTCTTTGCAAAGGATGAAACCCATATATTACTCATTATTACAACTAATGTTCATATGTCACAATCTTTCAATAAGTCATATTATTTATAAGTCATAAACTCATGATAGGCAGAAAAAGATGTTTGATGTCCCTAAAACAACTATATGAGATACATACAAATTAGTCACAAATTCTCTCGCATTTGATAGATGAAATGCATTTTGTTCATATAATGCATGTGCTAAGACAATCAAACACATTCTTTAATTAATTATAAACAATGTTTCAATATTATTATGGTTAATTAGTTGTTGCTTAAAAATATAATATGGTTCATTCTAATTAAGGTTGTTTCATGGTATGGGCGTTTTAGGGGTTTGTTGTATTTATAAATTTTTACTTTATATTTTTTTCTACTAATTAAGCCATTATGTCTACGTATTATTTACAAGCACTATCCTAACTTCAATTTTATTTATGGTTCACATATATCTCATTCTCAATATGAAAATTCTATGAAATGCAATTTTTTTAATTATTTTCAAGATTACAATTTTCTGTTTTAACTTGAAATAATTATTCATCTTCAGGTGAAATTATGGCTGACCAAGCTATTATGACATACTTTCATTTTGATCTTGAAGATGAGGTGCCTGAAAAGGAAGATTGGACGAATGTTAGGAGGATGACTATAGTGTTGAGTCATTTTTATGATTTGACTAATCGAATTTCTGGATCTTTATATGTCACTTCCAATAACTTCTTCCGTGAAATTTACATGGTTTATCGTTTCTTGAATGAGTGGACAAAAAATGATTTGCTGGAGTTATCTAATGTGGCAAGTAGAATGAAAGAGAAATATGACAAGTATTGGGGAGATCCTATGAAGATCAATAAACTTCTTTATATTGCCACTATTCTTGACCCCCGATATAAGCTAGATTGGGTGCAATTTGCTCTTTGTAAGATGCATACATGTGCTGTTGGGGAACATTTGGGGGTACATATTAAAGAAGTCTTGATTTCTTTATATAATGAATACAATCAGGTTATTTCTCCTTCAACCTAGCTTGAAATGGGACCATCAAATGATACACAAGATCTTCTTGATGATGATGACCTAGTTTAAAAGTTAGAAAATTGTTTGATATTGAGGAGCAATTATTCATGGATGAGCATCTTGATGGAAGGACTAGTAGAACTGAAGTGGATAGATATTTAAATGAAGAAATTGAGCCTAGAAAAGATGATTTTGATATATTAAGTTGGTGGGGGGTGAATAGTCCTAAATTCCCTATTCTTTCTCAAGTAGCAAGAGATGTGTTGGCTATCCCAATTTCTACTGTTGCTTTTGAGTCTACCTTCAGCACTGGAGGAAGAGTTCTAGATTCATTTAGGAGCTCTTTAACACCTAAAGCTGTAAAATCACTGATTTGTGCTCAAGATTGGGTTAGGCACTCACTTAGCTATGTTGCAGAAGTAGGAGATGATGATTTTCAGCGAATAGAACTTGGTAATACTTTTTACATCTATTTCCTATTTTTATTAGAATAATATTTATTATGATCTTTCAAGGGACGTCTAATTTAGTCTTTTATTAGATTTTGAAAACATTACATTGAAGGCAATTGTTGACATATAGTAGATGCAATGCAAATATCTTTGTAAGTAATTTTTCATTATCTTTGTATTTTGTTAATATTTATTAGATTATTTGTTTTCTTTTTATTTGATTTATTCTTGTTTTTACATTAGATTG
Source organism: Acacia pycnantha (assembly GCA_025563575.1). NCBI lineage: Eukaryota > Viridiplantae > Streptophyta > Magnoliopsida > Fabales > Fabaceae > Acacia > Acacia pycnantha. The sequence goes on along the minus strand of JAMWYP010000211.1, from coordinate 584,291 downwards.
GCCAAGGAACGTATAGCAATGTGTACAAAGCTAAAGACATGTTGACTGGTAAAATTGTTGCATTGAAGAAGGTTCCATTTGACAATTTGGAGTCTGAGTGTGAAGTTCATGGCCAGAGAGATTCTTATTTTGCGAAGATTGGATCATCCCAATGTTGTAAAGTTGGAAGGTTTAGTTACATCAAGAATGTCATGTAGTTTGTATTTGGTGTTTAATTACATGGAGCATGATTTGGCTGAACTTACTGCAAGCTCAGGACGTTTGTGTTTGTATTTTCTCTGTTTTGTGATTTTTTTTTTAATGCTTGGATGTCTATCTTTTTATACCCCTTTCAACTTGTGTCTTTAGTTACGTGTGCCAGGTGAAATAAAATAACATGATACTATAGAATCTGTTATATGTATGTTTGCTGAAGAATTTCGTTTGACAATAATGTGCTCTACTTAATTGTCTTCATTGTGCCTATGTTATGTACTTTAGGTTGAATAGGCTTTTTTGTTTTGCCAAACTTCTTTTATTGTCAAACGAAATTCTTAAGCAAAAAAAGAAAAAAAAGAAGGAAGATTGGCCAATTTAACCCAAACAAGAAGGCCCAATTGAAGCCCAAAAACCGAATTAACTGAAAAACCGAACCGAAATATTTTGGTTAATTCGGTTTGGTTTTTGTTGTTACTTCGGTTTCGGTTCGGTGGTACAAATTCACACATTTCGGTTTTTACCGAACACCAAACTGAAAAATCGAATGCTCGCCCCTAATTAGGCATTGTTTACTAATTAATGAGCTTTCTGATATAAGATAAACGCTCGTAAGAATTGGGGAGTCTCGTCTTTAGACATTTATGTGTAGGGATCAGTTTCCTTATTAAGCATAAAGCTTGTAATTAGTAGGGAGAATTAAGTAGATCTAAACCATTTATATATAATATTGGACAATTGAAATTTGAGTTTTCTTAAAATGGTGATTTTTAAAACAAAAAATCATTTTTTGAAAAAATTCAAATTTCGATTGTCCAAAACCGTATATGAATAGTTCAGATTTTTTGAAAAAACAGTAGTTAAGATATTATGTTTATTTTAGATTTTATACTCATTAAAATAATTTTTTTAAAAAATATTAACTTTTAGAAACTCAGGTATAAACCATCTATACTAAATTTGACGGCCTAGATCCCCTAGCTTTGTGCATATAATGGAAACCAATTCCTATATGCAGAGAGATTTGATCCAAAGGTGGTTTTGTTTTGCTTGAATGGAGAAGAAAATGTTGATTTTTTTTTTTTAATCAAGAGAAGAAAATGTTGTTGAAAAGCATTTTAAATTTTTAAGACATTTTTTCATACTTGTTCCCAGAATTAATGGTTTTTCTTCGACTAAGATACCCTAAAAATATTAAAAAGAAGAAATAATTTCTATATTTTCGACCCACAAACTATAAAAATGATGTTCGAAGAAGAATTCGGACCAAGAGGTCTACTTTATCCCAAAACAACGGATAGCATGTCCCATCCCAAATTAAAAACCATTTTTATAACTAATATGGTATTTTAACTATAAACTTATTTCTCTTTCAAAATTACCAATAGTAAAATGGTCGATAGAGACAAAGCCAACATTGAAAAATAAGTCTTGAATTTGTTTATTTTACCTGCTCAAATATTTTTTTTTAAATAATTTAATAAGTACTTTTATTTTACCTGCTCAAATATTTTTTTTTAAAAAATAATTTAATAAGTACTTTTTTATCGATGTTGAATAAAATAAAAATATTATTTATGAGTTTAAATATTATAATTTATTATAAACTTTATTACAACATTCTAGATTCTTGATCTAATTCTAAGATTATGAAATCAAATTAAGTTTTATCATTATATCTATCTCTCTCCAACCATAAAGCTTAGACTTGAAAGCAAGTCAAGCCAGACGAGAAGGGAATCTTTCACTTTCGCTCTCTTCTTTCTCATGTAAAACATATCATTTACAATTTATTTATGGATAATCACAATCCTAACAACAATAACAATAAAGCACAGCAAGTTTTGTTCGAAAAGGATGAGATTGAACGACAGCCCAAAGATTTGAAAGAAAAAGGTTGGAGATTCTTTTGGCTTCAGACCAGATTGCACTGACATTTTATGTAAGATTTTCACTTGATGCGTGTAAGATTTTCTTGTCTTTATTTAAAAGAGGTCGAAGGATTCGTTGTGCGCCATGTTTTGTCAGGGTTGTGATTCTCCATAGATAAAATGGAAATGGTAACAGTGGGTGAGAGGGGATCTTGCGTGTCTTGTGTTGTTGCCGCCCGCCTATTATGGTAAGAAATTATGTCTTTGGTCCCCCATTTGATTCAGTATTTTCTGTTAATCTCTTCCCCCTTCTGTATGCAAACCCTGTAGCTGTTTATTGTTTTTCCAGAATCGGATCCGATTTTTTTTTTAAATTCCGAATCTGGTTTCCGGGGGTAAGAAGGGTGAATAAATACAAATCTCGTATTTGATTTTAAATTTCTTCTTTGAATTTTCGGAGCTACTTCCAAATACTTCGTTTCCAGCGGCGGATAACGGTGAGTTATGGAGGCTGATATACCAGAGTACTCTTACCTTTTTACGTTTTGTTATTACGCTTTCTTAAAGAGTAATCGCTTTTAGATTGTTCATAGGTTAGTGTATTAGGGATGTTGATACATTTAACTAGAACCGTTAATCCATCATAGAATTGCATGATTTGGACGAATTTATGCGATCTCAAATTGTAAACAAATTGTTTTCCAAACAATACTAAGACATTAGGTTGTTTTCAAAAATAACGGATTAAGGTAGCTCAAGACATTGGGATTTAGTCTAATTTTAGAGAATTGGTCGATCCAATTAGATTGAGCTCTGCCTCTGTGTGCTTTGTGATCTCGGAGCTAGTATTAATTTAATGCCCTTATCTGTTTCAAAAGCTCTCGGAATTAAAGAGATGAAGCCTACTATGATGTCATTACAGTTGGCGGATAGGTCCATTAAGAAGCCAGAAGGTGTTATTGAGGATGTGCTTGTGAAAGTGGACAAATTCATCTTCCTATGGATTTTGTGGTTCTTAACATGGAGGAAGATGCTGAAATTCCTTTACTTTTGGGAAGACCCTTCTGGCTACTGCTAGAGCGGTAATTGATGTAGTCTGCAGGAAAAATGGAGTTTCAAATGAATGATGAGAAAGTCACTTACAATGTGTTTCAACCCATGAAATACCCAAGTTGATAATAGTGACGCTTCAAAATTGACGTGGTTGATGAGGCCATTCAAGAAATTTTTCAAGAAGGTTCGAGATGAGCCTATGGAGGATGATCTTGCTCAATTATTACAAGTGGAAGAAGAGGTTTTCGCAAAGGAGAATTCTCGATTTACGGTTGAGGAGTCAAGAAGAAATATTATGATGCGCCACTGTTACTCCTAAGGTGGAACTAAAGGAGCTCCCTTCTAATCAAGTATGTTTTTCTAGGGAAAAATGACACTTATCCCGTTATTGTTAGTCTTTGAGTTGTCCCCACTTGACGAAGAGAAGTTGCTTGAAAGTTTTGACTACCCACAAGACTGTCATAGGGTGGTCTATATCGATTTAAAGGGGATTAGTCCTTCATTTTGCACTCATAAAATTCTTATGGAGGACCATGTGAAACGAGTAAGGCAGCCCGGAGGAGACTTAACTGAAGATTCATTTTATGATCAACGTGAAATATCTTGTGAAGAGATCTTCAATTTTGAGTGTCTAGTTGGTTCACGGTTTTGTTACGATAAAATTTATGTGGATTCTGATTTTATATGGTTTGGAATGTTAAATTGTGTGGTGAGAATCTGGTTTTTGCGATCCAGAGGGATGCTGATTTCAGCTCTTCAGGCAATTGATGCTTCTGATATTTTTATATCACGGTTTTTGATTAATCGCATTAGCCAATGATAGAACTGGACAGTTGATCTAGACAGAAGAAACGTAATTTGTTAACTAATTTAGTGTGCCTCACTCTCATCTACTGAAGATTCAATCCCTTAGCGCTCTTCAATTTATAGTCACTCTCTTTAAACTTGAATTGTGAAGTTATTGAAGTCTCTTTTAAATTTGTGCACAACACTTTCTGTGGATGCCAGTGTCCTTTTTCTCATGCAGTAAAGGAAAACTTACTGCTGCAAATTATACTGTTGGACGTGAAGGTTTTACTTTTATCACGGGCAGACATGTTGCTCAGCTGAATTATAAAGTTTGTGGCATGTTATCTAACTTTATGTGCTTGTATCACTTTCTCTGTTAGACTGAACTTCGAACATCTTTTTATAGTTGAACCACCATTTGACTTGCCCATTGCTACTTGTTAAAGCTAGATTGTAAATATTTTCTCATTGATTCGAAAAACAGGGGCCATCGTTTCATGTGTTAGTTTCAGGTTCATGTTATGGCGGATCACTCAGAGGATGGTTTTGGTTGTGGCATGCATGTGTATATATACAAAGAAAACATAAAGGGAACGAGTGCTTCAGATCTTGCAGTCAGCTTGAACGGCAGCCAGAGCTTTCTTAGACCTCCGATATGTATATTGATTTGTAGAGTACGACATGTATATATGGATTGTCTATAAATAACTTTTACTGACATGTCTAGAAAATATTGTTGGGTTTTCTATATATATGTGTGTAAATATTATCAAAAATCATATGTATGGTAGTATATTTTATTAAATATTTGATTCCAATTATGTTAGCCTGCTCTACAAGGAGACTAGCTACCACAATACAACCAGATCTACTTTTCAAAAAGAATAATATAATACTCTTCTAAATATAATAAGACATAGTTGGTTTTTTATATAGAAAATGAGGAGGAAAGAGAAAAAAATATGAAAAGTGAAATTCAAGAAAAAAATAAATATGAAAGGAAACAAAAATAAATAAAAATAAGAAAGAAATAAACACACTTGAATACCTTGTCTGTACATATGTGAGCGTTATCACCTTCTAGAATACAAGTGACAATCGGAAATTGAAAATCACAACAGGCTATTCAATTATTATCATTCAAGTTTAAGTGTTTTTTAATTTTTTAATAATAATTTAATTTTTTTATCAAATTTAAATTTAAATTTTTATCTTCAATTATTACAATATATACAACTAATATATATACTTATGTAGTATTCAATAAGATTCATGTTATTTTCTATTTCAATTGATTTTTCAAATAATAATCCAAACAAAAGCCCATTTAGAAAAAGTCACTTATGCATTCGTTAGTAAAAGTCAGATTGAAAACAAGTTCATTGTGTCACTGCAATTTCAAATAGGACCAACGCTCGTGAGAATTGGAAAGTCTCATCTTGAGGTGTTAATGTGCAGCGAGATTTGTTCAAAGGTGGTTTCGTTTAATTTGAATGGAGAAGAAAATACTGTTGAGCAGTATTTTAAAGTTTAAGATATTTTTAATACTCGTGTTCCCAGAATTTACTATTTTTATCTTTTTAACTTATATACACTATAAATATTAAATAAGGCAAAATCTTTAGATTTTCAGGTTACAAACTATAAAAATGATATTCACCTTACAAAGATGAATTCAGACCAAGTGGTGTGATCTACCCTGAAACAACGGATTACAGGTCCCATCCCAAACTAAAAACCATGTTTATAATTAATATGGTTTTTTAGTTAAAAAATTATTTCACTCTCAAAATACCAATAATAAAAAGGTTGACAGTTTAAAATGGCTAAAAAGACAAAGCGGACTTTTTTTTTTATTACATATGTCAAGCCAAAATTGGAAAATAAAATTGATTATGTTTATTTTACGGCTTAATTACTTTTGAAAATGATGCAATATGGACGACGGGTTGTTATCGTCGATTTCATTTAAAATAAAAAATAAATTATATTGTTCATGACTTATAAATAATATAATTTATTATAAATTTTATTACATCGTCAAAGGTGACATAAGCTTTTTTTTTAGGATTAAGGTTACGAAATGATATAAATTCAGTTTTATTATTTTATCTATCTCTCTCCAACTATAAAGCTGAAACTAGAAAGGGCATGTTAGAAAACGCAACGGGCCAAGCTTGTCGAGCCGGCAATCTTTCACCTTGTCGAGCCGGCAACCTTCCACTTTCATTCGTTTCTTCATCATACCAAACATAACATTTACAATTTATTTATGGAGGATCACAATCCTAACAAATATAAAGTGGCAGTGATTTTTGTTCGAACAGGATGAGATTGAACAGCAGCCCGAAGATTTGAAAGAAAATAGGTTTGGGATTTTTTTTTTTTTTTTGGCTTCAGACGAGATTGCGCTGGCCTTTTATGGAAACTTGTACTGACCCTTGTAAGATTTTCTTATCTTTATTGATAAGAGGTCGAAAGATTCGTTGTGCGCCATCTTTTGTCAGGGTTGTGATTCTCCATAGATAAAATGGAAATGGTCACAGTCGGTGAGAGGGATCTTGTGTGTCTTGAGTTGTTCCGGCCGATTATGGTAAGAAATTATGTCTTTGGTTCCCAATTTGATTTAGTATTTACTTCTAATATTTTCCCCCTTCTGTATGCAAACCCTAGATTTGTTTATTGTTTTTCCAGAATCGGATCCGAATGTTTTTTAATTCCAAATCTGGTTTCCGGGGATAAGCAAGGTGAATAAATACATATCTCGTATTTGATTTTAAAGGCTTTTGTTTCTTATTTGAATTCTCGGAGCTACTACTTCCGAAGACTTAGTTTCCAGCGGCGGATATCGGTGAGTTATGGAGGCTGATACACCAGAGTACTCTTACCTTTTTACTTGATTGAGCTCTGCCTCTGTGTGCTCTGAAGATTCATTTTATGATGAACGTGAATTATCTTGTGGAGAGATTTACAATTTTGATTATCTAGTTGGTTCACGGTTTTGTTACGATGAAATTTCTGTGGATTCTGATTTTGCATGGTTAGGAATGTTAAATTTTGTTGCGAGAATCTGGGTTTTCTGATCCAGAGGGCCGCCGATTTCGAAGCTCGTACCTCGGAAATTGTTTCTTGTCAGCTCGGTCCGTTGTTCGCCTGAACAGTTTCGAGGCGTTGGTGTTTCTATGTTATCTGTGACAGAATTGCTGCTTATATTCGAGAAGTTCCTTGGTTCTCCATGTCTTCCCCATTGGTATCTTAGAGTAAGTTCTTTCCAACTTCTACACTTTGCAATTGAAATTTCAAAACTTGTATCATATACTCCTCCGGTCCTAATTATAAGACATAGTTGACTTTTTTGGAGAAATTAAGGAAGCTAATTAAATTACTTTAGAGTATTTTTATTTTTATTTTTTCTTCAAAGTAATTAGTTTGACTAATAAACTAATATATAATCTAAAGAAACACAACATATAAAATGATTAAGTAACTTATTTAGCTTTCTTAATCTCTCCAAATAAAGTCAACTATGTCTTTTAATTAGGACCGGAAGTAGTATAACTTATTATGAACGTTGACGTTGAAGTTGTCATTAACGGCCTACTCTCAGCTCTTCAGGCAATTGATACTTCTGATGTTTTTACGTCACAGTTTGATCTAGACATAAGAAACCTAATTAGTTAACTAATTTAGCGTGCCACATGTTCATCTACTGAAGAGTTAATCCCTGAATGCCTCTTCAGTTCATAGTCACTCCCTTTAAACTTGAATTGCAAAGTTATTGAAGTCTCTATACTGTTAAATTTGTGCACAATACTTTCTATGGATGCCTGTGTCACTTGCTCAAGTAGTAAAAGAATACTTACTGCTGCAAATTATCATGGGCGATGTGAAGTTTTTACTTTTGACACAGGCAGACATGTTGTTGCGGCTGAATTATAAAGTTTGTGGCATGTTAATCTAACTTTATATAGTTTTATCTGCTTTCTTTGTTAGATTGAACTTCGAACGTCATTTTATAGATATAAATAATTTCTCACTGATTCAAAAAACAGAGGATGGGAACTTGTGGGAGGGATATTCCTTTGGAGACCCAATTCATGCTGATAGAGGGCAAAATTGATGAAACTTTTGTCTTATAATGATTGTGAAGCACCTCCTGACAAATGCAGAAGAAATTATGTAAACAATTTCACCCCTTTCACTCTCTGCTGAAGATGATCGATGCTAAGGATTTGGCGTTTATAAGATAGAGGGCAGAAGATAGAGCCAGCTGCTTAGGATTTGGTAGGATGTGGCAAAAAATAGAAAATAGAAAACACATAAATAAAAATGATATTTTTTATTATTTAAATACAATTTCTATCATATTCTTATTCTTTTGATGCTATATATATATACTCCCTCCGGTCCTAATTATAAGACAACATTTGAGAGTTGGTTTTGGTCCTAATTATAGGACAACATTCTAATAATTGTCAATTTTTTCCTAAAATACCCCTATTTTATTCTCTCAAGTGTGTTTGATTTTTTGTGAGTATATGTATGTAGACGCGTATACTCTTCCAGTCAACGAAACTTTTAAATATCTATATGTGTGTATCTATGTATATATATATGTGTGTGTCTACAGTCTACACACAAATATCTATAGACACTATAGACACACACACATATGTGTGTGTCTACATATATGTATGTATGTATATGTGTGTGTGTCTACACACATATATTTTGTGTGTGTGTGCGTGCGCGCACATATATGTGTGTCTACATATATGTATGTATGTATCTATGTGTGTGTCTACACGCATATATTTTGTGTGTGTGTGTCTACACATATATATTTTATGTGTGTGTGTGCGCACAAATATATATAGTCACACACACACATATATATGTGGGTGTATGTGTATTGTGTGTGTGTTTATATGTGTGTGGGGGTGTATGCGCCTATATGTGTGTCGATATATGTACACACACAGATATATATGTGTGTGTGTGTGTGCGCGCGCGCGTGCGTATATATGTATATATAGTAAGACCATTATTTTAATTAGATAGCATGTAGAAAAAAAAATTAGGTTGGAGAGGCATGTGGTAGGAGCTATTGATTTACTTTTACTTAAGTCATTTTAAATTTATATATGGACATTTTAGAAAAATGAATAAAATTAACTAATTTAACTTATTTCCTTAATCTTTCCAAAATCGGTTAAATATGTCCTATAATTAGGACCGGAGGGAGTATATAGCTCGTCAAATATATAGAGGAGGGAGTTTCTAGAAAGTACTTTACTACAATCTGTCTTGGGTTATTGGATTGAAAAACCCTGATATACGCCGAGCAATTAAGGAAAAACTATCAACTAAGCTGGGAATGTATTTTGTGGGCCATAATTTGCATGTTGATGATTGGTGAGTGGGTGGAGTTTGTCAGTTTGGGGTCCCCACTGCAGATTAAAAGGCAAGGATGCTACAACCCCCGTTGACAACTCACCCAAGATTTGAAAATCCCAGAAAAGGTCCTAGGGCCTTTTTTGGGATTATCAGAATCTTGGGGCCTTTTTTGGGATTGTCAGCCTTAAAAGGGTCCTGAAAATGATTTTCCCTTAAAAGGCAAGGATGCTACAGACAAGAGACAAAAAGGAACGAGGGATAAATGAAATCATGTGGATTTAAATGGCTAGCCTAGTGGCATATAATAGCAATAGCCTTTAGGCTTCTCATTTGTATATTACTTGGAAATGATAATGGGAAGTGTTTTGATCTTGAAATGCTACCAAATACACTTGGAAGTATTTTCACCTTGAAATTGAAATATTGAGGCCTAAAACATAATTCATCTTGAAATATCATGTTGTAGAGGTTTATTATGGCATCCATGTGTACAAGCTATTGCAATTTTACAAACCTTTGTTCTTCTCTATGTGATGTTTGTTTTAATCTTGAGATCTTGAGCTTACCTTTCTAAGTTTAGTTTGTATCCTTAATTTATATGCTACTAATTCCTGGTAATAAAATGATACGTGTAAGAAATTTTGGTGGCGATATTCAAACATGTAATGCTTATTTATAAAAATCATAGAAATTTGTAGTGTGCATTTATCATGTTGTTATTAAATACATTTCAATTAAATTGCCACTGTTTATAGGGGTGTTTTTGGGATGGGATAGGATTGGGAAACCTTATTCTTGGTCCTGACCCTAGGAAGGGCTCGGGACAGATCCCGATCTCGGGAATTTCCAGTCCCGAAAGGGATCAGGATTTCCTGAAAATTGTAACTGTTTTTATTTTTTATTTTTTGCCGTTATAATGACTATTGGAAAAAGAAGGAGCCTAAGGCCTGTGGATAAAGGACAAGAAGCAATGCGTGTTGGTACTTTGAAAATGATTTTGCAAAATGATAAGGAATTGAATACTGATGCTCAAGTAATTGTTATACATCGTTCTCATGTACAAATCCTTTTTGAAATTGTTTGGGATGACATGACATTTATATACACATTGTAGGAACTTTGCTGCATTCTTGAATAACGCAAAAACATTTATCCCAGGAACCTTATCACATCACATTGTAGGCTATTTTAGGGTTTTTTAATATATATATATATATATATATATATATATATATATATATATATATATATATTCGGGACATGATCAACAAGTCTCATTCCTGATCCCAAATATAATTTTTCCCAATCATGAATTCAATTTGTCTAAAAGCTTTGAATACCCCAACTGTTTAAATAGAGAAGCATGTTAAACATGACTAAGTATAATTTCAACTGTGGTTGTAAAAAGGAAAAAGAAACTACAGGCATTTATTAGGCCCATAATTTTTTTTTTTGATAAAATTAGGCCCATAATTTTTGTTCATACGAAGACAAGCAGTCTATTTGAGGTTTTTTTGGGCCACTGTCCAATTTGAAAAGGCACAACTTTATTGCCAAAAAAGTTATGTTTGGGCTCAACTGGTGAAGGGGTCGGACTTCCTCACCAAAGGGAGGGTTTGATTTTGGAGTTGGTTAAGGCGCTGGGCGAGGCATTTTAGGGGTACAGAAGCAGTGGAAACGCTTGGAGGAGGTTGAGACATGTGTACTCTCTAACCTAGTATGCCCTGTGTACTGGGCTCCAAGCGTCCTGCCCTTGGACTGTGGGTGAACCCACCCCCTTTCCTAAAAAAAATTTTATCATAAAAAAAAAACTTTATTGCCAATGAAGATAGTCACAGTTGGCTAAGGCGTCGGCCTTCACCCTAAAAGGGAAGAGGTTCGATACCCGTTGGTCGATGTGAGGGTCTCATTGGTGGGCAATCTGTAAATACCTCTGTAAGCGCTCTTTAAGCCTGGAGGCATACCCTGGTCCTAGTGGGGTACCACGTCTACCCCCACCTAAACTTTTCCTTATAAAAGAAAATCGTTTTTATTGGCGGGGCTGAAGGGTCCAATCCTTTATAACAAAGCAAACCACTCAGACCCTTATTGGGTAATTCGAACATGATTGTCTTAAATAGAAGGATATATTGTGTCTATGAAAACAATTTATAATGGAGTTGAATTTAGTGGAAGGGTTTAGTCCCCACAACATAATGAACCAATGGCACCAGAAAAGGTGTCCCCAACTCCACCATTCGACATGAGCTTAAATTTAAATCAGATCACAAAATTGTGGTGTTGAACTCTAACCCTTTACCTCAAAGAAAAGGTTTTCAGAAAAATCAAGTTGCATTGACTCTAGAAGTTGATTTCAAGGTTATCACCAGAGAGGCATGACGAGAGAAAAATTGGTTAGAAGGCCTACAGAATTTTAAAAAGTATGTTTTGGAGTGGAATGGGAATCGGGTGGGAAACTTTACGAAGAAGAAAAAGGAAATGATTCGGCACTTGGAGGGAATTGATAGAAGTAGAAAGATGAATTTGCAAACAAGTTTTTTCGTCTTGAGAAAAAATTATGGTAATATTATCATAGAGTGACAACCGAGGAGGAAATTGTATGGTTCCAAAATCCCAAAAGTAAATGGTTTCAAGGAGGAGACATGAATACTAGGTTTTTTCATGCATCAACCATGATTAAAAGGAAGAAACAGAGAATAGGAGCGATTAAAAATGATGAGAGGGAGTGGGTAAAGGAGTATGATACAATGAAGATGATGGCCCATGATTTCTTTAAAAAATCTCTATACTCAAGATGGAAATGTAAAGGATCCAGAGGGGTGGTTCTCAAATTTCCTACTATTGAGGCAAATGAGCTAAGCATTATGTCAAGATGAGTCAACGGGATAGAGATAAAAAATGCAGCATTTGCTATAAGAGCTTTTAAAGCTCCAAGTCCATATGAGTTTCAGGCACACTTTTTTTAGACCTAATGGAATGTCATGGGAGATAAAATATGTGAATTGATTAAAGAATGTTCCAACAGCCCCTTAAAAATGACTAGTATAAATCAGACCAAGGTAATTCTTATTCCAAAAGGGGATAACCCTTCCACTTTGAAGGAATTCCAACCTATATCTCTATGTAAGCTTTAAAGAGGTCATGGGCAAATTAATTAGTTAAGAGCGTGTAACTTGATTGCAAACAGATCCAAACTTTGATAATATTTTAATTGCCCAAGAAATCATTCACTCCATGAGAATGAATGAAAAAAAGAAAGGATTTGTGGTTATCAAAATAGATATGAAGAAAACATATGACATGTTAGATTAGGGGTTTATTAAAAATACTCTCAAAGGTTTGAAATTGGAGGAAAATCTCATTGATCTTATTATGGTCTGTATTTCTACCACTTCTATGTCCATACTATGGAATGGAGATGAAAGCCTTGCCTTTACCCCTTCTGGAGGAGTTAGACAAGGAGATTCACTAAGCCTGTATAATTTTGTTCTTTGTATAGAGCACTTGGGACAATTTATTAAAGTGGAATGTGAAGCCCGACGATGGAAACCTTTCAATTTCAAGAGAGGTAGTCTTCATATCTCACACATGTTCTTTGTTGGTGATCTCATTCTTTTTATAGAAGCTTCTTGTAACCAAATGGTGGAAGTACGAAAAGTGATGCAAAGCTTCTATGAAGTTTCTGAGCATAGAATTAACTTAGATAAATCTTGAATGTTTAGATCCAGAAATCTTAATTTTAATAGAGCATTAGAGTCGAGTCAACTACTTGGGATTGAAATTATTGTTGATTTAGTGAAATATTTTGGGGTGCCGATCATTCATAAGAGAGTAATGAAAGCCACATATCACCCCATTGTGCAAAGAGCTCGAAAAAAGTTGTCCATGTGGAAAAGGAAATTTGATTATTGTTGGATGTTTAGTGCTTATAAAGTCTATGTTATCATCATTGCCCAGCTACTATATGCAGTTAGCAGTCAACACTTCTCCTAATATGTATACTTAGGGTCTGTTTGGTTCAGCGGAGGGAAGAGATTTTAATGAATAGGAGAGGAAGAGAGGGGATGAGAGAGATTTTAATATTATCTCGTTTAGATTGATGAGAGGGGAGGGGAGTCAAGGGAGGGATTTTAATGTTACCTTGTTTGGTTGATGAGGGGAGGGGAGGTAAAATATTTTCATATAGACAACTCTACCCTTATTTTATTTAAGTAATTTATTTTGAATTTTGTACAATGTTTAATAATTATAAAATTATAATTTTATAATTATTAAACTAAATAATTATAAATTTCATGGGCATAATAGTCACACAACACCAAAATATTAAAGTGAGGATGGGGTGAGGAAGAAAGTCAAAAGAGTATCATAGGAATATTAAAAACTTTCATGGTCATAATAGTCACACCATGCCAAAATATTGAGTGGAGGGGAAATTTCAAAAAAAAAAAAATCCCTTCCTTCCTTAAATTTTTATGTTGCCAAACAAGGGGAGAGGAGCAAAATCCATCCCCTCTCCCCTCCATTCCCTTTCCCTCCCCTCAAACCAAATAGACCCTTAATGAAATAGAGAAGATTTCTAGGAAGTTCCTATGGTCTCAAGAAGAAGAGGTGAAAAAAATGCATCTCATTGTTGGGATAAAATTACTCAAGCAAAAAATCTAAGACATCAAAATAAAGCATTCATTATGAAGCTTTGTTGGAGTCTCTTAACAAAAAAGATGCTCTTTGGGTACAATGTTTATGGTCTAAGTATAATTGTGGTAATTTTCAAGTACCTAATGTCTTCAGGAAACAAAACTTCTCCTTAGCTTGGAAAGCAATAGTTGAAGTATGGGATAAATTTCTCAGCAGGGTTGGAGAAAAGGTTAACAATGGGGCGGTTACAAGTTCTAACTTGACTTTTGGCTCCCCCTTGATAGACCCCTAATAAAGAAGAAGAGGTAGTTAAAGATCACTTATTTTTGAATGGGCATTGGTATACTAGCATATGGCAAGGAGTTTTACCTCCTGAAAATTTAAATGTTAATGCAACCTCCCTCCAATGGCTCCCCAAACTAATTTACTTGAAGAGCAGCAAAAGATTAGGAGGAGTAGTAGACACTAACTCACTCAAAGTTAAGAGAGGTCTTACAAATGAGAGACTAGTCACTAACTCACTCAAAGCTAAGAGAGGTCTTACAAATGAGAGTGTTTGTCCAATCCGATGTAATAGAGAGGAAATTGTGATATATATAATTAGAGATTGTAAGCGAGCGAGAAACTTGTGGAAACAAATTCAAAAACCTAACTATTTTTCTCTTTCATTGGTAGTTTGCAGGTTTGGCTTAATTGAAACACCAACTATAAACTTGGCAAAAGAAGATTTCATAACTTCTCTTGGACAAGAGTTTTCTAGTCTGGGGTGTTGGATCCTTTGAACAACTTGATACAAATGTCTATTTCAAGGAGGAAACAAAGATAATAGGGAGATGTTGCACCTGTGCAACTATCTTCTCATGGAGAGTGCTGCGAACCTAAAGCTAAATCATTAGATTTTTCAACTTGACAAGATAAAGGAGCAGACTTGGACCCCCTCCTGCAAGTTTTGTCCGCATAGATATGGATGGATCAGTACGCAATCAACACCAAGCGGCTTGCGGGGAAGTGATAAAAAAATACTCAGAGGGAACGATTGATGGGTTTCTATAAATCCCTTTTGTCTATTTACTATTCTTGAAGCTGAGATTTATGCTATCATAATAGGGTTAAGAGTTGGACAACAGATGGGTCTACGGGGAGTAATTCTTTACTCTGATTCTCTAGATGTTGTCAATATACTTATGAGAGACTGCTCTATAGATCATCCTCTAAGAAACATTATTGGGGAGACTAAAGATCTCTTGTTCAAAGATTGAGATGTGGAGCTGCATCATACTTTTAGAGAAAACATCTCATGTGCTGATTATATGGCCAAAAAAGGTCTTGTTGTTGTTGTTGATGCTGAAGTGGTTCTGATTCTAACAATTAAGGATGCTTGGATATGGTTTTGAAGGATCAACAATTTTGTGACTAATAGTTTTAATGGTTAGATGTATTGAGGGTTGGATTTCTAAATCCTAGAAACCTTTATCAAGCTTTGCCTTGTCAGTATTATTCAAAAATAAAAGAAGAAGAAGAAAATGTGTCTACATTTATTGACGGCATTTTGAATATCACTGTCTTAAATGAGGACAATTGAAATTACAGAAGAAAAAGAAGTAGTTTCTTATTATATATTTTCCACAAAGTGGCGGCAGTTTTAATCTGAGCAACCCCTTTACGAGTTCCTTTTCCTAAAGTGAGTGTGATTAGTAATTGCAAGTTTGCAACGGTAACATTCCAACGCCCACTAAAGAATGTTGCTTTTGGTCCATCAGCATCATTGAGCGTACATTTGTTTCGGTTTTTATGGCATAAGTTATGCCTAGGGCCCAACGTGATTTTCTCAAGATATTACTCATCAAATCTTAATCATTTAAAATTTTATAAAATAATTCTAGAAACTAACACACCCACACAAATATTTCTATTTTTCAGACTACCACTTTGCCCTCTTGGAGACCACGGAAATTAAACAATAACTGATGAAATTTAAAGTCTGGAATGAAATGACTGTCCTAGTTTCTGGATAGTTTGAGATTTTTTTTTTTGTTCTTCCTCTTCTGTTCATGTGCAAGTCGAACTCTCTATTCTAGTTCTCAGTGCAATCTCCTTGCTGAGTTACCAGGAATTAAAGGCTCTCTTATAATAGAAGTTAAAAAAATGACAATGTCTCCACTCCAAACATACCTCGGGGAAAATGAAACACAGTAGAACTGAAACACCAAGAACATCAAGCAGTTGAGTCTGTCCAACTCAAACATGAATAATGGTTTAGTTTCTACAACTAACACAGTACTACACTATAGTTAAAAGCTGTGTAAACTTCCCCATACCCCCTTATATATATATAGATATCACACAATAAAATATTCACCCTTATTACCCAAAAACATTCATCAAGCTCTATACTTACTAGCTTACAGATCAGTGTTAGATTTCTGTCCCTCACAGTCTTCACTTTTTCTCATCTCCTCCTGCTGCCGCTGTCTTTGGTTCTTCCGGTGGCGGTGGAGGCGGAGGCGGAGGCAGGCCACCGTCGATGCAACTTCTACACTTGCTCTCAACCCAACCTTCAATATCGTTCTCTCCATTTCCTCCAAAGTGCCTTCCACCACAGAGACGAGCCACTATTCCTGCAAGCACACCCACTATTGTGATCATTGCCAGAACCACCACAAGCGTCTCTATTGATCTGTGAGAATAACGATTCGCGTCTTCAGCTCTCGGCGGAGGCACCATTATTGGCTGCATTGAGCTTTCCATGGATGAACAAGACGAACCAACTCTTTTTATGAGAGTGAAGAAAGCTCTGAGTACTCGAAGAGAGAGGGCATGAAAATGAACTAGCTAGCTCTCATTATTTAATGCTATCAAGTGGATGTGGCAATATAAATGTCTTGGATTTGCTCTTTGTAGCTGCTTAGGATCTCTCTGGTGTTTTATTATTTCACGGATTTTTGTTTTTTGTTTTTGTTTTTACCATAGCGGGTGAGGCTTTTGAGGTGCAAAAATATAGATGAAGGCAAAAAAAGCTTCTGACCACCCATTTAACTCATTATTAATAATTATATAAAGTAGAGACAGTACTCTTTAGCTTGTCAGTGGAGGGTCCTGGGCTGCATTATGTTACAACTTCACACTTTAAAAAAAGATTTGATTTCTCCTCCAATTTTGTCCTCTCTCATGTCACATGTTCATGTTATGTCCAGTCTCTGACCACTAAGGAATCAGGCGATTTTATGACCCCTTTTTTAAAATTCATGGTCTTTTGATAGATCAGGTATATATTATTTCCTTTTTTTTGTTTCCCTGCCTCGAATTTTCCCAGAATTTTTGTCATGGCTCATACTCATAGGCTCATACTGTGACAGTTTTATGCTTGGTATAATGGTATGTGTCTGCCAGAAATTAGAGAAGCTAAGAGCTCTGAGTCTATAGACTTGGCTGGCTCGTCGTCAACTTGTAGGAACTTGGATAGATACAAAACACCTGACTACTCACTGAGGACACACTTCATAGCGACTCTTCAAGAACATGAACCATTATGCTCTGCTGCAAAAGTATCTGTGAATGTAACAGTACAACACAGCTCATATATTAAAAACTTCAAAACCAGTATTATCAACAAGTCCATGCGTTTCTTGACGTTCATGCATGAATAATGTTGATCCCACACTGTCTTTGGTCAATAAAGGTTAGGTTTCTCTCATCATCATTTTCTCATTATCCCTTATAATCTCTATATCATATCCGTCCAATCAACACAGTACTATTTTCACTTTTCTCTCATTTTCTCAATCAATGGCCAAGATGTGGCCAATGAGGGACAATGAGAAGAAGGATAAGGAGAGTATCTCCTTCCGTCAATAAATCAGAAAAATTAATAGCAAGTAAATAACTGATAGCTTCTGGGAAAGTGTATTAGCCTAGTAGGTAGACATGTGGGTGGGTTTACCTGTCAATACAGGATCTGACATCTTACTTCGTACAGGTTTGGTAATCAGTTGCACGTTTTGAGCAAAAATTACTTTTACATTGCTGTTTTTTTTTTTTTTTTTTAAATAAGCAGATGTATCCTTCTATGTGAGAAAAACATTTCAAGAGAATGTCCGACAACTCTTGTAACAGATTCAAATATTAATTCGCAGCGTTATGAAAAACTAGTCCCTTAGCCCATATCTAAGTTCCTGAATACATTTACACTCCTTGAGCAAAAAAAAAAAAAGAATACATTTACACTGTCTTGAATCAAAAGATTTTTGTTTTTGTTTTTCTGTATCTCACCTGGTTCATCAGAACCTTCAATTTTGACTAATCCGGATTTGGGTTCTGCAATGGCAATGACGACCCTTCCAACAGTGGTAGCTCCATACAAGGTGGATTACAAGCACGTTACCGCAGGTCGAGCCCTAGACCTCTTAAGAGAATCCAACGCCACATTTCGCTGGACTAACACCATTGAACTAAAAGTTTAATCCAATGCAGTGCTTGAAATGACACTCATTCTCTGTGTTGTACCGCCTAAATTTTGCAGCGTGGCCCGTGTTTCCCTCTTATTTATTGGGCCAAGTCCTTGTTTTTGGATCCCATGACCCGTTTTTATTGGAATGATACCCTCAGGCCCTAACACGGTTACTGGACCACTGGCCGTTTTCTGCTTGTATTGGGCTTAAAAAGCACTCATTAGGGAAGCTCACTTGTTAGGAGTAGCGAGAGTTGTCATAGATGGTAAAGGATTTGATCAAGTCTCAAATGGATGTGTGTTCGATCCCCGCTGTCATCGCTGAGACTCCTTTGGTAGGCGATCTCGTAAGTCCCCATTAAGTGTTCAAAGAGCCTGGGGCCGTGCCCTGGCCTTGGTGGGGCACTGATGCCGAACCTCTCTAAAACCTTTTTTTATCAAAAAAAAAAAGTATTCAATAGTTTAGGGATATCTTTGGTCAACTTTAAAATTAAAAAACTTTATACTCCTCCGCTTATTAATATAAGATATATTTGAGGAGTTGATCTTAGTCTTAAATATAATATATAGTTTTCATATTTGTCAACTTTTTCCTAATTTACCTTATTGATGTTAACTCAAGAATAATTAGGAGGAGAGGAAATTGATCGATTAAAAAATATGACTATGGTATTTTAGAAAACACATGTTATATTAATTAACCTGGCTAACATTCTTAATATAATTAAATTAGATAAATATATCTTATATTAAAGACCAGAGGAGTATTAAAGTAACCTAGGAATTAGTTTCAAGTCAATTCATTAATTTTTGCACGTGGGTGTATTATTTTATTATTCATTTATTGTTTATTATTCATTTATTGTTGTATAGACTTTTTTTATGGGATGTTAATAAAATTTAAGGTTCTACTTGATTCCAGTGAAACAGATTACATGATTTTTACCCCTTTTTTATATATAAAAAAAAAAAATTGAAGCTTGCATATAATCTCTGTCCCTATAAGCTATATAATCAATGAAGCATGTATATATGGTTTTTTTTTTTGCCAGAATTGGGCCTTACTTACTAAAATCCATTTTAGCTCTCGGTATCTCTGCCTCGCCAACTATCCTTGCAACTCTCTCTCGTTGGCGGCATGTTTCACCATCACATGCCTTCGTCAAGCATCATCTTCAACCACGGCTGCGTCAAAGAGGTAGATTGGAGCTCGGATCTTCTAGTTGCAGCCTCCTCCCTCTGATTTTTGTTGGTTGTAGTCTCTTCTCGCCTATGGAGCGAGCTTTTCCTCACCCTCTCTAGATCTTTCTCGAGACGGTGAGAGCTTTCTTCCTCATCTTTGTGCGAGCTGCTGTGTTGGCGTCTTCCTCCTCGGTGGTCTCCGTTGATGGAGGGGATGTTTGTATTTTCTTCTTTTTTTTTGTGGTGTTGGGTTTTAGTGGTAGTGTTCTCAGCTTCTTAGGTAATAAACAAATCTGTGAGATCTGATTATGACTCATCTTGGTTAGATAGTTGTTTGAACGTTATTAGATTTGATCCTCACCGGGTGGCTCGGATTCGCGTTCTTGGGGGAAGTGTTTAAGAGGTGTTGTTCGATGTGTGGTCGACGTCATTATATTTGTTTGAACAGAAGAGCAGAAGTGTTCTTCAGGATATCACGAGTCTTCTTTCTTCTGAGGTTGAGTTTTTCTATGATCTTTACCCCAAGACGGGAACTGTGTAGCTAATTTAATTGCAACTAATGCTTATAAGGACGTGTGCCCTATAGGATGTGTTTTGTAACCAACACCTTCTTTATGTCACTTCTAACCTTGGATGTCAAGGAGGCCGGTGTAGTCGATGATTCTACTTCTATTCCTAACTCTTCAATGGGTGGTGATTGGTTTTCCTTGTATTTGATTTGTTTTATTGTATTTGCTTTGCATTTGTTTGTGTTCTGTGTTCAGTTTGTTTTTATGTATTGTATCACTTTGCAGTATTAATATAAATACCTTTTAAGCAAAATAAATAAATAAATTATATGCACGTCCTTTTCTTATGAGTGGATCACCCCATATAACTATGAACCAATACATATAAAGTTGAAAGGAAATGAGGGAGGTAGATGCTCTGCAATACTCTTATTAATATATTCATATATATTGAAGAGTTGATATTGGTTTTAAATATAATACCTACTTTTTATGCTCGTCAATATTTTTCTAATTTACCTATATTGATGGAAGGAAAAGAAATAAGGAAATTAAGGAAAATAATTGGGGTGTTTTAGAAAATATACATCATATTAATTAACTTTACTAACTTTTTTAATCTAATCAAATTAGATAAATATTTTATATTAAGAATCAAAGAGGATCTCATACCTTCAAGATCTTTCCTTCAATTATATTATCAAAAAAATAAATAGGCATGGGTAAATTTTGTATGAAGATTACTTTTTATTCTTATGATTAGATTCGATTTAGGGAGAACATCATATAAAATAAATTAAATATCTATAAAATATTTATAGATTTAATATAATATATCCCAAAATTTAGTCATAAAATAGGCACCTATCAATATACTCTATATGACTATATGTATTACTTTTATGGAATGTATTACTTTTATGAAAAAATCTCAAATAAATACCATATGAAATTTTAAAACCCTAAAAGGTTTGTTAATATTTGTAAAGGAAATAAAGGTGACAGAGATCAAATTGAAATTTTAAAATGTTGATGAATTTAACATTACACCCTCAATTTTTAAATAAAAAAGAAAGTAAAATGAGAAGAGGAGGGTCAATTGTCAAGAACCATTATTGTTGTAGGAAAAAATGGATGTCCAGTGATAAAGACAGAGACGATGATGTGGAGGTGGTCGATGGTGGTTGAGGAAAGAAGAAGAAAGGAAGTAAGGATAGAGGTTCGCCAGAAAAAATGGTTGTCTGACCTCTCTCTCCCCCCCTCCCCTCTATCTCCCTTTGGTTGAAATCATGTCGTTGGTGGTGGGTGGTGGTCGAAGCTCACTAGTGACCGTGAAGATGAAAGTTGTCCCTGGCGAGGAAGAGAGGCAAGGGTGGAGGAGTGGTTATCGGCTCTGAGGAAGAAGAAGGTGAACAATAGAAGATATTGTATCAACTAAATGTAAAACGAGCTTCACAAAATTTGCTATGGGATTGACAAGTTTAGTAATGATTTTGACAAAAATTGTAAATGTTTTGATAAAAGAGTTTGAAAACATGTAAGTTAGAATTTACCAACATTCGTGGCATTTCACCAAAATTCGTAATGAGATTGACAAGTTTAGTAATGGTTTTGACAAGAACTATAATGATTTTGACATAAGCGTTTAGTGATGAAAATATGTAAGTCAAGATGCTGCCAACATCAAAATTTGTAATGGGATCGACAAGTTTAGTAATGGTATTAACAATAATTGTAATTGTTTTGACAATTACACCATTACAATTCTTGTTAAAACCATTATTAAACTTGTCAGTCCCATTGCGAATTTTGGTGAAATGCCACAAATATTTGTGAATCTTGACTTGCATGTTTTTATCAACAAACGTTTTTTTCAAAATCATTACTATTCTTGTTAAAATCATTACTAAACTTGTCAATCCCATTACAAATTTTGTGAAACCCGTTTTACATTTAGTTAATAACACATCTTCTATTGTTCACCTTCTTCTTCCTTAGAGTCGACAACTACTCATTCACCTTCCTCCACCTTCGTCTCTCTTCCTCTCCAGGGACAACTTTCATCTTCATCATTGTTAGCGAGCTTCGACCACCACTCCGCCATAACCACCACGATTTCAACCGAAGGGAGACAGAGGCGAGAGAGAGAGAGCTCGGATAACCATTTTTTTCCGGTGAACATATGTCCTTACTCCCTCTCTTCTCCTTTCCTCAACCACCATTGACCACCTCCACGCCATCGTCTCTGTCTTTATCGCTAGACCTCTATTTTTTCCGGCGACTATAATTGTTTTTGGCCATCAACCACCATCGTCTCTCTTCTTCTCATTTTTTATTTAAAAACTGAGAAGTATAATGGTAAACTCATCAATATTTTAGAATTTCAATTTGATCCCTGCCACCTTTATATCATTTTACAAATATTAACAGATTTTTGAGAGTTTTGAAATTTTATATGGTATTTATTTAGAATTATCCCTAATTTTATAGTATTTTGGTATTATTTTTATCAAAATATTTTTCATAATAAATATTTTTATACATTTTATTTAGATTATATCTTTTCAAAGTATCACCCATATGATTAACCCAATGACCCATTAATGAGGGTTCGAAAAACCACAAAATCGTAGTTTTAAAAACCTTTTTCTGCAAGTTAAACAAAACTTTTTTTACATATTTAACTTATAAAAACTATACTAAAAAAAAACTAATTCAACCATTCAATAACTCACCACCTCGAATGACCGATGACCAGTGCGGTCTCCTTAACCCTGAGAAAAACCCTAGGCCTCTTCTCGTATAAAATTGGCCTCTCACTCGCTTCAGTTATTTCACCTTTCTTTTGGCGGCAGTACTTCCCCTCAGAATTTAGGGTTGCATCTGGTGGTTGGTGGTAATCATGGCTGAGCGCGGCGGCGATAGGGGTGGTTTTGGACGTGGCTTTGGCGGCCGTGGTCGCGGAGATCGTGGCCGAGGTGGACGACGCAGATCTGGTGGTCGCCGCGAAGAGGAGGAGAAATGGGTTCCGGTGACAAAGCTTGGCCGTCTCGTCAAGGAGGGAAAGATCCGCAGCCTTGAACAGATCTATCTTCATTCTCTCCCAATCAAGGAGCATCAAATTGTTGATACCTTGGTTGGCCCCAGTCTTAAAGATGAAGTCATGAAGATTATGCCTGTACAGAAACAGACCAGGGCCGGACAGAGAACTCGGTTCAAGGCATTTGTTGTCGTCGGTGACGGAAACGGACATGTGGGCCTCGGCGTTAAGTGTAGCAAAGAGGTCGCTACTGCCATTCGTGGTGCTATTATATTGGCTAAACTCTCTGTAATTCCTGTGAGAAGAGGTTACTGGGGTAACAAGATCGGTAAGCCCCACACTGTCCCGTGCAAGGTTACTGGTAAATGTGGTTCAGTCACTGTGCGGATGGTTCCCGCTCCTCGGGGTGCTGGAATTGTTGCTGCTAGGGTGCCGAAGAAGGTATTGCAGTTCGCTGGGATCGAGGATGTCTTCACTTCTTCAAGAGGGTCGACTAAGACTCTTGGAAATTTTGTCAAGGTTCGTTCCAAGAATTATTTGATCTGCTTATTCAAATGTTCTTAACTCGTTATTTAATTTATAATTGATGATGGTAAATCGTATCTCATGAGCTTATTAAACGTATTATCTCAATCGGCATGTCATAGTGATTTGTCGCAGTGCATTTAGTATACCTTGAATCCGGCGTTATATTTGATTTTCGGGAACTGTTCTAGTGTCCATGTGTGTTATCTTTTTTAGAAATTAGATTAGGGATCAAAATTGAAATTGTTATCTTTGTAATGTTAAGCACGAGTTAAACTTCATTGTCACGTTCATGTTAACTAGGCCATATGTGTTTGAATCCCTTTGATTTTTGGTTTCACGTCTTGTCTCAAGGTCAAGCAAGAGGATTGGGTTAACTGAATATTGAATTGCCTGTTTTGTCTCTAACCATGCTTTGCTGGCATGCGAAAGTTAGTGACTCAGCTGATATTGAAGCAATGTTGCAAATTTGGTAATTACAATAAACAGTTTCTGTCCTAAATGCTATCTGTGAACATGTTTGGGGTGCTAATGAGAATCGGCTGATTTTTTAGGCACATTGCAAATTCGGTGTTTGAAATATTTTATTTCTGCTTTCAATTTTTTCTGTACCTATGCTTATGATTGTATAAATTGAGTTGCAAGAAAAGTGGATAGAGTTTATACCATATCTTGTATAAGCTATAATATCGATACGGAATCAGAACATTTTTGAGGCACTAATCCATTACTAAACGGTTAACTGTAGTTTTACAAATGTCCATAACGTTGTTGTTTCTTTTGTCAGGCCACTTTTGACTGTTTGCTGAAAACCTATGGGTTCCTAACACCTGAGTTCTGGAGGGAGACTCGCTTCACCAAATCTCCATTCCAAGAGTACACAGATCTGTTGATGAAACCTAGTGGTAAGGCACTAATCTTGGAGGAAGACAAAGTCGATGCTTGAACCAGCCAGTTTTGATGAGATGGGACTCATCAGATTTCAAGAATCTGGTGATAGGAACTGGTAGTTATATATGTTTCTGGTCATGTATTCTTTCTTCTTCTTCTTTTTTCAAGGAAACGCCATATTCTTTTTGTTTTCGCCGTTTTGAGTTTTAATTCAATGGATATTTACCCTTTATCGAATACGAAACTTTATTACGTGAGATGTGTCGAAGTAATGAATCGCCTTTTGTTCATGATGGGTGTATTATTACGAGTATAATTGGCTCTAGGTGGGAAGAATGCTTTTACGATGAACATTTAACAAGTCCACCGGATTATTTCGTAGTATTAATTCTAACAGTTATAATTGATTTTTTTTAGATTAAAGAAGTTAATTAAATTATTTTGAAGTATTTATATTTAGGGAAAAAGATAGAAAATAACTTTGATATTGTAAAATTTCATATTAGGTATTTATCAAAAAAATGAGTTGAAAATTACTAATAAGTTTTGTCATTATCAATTCTTGATATCAAGCCTATTTTAAAGTTTTTTCCTATTTTATTCTTTTATATTTATCGTTTTTTTCTAAATAATTTATTGAGATTATAAATTAGTATATATAATCTAATCACACATAACGTTAATTAATTTATTTAGTTTTTTTAATCTCTTTAAAAAATAATTAATTAGGTAATATAAGATAAATGAGGTAGTAGTCCTTTAGATCCTAAATATTTAGGACAAAATTTGCAGTGGAAATTTTATTATAAATCTATGATTTTAACTGTTGACCAAAAAAAGAAAAAGTAGATGTGTCAACGTTTGAACTGTTGCGTTGTCTTCTCCGACCTCTTCTTCGAGGTTTAAATTGCTCCGGCCTTTTCCCCTTCTCTCCTCACGCTGACGTGTCTCTTTTATGACTGCTGATCCAAATGGTTTTTGCCCTGTTTGATAACTTTTTTCTTTTTTCTTTTTTCTTTTTGCCATAACTCAGTCCCGGGGAATAAACATTAATGAATATAAGTTGCAAGCTGAGTTAAAAATTAAGGACAGTCACAACAAGTCATAGGTTAAAAACTGTATCATAATGGCAGGCGTGGGTGGTAGAGGCTTCCCCCCGAAAGGGGCCAACCCGGTCTCGGTCCGGATTAGTCTGGGGCCGTTGATGTGCCTTAAAGGTGGCCTGCCCTAGGATATCGGACGCTCTAAGCAAAAAAAAAAACTGTATCATAATTAGGTTTTTTTTTCACCTGAGAATCATAATTAAGTTAAAACTTGAAGGATGAAAATTAATTTTTCAAAAATATAAAATATCTGAATATAAATTACTGTATATAGTATTATCTTTTGAGTAAAATATTCTGACCACTCTTATATTTTGCCTTAATTACACAGACCTCTTATCTATTTTAAAAATATACGCTTTAGTCTAAATCAATAATACTGTTAAAGAAGATTCTAAAAAGATTCTTCAAGTGTATTTTTAAATTTAAAACCATATTAAAATAAATGTTGTTTACTAATTTACCCCTTATTATACCAACTTCCTAATTTATCTTTTAATATTAATGTCATTAATGATCTATTTAATTTTTTTACTAAATTTAATTAAGAATAAGTTTTAGTACTCGGTTTATGTGGTAAATATTAATAACTTGTTCAAAATTTGAGTAATTATTTTTAAGAATATATGTTTAATGAAATACTCTTAAAAATTTTAAATTATAAGATATTAATATGCGAATATCATAATAGTATCATCTTATAATTGTATAACTTAATTGAATACACACATATGTACGTTTGTAGATATGTATTATTGCAAAACATCATCATACGTATTCAAAAATTACATGATAAGTTTTTAATAAATAAAAGAGATTAAGCATTTAAATTTACTAAATAAAAAAATATGATGATAAAATTAATTAACTTTATAATATGATCAATTTAAAAGTATGGCAGAAATTTAAACAATATATTATTAAAAAATTTGAATAAAGATATGTGATTAAATGATTTTTTTTCTTTGCTAAAGATACACGATTATTAAGTCATACTTAATTTAAGGAGGGGCTTTTTGGTCGAAATAATGTGTCAATTTTATGATTTAATGGTCAACTAACAGTTGGATAGATGGAAGTTGAATCTTAAAACTAGAATGGAGGCTTATACAACATATATTTTGATTTTAAGGGAGGTTTACATATGTATTCAAAATAGAAGGGAGCTTGATGTATTTTACTCTTATCTTTTTTATCCAAATAAAAGAATATCTATAATTAAATTATAGATTTTATTCATTTAATTTATACCATAAAAAATTGCTTTACTTAAATTATTAGTTATTACGTCAAAGCGCGCATGAACTACATTCCTATTGGACGTGACAATCATCAGCCTGTATTGTATTTTGAGATGATCAAATCGAAGTTGTAAAATTACTTCTTCTTTTTCTTGAATAAATAAAGCGACGAATAATATTCAAAGACTGCGGCGACTTCTGGTTCCCTCCTTGCCGTCCGTTCCTTCGGGTCTCTCTCGCCCTACTTTCTGTACAGGCGGAAATCTAAAATCCTGATTTTCAATTTCCACTCGTCCAGGAAAATCCAGGAATCTAAATTCACCTTCCCTTTTTATTATCGCCGGAATTTACTCTAAATTGTCGACCAAGTCTTCGTTCGGTCTTTTCTTGCGTGGCAGCTGATTTTGATCCTCCAATGGGAACTCCCGAATTCCCAGATCTTGGAAAGCATTGCGCTGTTGATGATTGCAAGTTGATTGATTTCTTGCCCTTCACATGCGATCGTTGCAATCAAGTTTGTTCTTCGTTTTTCTCAAATTTCTTATTATCAATTTTCAGTTTATACTTAGATTTCCTTATTTTTGTGTCACTGAACTGTATGCAAGCTGCATTGTTGATTGGTTTTCATGTATTTTTCAGCTTCTGAGTCAGTTTCAATTTGTTTTTAATTCTTTGTTCGAATCATTGCTTAAGTTAGATTTTGCTGAAACTTAAGATGTATAGCAGTGGTGAGACCGTTCCCTTTTCCATTAAAAGTAAAAAAACAAGGAGAACTGGAAAAACAAGAAGAGCGTAGCAATTAAACTGGAAAATTGTTTAGTTTATTATGTTTCTAGGTTATGTGGTTATCTTCGTATCACTTTGATATCTTGTGGCCAAAGGAATGCAGTAAAATAGTTCTGTAGAAACTCTAACATCGATTGGGTTGTTTTTTTTTTCAAAAATATAGAAGAGAAAGAGAAAATGCTGCCTTGATCTTTCACCTTTTGTTGTATCCCACTAATTGAAGTGATTGTCCGACGAGATCGTCTTCTCATGGACTTTGGTATTTTGTTAGTACTTAGTGGGAACTTTTGGACTTCATCATAGCTAATTGTGCAGTTTGACTGTGCCCCTCGTAAGTTGACACACTGAACTTTGCCCATTAGAGTCCTAACCTTTTTTCCCTTCCCTTGCATATCAACTGGCATATGTCTTCCAAAAGCCAGGTGCTTGGCAATAGAATTTACCACTTTCAATACTTAGATAATATCAGAGATGAGGGTTTCAGTGCTGATTCTGTTTGACTATTGAATCACATTTTAATATTTAGCTTCATCACTGGATTTTTTATTTTGGAAAAAAAGAATTCCTTGTTGGTTCTTGCCGTGTCCTTTATATCTGGTCTAGTTTTTCTTTGGTAAGGGAAGTTTCTGGGGATAATTCCTGCTGCCTATTCATGTGCACTGGGAGTTGGTGAAAAGTGAAGTTCTACTTTCGCAAAAAACTCAATGATGAATGCTTAGCAGCTAGCATGCTCGTACATCTCCCTGTGTGCCTATTTAGTTTGTGTTGTAGACATAAACAGGCACATATCTTTCTTATTGAACTAAGGACAAGGATGTACTATGATGTTCCATTTTTTTCCGTGTTTTTTTCTCTATCTGTCAGTTTGTCTCATAGCTTTAAGTCATAAATGAGATTGACACCATTTAGTACTCGTTGTTTCCTCTCAATTGGCCTGCTTGTATTTTCCTTTTCCTTCAAGTATTGTCTCAGTGTTGCTCACTTGCTTGTATAGCAAATGTCTTGTTGATTATGTTTGTGTATTTTGATAATGGTTATATTACAATGTGAAATAAGTAGAACACTAATTTGGAGTTGGAGGGCAGCCTTGCACTATTTATTTGGTTGGTTGTACTTCAATTGCCTTTGCTGGAAACGAACTGAAGCTTTTTAATGTACATGAACAAACTGCATTGATGCTTCTTTTAGGTTGAGCCCCTACAACCAAGTGCTGTCGGGTTGTTGTGTACCTGATGATGAATAAAAACCATGTGATTACAATGTTTGTCGATCCTGAGATGGTTTTGATGTTTGGTTTTGTAATATGGGAATTCTTCTTAGTTTTGTCTTCTGAGAAGCAATTTTTCTTCTCAACCTATTAACTTGTATTTTAAGAATTGATTATGCATGTTACCTTTTTGGGGATGTGCTAGTGCTAGCACTGTGTTTTTTTTCCTTTTGGGGAAATTGCACTGTGTATGTTCTTTTTCTTTTCATATCTTAGTTGTGTATGGTTACTAATCCTCCTTTTCATTCATGTTTAATTTTTTTGGTTTCAGTTGACTATATGTCTATATCTACCAAAATCTCTTGTAGGTATATTGTTTGGAGCACAGAGGTTATGCTAAACATCAGTGTCAGAAAGCGGATAGACTCGATGTCACTGTTGTCATATGTCCACTTTGTGCAAAAGGAGTTCGCCTAATTCCTGATCAAGATCCAAACATAACTTGGGAGAATCATGTAAACACTGAATGTGACCCATCAAATTATGAGAAATCCGTGAAGAAGAAAAAATGCCCTGCCCCTGGATGCAGAGAGGTCTTGGTGTTCTCAAACACAATCAAATGCAGGGATTGCTTGGTAGATCATTGTCTAAAGCATCGTTTTGGCCCTGATCACAAGTGTCCAGGACCCAAAAGTTTGGAAAGTAGCTTTTCATTTATGAATCTTTTAAGCAGAAGTAGAAAAGAAGAGTCAAAGCCAAATCCATCTCCACCTACATCCTCATCAAAATGGGCTTTGGGCTTTCGCAACGTGGCGTCAAATCTTCGAGCTTCAGCTGAAGCCAGCATGTCAAAATTGGGTAATGAAATTAACCAAGCTTGGCAAACAGCAAAGGATGGGACGGGACAGAGCAGTGGTAGGGGTAATGAAAATGGGCAAGTGGAGATGGAGCAATGTCCTCAGTGTAATGCAAAGTTTTCGTCTGTCACTTCTTTGGTGGATCATGTACAGAAAGTTCATGAAAGGAGCAGCAACCCATCCCGGGTGGCGAAGGTGACCATCGATGTCTGTCCCAAATGTAGTAGAGGATTTCGAGATCCAGTGGCTCTTGTGGAGCATGTTGAGAGGGATCATGGTGGTAGTTCAAGAGCCTAGGCTTGGTTCAACAGGATGAAGTTTAATTATACTTCATTTTAGAAGCGTATAATATATCAGTTTGCGCCCCTCTTTAAAAGCAAAAGGTTGTTTACATGAATTTGAACAAGTTTTAAACATCATTGTCTGGTTGAAATTTGAATCATCACAGCATGATTCGTTTCTTTTGCCTCAATTATTTTTGTATTTATTTGTTGGGTTTTTCCTTCATGATGAAAATTAAACTGACTGCTTCAATTGTTACTCCATCAGCTTATACGAAAAAAACGGTTAGATATTTAAATTGTTATGTAGATGTTTGTTAGCCCCGCGTAGATGGCATTCCACCCCAGCTTGGTTCATTTGATGTAAAATTCAGAGCCGCTGGCCCTTTAAAAAAAAAGAATAAAAATCAAAGGTAAAATTCAGTTAAGGCATTAATAATTCTCGATGTTGATTGTTGATGCATTTTTTTAAAAAAAAATATTTAAAATATAAAATATTATTAATTTATAAATACACGTGTTCTGAGTAAAAATTGAATGTATTGATTTTTTTTTTAAAAAAATACAAATATATTTCTATATTTAAAATTATAACATGTAGAGTCTATAAAAAAAATGTACTATCAGTTCTTTTCATTAATGCATATGATATGAAGGTCAAAAAAGTATTAAAAAATGGAGGTAAAAAAAAAAAACCAGTGATATGGGCAACAAACCCATGTAAGCCCTAATCTCATTAACCAAAAAAAATGTAAGCCCATTCCACTCTGACCAATTCTATTGTGGCATTTGTTATTAAAATCCCTCTTGACCTCTTCTTCCAACTCTCGATTTCGTTATTTTCTCACCATCATCGATCGGTATAGTGATCTATCTTCTTCGTTACAGACTTTCAGGTAAGCAATACACACTTTTCTCGAACACATTCATGCTTTTTTCGGAATGTTCCTTATTTTCATTTCCTTGATCGAATAGAATCTCTGAGACATTGAATTTCTGGGTTTTTCTTTTTAATGCGAGGCCGTTGATTTGATTGGCTGCTTTCCAATGAAAATATGTTTCGTTGCGTGGAAAGAATTAGGGAGAATGAAAATCAATATCCTAGACATTTCAAATCTAACTATTGCCTCGGATACAATCATGTTGATTATACCATGCGTTTTCCATGCATTGCAAACTGTTCAAACCATCCCACATTAAAATAATTACTCAGATTAGGAATGTTTGTTGGACTCTACAATACTTTTAACAGACGTCTGAATGTTACTTCCATGCTTTGTAACTTATGTTTTATCAGTTTAAATGCATAGTTATCTGTCATAAAAAAGCTATTGCCTTCATTCTGACAGGGTTAATCTCTATTATTAGTATGGATTTACCTATTAGGGATCGGTTCTATTGAATTGCTCTCGAAAAAGTTCCTACTAGATAACACACACAATCATAGGGTCTGAAATGTATTAAACTTAATTAAACCGAGAGTTTTAGGGTTAATCTCTATTATTAGTTTTAGATCGAAATATGCTTCAGGTAATCATTTACGTAGATAAATTCTTTCTGATCGTTTTCAAAAAAAAAAAAATCGAATTTTGTTCTGACATTACTTAGTATCAGTTACCCCCTACATACAAAAACCAAGGGAAATGATGGGGATGATGCACCATAAATCAAGATTCCAAACAACCACACTTCATTGATTTATTTGTGAGCATTCGATCTAACTGCCTCTCTGATTTGTCAGTTTTGGAATCTTTTTGGAGTTTAAGCATTAATGCCTGTGTCTTCATGATTGCTGACTTTGCAAATTTCTCTACCAGACAATTTTTCGTTCAGGGAGATCGTCTCATCTGGAGCTCTTATTTGACTCTGTTAATTTTTCTCTCTCGTGCAGCGTGCGATTTGAACATGGCAAGCGGCAAGTATATCATTTCTGCTCTAATAGCATCGTTTGGAGTTGCATGGATCTGTGACACATCTATTTCTGACTCAAAGATGTTTGGAGGTCAGCTGCGTTTAGCTTCTGGAATTAATTATGCGTTGTGTGTTTGTGAAGTAGTAATTGTTAGTCTCTTTTATCCTTCAGGCACTACCCCAAAAACAGTTTCAAGTAAGGAGTGGTTTGAGGAGACTGACAAAAAATTTCAGGCATGGCCTCGTACTGCTGGTCCACCGGTGGTTATGAATCCCATAAATCGCCAAAATTTCATCGTCAAGTCCCGCTCTGATTCTTGAAGATTTTGCTTGGTTCATTTAATCTCAGTCATAAACGGCGAGATTCTTGCAGAACAGTTTTTGATTTATTCGGCCAATTCAAATTTTTATTTCTCAAGAAATAAATGTTGATGAATATAAAGCAATTATAAATCGATTGGTACATTTTCTCTTCAAATCGTTTTAATCTTTGGTTATGGTTTTCTCTGTTTTTTTTATAATACAAGGCAAACCAAATAGACCAACTAACAGCCTAGTCCAGACCCAACATCAACAAAAGAAGATCGAAGTTCTTCAGGAGGTTCAGTAAAGAACCTAATATCAGCCATCATATAACTCGCTCCTCGGGCCTAAGAGTCAGCAACTCCATTAGCATAAACAAAGTTCACTTTTCTCTGTTCTGTAAGTTCTGGAATTCCTCCAATCCAGCGAGAACCCCTTGAATAGCAACCTCGCAATCACTTTCGACCGGAACGCGCTTGAAGCCTGGGTCTCATTCCACCTTTAGAGCCCATAAGATACCCATACCTCAGCCTTTAAACCAGAGACAGCATGTAACACCCCCCAATTTTTAACCACTATAATAACATATAATTGCAATGATTTTTATGAATAATCACTGAAATTTAAAATAATCAAATTTGAGAAGTGTTACCGCCGCACTTACAAGTGCAAGACTAACTTATTACATTAACATAAATCCAAAACTTAAATAAATATGTTTTATTCAGAGCATAAAAAGAATTTTTAAAAAAAAACTAGTTAAAATTAACTGAATGTTCTTCCTCACTCCTCACTGCTAGTCCCAACCTTTAGAACCTGTTTCATTGAAAATCTACCCTCTGAAGGATCATCGCAACCACATAAACACAAAAATCAACAAAGCTGGTGATCCTAATCAAAACAAAGATAATATAGTGAAAATAAAATATTTACATAATAATAAAAATATCATTCATATATATAACCAAAAGAAAATGTCAATTTCGTTATTCTTTATGAAGTTTAATTAGTGAGAAGAGAACCATGATAGACCCGGAAAACCCTACCAGTTACAAAGAATCAAATTGACCATAAAACATCTCTTCCTAGTGTGCACATCTCTTCCCAAAGTTGTTACTAGTGTCCCGGGAAACCCTGCCAGACACCACTTTGGGAAAAACGGATAATATCTGTTCACATCATATAATATATCGGTGACATAAAACTTAAGGGTTGTGTTCATCACTTTAGGAGATACCATCCCAAAGTTATCCTCCTATGATTAAATTATTTCAATCACACACAAATGGATTTCTTAAATTTAAGGAAACCAAACCGAATATATATACTGCTATTTGTCAATTATGAAAACCCAAGGCAAACCATCTAAAAAGAGTACATGTATATATTTTAACACAGGTGTAGATTGAACAAATTAAAAAGGTATATATATATATATATATATATATATATATATATATATATATATATATATATATATATATATATATATATATATATATATAGGTTATCGTTTGTCATGTCACTTGACATAAGGTTATGTCAAGTCACTCCAAAACTACGTCGTTTTGGGGTTAAAAGAATTAATGAACTCTCAAAACGACGTAGTTTTGGGTCAGGGGAATTAATGAAGGATCTTTTAGTAAAATTCATATAATAAATACTAAAACAAAAATACAAAAACACCCTTTATTAATTTCCTTAAATCCCAAAACGACGTAGTTTTGGACTCACTTGACATAACCTTATATATATATATATCCTTTCATTATATATATATATATATATAAGGGTGTTTTGGTATTTTTGTTTTTGTATTTATTATATGAATTTTACCAAAAGACCCTTCATTAATTCCCCTAACCCCAAAACTACGTCGTTTTTGAAGTTAGGGGAATTAATGAAGGGTGTTTTGATATTTTTGTTTTTGTAATCATTATATAATTTTACCAAAAGATCCTTTATTATTTCCCTTTACTCCTAAAATGACGTAGTTTTGGGGTGATTTGACATAACCTTATGTCAAGTGACATGACAAACGATAATATATATGTTTCAATCACAAAAACCGAGGCACCCAAAGCAAACTAGGTACAAGTATATTCAATGGTAAATGATTTTGCAAAGAAAGTTAATCACGCAAATCAAGAAGGAGAAATATATTTGTATGCAAGAAGGTGAGGCGTTTTGTTTTCATAAAGCAATTCACACTAACTGAAAAAGAAAACATATATATATACATATACAAATGCAGCGACTCATTTAAGGGTTTTTCACAAAAATCGAGACCGACATGTAACAATTAATTCCTATTGTTCTAGGGATTAGGATTACCTAGTCTCCGTTTTTGCTAATCTCTTAGAAGAATAATTTGATGCAAAGTAAAAATAGAGGAAGTAGTAAAGGAGAAGAGGAGTATTGAGCGTTAGGTTAGGCCTCTATTTATAATTTAAAATTAGGGTTTAGCTATGGGCTGGACTCTTTAACTATTGTCAACTCATTAATAGGTTATATAACAATACCAACATTATTAAATTCTAAATTTTATTATTACTATATTATTGTTGTTGTTGTTATTATTATTATTATTATTATTATTATTATTATTAATCTGGGGTATTACATAGCATCTATTTGTTTTTACATCCTCTAAGCACGGAAGCAGATACTCTCCCCAACGACTCTCTCCCCATCCCTCATTATCTTCAAATCCTCACCGTCCATTTTTTATCCAAGCGTCCAGAGGGAGACACATTGCCTATTTCAAACTACTGCGGTAAGAGAGCTGCCGGTGAGAGAAACCGGACGCTCTAAGCACACCAATTATTACTTTTACTTTGATGTTAATGTTGTTGAAAATACTTTAGAAGTAGGATTTTCACAACGATCAGAATCTGTGAAACTAAGATGGCACAATCTATAAACATGTGATACTTTTGCATAAGAAGGAATAATAGTAAAACTCACAGTATGCAGACAATAATAATGATGAAATTGATGAAATTTGAGTCCAACCGATATTGTCTCCTTAAGACAATTTGTTCCCTCTATATGGATGCTCAAGGATTACGAACAATTGTCTCTCATGATAGAACGGATTGCGTCTCCAGAAAGATAACACCATCAATCGAGAGCCCCCACGAACACAACAAAATGCAGAGTAATCACACGGTATATGGAATATGGAAGAATGCAGAATAATGTATGTATGGTAGCGGAGTGACAAAAATTAAGCGAATTTTCT
Organism: Acacia pycnantha; assembly: GCA_025563575.1. Classification (NCBI taxonomy): domain Eukaryota; kingdom Viridiplantae; phylum Streptophyta; class Magnoliopsida; order Fabales; family Fabaceae; genus Acacia; species Acacia pycnantha. The sequence continues at coordinate 548,821 of JAMWYP010000211.1, read as the reverse complement.
GTCTTCTGCACGTATATTTATAGACACCAAGAAATCGTTCAGATGGACATGGAGACGTTCACAGGTGAGTGAACGCGATGAGCGATGTGAAACGGAACGACGTTGGTGAACTAGTACTGGTCACATCGTTTTTGTTTTAGAAACGACGATCGCAGTGTTTCTGTTTCGGAAATGACGATCCGATACTGGAGCTGGTTCACAGAAACACGGGGGGGGGGGGGAAGGAATTAGTAAAAAATTCAAGGAATGTTTTGGTCAAAATAAAAAATTTAAATAAAAAGTTGTTTTTAATCTCACTGGCACAACCGAACTAGGTCGGGCCAGACGAACAATGGTGGCGTGTGCGTGTGCGATAGACTAAGGCCCACACCTCCACAAAAGTGGTGTGCCATAAAGAGCAAACTAGAGAGGTGGAGTTGAGACTTATATACCCTTCCACTTCTCTTATTTTGTTTAATGTGAGACATCTACTGACACACCCATTTCACTTTCCTTTTTCCTCTTCTTCTCCAATCCACTTTTTATTCATAAACCATAGGATTTAGAACAAAAAATTCAACAATTAACACTGATGCTTTTGAAAAGGCTTTAGACATGTAGACCCACAGTTTCATTGCTTATTTCTTACGATAATTTTCTTATAGGAGATATGATGTTCAGCAACTTTTATAATCAATTATTAATTATTTTTGAGCCCTACTTTTACAATTAAGTTACAAGTGAGCCAATAAAGATTGGTATCATGGAGATGGTATCATGGCAATTGATGTTAGAAAGCTGGTATCATAGCCACCAATTGTTTGCTAACCATTGTAGTTTTGTCATCAATGTGGTTTTCGCTTTTACATCATCTAAGCACACCAATTATTACTTTAACGTTAATACTAATAGTTTTGAAGAGTCTTTAGGCTGGTAGTCCTCACAGTTGGGGTTTCCTTCATTGCTTATTTCTTATGATAATTTTGGTCTAGGAGATATGCTGATCGGCCATGGTTTGTTGGTTAGATTTGCTCAGTTTGTCATTAAAACATTGATGTCTACTGTGGCTGGAAATTAAAACTATTGACTCTAGTTTTAGTCAATATTTTACAACAATGTCCAATATCTCTAGCTTTTGCCCCTAATTTCTTGTCTTTGTGCTCTTCCTTGCCAAAATCTTTGACTAAGAATATAATCTAGAGAGAAATATTCAAGTTATATTGATTCTGAGATGTACATACAGTACTTATAGTAAAATACATGGCTAACAGATAGCTAACAGATAAAGGAAGAAGTCGTGAACAACTTGACAACTTGACTGACACGTGTGTATGACTGATACAGCTGTCAACAATACAGTAACAGTTTTGTAACTGACTGAGAACTAATTGCATGCACTAATATTCCCTTTGCTGAGAAGAAACTCATCTTGAATCACCATTGTGCACTTCATCTTGAGATATGGTATTGAGTTTATCTCGACAGAATGAAAACATACTAAACACCTGTGGTTTAGTAAGTATATCTGAGACCTAGTAAGCAGATGGAACATGACCGACAGCAACAATGCCAGCTGCAACTTTTTCTCTGATGAAATGCACGTCCAGCTCTACATGTTTGGTTTTCGAGTGTAAAACCGGATTGGATGCTAGAGCAACTGTGCCAGTGTTGTCACACCAAATGAATGGTGTTTTTGGTATCTCTATCTGCATTTCTTTCAACAGCGATAGTACCCACATTAAATCTTGAATGGAATCAGCAACACTTCGATACTCTGCCTCAGTAGCTGATCTGGACACAACTTGTTGTTTCCTGGAGAGCCATAATATTGGATTGGCACCAAGGAAAATACAGTATCCACTAGTAGATCTTCTATTTTCAGGAAGAAGTGGAACTTCATCACGCTTATTGTTCTTCTTTGTGCTGGTTCCTCCCCAATCAGAATCTGTGTATGCTTGCACAATAAATTGCTGAACAGGTTTAATTAGTAAACCATGTGTACTAGTCCCATTGAGATACCGAAGCAGCCTTTGAACACACTCCCATTGTTTTATGGTAGGATCTTGCATGAACTGACTTAGCTTATTCACTGTAAAAGCTATATCAGGTCTGGTATAGCATAGATATTGTAGGGATCCTACAATGCTGCGATACATCTTGGGATCAGTGAATGGTAAGCTGTCCTTAGCATATAATTGTATATTAACAGCCATGGGTGTAGCATACGAGTGAGCTTCAAGCATCTGCGTTTTGGAGAGAAGTGCATGAATATACTTCTTCTGAGTAAGATGTATGCCATTATCTGACCTGTGAAACTCAATGCCTAAGAAGAATGACAACTCTCCTAAGTCTTTTAAGGAGAAAACCTTACTCATTTTGTGCACAAGTTGCTGTACAGCCTCTTCATTAGAACCAGTTATCACTAAGTCATCGACATAGACTAGCAGATATGTAATACAATGTTCAGTCTTATTAATGAATAAGCAAGAATCAGCTTTAGAAGCAATAAAACCAAGGTGTGCAGATAGGAACTTAGCTTGACAAACCATGCTCTAGGAGCTTGTTTTAGCCCATAGAGTGCCTTTTTGAGTCTGCAAACCAGTGGATTACCTTTTTCATCTAGTTCAATGAAGCCTGGGGGTTGTTCCATAAACACTTCCTCTGTTAAGTCACCATTAAGAAAGGCATTATTAAAATCCACTTGATGCAACCTCCATGCTTTTGTAACAGCTAGAGTAAGTAGTGCCCGAATTGTAGTGGCTTTAACAACTGGGCTGAAAGTATCATGATAATCAGCACCTGCTTCCTGAGAGTACCCTTTGGCCACTAATCTTCCTTTATACCTTGCAATGGACCCATCCGAATGAGTTTTTAATCTACATAGCCAGCGACAGCCAATAACCTTTCGGTCAGTGGGGCATGAGACAAGTTCCCATGTTTTAAATTTGAGAAGGGCATCATACTCTTCTTGGACAGCAGCCTTCCAATTAGGATCAGCAAAGGCTTCATCAATATTTTTGGGAATATGAATATCCTCAGCAATGGAGAATATCTTAGGTCTGAAAACTCCTGCCTTACTCCTAGTGACCATGGAGTGTTTATTGTTGGGGGAAGTGGATCTGTCACGGATAGAGGGAGGTGAGTGATGTGGTAAAGTAGAGGGAATAGTGGATGCTGATGTGGGTGGAGAGATGACAGATGATGGCAGCGAAGGTAGAGGATTATTTGTAGGGTATGTGGACTGAGAGGAGACTGGAGGAATAAAGCTGGGAACTGAACTGATGTGAGAAGAAGCATGTCTGACATTAAATTGAGACTGAGCTGGAAAACTGTTTTCATGGAATTGAACATGCCGTGTGATATATACACGACCTGTGAGTCTATTGAGGCATTTATATCCCTTATGGATGGTGGAATAACCAAGAAACAAGCAAGATGCAGACCTGAAATCAAGTTTATGCTGATTGTAAGGGCGCAACAAAGGAAAACACTCACAGCCAAAAACCTTAAGAAGAGTGTAGTCAGGATGAACACCAAAGAGTTTCATGTAGGGAGTGGATCCTTGAAGCACAGTGGTAGGCAATCGGTTTAGGAGAAAGGTTGCAGATAGGAAGGCATCTCCCCAATAAAACAAGGGAAGCGATGCTGTTGCCAATAAGGTTAAACCTGTTTCAACAATGGATCTATGTCTCCTCTCAACTAGGCCATTTTGTTCAGAGGTATATGGGCAAGTAAGTCTATGTTGAATACCACAATTAGTCAAAAAAGGAGTAAAGGACAGAAACTCCCCACCATTGTCACTTTGAACTTGTTGAATTTTTGTCCCAAAACGATTTTCAACCATGGCTTTAAATTCCTTAAACCTGAAAATAGCATCAGATTTTTTTTTGTAGGAGATATGTCCATGTAAATCTACTATATGCATCCACAAAAGCAACATAGTAAGTGAAACCATTTGAGGCAAAAGGGGCTGGACCCCATAGATCCATAGAGATTAATTGCAGTGGCTTATTGTATATAGTAGAAGAAGGTGCAAAAGGTAGTTTGTGGCTTTTGCCCATTTTACAAGCAGTACAAGCTACATCATTATAAGATTTTGCAACAGAAATATTAATGGACTGAAGTACACTCTTGACAGTTTCTTGTTGAGGATGACCTAGTCTTCTATGCCACAATGTAAAAGTATCTAGAGTAGTAGTGTAATAGCAGAAATTCGAGTTGCATTTGGAGACAGGATGTTGTCCTGATCTTGACAGCTTTTGAAAAACACCAGCATGAAGCTTATACATACCACCAGACTCAGTGCCATGCATGAGAGCTTTCCTTGTCTTCAAGTCCTTGACAACACAAGTATTAGGAAAGAATTCAATTGAGATTCCATTTTCTTTTGTTGCTTGTGCAATTGCATAGTTGGAACACATAGAACTTTAGTCAAAAACATGTTAGATGATGCAGATGAGGTCAAGCATGTATTACCAATATAGTATTGTTAGGCAGTGAAGCGGATGGAGCAGTGGTGCTTTGAGCATTGTTTCCTGTAGAACTCACAGCTTGTTTATACGTAGAGGGAGCATGATGAGTTTCAGCAAGTGGAACTTCAGCATAGTTTGATGGCCAATTATAATGATGACCAGTATCAGACGAAAAGGAGTTAGAGTAATTGTCTAAGTCAGTATAGTGAGCCTGTGCTGTAGGTCTACCATGATTAGACGAGTCATACCTGAAGTAACATACATCAGCCAGGTGACCGACCTTGTAACACATCTGACAGGATGGTTTTGACTGAAAAAATGATGCACGACCTCGACCTCTGCCTCTGAAATTTGTGAATTGAGGGCGAGATGGTGGTACTGAACCACGTCCCATAGATCCAGAGATTATAGGATATCCGGATGATTGAGTGGCAAATGCCATTGGAGCATCTTGTGTGTGATCCATATATTGAAGTGGTGTGGTGGCATAATGAGCTTGAGACACAGAGTTGCTAATGAAGGTCTTTTGTCTAGCCTCAGAGTCAAGCAACATAGTAGTTACTGTGTCAAGATCAAATGTCTGTTTGGCCGCATTGATAATAGCAATTACAGACTCATATTCCATTGTCAAACCGTTCATAATATGAGATATTCTAGCCGCAACAGAAACAGGTTCACCGAGTAAAGCCAAATGGTCACATATGGATTTTAAATTTGCTAGGTAGTCACGCATGCTGAGTTCACCTTTCTTTTGATTGGTTAAAAGATTTTTGTAGTGCAGGATCTTGGAGTCAGACTTATCAGAATACAATCGATTCAACTTTTTCCAAATTTGAGAGGCAGTTTCCAGTCCAACTAAGTCAGGGAGCACAGAGGATGTTACCGATGCAAGAAGCCATGATGCGAGTGCCGAATCCAGTTGTTCATAAGTTTCGAAAGCTGGATTATCAATCTCTAGTTGAGTTTCTGTGCTACGAATCTTCTGCGCAGGGATGCTGACTGAACCATCTAGATATGAGAAGAGACGATGTTGTTTGGCCATGAAATAGACTTGCTGTTTCCAGATCAAGTAGTTGGAATCATCAAGCTTCACGGTGATTTTCTTGTTAGTGAAGTTGCGTCCATTTTGACCCTGGTCGATCGACACCGGAAAAGCTGCAACGCCGGACATTGTTTTGTGATCTGTCAATCCAAAGAAGGAGACGAATCACGGCAATGTCTCTGATTTGCGATGGCCGGAATAGCAAAGCTTCGCCGATGTGACGATGGCTTTGATACCATGCCAAAATCTTTGACTAAGAATATAATCTAGAGAGAAATATTCAAGTTATATTGATTTTGAGATGTACATACAGTACTTATAGTAAAATACATGGCTAACAGATAGCTAACAGATAAAGGAAGAAGTCGTGAACAACTTGACAACTTGACTGACACGTGTGTATGACTGATACAGCTGTCAACAATACAGTAACAGTTTTGTAACTGACTGAGAACTAATTGCATGCACTAATATTCCTTACCCCTTTTCACATAAAAGGAGAAGAACTTATTATCCGATGCTTGGAGAATGAACTACCGTTTACGATTTTGTAGGGGTGCATAGTAGAAAATGGTAGAAAAGCAAAATCAAAATCTTATTTGATCATAACGTATGTCCTCAAGTTTTACAAGGTTGGAGGGAAATATCTTTGGTTTGTTTTAAAAAAAAACTATAGTATTATTGATCATTTCATGTATCAATGGAGCTTTTTCAATTGATTTAGAATCGATCTAAACATTCCCATTTTCATAAGCCATACATAGAGTTGTTTTCATGTATAGTTGTTCAAAGTAATTTGTTTTACACCTCATAAGTTAAATCATCTATAATTCTTGATTCTTTATTTTTATACTAAAAAAAAGAACATCAACGCTGGACTAGATGTGTACTAGTAAAAAATGGTAGAAGAGTATTAGTATCAGAGCCATAAATCATAACATGGGTTAGTATCATAGTATTGGTATTAGAACCTGAACTCATAATAAAGGTTGGTATCATAGACTAAAATCATGACAAAGGTTGGTATCAAAGACTAAAATATAACAAAGGTTGGTATCAGAGACAAAAATTATAAACAAGGTTGGTATCAAAGACAAAATTGTAACAAGGTTGGTATCAGAGCTAAACCTATTATCACAACAAATGCTAATATTAAAACTAGATAATGATAGCTATTCATACTGACTTGTCACTTAATATCACATAAGAGAAGCTACAACCAATATGGCATTAGACCTGGGTACAAAGAAAATCATCGTCGAAAGCAATTTCATGTTGTTGAAGTAGTGAGTTTGTGATTGTGGGTCACATATTGGAGTACGCTTACGCTATCCAATGTTAATTAGCACAATAAATTATAATTTTTAAGTAGCTAATTGAATCATCTCTTCTTACTCCTTCTAGAACTAAGATGATTTTTTTTAGTAGGGTTAGGCTTAATTCCATGTTTATTAAACTCGGACCGGCTTGGCCGGTTCAGATCGAAAACCGGCCATGAAACCGATTCGGTCTGCCATAGAAACTAGAGTCTTTTTTTATCGATGCCAAAGAGAATCGACGGTGGTTTCAACGATTACAGAGAGAGAGAGAGAGAGATGGAGAGGGAGAGAATGGACGACAGCTCCTTGTTCGACGTCCATAAAGATGATGAACAATACCTTATGCGATGAAGATGATGAACAAACCCTGTTCGCGTTCTCTCTCTCCCTCTCTAGTTCAGATGCGTTTCAAGGAAGAAGATGACTCCATAGTGAAGCCGTGTCTCCTTCCTTTTTTATTTCCTGGTGGTTCCTGCGCCTCCTCCTTCGTTTTGGCCGTTGTTCATGCTCCTCTGTTTTTTTTTCTCCATTGCTCCTGCGTGGCTGTGCCTCTGTTCAGTAGAATACTTAACTAATGAGAAGACCTGCTCTTTTTTTTTCTCCTCCTGATTCATTAATTAATGAGAAGACTTGCTCTTTTTTTTTTTTTTGCTCAGTAGAGGATGTACTCCAATGAAAAGCAGATGGAGTTTCATGTCTCAAAAGGTGTGCTTGTTGTCCTTTTTTTAAATTTATGAGACCTACTTAATATTATATAATAAATCCTAGATATTTAGCTATTGGTTTAGCTCTTGTTTGACTCCGGTTTGACCCACTGACCCTTAATCCAGTACCCCGACCGGTTCAGTGACTGGTCCGGTTTTAATAACCTTGCTTAATTTACAACACCATGGACGTTTATACATATATGTATAGAAATGGTAGGATCATTTCATCTGTATCGTTAAGATTTAATATTTTTAATGGATGATTTTTAAATAAAAATTATTTTTTAGAAAAATGTTACTACTAGTTGCTGCTAAGAAATCAGGCCGAGTCCGTCGGGCCGGCCCTTTTGAGCCCTAGCTCTTCAAGGGTTGGGTTTGAAAATTAGAGAAATTACATGAAATTGACCTTATAGAGCCGGCCCCGCAGGGCCTCGGGCTTAAAAGGGCCGGCCCTGTGGGGCCTCGAGTCGGCCCATTAGGCCCTGTTAATTTTTTTGTAATTTAATAAGGAGTTGGAAGAGATGTCCCCCATTCAAATATTCATTGAAAATGAAAGACAGCTAGCTCCTTATATTGGCAACCTTCTCATCACAAGTCATAGTGTAATACCCTTGATTAATAATAGAAATAATAATAATAATAATAATAATAATAATGATGATGATGATGATGATGATGAAAGAATTAAGGTCTGCGCCTTCTTTCTATTGATTTATTCATCCAATATATGTGTACATATATAGAGGGAAATAATCTAAACTGATTCCTAGAGTTTCTCCTACAATCTATGAACAATAATTTGAAATTTAAAAAAAAATGATACAATTGAATAACTTTATTTCATTGAAATGTTTTATGCTTGCCATTAGGTGGCAGGTTGAAATTCATCAAATGATACAACTTCTTCATATTTTTAGTGCTCACGTCGGATGCCGACTAATTGCTTTCAATGGGAAAATGCATATCCTTATAAAAAAAAACAACTTTATATTTATCTTAATATTATTTTAATTTACTACACTTTATAAAAGACTTTTTTCTTATATAAATTGACATTTGATAAAATTTAAAGATTTGGTGGATCTGCATCATTTTAAATTGTTTATCTAGAAATTAATAATGTTTGTAGTGTTAATTTATTAATTAGCAATAATTAAAGAGCCCAGCCCATAGCTAAAACCCTAGATGTTAATTATAAACTTAGGTCTAGCCGCCTAAACCTAGAAAACGCTCGACACTTTTTCTCCTCAACTGCATCCTCCTCCCGTACTCTCATCAAAGCATTTTTCTAGAAGGCTAGCAAAAACGGAGATAAGGTAATCCTAATTCCCATATAACTTAGGTTAATTCATATTATATGTAATCTTAATTCCCATATAGCTTAGGTTAATTCTATATGAATTTTGATAGGATAGTTATGATCCTAAAAATATCACAGGGTATCTTTTTCTTCTTCTCAATTTGCGCGTGTAGTTTCTTCTGCAAAGTGGTTTAATATTGGATATAAGACGCCTTGCATTGCGTTGCTTTGGGTTTTCGATGTAGGTGACTGAATGTATATAGATTTCTTCTTCTCGGTTTTCGTGATTGAATTATATATATATATAATCTTCCATTGACCTAGTCGACTTCCTGTGCTTGAATTCAATATACCTAAACATTATTATTAGTATTTTGAAGCCTTGGCCTTCATGCTTGAATAACATAAATACATGGACGTCCCTTGCCTTTTTCCTGATTGAAACCTATATATGCCGCAAATGTATCTGTATGTTCCCTTTTGTGCTCTGGATGCGTCGTTTTCTTTTTGTGTAATTGAAATATATGTGCCTTTCATTTAAATAAATATAAATATATCTATAAAATAATTTAATCGTGGGAGGATAGCTTTGGGATGGTACCTCCTAAAGTGATGAACACAACCTTTAGGCTTTATGCCTCCGATATGTTATTTGATGTGAACCGATTATATCCGTTCTTCCTAAAGTGGTGTCTGGCAGGGTTTCCCGGGACACTAGTAGCAACTTTGGGAAGAGGTGTGCACATTAGGACGAAATGTTTTATGGCCAATTTAATGATTTGGGACTGGCAGGTTTCCGGGTTACAGGGTAGACTGGCAGGTTTCCGGATCTACCATGGTTCTCTTCCCACTAAGCAGACTGACAGGGTTTCCTGGGTCTAAATAAATTTAAAAGAGATAATGAATGATATTTGATGCGATTACTATATAATTATTTATCTTTGATTTGATTAATATAATTGAGCCATTTAAATTGTGCTTTATTAGGATTACCAGCTTTGCTGATTTTTTTGTGTTATGGGTTGCGACGATCCTTCGGGGGAGCAGTTTTTCAGTGAAACAGGTTCTCAAGGTTGGGGCTAGCAGTGAGAAGTGGGGATGACGACGTAGATATTTCTAGCTAGCTTTAGGATTCAAAGATTTGTTTTTTGTTTTTGTTTTTATGAGTTTTAATGATTTTTGAAGACTTATTTATTTCACTGAACTTAGTCTTTAGTTTATCGTAATAAGGTAGCCTTGCACTTGTCCCGGTACAAGTGCGGTGGTAACACTTCCCAAAATTGTTTATTTTGATTTTGGTAATTATTTATAAAAATAATTGAAAATTTATGTTATCGTAACTGTTAGAAACGAGCTTTTACTTTCCCGTGCGTTGCACGGGTGAAAGTACTTCACGAGTTAATTAAACATATTTTGTTTCCTTTTGTGATACAACTTTCTTGTCTTTAAAGAATATAAAAATATTATTATCAATGAATCAATATATGTACGTAATTTTAAAATAGAATTACGTAATATTTAAAAATTTAAAAATCGTTAATTTTATTGCTCTTGGCAATCCAATTAAGAAAAGATGCCAAGCTTGTGCTTCCTTGTGCGTTGAACGGGTGATAGTATTTCACGAGTTGCTCAAACATATTTTGCTTCCTTTTTTTATACAACTTTCTTGTCTTTAAAGAATATTAAAATATTATTATCAATGAATCAATATATATACATAATATTTTGAAATTTAAAAATCATTAATTTTATTGCTCTTGTCAGTCCAATTGAGAAAAGATGCCGAGCTTGTGCTTCCCGGTACGTTGCACGAGATGATAATACTTCATGGGTTGTTCAGACATATTTTGCTTCTTAAGTGATGTAATTTTCTTGCATTTAAGGAACATTAAAACATCAGTACGTACTAATAAAAAACTACATATTAGATATGAAACCTCAACAATGGTAAACAACAATATCATCAATATCCTCCAATCAATTCAGAGAATATATTACAAATGAAATCTCAACAATATTAAACAATAATATCTTCTAATTGATTAACATTTCCAAATATCTCTTTGTACACAATATTCTTGCCAAATTCTGCAAAGCAAACATACATTATAAATGCTAAAAGTTTATTAACTTCAAGATGCATTTGAGTTTTGTTTTTTGTTTTTTAAAAGGAAGTTAGAGTAGATGACAGGTAAGAGAAGCAAAAAGGAGAGAAGGAAGAATAGTACCAAAAAAATGGGTAAAGAATTTCTATAAGAAAAGAAAAGTAATCACAATACCTAAAAAATGGGTAGATAATTTCTATAAGAGAAAAAAAGAAGACATTAAAAACCTAAAAAAATGGTTGACTCTGAGATCAAGTAAGTTTCGATCATTATCATTGATTAGTCTCTATAATTCTACAAGATGACACTATAAAAGCTGAGACTTATTTTGTAGTAATGGAACAATTGTCTATATGTTTAAACTTGTTAGCTTTCTTAAAGGCAGAAAAATAAAATTACCGTAACAATGAAACTTGTAGGGATGCATGGCAAAAGATGAAATTTTAACATTTGGATGTGTATCACACAAATATACAATATATATTAGTGTGATGGATGCTAATGCAATAGTTAAAGCGCAAGTATGCAGAGCACATTTTCACAAAAGGCCCGTTAAAGAATTTGTCTTATATCCAATGGACAAAAAGAGCTAAATATGTCATTGGATGCTAATACATAGCGTGATTCACTTAGGAACAAAATTATAATAATTATAAAATAGATCGATAAGCAAGGAGCAAAAGGAGTCAAATATAAGAAAATACCAAAAATAAATTGCAATGCAACTCAACCAAATCATATACAAAGTCACCAAAATGATGCCTAATAAAGCATTAAAGATGCCAACAGAAAACATAAGGAAATATCTACTTTCAATGTAATTACTGCCACAGAAAAATATAAAACCTTACATTTAGATAAACTGTAACATCAATATTGATTATATCACCATCCTGTACATCAAAGAATGTTCAGCAATTAATTTTCTTACACTAGATGATATCTGAAGGAGAACTGGTATACTTTAAAAGAAGGACTTCAAGAGGACGAGAATCTGGTATTCCATGGCAGATGCATTCATTTACAGATGTGCAAACACTCTTTGGAAAATTGCCATAGCCAAGAGGAGATGGGTAGGCACCATTATCAATTATCATTTGATGAACTGCTTCATCAATTTCATCAGTCATTATGCCTGGCTGCCAACAGAAGTAAAAAACTAAGTACAAACAACATCATCTGCAAATCATGGAAATTCTTTCACATTTCATATCAAATTATAGATCCTAATATTTTTTAAAATAAATTATGGTTGTCATTCCTTGCACTAATCTACCATAGAGGTATAGAGTATTAAATAGCATATTTGTACTTCATAAGTTTACCAAGCAAGGCAGAGAACCCTAACAACTTTAGTTCATTGCTTATTTTAATTTAAGACACGAAGCCCATCATTTACATAGGAACTAAGAAGCATAGATACCAGCCTCTTTCAACTATATCCTATGACACCTGTCAGTGCATTTGTGGTATGCTTGCTTCCAACTCCCATCCTCCCTTTTATAAAATTATTTTGGCTGAAATATTTCACGTAATGCCAGTATGAGTTAGAACCAAGTTGAAGCTTTTCCTTCCAAATTTTGAAATGAAAAAAGAACGTTTTAAAACCATGTTGAGTTAGAGACATGTTATACTAAGTTTACCATGTTGAGCATATTTGTACTTCATAAGTTTACCAAGCAAGGCAGAGAACCCTAACAACTTTAGTCCATTGCTTATTTTAATTTAAGACACGAAGCCAGCATTTACATAGGAGTTAAGAAGCATAGATACCAGTCTCTTTCAACTATATCCTATGACACCTGTCAGTGCATTTGTGGTATGCTTGCTTCCAACTCCCATCCTCCTTTTTATAAAATTATTTTGGCCGAAATATTTCACGTAATGCCAGTATGAGTTAGAACCAAGTTGAAGCTTTTCCTTCCAAATTTTGAAATGAAAAAAGAACGTTTTAAAACCATGTTGAGTTAGAGACATGTTATACTAAGTAACATCACTGAAATGCATTGAAACTCCAACTTACCAGGTTCAAGAGTGACTTTGCATAATCTGGCGAACAATATTTAACAATATAATCCAGTTAAAATCATCAGTGCATTTGTGGTATGCTTGCTTCCAACTCCCATTCTCCCTTTTATAAATTATTTTGGCCGAAATATTTCACGTAATGCCAGTATGAGTTAGAACCAAGTTGAAGCTTTTCCTTCCAAATTTTGAAATGAAAAAAGAACGTTTTAAAACCATGTTGAGTTAGAGACATGCTATACTAAGTAACATCACTGAAATGCATTGAAACTCCAACTTACCAGGTTCAAGAGTGACTTTGCATAATCTGGCAAACAATATTTAACAATATAATTCAATTAAAAAATAAATCCACCATGAACAATATTGTCTGAAACTACAGCAAGAAGACATTTAACAATATAACTTCGTTAAAAAAATAAATCCTTAATAACTTCAATCCAGAGCCAAAGGAATAAATGTAGCATCCAATGATTTAGCCGAATCCAAGGAATCAAATCCAATGATATAATCCCCTGTCATACCACAATGAACTTGAACTTTGTATCAGATATTCAATCATCAAACAAACATGTAACGTTTCATTTTTACAGGAATACTGTTTCTGATGCTATGTCTCACTAGAAAGTATAAACGGAAGGAGATTCTTCCCATAAACCAGATTCTTGCCATGTGCCATGCATCTTTCTCCCCCTTCTCATTATTTATCTTGTTTTAAATTTGAATTTCCCTCTTGTTTGTGTAGCCCCATCACAATGCACTCATTAAATTTTTCAAGTTTAATTAATGAGATTTTCAAAAAGATAGAAAAATATATGAAAAATATGAAAGACTGCCGAAGAGCACGCTTAACAATTCATATAAAGGTGGTTGTTAAAAAAAATGTACTGATGTGCATTTGGGTTAAACTTTCATTTCTTTATATACGACTTTCAATATCCCTAGATTCCAGTCATTGTTACAACGGGTCTCTCTCTCTCTCTCTCTCTCTCTCTCTCTCTCTCTCTCTCTCTCTCTCTCTCTCTATCTATCTATCTATCTATGTATATGTCCTGATGTGTATTTGAAAGTCCAGGATTTAACTTTGTTAAGTTAAAAAAAAGGTCCAGAATTTTACGGCCGAATACCGAACACAATATGGGACCTCTCTACCCCAAACCCAAACACCTTCCTTAATAGTGAAAAATACCTTATTCACGCTTACAATACATATCATCACTCAAATGTGATGCCATTTTCTGCAAACATCTACATGAATAGCCATTTTCTGCGAAACCTGGGCCAGTGAAAGACGAAATCAAGTGTACATAAAAGGGAACTTCATATGTGATGCCAACCAAGGTCAACTGTGCATAATGAGTAATTTGCAGAGAGAAAAAGAAAGAAGAAACATTGAAAGGATTAAAAAATAAAGAGAGAAAAAGAAAAGCCTCCAATCTCCTACAAGAAACCACCGAAAGTTCATTTCACAATCTGCACATTATAAATTTCCAATCACAGAACTACCACAAGAAACCCTCCAATCTCCTACAAGAAACCGAAAGTTCATTTCACAATCTCAAGAACTATAAAAAAAATTACCCATGTTGGATGGAGTGTTCTCTTCTCTACATGTTCCATTCTTCTCTTTCCCCTTCCTCATTGAACTGGCAATAATAAGAAAACACAAAAGTAGAGCACGTTCAGTGAGAAAAACACCTTCTTAATGCTTAACTTAATAAAACATGTAAGCCATGCTGAACAAAAGATAATTAAAGCTTCTTTGATCATCAAACTAAGTACTCAAACGCATGAATGAAAATTCGGCACATTCTAAATTTCCAATCATAGAACTACTACAAGAAACCCTCCAATCTCCTACAAGAAACCAAAAGTTCATTCCACAATCTCAAGATAAAAAAAAAAATTACCCATGTTGGATGGAGTGTTCTCTTCTTCTTTTTCCCCTTTTTCGTTTTTAACTGTCAAACTGCTTCACCATCTCATCCTGAAAATAAAACTGTGAAAAATGCAGACCGATTCAAAATACCTCTCTGCAAACCCGTGGGAGAGAATGGCTTACACGCAACACGAGATGCGAATATTATATGATGAGAAATGAGTATCGGCTAAGAAACCATCGGGCGTTTCAGATGTTTAGCAATCCCTAGTTGCACCCTGTTGCTGCCTCCAGATCGTAATACAGATCATAAAGATCATTATATCGGAACCCTAATTCCCAGAATCAACATTAATAAATAGAGAAAGAAAGACGAAAATCAGTGATATAGGGATTCGGGATTGCGAACCAGTTCTTCCATGGATCCAGAAATGACTGCAAGAACGACGCCATTGATCCCTCTCGCTGACTTCCTCGTTGTTGCTTCTTGGCCGTCGCCGTGGTCACCAGTGATACTTCTGTCACACCCCGAAAACCCAAAGGGGTGACCGGCACGGAATATGAGAGGACTCATATTCCTTAAGCCTTAAACTTATATACATATGCTAATTCATACTCATAATAACATAATTAGAATATTCATATGTTCAAAACAGCAAAAGGGAGGTAGGGATCCTACCTATAGACTACGTGGAGCATCTAACATTAATAATAATACAAAAGTGCAGGTTTAAGATTACATCCACTAGTAGCAACACAAAAAGAGACCGCAAGCTTTAAGTCGTTAAGGAAGCTCTTCACTGCTCAGTAGGAGGTACAGGATCAGCTCTACTTTCTGATACAAATAAATTTTCCAGTGAATAACGTCCCATTCTTATAATTTAATAAAGTACAGAAGTAAATAATTTAAACATTTTTATCTTCTAATAAAATCAATTTGGCAATAACTTCCATTTCTAAAATCATAAGATCATAATAAAATAGAATTCTATACAAAATATCATTAAATCAATAATTTCAAGAACGCACTAAAACCTTTGAATAAACGTAATCAATTTAAACCATAATTCTCAAACGTCATCTTTCCAAAGAACTTCTTACAGAACGAATGACAAGCGTGGCCACACAGTCCACGAGGGTAACTAACCAGACATGGCTCAAAACCATGAAAACAGACATGGACACATAGTCCATGAGGGTAACTAATCAGACATGACTCGAAGTCATGAAATGATATGGACACATAGTCCATAAAACAGACATGGACACACAATCCATGAAAAGACATGAGAACAAATCCCATGAATATCAAGCGAGCTTGAGGTCAACCATGGTGCACCAAGAACTAACAGTACTGCTGTTAGTAACCAGCATTCTGTAATCAGTCATCTCTAAAACATTTTCAATCATGCTTGGGGTCAATTTATCAAAGTGATAAAAATTCTTCCTTCAAGATAATAACAGTTTTATCTCATATTTCATAATCAAATTCCCCAGCGCGAAGTTTCACAAACAATATTTCAAAACTATCCTTCAAATTCAATCTGCCAATATAATCCTTTTAAAACATTAAAAAACTCACGTAAAAATATTTCATTTCAAATGATAAATCCAAGCTTATAAACTTCCCAAAATCCAAAATCATTTCAATATAAATTTTATGAAAACTATCTCAAAAGTCTCATTTCCATTTAACTGCATAATCATTAGTTATGCTTTGAAAGAAAATACTTAATAATGAATAAAAGCATCATTCTTTACTCAAATACTATCAACAAATATTCCTTCACAAAATCATACTTTTAAATATGAAAATAAACATTAAAGTTCATCAATGAAAAAATATCATTTATAAAAATTAGGGACGCTATTCACTCACCTGTTACTCTTTCCGAAACTATACATTTACCAAAATCCTTTTTGGTTCGCTTTTCTCTTGAGCTCAGAGAATTGTCAATTCCTATAAATTTTGAAATTCATATATCAACCTCTAAGGAATTACCTACTTAAATTAAAAATCCTTAAGTACCAAAAACATCCTTTAATCACACCTATCACACAATTATCTATGTTTTTAAATCTCAATTCTTCTAAGTTCAACTTCAAAAACACTGATTTAATCCTTATTTAAAAACTCTGACACCCAAACATAAAAACCTCTTTTAAACTCATTAGAAGCATCAAACTAAGAAAAAAAAAATAACTCCTCATGAAAACCATGGCTGACCGAAACAGGGGTATAAGCTAGGACAATTCATGAAACTCAACTATGTTGCTTTCAATAATCGCATATCACACTTCCATTTCACATACTTGATCTTTTAAGCTCTCTTTCACTTTTATTAACTACATAAATCAGCTTTTAGCCTTTAAAAGGTTCAGACAGCAGCATACATGTAACACCCCCAATTTCTAACAGTTATGATAACATAAAATCTCAATGATTTTTATAAATAATTACTAAAATTCGAAATAACCAAGTTTGAGAAGTGTTACCGCCGCACTTGTATGGGACAAGTGCAAGGCTACTTTATTACAATAAAGTAAGTCCAACTGAAATAAAAATGTTTTGTTCAAAATAAATAAATAAAATAAAATAAAACTAGCCATAAATAATTGAATATTCTTCCTCACTTCTCACTGTTAGCCCCAACCTCGAGAACCTGCTTCACTGAAAATCTGCTCCCCGAAGGATCGTCGCAGCCCATAATACATAAAATCAGCAAACGCTGGTAATCCTAATAAATACAATTTACCTAACCCAAATGTATTAATAAAATCAAGCATCAACAATAATAAGTAATTGCATAAATTATCATTCATTATCTTTTTAAATGTATCTAGACCCGGGAAACCCTGCCAGTCTGTTTAGTGGGAAGAGAACTATGGTAGACCCGGAGCACCCGGAAACCGGCCACCACTCCTCGTGACCGGAGTACCCTGAACCGCCGCGATCTACTCGTGACCCGAGCACCCGTGTCGGCCGATCACTCCTCGTGACCGGAACACCCGATAACCGGCCACGACGCTAATAATCAAATTGGCCATAAAACATTTCGTCCTATCGTGCACACCTCTTCCTAAAGTTGCTACTAGTGTCCTGAAACCCCGCCGTACACCACTTTAGGAAGAACGGATATAATCGGTTCACATCAAATACATATCGGAGGCATAAAGCCTAAAGGTTGTGTTCATCACTTTAGGAGGTACCATCCCAAAGCTATCCTCCCACGATTTTAATTATTTCAATCACACACAAAATAAAATTCTCAAATTAAACTATAAAATAAATTCTCATGAGTTCCTATAATGTTCTCATAATAAATTTCCATAACCATCATTTAAATCCCTGACTCTACTCATTATCCATTTTACTCATGGGTTCCTATAAGGTCGTCATAAGGAATTCTCATAACCTAGTCTAATCAGATCTGATTATGTGATCTTAACTGTTTTATTTGTTTTTCTTAATTTCAAATTATTGTGCCTAGATTCTAGGAGAAACTCTAGAAATCAATTTAGATTATTTCTCTCTATATATGTACACATATTAATTCTTTTATTATTATTATTATTATTATTATTTTAATCAGGGGTATTACAATACATGAGTAATTTTAGAGCCTCAAAATCTATCCTATAATGCTATTTATTCGCTCACGCGTACGCAAAAAAAAAAAAAAAAAAAAAAAATATATATATATATATATATATATATATATATATATATATATATATATATATGTCCTTTTAGTTTACAAAAAACCTCAACTCTTTATTTATCAAAACAGAGCCTAGGTTCGGTTAGCTCCTCTTTCTGCGTCAGCACCAACATGCAATCCATAAAACAAGTACATTAACCTCTATTCAAGCCCTCTAACACTTTATTGTAACATACAATCGGTTCCTTTACTTTCCCCTTTTCAACCAGAATTTTTAATCTCTGATTTCTCATTCAGGATGCAGCAAGTGGGAAAAACAGAGCTGGAATAGAGTTCTAGTTGCTTACCTCACTCTAAATCCAGGTTTGCATGTAATGATTCACCTCCTTCAAGCTCTTCGGTCTTCTTCCTCTTCTCTCGCAGCTCTCGGTTTGGCACTCTCACGCTCTCACTTTCTATTTTGGCCGAATGAAAATGGAGAATGAATAAATGCTTAGTGCAATGGTTAAATGAATGAAGTAATGTGCTGGCGGAGGAATAGATTATGAATAAAGAAATGGAGAATTGGTGTGGTGAGGTGGCGTCATTAGATTGAGAGGAAAAGATGTGAGGTGTACAAAATTTAGAGAGGGAGAGGGTGCTAGGTGTCACATAATGGAAAAGGGTGTGTGTTTTGTGAGACCCACTCCAAAATTATCCCACTTGATCCTCTAAGAGACTTTTATTTGCAACTTGGTCCTTTGCTCATTTAGTTGCAAAAATTGGATAAGTGATACAAATTAATCCTTAATTCCATATAAGGATTTTTCTTCCTTAATTAGCTTCTCTAGGCTATAAATATCAACTCTAAAATTTCTAGGCCACAATTTATCCTCTATGAATTTCTGGAAGAATAGGCCCTAAATTCCATAAAAATGGATTTAAAACTATTTAAGCCAAATTTTCCATCATTAATCCCCTCACAATTTTTCTATATCCTCAAAATAATATTTCATACTTTTTGCCTAAATTTTCAAGGTCCAAAAATATTTTTGTTTTACCATTTCCTCAAAATAAGCTTAAGACTATTGACTCCTACCGGCTTAGCAGCCCACTCATCTCAATCTTATTACTAAACTCCTCTTCCCAAAATTTGGGATATTCAACTTCATCGCCTCTGCGATATGAAAAAATGGAGTGAAACTTCATCACCAACGAAACTTCTCGCCGTTGCTGCTTCGCCGCCATTTTCAACGAAGCTAAATTTGGTTCTCATCACAGCAGATTGCCGATGATAGAGAATAAGAGAGGGTGGGGAAAGACGAAATTAGATAAGGATGGAAAGAGAGAATTCAAATTTTGAAATTAGAGCAGAGATCGAGGAAGAGGGGGTGAGAGAGGAGCAGGGCCTCAGGAAAGGAAAGGGAGAGAGCATAAAGGGGAGAGAGAGCTCATGGGCTTTCGTGTGAGAGAGGAAGAGTGACAGATGAAGGATGAGAAGGCGAGAAAGATGTCCTGTGAATGAGCCACCAGATTGAGCGCAGCCCAAGACAAAAATGAAATCGGCTTATGAACAGTAATATGTGAGAGAAGCCGGAGATAAGCCGTTTTTGAGATGGCTTCAAGGATGATATTTTATATATATATTGATATTGATATTGATTGGGGGTGTTACACATAAGATCAATCTTGTCATATAAATATTGTATAATAGTTTAAATTTAAAACCTAGGTATGCTTTTTAGGTTGTATGCGAGTTATTTGTGGACAATAGTTTGCTTTTGATTACGAATTAGTAAATGTGTTTATTTGTTGGATGATTTGTGTTGTTAGATATTAATGTTGACAACATTTATTTGATAAATTAGAACTTTAATTGTTGTAATTTACTAATTATATTTTCTTGAAAAAACGAAGGAAAAATAGTGAAAATTTGGAATGGTAACTTTCGGGTCCTTGTAGGATCGGCCTTCGCCCGGGTGCTCTTGGCCCAGATTTTGAAAAATAGATGTTTTTTTACTTCGGATCCTATTAAGCTCTGACCCTTCAAGGGTGATTCTTGTATGGCTGGGCTGGGCTGATTCCAACTCTATTATTAGTATCTTTAGATTTTTTTTTTTTTGCCTGTTTTAATCTTGATCACAAAATCTTATAAAAAAAAAAAAAAAAAAACGAGTGCCCCACCCCCACTCCAACGGCAAGAATAGTTACATTTTCGGCCGAAGACGAGACCTCAAACGAGGGACTTATATTGCTCCAGCAGTCCAGCGCCTGATCTTACTACTGAAGGGATAGTAGAGGAGGCAGAACTGTAGAGTTGGAAAATTGAACTTCGTTGTTCACTCTGCTGTCAGCACCTCTCTCTCTTGGGATAGAGAGGAAGGGAATAGAAGAGAAAAAAAAGGAAAGGAGCAACCTATAAATTGACGATGGCAGTGGGGAAGGAAGAGGTTGAGATTTTTAAAGCTCGCTCGGACAAGAGGGATTACAGAAGGATTGTTCTCCCGAACTCGCTTGAAGTACTTCTCATCAGCGATCCTGATACTGATAAGGTTGAATTATCTCTCAAAACTGTTTGTTTGTTTGTTTTTTTTTTTTTACCAATTCACGTTCTTTACATGTATTTCTTTTTTTCTTTTTTTGAATTCAAGTTCTTTATATATATTTCTGTTTTTTTTCCAGTGTGCTGCTTCTATGGACGTTGGTGTCGGCTCCTTCAGTGATCCAGACGGTCTTGAAGGCCTTGCCCATTTTCTTGGTAAAGTTTACTTTTTGAGGCAGACACTTGAACGACTTCGATGGCTTATGGAATTGAAATGTTACTTATTTGAAAAATTATAACCTGGTTATCCGTTGTTTTTTGTTACTTACAGAGCACATGCTGTTTTATGCCAGTGAAAAGTACCCCATAGAAGATAGCTACTCCCAGTGTATTACTGAGGTAAATGATGCCATGTGTTAAATGAGTAGAATCAGCGTCGGTACAACTATTGGGCAAATGCTGTCATGATTTTATGATTCCGGGGACTCCATAATCCTAGAAGCTTACAGTTTGCTGTTCATTTTAGCTACTCATTTTTATTTCATCTATAGTGGTATGAAATTGGTGAGAGTACTAAAGGAAACCTGAGATCTCTCCTATGGCTTTTGAGAATTACTGGGAAGTATTTTCTGACCTGAGCCAAGTTAGAGCTACTGTTACTTTCTGGGAAGCCTTGATATAGAATGATGAACTTATTGCATTTCTTTGGTTAGCGTAATAATGATTTAAAGTTATAAAATGATGAATTGAAAGGCAAGTTTATGCTTTGAATAGGTGAGTATTGGCAATTATCATTTGACAATTTGTTCAAAGAGGCTCTGATATCATGTTATCGATACTTCAACACAAAGGTTATGTTAAAGTTCATAACTGCTTTTATGAATAAGCCTAACTGGAGCCTCTTTTGTGTGTCTTGGAGTGTTGGGCCTTTTACAATTTAACTCCTCTAATAAGAGGTGAAAATTTCTAGAGTACCCTTCATTATATTATTTGGCAGTCAAGTGACTTCATCCTTCAGAGTTGCTTTTCCAATTGTTTGCTAATCATTGTAGTTTTGTCATCACTGTGATTTTTCTTCCTGACACAGCATGGAGGAAGCACCAATGCTTTTACAGCCTCTGAGCACACCAACTACCACTTTGATGTTAACATTGATGCTTTTGAAGAGGCTTTAGACAGGTAGACCCCACAGTTGTTTCCTTCAATACTTATTTCTTATAATAATTTTTCGTATAGGAGATATGATGTTAGGCCATGAATTGTCTGTCAGATTTGCTCAGTTCTTCATTAAACCATTGATGTCCGCCGATGCAACCACGAGGGAAATTAAAGCAGTTGACTCTGGTTAGTCAATATTTTATGACATTGTCCAATATCTCTAGCTTTTCCCTCTACCTTCTTATCCCTGTACTCTTCCTTGTTCTTTTTCACAGAAAATCAGAAGAACTTATTATCTGATGGTTGGAGAATGAACCAAGTAACTATTCTTTCCTTTACAGTTTTATAGGGGTGCATAGAAGAAAATGGTAGAAAAGCAAAATCAAAATCTTGTTTTATTATGACATATGTCCTCAAGTTTTATAAGGTTGGAGGGAAATATCTCTTTTTTGTTTTGGACAAGAAACATTATAGTATTATTGATCCTTTCATGTATCAATGGAGCTCTTCATGACTTAAACATGTTGAATTGATCTAAAATTGCATGAGATTTACTTTCAATGCTTCAAATATGTTTGGGCCAAGTGGGTAGGAGACTTAATCACCCAATGCCTAAATGAGCTCCCATGGATGTGCATGTTTCAATGCTTCAAATATGTTTGGGCCAAGTGAGTAGTAGACTTAATTACCCGATACCTAAATGAGCTCCCATGGATGTGCATGCTTTTGTGTGATTGTTCAGTTGCTATAGTTGTGCTGCATCAATATAACAACTAAGACGTGAGGCCCAACCTAAATGAGCTCCCATGGATGTGCATGCTTTTGTGTGATTGTTCAGTTGCTTTAGTTGTGCTGCATCAATAAAACAACTAAGACGTGAGGCCCAACCATTGTAGGGGCGGATTTATTTTTTCTGATTCTTTGCCTTAAGGATGGCCATTGCTTTCATTTGTGTGTTAAGTGACTAAAAATAGTTGCTGAAGTGACTTTAATTTGTTAAGTTTTTTATTATTATGGGACGGAGTTTGTTCTTACTGATGCCTTGGGGCCCAACAAAACCATTTGGACCATGCATTTGTCAAAGAATTTTGAGAGAACTTTTTAGCTTTGATGTTGGGCTGATTCCTCCATCTTGTCATAGTCGGGAGGAAACTGTTCTCTATGAAGCTAGTAGTTGACCAGGCCTATTGGGGATCATTTTGTAACTGTCATTTGGCCCTTGTTAAAGCTAGAAGCAATAATTCTGATCTTCAATGTTTGTTCATATGCATTTGAATACTTGAATAGCATTTCAAGTCATTTTGTTGTAACCCTTTCTTGGAGGAATATTTATAATCTATTATCCTTTCTCTTCAGCTTCAGAAACATCTCAGTTGTGAGGACCATCCATTTCATAAATTTAGTACAGGTTAGTATTTGATTTCTTCTATTTTTAATTATACTAAAATTTGGTTATTTGTTTTTTTATTGGATGCTTTGTTAATAAATGGTTTTTTCCCTTCACTCTTCCTTTTGATGGGCATGCATGTAGAGAAAACTTTCTTCTCATTGGTAAAGCACCTTTACCAGTTGTGTATCAGGCTTGCCTGTTTCATAACCTAGAATTCCCATGAAGCAATGCTTTTGCTTCAAGTAGGTCCTTTTGAACGTTGCGAATTAATAAAAGAGAAAAATAATTTAAAAAAGTGAGATTAATTTTTCAGTATAATTAAATATGTTTACTTATGAGTGCATTGATACTTTATCCCATAGTTATGCTTTTTTACATGGCTACTTAAAGTTTTATATCAGCATGCTTAATTTTGCTCTACTTCATTATAGAAGAATTTTTCTGTCCATGGTCCATACTAAGCTGTAATATTCGTTAAAAGTTTAGCGGTTACTATCTTCATCTTGATGTAATCATAATGTAGTGCTTTCAAAATATTATGAATTGTTTAGGGAATTGGGATACTTTGGAAGTTCGACCAAAAGAAAGAGGATTGGACACAAGAAATGAGCTTATCAAGTTCTATGAAGCAAACTATTCGGCCAATTTGATGCATCTAGTTGTATATACTAATGGTACTAGATCTTTTCCTGTATCAAATGCTAGTGTTGCTATTCTTGAAATGACTCTAAATACCATTATTTATTCTTGAATATTTTTAGAAAGCCTTGATAAAATTCAAAATCTGGTGGAAGAGAAATTCTCAGATATTCGAAACACTGACCGAAGTTATTTCCGCCCTCCTGGTCAGCCATGCAAATCAGACCATCTGCAGGTATAATTGCACCATTGCCGTTTAAACAATTCTTAACTGCTTCAGGATTTATGCTAATGCTTGTTCTGACTTGTCTGTGTTAGATTCTTGTCAAAACTGTCCCAATCAAACAAGGTCATAAATTGAGAATTGTATGGCCAGTAACCCCTGAGATTCATTACTACACAGAAGGGCCATGCAGGTATCTTGGTCATCTTATTGGCCATGAGGGAGAAGGATCGTTATATTACATCTTGAAAACACTGGGTGGGTTTTATACATCCTTTACATATCTTACAATTATTTTTCTGATAACGCGACTTGGCTTGATTCAAAATTAAGATAAAGTACATTCGGATAAGGATTGGTTTAAATCATTGTCTAGTAATCCTTTTGCTATAGGATGAAGGTGAAACTTAAAGAAAGAGATGATACTGATTTTGTGTATATGGTCTTGATATCATTAACTTTATATTGATGGTAGTAAATTCTGGTGTTTATTGGAACATTTATATTTATTTTTCATCTATCTCTTTTTCCTCCTCAAAATTTCAACCTTCACTTCTATCCTGTCCCCTCTTTGCAAAAAATAACAATCATCAGCACTTAGGTAAGGAGCTGTAGATTTATCAGATGAAACTGTACATTTGAATTTTTAACTTGTTTGAGGAACCATACACGAAGGAACATTTAATATCAATAAAATCAGGCTCTAGTTATTATAACTATAAATCTATAATGATAATATTTGTTAGCGGCTATCTTTACATTCTAGAAGTTCTTTTTTAACCTTTTTTTTTTTTGTCGATTTGAGTTTAGTAAATTACTATGATGTGTTTATCGCAGAATCATTTGTTAGCTCTTGTATCCATATCATTATATGTATTTTGCAAATATTTGGCAAAATCACCTTTTACTTACAAGTTACTTAAAAGGATGTGTATAGAATTAACTTCATAGTTAATATTTTAATGGATAATTTTAAATATTCATTATGGTTAACTGTGATTAATTTTATATTTTTTTTAGTCTAATTTAAATGAAAAAAGAGTCAATAAGTTTATAAAATATTTTAGTAAAAATAAATACATACATAAAATAAATATATCAAAATAACTCTGCAAGGGTAAGAGAAGAAATGAGAACAGAAAAGAGTGGATTGATGACTAGTGGAGATTATGAGTAAAATATGATAAGGGATAATATAGTAACTAGAAATTTGAGCAAGGGCTTTTGTCTTTGAAAAGTATTATTTTTTGCTTTTATTTTTGAAAATGTGTGGCTAAACATTGTATGAATTGACACACACACACACACATACAGATTTCATCATGTGGATGACAGTTTCATAGTACATTTTAACTTCTATATCTTATGAGCTGTGTGATTTTATGTAAGTGTTCTGTTTGCAGGATGGGCAACAGGCTTGTCTGCGGGCGAATCAGATTGGAATCTGGACTTTTCTTTCTTTAAAGTCGTAGTTGATCTTACTGATGCCGGTCATGGTTAGATTTTTTTTCCCACTCCCTTCTCTTTATCTCTCTTACTGTACATATCTTCCTATCTCTTTTGGTATTGTCATGTTCACATAAGTATCCAGAATGACCCTTCACTGTAGAAATTGCAAGCTGTCATTTTTCCCCCTAATTAGTGAACAAATCCTAGGTGTGAGACATATTGGTTTCTGGATTTTGTAAATTTATTTGACATCTCTATGTTTGGCATTTAGATCACATACAGGACATTATAGCGCTGTTATTCAAATACATTGAGCTTCTACAGCACTCTGGTGTTTGCCAATGGATTTTTGATGAGGTATTTCATTTGGCTATGATCTTTTGTATCTGACTGTCCTAAATTGTTTGCTTCATGGATTTAAATACATTTTGAAAGATTCTGATGTAACTGAACTTGTTCTTGAAGCTTTCAGCTGTTTGTGAGACCAAGTTCCATTATCAGGACAAGACTCGTCCAATTAGTTATGTAGTTAATATAGCATCAAATATGCAGGTAACCCATAAAATATGCATATAGTTTTCATGAAATGCTTTTGATGGAAATCTTCTTGCTGATGCATTTTGTTGCCATATAGTTATATCCCCCTAAAGATTGGTTGGTAGGGTCATCTCTGCCTTCTAAATTTAGCCCAAGTGTTATCCAGATGGTGCTGAATCAGCTTTCTACAGACAATGTTCGGTAAGTACACTACATTGTATATTTTGGCATATCTTCTCAAGTCAAGGGGTTGTGGCAAATTCCTGGTTTACATTGTGACAGTATGATTTCGATACTAGCTAAGTAGTTTCATGATGCCTGTTTTACAATCCATTAGCTCCTGATGGAGCTCAATATAATGGGAAATTATAATAGATTTCTTGTATTTGCTAATTCAAATGATAATCTCAGTCACTAATCTTTCCGTTATTGTGGGAAAAAATCTTTCTTTTTCATTGTTGTTTGTACTTATGATCACTGTGCTTCAAAGGCTTGGTTTGGTTTGGGGGTAGGGGAGGAGAGGGGAGGGAAAATGGAGGGAAAAGAGGAGAAAAGTTATTTGTAGTGGGGCCCACAAGAGTTTTCCTCCCTTTTAAATTTTTTCCCTCCCCCTCCCCTCCCCTACCCCAAACCAAACCAAGCCTAAGAAGAAAGGATGAAGCCATAATTTTGTTATGATAGTTGTTAAACTGATTGATACTCTGCTGTGAAGAATCTTTTGGGAATCAAAAAACTTTGAAGGGCATACTGATAAGGTGGAGCCATGGTATGGAACTACATATTCGATCGAAAGAATTACAAGCTCCACAATTCAGGTCTGTGTTTCTATGAGCAGCTGTGTGAAATTTTTGGAGTAAACTAATTTGGCTTGTTTCTTTATTATTCAAGGGAGTTTGTTAGGCCTTTATATGAAACATTGTGTGGAAAATTTGAAGTTGTTAGTCCCATATGATTTTGCACTTGCAGGAGTGGGTCCTTTCTGCTCCTAAGGAAGATCTGCATCTTCCAGCACCTAACATATTCATTCCTACTGACTTGTCACTTAAAATTGTGGAAGAAAAGGTACAACGTGTTTTGATTTTATGTAGCATAAATATAACTATCAGGGTCTTAACTTTATTGAAAATATTTATCTCTTGGAACAGGTTAAGTTTCCAATTCTATTAAGCAGGACATCATATTCAGCCTTATGGTACAAGCCAGATACCATGTTTTCCACTCCCAAGGCTTGTGTAAAGATAGATTTCAATTGTCCATATGCTGGAAATTCCCCTGAAGCTGAAGTTTTAAGCGATATTTTCACGCAATTATTGATGGACTACCTGAATGAATATGGTTGGTTGGTTTCTTAAACAGTTAGACCTTGTATAGATCATTTTTATACTTGACCTGTTATTCCTGGATGTTAACTATAAATGGAAGAAGTTCTTACTAGAGTTCATTTTTCAGCTTACTATGCTCAGGTAGCTGGTTTGTATTATGGCATAAGCCACACGGATAGTGGTTTTCAGGTATTATGGTTCAATGTAATTTGGTTTGCAATTTAGTAATTTATGTATATGATGGGCATTTAAATGGGGTAGGAAATCTTGTCTCAAAAGCTAGCTATTGATATGGGAAAATCATAATAATTATTACATGTTGCATTCCATATTACTTGATCTGAGACTTAGGGATCCCTGACCCTTATCAATAGGTCAACCTTGGAAAGTCAATGTTTTGATGGTGTGACACTTCGCTTGATCTTCCTCGAGCAGAACACTCTTTAAAACGCTACATTGAACTCTCATGTCTACTAAGATCCTATTCTTATCTATATACATTGAACATAACAACTCTCATGTCTATCAATATTTCATTTATATATATCATGTTTCTTCAGGTGACCCTTCTTGGTTATAACCACAAACTAAGAATTCTACTTGAAACCATCATTGGAAAGATCGCAACATTCACAGTGAAGGAGGACAGATTCCTAGTTATTAAGGTAAACCTGAGGTTCATTTCCCATATGGGCTTTACTTTATTAATATTTTCCCTTGATGGACTTATATGGAACTCCTATTTTGTTCATAGAGCAGGTTTCTTCTTTAATTTCTTTTTAAAAAAAATACCTGATTAAGAATTTTATCAAACTATAAAAGAATGTTATTGTTAGAACTTTTATTGTAAGTATTTGATTTTGTACTTTTAACTATGTCTTGATTTTTGTATATATTTTTAGACAGATTATGTAGTTACTTTCTTTTATCATTTTATCAGGAAATGGCTACCAAGGAGTACCAAAATTTCAAGTATCAACAACCCTATCAGCAAGCTATGTACTATTGCTCATTGATACTACAAGATAGTACCTGGCCATGGATAGAAGGGCTTGAAGTACTTCCGTGTCTTCAGGCAGAGGATCTGGTCAAATTTGTTCCAGTGATGCTCTCAAGGACCTTTTTAGAGGTTTATATAGCCGGTAATTATGGCTCAAATGTTGACGAGTTACCTGTTACCTTTATATTCCCAAAATTAGATAAACCACCTAATCAACATATCTTTACAGGAAACATTGAAAACAATGAAGCAGAGTCAATGGTTAGGCACATAGAAGATACTCTTTTTAATCGTGAAAACTCTCTATGCAAGCCTTTATTCCCATCTCAGCATTTGACAAATCGGGTTGTTAAGTTTGAAAGCGGCACAAATTATTTCTACCCTGCAGAATGTCTCAATCCGAATGATGAGAATTCTGCTCTTGTTCACTATATACAGGTAAGTTGCTTGTATGTAAAAAAAAATGGCTGTTGTAGTTTACCGCCTAATACCAATATTCTGCTACTTATTTTGGTTGTCACTATAGTCATTATACACCTACTTTTCTGACACACTCTTTCAAGTTGAATGTAATTTAAAATGGCTTCCCCTAGACCATTCTTAAGACTACCAAACTCTCTTGAATGAGTTATTGATATGTAAAGATAATAATCAGCATTTAGGGACCTAATTGTAAGATGAACCTAGGGACCTAAGTGTGAACTAGATAAGTAGTAGGGCAATTAGTCATTAACCCATTAGTTAGGACTTGAGGGAGGCTATAGTGTTATAAATAGCCTACTCCTCCATTTTGTAACAATCAGATCAGATTTGCTATGACTATGAATATAGATTTGTGAGAGCCTTTTGGAGCTCTCTTCTCTATCTCTCTTCTAATCCCCTTTCTTCTGTCTCTTCTGCATCTAATTTCTTAACCCTAGATCAATAATCATATTAGTAGTATCAGAGCTGCTTAGTCCTTGGCATACTTCTGTTCGATCTCTGGTAATCTTGAATCAGACCTAAGTCTTCTTCTCTCCTCACGGCTCAGACCTGCATTCCAGAAACTATCAAGAAACTGAAAAGTAGCTTCATGCATGAACAACAAGAATTTCAAGAAAGGCTCTTTGTAACTCAGAAATAACAGCGTCGGTTTGCATCGTGGATTTTGGCTCTTTATTGGTGCAAGAACTAATAAAAAACAATCGAGAAAACCAAGAACTTCATTCGTGAATCACCAGAACAGCACCGCTCAATTCTGATTACTCGCGAGATCATATTTTGGGAATTCTGCAATTGGTCTGCCGTCGGATTCAGGTCCTGGGTTTTTTTCTCCTCTGACCTTGTCAACTGATTTTGGGTATGGTGCTACTTCATCGCTTTGTCCTCGTCGAGACTTTGGACTCTGGGTGCTTGTCGGATTCTCGTCAGTTTCAGGCATCGCTCGCGTCATCGGCTTCTGGTAACTCGTTTCTGTTGTCAGTTTTGCATGTCGTGGGCTCTGTGTTTGTGTTCGTCGGGTTCTTTGTCTCATGTCTGATTAATTCTGGGTTCCTTATCTCTGCCTCGTCGAGCTACACGCACTCGTACCCGAATCGAGAAAAGACTCAAAATCGCTTTAATGGGATTCTGTGTTTAAAAAAGGAAAAAAAAAATATTTCTTTTCCTGTTGGTATGGGACAACAGTTGAGGGGGGGGAATCCTTTTCTTGTTAGTATGGGATAACGGTTGAAGGAAACCAAGAAACTCTCCATCAATCAATGGTGTGTTCTTTGAGAAATGGCTTACCAGAGAGGGCTACTGATAGAATTAGAAGAATTTAGGATAAGAAAAAGGAAAAGAGAGACAATCTAGAGTAGAATTTGAACTCTAGCCAAACACAGTAATTCTGAATATCATATATTTCATAATATCTTTAAAACAGAATACAAATATTTATAGAGGTTTTCCTAAATAACTACCTATCAGAACTCCCGTACAATAGATAAGAGGTAATAACTTCCCTAATTACAACAAATAAGAAATAATAACTACTCCTAACCTCTCCTAACATGTGTCTTTCTTCAAAAGAGGACAAATGGAACCCTAACAATACCCTCCCCTTGAAAATCAGCCTTGTCCTCAAGGCGGGAAGAAGGAAATTTCGACCAATTTTGCGTTTGCAAGGTGTTCTTCTTCTGCACTTTCAATCAGACCATCTACTTGATCAGAGACTTCCATTATTTTCAATGTTGACGATGAACAGCGATTGCCAGGGGTAAATCTGTCACCACAACAGAAGCATAACCCCTTTTCACGCCGGTTTTGCCTTTCAGAGTTAGACAATCGTGACTATTGCGAAAAATTAGGAGAAAGTTGGGAACTGGCCGAATTGGGGGTGAACGGTTTAGAGGAATTTGAATTTCAGAAATTTGAATATTGATTTCCCAAATATGCCGCGCCGTGACTCCTCTGTTTTGCGGTGTAAGAATATTGCGCATCTCTTAAAAAATTTCGCTGATCCTGATAAATTATTTCCAACGGCCGAGAGACATTAAAACTAGACTGAGAGCGCTGAGCACCCTGGGATTGATTTTTTGCTTCAAATTCTAAAGCCAGACTTACTGCCTTATACACCGTACGTGGCTTTTGGATTTTGACGTCGGCCTGATATTCTTCTTTTAACCCATTGATAAATACGCTGGGAAGACAATGCTCCGACAACCCTTGGACTTGAGCTTGACAGACTA
The DNA here is from genome assembly GCA_025563575.1 of Acacia pycnantha. Lineage (NCBI taxonomy): Eukaryota > Viridiplantae > Streptophyta > Magnoliopsida > Fabales > Fabaceae > Acacia > Acacia pycnantha. Next base: position 517,384 of record JAMWYP010000211.1, on the reverse strand, counting down.
CAAACTCCTTTTTATAGTCTCCCACAGTGTCGACCTGCTTGATGCCGCAAAGATGTACATATGGATTTTGGAACTCCGCAGGGCCGAATTGTTCTTGAAAAACTTGTACTAATTCTTCCCAGTATCTTATAGTTCTTCCCGAGGAAACCTAGGTAAACGTGTTTAACGCGTCTCCTTCCAAATTTATTGCTGCTACATCCACCTTTAAATCTTGGGTGTCTGGTAATATCTAAAGTATTTTTCTTCTTTCAAAATCCAGCCTCTTGGATCACCGCCTCCATACTTTGGGAATTCAATTTTCGAATAAAGACGTCTTGATTGATTTATGTGCCACCAAGAATCATCTCTCTCATCATGCTCGTTGTATGTGTCCCTATTGACATGACTTGACTCTCCCTAAGCGAATATTGGTACTTTCTGTCTCTTCAAAGTATTGATTTCTGCATTCATTTGACTCAATTGCGCCATAATGGCTATCAATTGCGGATTATTGGCTTCAGGGTGCGTATAAGTAGGGGGCTGAAGTGAAATCACTGCTGGGTCATTATGAGGATTGGAATTTGGTGGTGTTTCTGGGTTATAGGTTGAAGATAATGGAGAGTTATTCTCATATGAAGAATTTTGAGTATTAACCATGGTATCCAACAGGCCCGAAGATTTACCGCTCTAGAAGAATTTAGGATAAGAAAAGGGAAAAGAGAGACAATCTGAACTCTAGCCAAACACAGTAATTCTGAATATCATATATTTCATAACATCTTTAAAACAGAATACAAATAGTTAGAGGTTTTCCTAAATAACTACCTATCATAACTCCCATGCAACAGATAAGAGGTAATAACTTCCTTAATTACAACAGATAAGAAATAATAACTACTCCTAACCTCTCCTAACATGTGCTTTCTTCAAAAGAGGACACATGGAACCCTAACAGCTACCTACGAAGGGTTTTGACCAGAGGGGCTGACCGGCAAGAGGCTGAGTGAAGCACCGCGTAAAGTATCGTGGAGTGAAGTCGTCGGAAAGTGAACTCTCGAAGGAGATGTTTTTGATTGATTCAGATTTGTATTTTTGAGTTTTGTATTTTTTTTTCTTTAGATTTTGTATTTTGTTGTCAATCATCCTTGCGGGCAAGGATGTTTTTGGGATAGGGGGTATTGATATGTAAACTGTAAACAACTAATTAGGTTGGTTAGTTAGGAAAGGATTAGTTAGTTAGTTAGTTAGTTGTTAGTAACTAATGGTAGTTAGTTGAGATTAGTAGGTCTAGAGGTATTGCCTGTATAAGGCTTATGACTATCCATTGCATCTCTATGCTTTTGTTGTCAAGATGAATGAATAAGAGCATCAGATTTCTCTTCCCACCCCCTCTATTTCCTCTTGTCTCTCACCTTCTCTTCCCAAATCCTCTACATTTCTACAACTTCTGTATCAGTGGTATCAGAGCTGTCATTCCTTGGCCGTCTCTTGTTGCTGGTTTTTTTCTCATCTGTTTGTTCTTACCAGAGAAAAAAAAAAGTTCTTTATGTTTTATTCCGAGAAGAAATGAAAGATAAAGAAAGTGGTTCTTGGTAGTCTGGTTCCAGATTCTTCCATCATCTGTTTTGGCTTCTGTCATCAAATGGTTTTGGTTCTTTCTTTTTGATTTCCGTTTCTAGTTCTGGTATCTTTCTTTGGTTCTAGTTCTGTCTCTTTGATTCTGGTGCTGCTTCTTGGTTCTGATTCGGCCATAATTCTTCATTTCTGGTTTTGTCCCTTTTGATTTTGGATTCTGTCATCTTCAATTCTTGGTTTCTGTATCTCTCTGTTTTCTGGGTTCTGGTTCTGTTTCCTTCTGTTATTCTTGAAGACATGGTGGGTGGATGGTACAAACAAGATCAAGAATAGCAAGAACCATGGATGAATTACAAGATATGGTGTGGCGCTTGAGAGATGAAATAAGAGCGTTGGTATTGGCAGTGCAAGCCAATAATGGAGGTCAGTGGTGGCTTCGGCAGCTTGGCAATGTGAAGGAGTATAATGATATTTTTGATGATGTTGCCACAAGATTCCAGCGCCATATGCCAGAAGAGGACCTTGTTGAAGAATATGTGAGTGGATTGACAGTTGAACTCCGTGACTCAGTCGAATTCTTTCAACCAAGAACCATGGGTGGGGCTCGTGCTTTCACTCAAATGGAAGAATGGGATCTGCAGAGGCAAGCTAAGAAAGCGGAGAAGGCAAGAAAACAATTGGAAAATCCAAAAAAAGCTTGTTCGACCAACACCCAAGAAGGCCCATCGAGCACACAGTAGCTGACAAGGTTCATGAAGAAGACGAAGGTCTTCAATCCTCTGTTCTTAAGAAAGAAACAGAGAGCGATGATGCTGCTCGAATCTCGAAAGAGGTGATTGGGAAAAACGAAGACACTAAGAAAGGTCCAGCGTGTGCGTTCAACAGTAATCTCGAAGGCTAGGTCGTTCACGAAAGTGATGGCTTTTCCCTTGTCGACTCTATTGGAGGTTTCCAAGGCTTCTCACCTGCCACATGCAGTAGGGAAGTGACGGACGACATGCTGGGCATTGATAGGTGTTCAAGTTTCGATGCTCCCAGAAATTTTCAAGAGGTGTCGCAGTAGACGGCTTCAGTTTCAGCGCTCTCGACGTCGATTCTCATTCTACTGTCGAGTTCGAGTTTTCCGCCATCAACTCCTTTAGTCTCATCGCTGTTTAAGTTCGATGGTATCTCTCCAATTCTTGATTTCTCGCTAGTCGAGAATAATAGGTGTGCTTCAAAGAAAAAGTTGTTTGAAGGGGTTGAGTGGTAAGATTGAGGGGGTAAGCGGCTGTATGTTTATCATGCTGAAAAGTCAAATGCATCAGCTGTTTCTATGGGTGAAGGACAGATGTCTTGCATTTCAAGTGGGTATTGCATGTGTGATTTCAGGAGTGGAAACCAGCTGTTGTCCACTATTGATTCATGGGTCCATTGGCCAACTAAAGGGCCAATATCATCTGCATAAGCCCGATAATGAAGGGAATTTTCAGCTGGGCTTTATTCACTCAGTTTCTCCCTACCCATTTGTTCATTCTGATGTGGTACAAAGGGAAATTAATCAAAATGCTTCTGGGCTCTGATTTTCTACAATGTCTAGTAGACAATAATTTGGGGGTTATGCATCATATGGAAAGGGCAGATAGAAGCCAAGTGTGCAGCGGCTCTAGTACTAGTTTTCTTCCACAACCAGCAAAAGTTCCAAAGTTTCAAGTCTATGTTTTTGTTGATTTCATATCTATATTTTGTTGTTCAGCATCCTTGAGGGCAATGAAGTTTTGGGGAAGTGGTATTGATATGTAAAGATAATAATCAGCATTTAGGGACCTAATTGTAAGATGAACCTAGGGACCTAAGTGTGAACTAGATAAGTAGTTGGTAATTAGTCATTAACCCATTAGTTAGGACTTGAGGGAGGCTATAGTGTTATAAATAGCCTACTCCTCCATTTTGTAACAATCAAATCAGATTTGCTATGACTATGAATACAGATTTGTGAGAGCCTTTTGCCCTCTTCTAATCCCCTTTCTTGTGTCTCTTCTACATCTAATTTCTTAACCTTAGGTCAATAATCATATCAGTTATATATTTTCTGCTTTCTGTGATACACGTGGGGTGTTACAAGCAAAAAGCCTATTGTTTCCAAGGCTAACTAATTAAATCAATATCATTAAAATTCTCACTTCGGTGGCACATTTTTTTTGTTACCAAGTACTTAACAATTTTCATGCATTAATTTCCATGACTGCATTATTGAGGTGACCAAGCCATGTTGTAGGTACTTGTTTCAACCATGTATGGATTTCTTCAATGTACACGTCTTTCCAAATATAATGTGTGTTGTGGTGTTAACTTCCTTTCCTTAACACAAAAATAAGTGCTTATTTTTTTAAGAAAAATTTTGGGCGTGGGCTTTTCCTACCTTTTGGTTTTTTTATTTGATTGGATATATTGGTTTGGGCTTATATACCTTGTGCTGATTATGTAACACTCATGATTAACTTGCAGGTTGGCCGTGATGACTTTAAGATGAATGTAAAAATTCAGCTTTTTGCGCTTATCGCAAAGCAACCAGCTTTTCACCAGCTTCGATCAGTTGAACAGCTTGGATACATTACTGTGCTCTTGCAGAGGTGAGTCAAACTATACCGTCCCTTCTATCCTACCCAGCGTAGAAAAGATACTCCTTGTTTTTCAATTTAGTTTTCAAAATGTGCAGGAATGATTCAGGTATTCGGGGAGTGCAATTTATCATCCAATCCACTGTCAAGGTATTTGAAACTAATATCTTATAATTGATACTTATGACTCTGGATTAATACTATCATTCTACTTGCATGACAGGGTCCTGGAGACATTGAGAAGAGAGTAGAGGCATTTCTCGAGATGTTTGAGAAAAAACTTCTTGAGATGTCGGTTGAAGAATTCAAGGTTTGATGGATAAATTACATTTTCTTTTTGTATAATCTAGTAATTTGACATTTTTATACCCTCATCCTTATTTGAAGCAAACATGTTTTTTTGTTTTCTATATTTTGATTGATATGTCATTGTTACCCCTTGTATTTGAGATTCAAATTAATTGCTTACTGGAAGGACTAAACAAGGTGGATCATCTTTGAGAAAGGGGCTGTTGTCCCATTCCCATTACAACATTGCTATTCAAGGGATGAATATTTCTTGAATAGAAATCATTCAAGCATAACAAATCTCTTCTACCCATAAATATTGCTATTTTCATTGGGTCACTTCTCCATTATTTGAATCATAGTAGCCGAATTTGGGACTATAAAGCTATTCATGATTTGTTTTATATTCTATAAATATTTTAAAAAAATTCTGGTAAGTTCATTTTCCATATCCTCGTTTATCAACTTGGTTATTTAATTTTGGGTTTGATTGTATGTTTCCCTAAGTCTTTGGGTTGAACCTTCCGTATTTTTGTAGTGACCCTTAAGTAACTATGATTGTGTTTGAACTATAATTGATTTCTGAAATGCTTGTTTAGGGGCATGTAAACGCATTGATAGATGTGAAGCTTGAGAGACACAAGAACTTACGGGAGGAGTCATCATTTTATTGGAGAGAGATTAATGATGGAACTTTGAGGTTTGATAGAAGAGACTTTGAGGTATTACTAGAAGTTTATGCTTATTTATATGTATCTGTGGGAATTTTATGCGTTTATTATGGATTATTATCTTATTATTATATTAGATATAGATATATTATGTCATATCTTAGGATTTTAGATCTTAACCACTTTGATTTATTTTTGATTTGATTAGATTTGATTAGATTCTAGGTTTAGCTCTAGGGTTGCCTATATAAAGGCCCGTATTACTCTCTATGATTCAGAGATTAAGATTAATGAATTTAGATTAATTTTTCTCTCCCAAATTATCCACATGGTATCAGACCTAGGTTAAAAATATTTAACCCTAGCTACGTCGCACAGTTCTTCATCGATGACACATCTCCTCTTTGACGTTGTTACTGTCGTCGAGCCTGTCATCATCGTTGGTGGTAATTCCTCTGTCATTGTGCCCCTCAACTTGTCCGACGACTGGTGTCGTCGTCCTAAACTCAGAGTTTAATTGATTAATTTCAAATTTTGAGACATTGCCCATTGCAACATCATCAGAACTCGTTCGAACGTTACCCACTGTAACGTCGTCAAAGTCTGGACCGTCTCAAGCCTCGACCAATCCGTCCGAAGCTCATCTGACGGTCCTCTCTGTCACCCAATCTCATCCGACTGTTATCACAGTCTCGTTGTTGAAACTGGTTTCACTCGACAAACGTCCCTCTACTAGAGCAGGTATCGACTCATCCTTCTGTCTTGGTGCCATCCCAAGTCAGAATTCTGATCGTCCTTCCGCTGCAATTCCAGAGCTTGTCCAACGTTCATCTGTAGACGTCCCTCCAGAGCTCGTACAAACGTTGTCATTCATCTCTCTGGTCGTCAGCGTTCGTCTGTCTTCATTCATCTCTTAGGTCCATCGACTCGTCCGCGTTCTGTCTCGATTTCCATTCACAGTGCCATTCAATTTCACGATATTGTGCTCTCGGTCTCTTGTGTGATTCACGATTCTCTGGCTCTCCTTTTTTGTTGCAAGATATCGGTACACTTTTTTTTTGGTTGCTGGGCTTCATTTGGCCATTGGGCTTTGGGTATTACTTGGGCTTTTACTGTGCTTCATTTGGTTTGGGTTGTACTTCATTTGTTGTCTCTTTCCTAAGCACAATTGCACTGCTGGATCTTTTTTTTAACCATTGTAATTTGAAGCATTTTCTTATTACACGGTCAATATGTCTACAAAGTCTGATGCCTCGTCCTTCGTGCCATGATCTGGGTCTAGTGACATCTCTACCGTTCTTATTGTTTCTGAGAAACTTACCAGTGACAATTATCGAGAATGGTCTCAAGCCATGATTCTTGCTCTAGATGGAAGAGACAGACTTCAATATATTAATGGTAAAGCTGAAATACCTGCAAAATCAGAAACCCAGGCATTTTGAAAATGGAAGTCAAAAAATGCTTTGGTTTCCTCTTGGTTGATTAATGTTATGTACCTTCTAAGGCCTCAGCACTTGCGGTTCAATTCAAAAGTTCTAAAGGTCGACCACTATGTGATCATTGTAAGAAACCAGGACACAAAGGATAACTACTGGGACCTTCATGATAAACCTACAGACTAGAAGCCAAGGAAAGGGAAAGAAAGAGGTGATGTAGTTGAAGCCTCCAAAGAATCATCCCACCAGATAAACAAAATCATGGAAATGCTAGCCGCACTTCAGAGTACGAAACAACCCACTGCTAGCTTGACCACGGTTGTCAGAAGCGAATCTATTGACGTGGACGATGATTGGGAGTGCTAAGGAAGTTGAAAGTTGTATAAGCAAGTTGGACATGATTAACATGCATGATCCAACTTGGGAATTTTATGCGTTTATTATGGATTATTATCTTATTATTATATTAGATATAGATATATTATATCATATCTTAGGATTAAATATAGATATATTATATCTTAGGATATTAAATCTTAACCACTTTGATTTATTTTTGATTTGATTAGATTCTAGGGTTAGCTCTAGGGTTGCCTATATAAAGGCCCGTATGTACTCTCTATGATTCAGAGATTAAGATTAATGAATTCAGATTAATTTTTCTCTCCCAAATTATCCACAGTATCCTTTATTTCCCCAGTTCGCTTTTTTCCCCTCTACCTAAAAGTTGAAAAAAGGAATTCTTATTAAGGGGAAAGGTCTCTCTAGAATCTTATCTGGATGAGTTGATTAGAACACTCGTATTAAGTCAAAAGTCATGAATTTATGGACAAACAATGGGAGAATTATACTGAATGACTAAATTCACAGATTAACTACAAGAATTTCCTCAAATTTTCCATTAATGTATTGCAAATTTTGTAAGTAAAAAAGATATTTTATACTATTTACCATTCAAACAATACAAATTGAAAATTGGAACAATGAGTATGAGTATTTACTATTAGTGGTCATTCGGAATTAAAGATTTGTGAATTTGGCCCTTGGGCATAATTCTCTTAAAAATATGGATATTACCTGCTTTTGGGCTGAAAAATTGGATGTTAGCTATGTGCCATTGCTGAAATGGTGATTCTCTTGGGTGGTTTTGGAACAGGTTGCAGAGTTAAGGCAGCTCACTCTTCCAGAACTTGTAGATTTCTTCAATGAATATATTAAAGTCGGTGCTTCACGGAAGAGGGCCTTAAGTGTTCTGGTATATGGGAACCTTCATTCATCAGATTTCAAAGCTGAAGCTTCACAACCACAGTCAACTAAAATAGATGATATTTGCTGTTTTAGAAAGTCTCAGCCTTTGTATGGTTCATTTAGAGGACTTTCGGGTCAGGTGAAGTTATAGAAAGTTGGGTCAGGACTAGGATTGTGAAACCTCCTTACCTATTATTTTGGTGTGACGATTCTAGATGATTGAAAATACCCATCCTTCTCATATCAGCATGAAAAAGAAGCTTTACAAAATGCTTGAATGTTTGATTTAACAGGGTAGACAAATATGAATAATTCAAGGCTGATAGTGGCATGTTTGTGCATTTTCACCCGTTTAAACGAAACTGTAAGTTTCTTCCTTCCGACAGTTGGTCATTGGATCAAATGGAACATTTATCTTCTGCATTAAGTATCGTTCGGTCATTTATCTCCCACATTTTGGATCAATAGATCGAATGCTGCATAAAGTGAGATTTGAAAATGAGTATTTAAATTATGCACGATGACTTAATTCTTTTTCAGGATTAGAACATGCTGATGCCATTAAACCGTTAGCTGATGACTATCGCTGGTGGTCTTTTTTCTTCTTCAAGTTCTATGAATAAATGTGGTTGTCATTAATGTATCTTTCATTTTCAAGATTATAACATGACATTTTACAATTAGATGATTTATTTTGTTATCGTTGGTGGAAATTTTATTATGGTTGTCAAGTACTAAATCATCAAGTGCTTGTTCAATGCCCTATTGCCCTTAAAACCACATTTTTAACTGGCGATACAGCTGAGTCAACATTGTTGTTGTTGATACCCCCATATGAATATTCTCTTGCTACTTCAAATTTTACTCCCCCTTTCAAAACTTATAATTAACAAATATGGAAATACAAAAATAAATTTTCCATTTTAATTATGTTTCTTCATCTATATTCAGATCTTACATCCACTTTGCGAAGGATTTTATTTTATTATAATATAAAAATTTCATTTTTCTCTGATAGTTCAAGGTAAAGAATTTCAAAATTAAGCCAAAAGTTTTCTGGCCGAAAAGCCTGTTGATAAGAAAATTAAGGAATTTACTATTAATAACATGACATTATAGTATTATATTACCATGCCAAAAAAATCCTTCAATATTGTTTGTGTTCCCAAGTATACACGAATCAATTGTGATAATTCATCAGCATCAATAATAATAGTAGAGATACATTCTCATCCTTACCTGTTCAATTTTTAGATGTATATACTAGACATGGATAATGACTAATGAGGATGACAAGAAATGATCCAATCCGTTTTAAAAGGCTGTTGAGACTATGTTTATGAACATAGGAAACCTGTAATTCTATCTTTTCCCTTCATCTACAATCTACATTACTATTTATAACAACTCTTCGTAATATACCGAAATTTAGTTGCTTTTCTATGGTATGTGTATCGGGATTCTTGAATCTTCATGAATATATGATAATCTTTGACTGGGTATCTACTTATATATAAGCCGCTACTGTCTAGCTAATTAAGACAACCTTATTCAGCTATCTGCCAAAAAAAAATCACAAAAGACAACACAAGTAAATAGTCCTGAGGTAAGAATAGCATTATCAGGCAGCAATCTAGCACCAGCAATTAAACAGAACAATATAAAATTACACTACTAGAAGAAAAAGACTTGGTGTAGTATTCATACGTACCTTGTAAATAAAGGGGTCGTGACGCCCACCTGAGCCCGATCTTTTCACCGCTTGCAGCCTCAGCAGCCTTAATAACACAATCCATATTTAGTACAATTTATCAGTATATATGCCAGGTAGAGCCCCAAATTAAAGATAATTTGTATATGCACATATAAACAGAGATGCTCTTTTTTACTACAATATACTTCAAGGGGTTCTGAAACCAGTCACTACGCTAAAGCCAATCCTTTCTTGATTTAAAATTCACTAATTTTTCCATAAACGACCGTGGGTATAAACAAAAATTACCAGGTTATCATGAGAAATTAGGTTCAAATTTCTTCTCAAAATGGATGTCAGACTGAATTATGTTCTTTGTCAATGTAGTGTAAATATGAGCCTAGCACACGCCAATTTCAATTGGCTAGCTGCGGCTGCGTATATGTTTATTATCGTGATGTGTGTGTACATGCATACTACATAGAGAGAGTTGGGGGGAGAGATTACATTCGGAGAGCTTTGCTGGTGTCAGGGCTGTCACCGAGGAGTTGGCGGATCCTCACTTCAGAGGAATCTCCACCAGAAAGCAACTTCAAAATGGCTTCAGCTCGGCGGCGCATATAACCGGAACTGGCGACGTGCTTTTGCTTTGAATGCTGGGCGTGATTACGTTTCAGAATTCCAGGCATTTTCCCGCATCTGGTTCGGTTTATATAGCGCAAGCTTCGCGCGCTAGAGATCCCGCTGGAACCGCTTGACAAACAGGAGGATGCGTCAGCTGTATGCTCGGACACCTGTGATGCCATGCTGGTGTTTGGTTTCGGGACGTCGTCGTTGGAGACCCACATGATCTTCGATCGACTCTTCCTCGCAATCTTAGTTAATAATTCAAAAAACCTCTCAGTGTACTCATATTAAAAACATTGTTAACTAATCTCTAAAAACTTACAAATAAGATTATGTTCATATGAAAATAGAACCGAGAGACTAATGTGATTACTAATCAGTGGAAGAAACACTTCTTATTTGCAGGAATCAAATATTATGTAAGGCAAAGTGAAAAAATTCTGCGATAAAACCAAGTATATATCTCGCATAACCAAGTGACTAATTACAATATCTTAAGGTTAACAAAAAGCAAAAATCACTTGACGGTGCAAAATATGAGCCTCATAACTATTCAGTCAGGACTGAAAAGTGAGATCAGACTATTCAAAGAAATTGTTCTGCCTACCGGGAAACAGAAGTAAATCTTCACACCGCACAGAAAACGGATCAGAACAGAGAATGAATGAGAATTCTACTGAAGCAATAAATATAAATCTGAGATCAAAGTTCAGGACCTTGAACTTCATCTGACGATAACGAGCGACGGCAGAGAAGATCCTGATCCTACGACCTCTGATCTCCTCCGACGATCCGTCATCGCTGACGAGCGACGACGATGACATCTTGGAACCAATCGACACGAAGCTATCATCTCTGCAACTCTTGCTTCTGCTTCTCTCTGGCGTCGAATCGCTCGGATCAACATCAAACGTCCTGTGGCGCTAAAGGAATTAAATGAAGACGCAAAAAACACTGGATTGAAAATAGAACTGGAGAGCCGTATATGTAGCTCGACTACCTTGTAGGATTAAGCAAGGGAGATGGAGATGGAGGCAGAGAAGAGAGAAGAAGCAAAGCAGAAGCAACCGTTTGCTCTTGTGAACTCGGAAACGGTGACAACGACATTGTTCGTTTCAGTAGCTCTATGCCTTTGTTTTCCAATTTTAATTTGGCGGGTTTATTCAACTCTTTTCAAATTTCTCTCTCTCCCCCTTGCGCACACAAACTCTTGCTGTCTGTGGCGTGAAAATGGAACCTGAGATTTGCATGGAATAAATGGCTTTTGTTTGTAGTTGAATTGGGCTAAGCGTAAGCCCGAACCATATTTGGGAGCAGCTTAAGTTGCATGAACATCCATGTGGGTCCCATCCGAAGGCCCGGCAGTTTGGAACTTTGAACCCGTTCTAAAATATGGTCCCTCTATATGAATAAAGATTAACTCGGGTCTCGGGCCATCAAACGCGAAACAAACGTGCCTCATTCCCTGCTCTGATCTGATCCGTTGTCTCTTCCTCACTGTTTTCTGGATCTGATTTCGTTAATATTTCAAATGATTCAGTGTTTTTTCTGTACTTTTATATATAATACACCACTAATTGTAAGTAGTGACGTGCTTTTATATATATTCTCAAATAAATTTCTCAAAACTTGGTTCGCTCAGTTTAATATTTTGACCTTGTAAAATGTAGAATTGTTAAAAAAATGACAGGTTTGGGTGTAAGGTTTTTTTTTTTTTTTGGAAAAAAACTACTACCTCTAATCTAATCCGATCCTAAATATATGATAAAGTATGTAGTACAAATTACACTACAAACTCTATTCTAAATTTAAGATCGGAAGGAGTAACTTTTATCATTGGCACTATAACGAACAAGCTATTTATACTAGCTACTTTTTTTTTTTTTTTTCGCCCAGCAAACTCTTGCAATTGTGAAGCATGTGCAATGATATTACGAATTTTCTGAGTATTTAATTTTAATTCTTCATACTACTCATCAATGTTTTTCTTTTTCCTTCAGTATAAACTATGATCTGCAGACCATTTTAGAAATGTAAACCCATTGTTATTATTATTATTTTGATAAGGAGCAAAATGATACTACTTAGAGGAGCTAAAATTTACAATGTTAACCCATTAAAAGCTTCTTGTTTGAAGAGATTATTTTTTGAACTTGTTTCGTATTGAGCACTTAGTATTATTTTCGTGTATTTTTTATCTGACACTTTATTTTTATTACTAATACTTTAGCATTACGATTACATATGGAGTAGTAGATATTTTCCCAAATCCTACATGTTGACACACACATATAGCTAACTTAGCCATCATTAGTCTGTAATTAAAATTGTCAAAAGCTTCCTTTAAATTCAGGGTGCCCTGACATTTCTTGCACTCGAAGAACTCTGATTTGGCTCTTTTTATGATGAAAAAGAACACATTCCCGCAACAAGTCGATCAGATAATGTCGAACTCACTCTTTCCCAAAGACGATCCTCAAATCACACTATTATCCATCAATTTTCTATTTGGGCATGAACGTCTTTTGATTTCTTTTGAAATGCATTGCACACATAAGTCAGAAAAGGATTAATTAAAACGAAAATGACCCGTTAACTAATCAAAAAAGACAAGTGGGTACCAAAGTTTGAGCTGGCTTTGTTGAGAAGGCATCAAGCTGAGAAAATGGAGAGGTTAGATTGGATCTTCGTGTTAGAAGCAAGCAGAACCATGTAACCGACGATCTTATGCCCACCAGACAAATTGTATATTATTGTATATCAATTTATTATTCGCTCGTATTACCTAATCAGTCCAACCCAACCATAAATATATATTTCAGAAGCATCAAAAACAAGAAAGAGAAAGCTCAGCACAATACAGGGTCCTCCACCCTACCAAACTTCTTGCAGATGTATTGAAACCTAAGGAATCACAGACACTCATTCATACCTGTCGGCAAGAGAAGCAATTACAGACGAAGTGAGCTTGCGCGCTGATACGCAGTGGTCTCAGTTTTGGTTCCCGCGATTGAAGAATCAAGTGAGACTCAAAGTGTTAATTCATCTGAAGTCAAGCTTGGACTGAGTAGGGATCTGAATCAAGCGCTGGTCTGGTGGGAGGAAGGGTGATTCGTCTCATAGGATCCAATGTTGGTCCAAGATCGTTCAGGTCCTAAATCTCCTAAACCCCAGGCGAGAAATATACCTAAGCTTCCTACAGGTCGCTTCTCTGAGTCCAAAAACCTCGATTGCTCCGCATGGGTTTCCGAGAATCTCTTCAAAGTCACTGCAATCTCTCTTCTAATTGTCACTGTGGCGGCATTATTCTTCCTCCGCAACGTTGGCGACACGGCTGCGCTGCTATGCTTCCAAAAAAAGGCCATAGAACTCGAAAAGATCGAATTTCCGCATATTAACTGGAATTCGATTGCTCCAATCACGGATAAGACCTCCAGATACGCAAATTTTCGATCAGAGCGGTGGATCGTCGTCTCAGTGTCGAATTATCCCTTAGATTCACTTCGCAATCTCGTCAAGCTTAAGGGGTGGCAAGTGCTGGCTGTGGGGAACTCAAAAACACCGTCGGATTGGAGCTTAAAAGGTGCTATCTTTTTGTCATTAGAGGAACAAGCTAATTTGGGATTTCGGGTGGTGGATTATCTTCCTTATGATTCATATGTTAGGAAAACTGTTGGTTATCTCTTTGCTATTCAGCATGGCGCTAAGAAGATCTTCGATGCTGATAATAGGGGTGATGTAATTGATGGGGATTTAGGTAAGCATTTTGATGTAGAATTGTTTGGGGAGGGTGCCAGGCAAGAGGTTATATTACAGTACAGCCATGACAATCCAAATCGAACCGTTGTGAATCCATATATTCATTTTGGGCAGCGTTCGGTTTGGCCTAGAGGGATGCCATTGGAAAATGTTGGTGAAATTGGGCATGAAGAATTTTACACAGAGGTCTTTGGTGGAAAACAGTTTATACAGCAGGGACTTTCAAACGGGCTTCCTGATGTTGATTCGGTGTTTTACTATACACGCAAGTCCAGCTTTGAAGCTTTTGATATTCGATTTGATGAGCGTGCCCCAAAAGTGGCGCTTCCACAAGGTATGATGGCGCCTGTTAATTCCTTTAATACATTGTACCATTCTTCAGCATTTTGGGCTTTGATGCTTCCAGTTTCTGTTAGCACCATGGCTTCTGACGTTTTAAGAGGATACTGGGGACAGAGGCTTCTTTGGGAAATCGGTGGTTATCTTGTATTTTATCCCCCTACACTGCATAGATATGATAGGGTTGAGGCTTATCCATTCTCACATGAGAAAGATCTTCATGTCAATGTGGGACGTCTAATCAAGTACTTGATTTCATGGAAATCAAATAAACATAGATTGTTTGAGAAGATTTTGGAGTTAAGCTACATGATGGCAGAGGAGGGCTTTTGGGAAGATAAGGATGTGAAGCTTACTGCTGCTTGGTTACAGGACTTGCTTGCTGTTGGGTATCAGCAGCCAAGATTGATGTCATTGGAATTGGGACGTCCAAGAGCAAATATTGGTCATGGTGATAGAAGGGAGTTTGTACCACAAAAGTTGCCATCTGTTCATCTTGCGGTTGAGGAAACAGGAACGGTAAATTATGAGATTGCTAACTTGATCAAATGGAGGAAAACTTTCGGGAATGTTGTGCTCATCATGTATTGTAGTGGCCCAGTGGAGCGTACGGCTCTTGAGTGGAGGTTGCTTTATGGGCGTATATTCAGAACTGTAGTCATTTTGTCAGAAAAGAAGGATACCGATCTTGCTGTAGCAGAGAGCCATTTAGAGAAAGCATACAAGTAAGTTGAGCTATATCTTTCTCTTGCATGTCTCACCTAGGTTGTTTGATTGTTATTTCATGACTGCTGTTATCGTGTCTCTCTCTCCTGAATTGCATTCTCTCTTAAAGATAGTTTGTATTTTGGAATTAGCCATGAAAATTTAGAAGCTGTCGAAGTTCTCTAGATAATTCAATGAATAATCAAGTTAAACCACATGAAAATTTGTCTCTAGTTTCAAGACTATTGCACATCCTAATTATTCAAAATATGCAAATATATGTTGGACATCAAATGTGTAGTTTATAAGATACTCTTGCTTTACTATAGGTATAATTATATCCATTAGGGAGTTGAAGATCCTATAATGTCTCACCTGAGGTTCTGATTTGGGAAACTGGCTTATTAGTTGTTAGACAAGAAATATTAAGAGAAAATGATCAAGCAAGGTTCAGCGTTGTAAATTCTTTGTTTTGGTTTATACTAGACATGATATTGTTAAAATTGAGTTCTGACTTGTATAATTTTTACGTTATGATATTGACCTTTTAAGTCTTTAAATGCGAGATACAGTACAGAATTTAGACTGCTAACCTTTCTTCATAATAAAAACTTCCTTCACTTCTGTTTCCAGGGACCTGCCAAAAATATTTGATCAATTCAGCAGTGCTGAAGGATTTTTGTTCCTGCAAGATAATACCATCCTTAACTATTGGAACTTGCCACAAGCTGACAAAACTAAGCTATGGATCACTAACGAGGTATTCCGATTTGTGAGAAATGCTTATCTAATTATCCTAATAGCTCTCGTTGATGATGTTTTCCCTCTTTTAGCTGACTTTTAGAGACCCCATGAGAGCTCTATCTCTCCTCTGACATACTCGTTGACGTCCAGGTATCGAAGTCTTGGACCAAAGTTACAACCAATGACAACTCAGATTGGCTTTCAAAACAAGCAAGCATGGTCCAGAAGGTTGTTAGCATAATGCCAGTTCACTTTCAAGTCAATTACAAAGAAACTCTAACAAGTGAGAAGAGCCTCCTAATATGTAGCTCTGAGGTATTCTACATTCCTCAGCGCTTTGTCAGTGACTTTGTTGAGCTTGTTAACCTAGTGGGCGATCTGGAGATCCATCAGAAGGTTGCAATTCCTATGTTCTTTATATCCTTGGACTCTCCCCAGAATTTTGACTCTGTTCTCAACACAATGACCTACAAGAGTAAGCCCCCAACTAATTCCACGACTCTTTATTCTGCTGAAGTACCTGCTGTTCATCCATGGAATGTGTCAAGCGAGCAAGATTTTATAAAGCTTATCAGAATAATGGCTGAAGGGGACCCCCTATTAATGGAGTTAGTTTGATGGTAGGGATATTAAAAGACGAGAGGGAGCGAGAGAGCACGCAAAGGAACATATTACTCTCAGTTAATTGTTACGAAAGACAGTCTTTTTGTTTTTCCTGACGAAAAATTCTAGAAAGGGATTATTTTCTTCCAAGTTTTCCCTTCATTGTAGATCTGCCTTGTATAATTCATTTCTTTTGTTTGTTTGCTCCAAAAAGGAAATGTATTAAATTCTTTGCCCCCTTATTTTGTGAAAGTCTGAAATACGAGAATTCATTTGTACCCAATGTCGCAATTCAAGCTCTCAATTCAAAGCTTCTTTTCTTGTAGCAATGCTCGTTCTGATGTTATGATTTTTTTTTTCTTTGGTTAATATAAATTTTGGTCGCTCATATGTACTCATTTTGGTTTTGGTTTTTTAAATTTAAAATCATGGGTTTTAACCTCTCAAGAGATAAAATAGTATTTTTATTAAATTATAGGGACTAATATTTTATGACGAATGAAATTTGAAGGATCAAAATTAAAATCAGAGCAGACTTTGAGGATTGCATTAACCTTTTTTTTTTTTTTCTTTCGGGTTAGGGTGACATGTATCCGAAATTGCGATTAACTTCCAACGGCCTTGCACCTTCATGGAATCTTTATACTGACATGTTTGAGGAAACAAAAAAAAAAAAAAGAATAACTGCGAGATCGGTTATGATTAACTTTGAATCAGAAGCTTCTGTTTGCAAAGGGATAGAGTTTGCAGCTACACATTGATTGATCCCTGCAAATTAAATTACAACAGGGAAAGAGGCAAGAAAAACAGAATGATACAAAAAGATATCCTAGATAATGGACACCGAGGTGGAGTAAGGTTCTAGATACAGAAGGCAAAGATGAATCAGCAATCTCAGCTTTCTTCGCTGTGGTATATTCTCCTCAATCTCTCAATATCAGGGCCGAAATTCAACGGTCAATTCCTTCGATTTTGTCTTCCACATCGGAGTACAATTGCCTGAGCCTCTCAATATTCTGCTCAGAAGTTTCCCAGTAACCACGTCCATTGGCTTCCAAGAACGTTTGAAGCAACTTCCTGAAGGAGTTAGGGTTTGTGTTCATGAGCTTGTTCAGCATTTCCTCATCTTGGATGAACGTAGTGTTGGCTTCTTCATACACCCAATTGTCAACTTGGCCTGAAGTTGCACTCCACCCTACAGTGTTAGTGAGTCTCTTCTCAATTTCACGTACACCCTCATAGCCACTAGACAACATTCCTTCATACCACTTGGGATTCAGTAGTTTGGTTCGGGCGTCAAGTCTGACAGTCTCAGAAAGTGTACGGACCTGAAAGCAGTATTTTCACAAGGTTAGAGCAAAATCAATATGGCTGGAGAAGAATTTTAGCTTCAAAATGGGAGATTCGTGTAAATTTTCACCTGCGCATTGGCTGTGGTTGTGTCGGCAACGTACGCACTTGGCTTCTTCCCATCTTTCCTCAGACCTTGAACCAGATTAGTAGGGTCTGAATCAAAGTAGTGACTCACATCGGTGAGGGAAATTTCAGAGGAATCAAGGTTTTGGAATGTCGCATCAGCTGTGCTCAGAGCCATCTCAAAGACCTTTCTATTTTCAGTCATGCCTGAACCAGGAGCATCACAGTCAAAAGCAAAAGATTTGCGGCTAAGGTACATGTCCTGAAGCTGCTTCTCGTCATTCCAGGATGAGTTCTCAACGGCCAGGTTTATATTTGAGGAGTAGGATCCTGAGGCATTAGAGAAGACCCTTGTTGCTGCTTCTCGGACTTCAATCCCTAGGGCTTGAGCTTGTTCTAATGCGTGCTTCCTCACGTAGTTTTGCTCTGCTGGCTCATCTAATTCAGCAACCATTTTCACAGCTCTGTCCAGGAGATTCATCTGCAAATGAAATAATTAGAACGCGAGTAAAGGATATAGAAAGAGCTAACGCAACAGATGACAGAACAGGACTACTAAATTGGTCCTAAGCCTTCATCTCAGAGAAACAAGAAGATTGATACCTGATTGATGAAGAGATCTCTGAACACTCCAGAGCAATTAACAACGACATCAATCCTTGGCCTTCCAAGCTCTTCAAGGCTAACTGGTTCCACCCGGTTGACCCGTCCAAATGTATCAGCCACTGGTCTCACACCGATCATCCACAAGACCTGAGCCAGGGATTCCCCATAAGTCTTGATATTATCCGTTCCCCACAATACAAGTGCAATTGTCTCAGGATACTTTCCTCCATTATCAGCCTTTTGCCTCTCAATCAACCTATCTACCACTATTTTGGCACTTTGCAAAGCTGCTGCTGTAGGAATAGATTGTGGGTCCAGGGCATGAATATTCTTTCCTGTTGGTAAGACTTTTGGGTTTCTAATGGGGTCACCACCTGGACCAGGCTCCACATATTTACCCTCCAAGGCCTGTTTTAAACTTCCTAATTCATTGTCAGCCACAATCAACTTCAAACATTCTCCCAAGAAAGCAAACAACACTCTTAGCTTTTCCCTATCTGCTCGGTAGAATTTGGTGTTTGACAAGTACTGAATCCATGGCTCGTTTATTCCAAATCCAAGAATCGAACTGAGCTTATCAGCTACATCAACAACTTGACCCTTCTCGTTAGTACTTCTTTCCACAAAGGCAGTAATAGCTCCACGTGATGTTTCAGTTATTTGTCGAAGAAGCTCCACGTCCTTCAATATTCCTTTGTCATTCCCTCTGTAAACATCCTCAACATCTCTTCCTACAGTCTCAGCCAGTATTGATGGGAATGAAGCAATACCCTCTTCAGGACGATCAAGTGCAGCGATGTTTACCAGTGTAGCAACTGCTTCCAAGGCTGAGGGAGGCTCACCAATGACATGAAGCCCACAAGGCAGTAAGCGGGACTCAATCTCCATGATCTTGGAATACACCTTACCAACCACAAGATCTCGTTCTTTAGCTGGGATCTCCTCACCCTCCTCTGGAAGTTCCACGTCCTTGTCAAGATTGCATTGTCTAGCTGTGCTGATAATCGAACTCACAATTTGTGGTCCCCGGCCAGTGTCCTTAAGGGACTGGTAGGAAGAGATTAGCTCACCCAACTGCTTAAGACCTTTGTAAAGTCCAGCATTTTCTGCTGGAGGCGTCAGATAGCTAATGGTATTTGCATAGCTCCTGCGCTTGGCTATGGTGGCTTCAGAAGGGTTGTTTGCAGCATAGTAGTAGACATTGGGAATATTTCCAATCAGACTGTCTGGGTAACATACATCACTCATCCCCACCTGTTTTCCAGGCATAAATTCAAGTGAACCGTGTGTTCCAAAATGAAGAACAGCATCGGCTTTGAAAATTTTCTCAACAAAAGAGTAAAAAGCCGCAAACCCATGATGTGGGCTGGCAGATTTGGAGAAAAGCAGCCGCATAGGATCGCCTTCATAGCCAAACGTGGGCTGAACACCTATGAAGACGTTACCATACTGTTTCCCATACACCAATAGATTCTCTCCATCTGCATTCAAATTCCCAGGAGGCTTTCCCCAATTCTCTTCTAGTGCTGAGGCATACGGAGTCAACTTTTGGTATTCACGAACACTCATTTTGTAAGTAACATTCAGATTTGGGCTGCTGAATTGTGCCTCTTTGTCATGTATGACATCTTCAATTAAAGCTTCAGAAGTCTCCGGAAGGCCTTCGACATTGTAACCATCTCTTTTTAGGTCTTTTAGAACAGAGAAGATGGAAGAGAAAACATTGAGGTAGGCAGCAGTTCCTACATTTCCTTTGTCTGGAGGGAAACTGAAAACAGTGATGGCTAATTTCTTCTCTGCCTGCATGAGCGCATAAATGAACCATGAGAATCTCAACAATCAAAGTCAAACTTCCCTAGGCAAGTAAAGGAGAAAGATTCTTCAAATTAAATAGTAATAATGATATGAATAGCAGTAATATTGTTCTGCAATGTAAAATGTTAGGAAAACCAAACCCTATTATCATTCCTGCAATACTAGTGGAAAAAGATGTAAGACTTCACTTACGACTTGTCTGGGAAACACAAAAAGGAGAAAAAGAACATGGATTGGTAAAAAATAGGGAGGAATTGTTTTCAATTATGGTTTTATACCTTGCAAATTTGCATTCCCTCTTCTATTTCTGAAACAAGGGTCTAGAGTAGAAACATGTGGTCAGTTAAATAAATATTGTTACCAAACTAGGAAACCTTTCTACCACTCTGGTCCTATTTATAAGTCCCTTTTAACCAAAACACACATACCAAG
This sequence comes from Acacia pycnantha, assembly GCA_025563575.1. Classification (NCBI taxonomy): domain Eukaryota; kingdom Viridiplantae; phylum Streptophyta; class Magnoliopsida; order Fabales; family Fabaceae; genus Acacia; species Acacia pycnantha. The sequence continues at coordinate 496,848 of JAMWYP010000211.1, read as the reverse complement.
AAGAGTTAGTTAGCTTAATGATTGTGGGGTAAATTTTCAACTTTGCCCTTATTTATGAATGAGTATCTTTCAACTTTTTCTTCTCTCTCTATTTTCATTGGGTATCTTTCAACTCTTTCTTCTCTCTCTATTTTCATTGGTATAATTAATATGGGCAAAATTGTCACAATCTCATTTATTACCTAAAAGAGGACTTATAAATAGGACCAAATTTTTTGACCAAAAAGAACTTATAAATAAGACCAGAGTGGTATCTCTGACTCTCTTCTGCTCTCTGAGATAAATTCATTCCCATTCCCTAGACATTATTAGTTTATGGAATATAGATTCTAACTGCATAGCTTCCTATTAGATATTGCAAGCAAGTTTTTTTTTTTTGATAGAAGCAAGCAAGTTATGAATGGGTGGGATAAACACCCACCCGGGGGTCCCTTTATCAGATACTCTATCTTCCAGGACACGAGAAAAAAGTTCGCATTAACAGTTTCAATATTAAATTCCTTTTAAAAACAGGACAGATTTTATAAAGTATACGTGTGAACAAGAAGTTATTCAGTTAGATTTTATCAGTACATAATTGAACTGGATATGCAACTTCCAACTCAGAAACCAGTAATTACCTTTGATTTTCTTGTCAATTCAGCCCATCTGATTGCTCTAGTGCAGAGCTGCTCCACCCTCTTATGAAGAGCATGAGATTTTCCTTAAAACACACAAAAAAAAAAGGTAAGGATTTTCCTAAACTAGAATGGAATTAAGAAAAACGCAGAAAGTGAAATTCTGGATACAGAAAAAAAAATGTACAACTAAAAAATTTCCAAAGAAGACTCGTAACCTACCAATTCCCATTTCCCAAAAGCAGAATTGTCTGAGTTTTACTCAAAGATAAATGTAAGACATCACACCCTTAAAAAGACTCCAACTTAACACGAAGAAAACTTCAGAGAAGGAAGTGTTGTTACCTGTTCTAGGATCTCGACCGGCAAATACAATGGGCTCCATGCCTCCATCTAGCTCAGGCAGAGCAACTTGCAGAGCGACCTGAATTGGGTGCAAACCCAATGTGCTGTTGAGCCACTCCTCTGTGGTCTGAAACACTAGTGGCAATGCAACAATGTACGGTACATTAAGCCTCCTCAAAGCCTCAATTGCTCTTGGATGATCTTGCCTTGCAGGGCCTCCAACAAGAGCAAAGCCAGTAAGTGACACAACTGAATTTACAAATGGTTTCTTGTTAATCGGATTGATCAAATATTTCTCTACTGGCCCTGAATAATCAAGCCCACCAGAAAAAATTGGAATAACTTTAGCCCCTCTTGCTTCGAGTTCCATAATCACAGCCACATAGTGGCCTTCATCCCCAGTTACAATATGACTCCTCTGCAAAATCAAACCAATTACAGGTGCATCTGGACTCTTGAGCTTCTCGTTAGCATCCCTTCTAGTAGCATACCAATTCAAATACTCTTTCACATCTTCATACATACAAGGAGCCAAAGGGTGCCATATTCCAGTGTCCAAGTACAGAACTGGCTCCGAATACTCAATCTTTGTCCCCTTTAATGCTGGAACATAAGACCCCGATATCATCTTCAAGAAATTCTGTAGATTATCAGGCGATCCACCAAGCCAAAACTGCAGACTCAGTATGTAAAGCCTTGCATCCTGAGCTTTATCACTTGGAAGATACTTCAAAACCTTAGGCAAAGTCCTTACGAGTTTCAGCATACTATCAGCAAACCCAGCTGATTGCTGCTTCTTTTTCTTAAAAAGCTGGAAAAACGGACTTTTGGATTGCCCAAGCTGCGACATGCTAAAAGAACCCAGCTTGTTCAGCCTCATTACTTCAGGCATTGATGGGAAAACCAAAACAGCGTCAAGTCTTTCCCTTTCTTTCTCGACAGCAGCCTTAACTTTGAGAGCAAGCTCCTCGACAAAAATCAAAGACCCAATAAAAATATTAGCGTCTTCAACATCCTTACAGAAAGTTTTGTACGTCGATTCATCGCGAAGCTCCTCGACCAAGTAACCCACAACTTCAAATGAAGCATATTGTTTGCCACCATTGAGAGCTCGCACAGCAGCCGATAGAGATGATTGGTACTGAGCTTCGAGAACAACATATACAATTTTAACCTTTGGAAGGTTCGTGTCTTTCTCTGGAACTATCCTACGAACTTCTGGGGATGTTTGGGTGAATAGGCCATTGCCAATTGCGGCACATTTTACTCTCAAGGGGGACTTTGAATTGACAAAATTGGCTCTTTTGGGAAGAAAAGAATGGAGAAAGAAATGCTTTCGGGCAAGAGAAGAAAGCTGGTCAGCCTTAGAGCTGGGCAAAGTAGAAGGGGAAGATACCAGAGAAGCCATGGTGATCAGCTCTGTACAATCACACAGTGAAGGAGTGCTATGTATCCAAGTTAAAGAGTGTATAAAAGGCAGGGGAAAGAGAAAGAATGAGGAATCAGAGTAGAGGAATGAATTTGCACACACTTTTTTTTTCCCTTTCTAAAGTTGTATGCTTGGAACTCAGTTCCAGTGCATCTTCTTCCTTCCTCTGTTCTCTTTCAGATAGATTGAAGGTTGTGGGTTTTATTAGGTTTGTGTGGAGGGCAATGAAACAAGAAGCTCGAGAATTGAACAGTTGGTTCTTATGGTTAGTGGTGAGAGCTAGAACCACGTGGCAAGTCGGGTATGCATCAAAGTTAATGAAAGGACTGAGGTTTTGATGCAAGTAGGCCCATGGGAGTGTGTAGGAGAGAGAAGCAGAGGGATGTGTTGGGGGTATTATATTCCAATCTGGTTGAGCTTTTGGAGATGGAGTTTCCTGAATTCTGATTGGTCCAAGAGGATTCCCCAACAAGGGGATTAGGAGGATTAAGAAGGGGTGAGGATGTGGATGATGAGAGAGAAAGCGGGAGATTTTTTGTTGCGTTGCCAGCATATCGAGGCCTTTTCCGAAGGCATACGGATTCTTACTTTTTGAGTTTGTGTTTCATATTGAAAAGGAGTTTCGATATTTTTGTACGCGAGACCTAATGGCCCATGCGTCCTGTTAAGTCTTACGTTTCCATTTAATTTACCACAAGTTCCTCCATTGTTCTTTTGTTCTTGTTGTTTGAATATCAACCAACTCTTATGTACCTACTCACTGGTACAAGTGTAAATGAACAACTTTCCTCGTAAAAAGAGAGAGTAAATTGACTAAATTCCCAGATATACTATATTAGTTCCTGGTTAGTTCATCTCTACTGTCTTGGAGTCTATCTACCTCGTTGATTAAGAATGACTTCTAATTAAGAGTATTAATTAACTAAGCATTGGAGGTGATTTTTCTTTAGTTAGGGTACAAAAGATGGAAGTATTAATGAATGTAAATTATAAATTCGGGAGATTGATTGTGGTGCAAGAATGCTGCCATCACGTTGGATATTTTCCAGAGGACAGATCTTCAGCAGTACGGTATGCCCAGCTTGAGTTTTATTTTGCTCCTTATTAATTACCAATTCACATTACATGCACATATCTTATGTGCTTCTTATATGCTCATACTTCTATTAGAGGTATGAGCATATTTTTTTTTTATTTTTTTATATATTGTATTTATTTAGATTTAAATTATAGGTTGTTTTCTGGAATTTTTTTTGTACCCAGGATCTCAAATTAATTAGCTTCCAGTTCTGCATTTATCTGTAACACCAGTATCATGGAAATTATTTAATTTTGAGATACTGGATGCAAAAAAATTCCGTAAAGTTAAAGATATAATTTAAATCTAAATAAATACAATATATAAAAAAATAAAAATAAAAATATGCTCATACCTCTAATAGAGGTATGAGTATATAAGAAGCACATAAGATATGTGCATGTAATGTGGACCCATTACTTACCGGCTTCTTTGGCAACTTTTGGCCATCTTCCTCTGGCGTGAGAACAATTTTTCATTCATGGCAAGCTCTAAATATTTACAGTTATGTTGCATCGACACGGACACAAACACGAGATATAACATGACTTGATATTCTGACATATTAATTCTAAAAAAATCTAAATTTTGACACGTTAGGATATATTTTGATATTATATATATATATATATATATATATATATATATATATATATAAAAATTTAAATTCAAGTTTAATATTCCGTAAAATCCTGGCCTCCAACTTTGACTCGTAGTAGATTTGGCCTCATCATAAAAGTCGTGCCTCCTTTTTTAAAAAAGAATATAAAAGAAAAATACATCATCAATTCAGTAATATTTAAAGCCATGCATATTTTTAAAAAATAGGAGTGTCGGATGGTATCGGAATATCCGACACGCATATTTTTTAAAAATAGGAGTGTCCGTACTTCATAGATTTATAGTGCCGTCAATGACGGATCTTCTCAAGGGCCAGAGGGGGCCATGCCCCCCCCCCCAAAAAAAAAAATCCTAAATATTTAATATGAAATGGATTTTTTAATACAAAATTTATACATTTGGCCTAAAAATTTATACATCTATCTCAAAAATTTATACATTTGGCCCCCACAAAAAAAAATCTTAATTTGTTAATGAGTATACATTTGGCCCCTCAAACATTTTCCCAATATCCGTCACTGAGTGCCGTACAGTGATATTTGGATCAGAAGCAATGGTTTTGCTGTAAATGTAATCACATCAAAAAGCAGATTGTCACCAGAAGTTATATTTTAAAGGTTATAATTAATCACTGTCAATAATCAATCGTAGTTGAATAATTAACATAATGGCAGTCTGGCAGAGGTAAGACACTGTTTAGATAGGCAAATAGTAGTATGTGAATATGTATTTGAGTCTCACATGGAATAGATATACAAGTATACAACAAATAAAATTAATATCCTCATATTCTCAACAAATTAGATTTGAACAGTATAGATTTAATGAACACCCAAATAAAATCTTGGGATTAAGTTAAAGACGTGACATTGGAAACACTTGATTGACTGTTAATCTCCTAGGAGCTACCACAACAACTCAAGATGAAATAATTAAGCACAGATTAAGTTTGAATTAAGTAAAAATAAATGATTTAGCATCATTCTGGAAGGACCCATTAAGATTATGTTCAGAAATTTAGAGTGGGGAAAGCATTTGAATTTAGTAATGGAGCAGGAGCATTGAATTGTAGTGCTCAGCATATCTGATATATATATATATATATCCAAACGTGGATCATTCTAGAGAAGAATATTACAGCAGAGAATAGTACACCGCGAATACAGGAATGAATAACATAATACTAACAAATCCTATAGCAGTTATACACGTGTCTACTATGGATCTTACAGAATCATATACAATTACCAACTCTAATCATACACTAATCATATTATAATCTAACATTCCCCCTCAAACGAGAGGGAGCTACCAGCAAGCCGAGTTTGTCTCTGAAAAATTGGAACTGAGACTGAGATAGAGGTTTGGTAAAACAATCCGCAATTTGTAATGAGGAAGGCACATATCTGATATCAATTAAACCTGACAATACCAAATCTCTGATGAAATGGACATCAACCTCAATGTGTTTACTTCTTGCGTGTTGCACTGGATTAGCTGCTAGTGCTTTAGCACTTAAATTATCACACCAAACAACAGTGGGTCTCTTAATAAATAAGCCCATTTCAGATAACAAGGAGCATAACCATTTAATTTCAGATGATCCATCAGCAAGAGACCTATACTCTGATTCAGTGCTAGACCTTGAGACCACCTTTTACTTCCTAGAAGACCAAGACACAAGATTATGACCAAGAAATATACACATTCCAGCCATAGACCTCCTATCATCTAGGTCACATGCCCAATCTGCATCTATGTATGCCACAAGCTGAGGACTATCACACGGCCTAATATGCAAGCCTAAGTTGTAAGTTCCTTTAATATAACGAAACACTCTTTTGACTGCCTGAAAGTAACTAGTCCTAGGTTGAGACAGAAATTGACTGAGTTTGTTGACAGCATAGGAATTGTCTGGTCTTGTAGTGGTTAAGTACTGGAGTGACCCTATGGCCTGTTGTAATACCCTAAAAATCTATATCATAATTTGGTAAAATTATGCCTATAGAAAGTAGGTGAATATGAGATATCAAATATTAAGTAATAATTAGCTTATTTTCTAATGAAAAATCTCTAGGAAATTAGAGAGTTTAAGGGCCAAAGTGCCAAAATGACGAAAATGCCCCTAAGGGACATAAATAACTTAGAAAAATTATGAAAAATCCTAAAAGGCAGAAATGACCGGTGAATTAGGAGAATATATTATCTCTAATTATGGTAATTTAATAAATTATGAATTTGGAGAAATTGTATAAATGTCCAAAAAGTCGTAAAAAGACCATAATACCCTTGTAATTTGTAAAAATGCAAGAGGCATGAAAATACTAATGTTAATATAAGAATATGAAGGTAATGAGGTATTGTAATTTAGGAAATTATCAACAAGTGATAAAAGAGTAATTAAGTAATATTGGGCTAATTACTTAAGCATAAGTAAAGGAAATTCATGAATAATTATGTAAAACCCTAAAAATGGTGGTTTTTGGTTTAAAATTAGTAAGAATGTAATTACTAATTAATGGGATATTTTTGAGAAAAATGGATGAGTTTAGGTATTTTTAAGCCTAAATGCAAGAATAGACCAATAGGAAAATTTTGTAAAAATTATGTAAAAATAATTATTTAATTAATTAAATAATTAATAATTAATCAAATAATAATAAAAAAAACGAAACAAAAAAAATGGCAGAAAAAAAAAGAAATGAAAAATAATTTGTGCAACTTGCAAATATTTTAATAATATAATTAATTAAAGTAAAAATGATGAATAGTAATTTAGAAATTAGGAAACGGATCCTATCTGGAGATCTAGGAATGGGATTTCCAATGTCAGGGTAGAATATTGATCAGTGGAATTTTATCTTCCATTAGACTCTTGCGAAGTAAATTCTCGTCAAGCCGTTTGTGCATTTTCCTAATAAAACAAAATAGGGAAAATGCATATAGGCATATTTTTTTATTTGAAGAAAATAAATTCTAACTCAACATCTAGGAATGAGTTTGAATTTATTTTGACATATTTGGAATCAGTGAATTTTTCTGAAGAAGTTGATAATTTCAGAAATGCGTTCTGAAACCGGACACGTTCGGACACGTTTCTCGAGAAACTTCAACTGGACTGTTGGAGCCCTATATGGAATCAAAATTTAGGTTAACTTGGACATTTCTAGTAAGTGAGAACATGTCTTCAAAGTTGTAAATCCGGAATTTTGAAAGTTCTCCGAAATCATGCGACCTGCACCGACGGGAAATTTTATTAGACCGGGCTATAAAGCAACATAAGTCATTACTTTTGGACCACTCCATTTCAGCCACATCACCCAATTATTTTGGCCAAGAGGCATCCATGGACATGAATTTAACACCATTTCAAGTTTGATTTCCATGGTTAAGAACAACCTTGAAAATTCCAAACATATCCCTTTGGTTTTCTATAAATAGGATGCCATGCTCTTCATATTTTCTTCACACCATCACTCCTTCATCTAGCCGAAATCTTAGAGGGAGAAAGAAGAGAGAGAAGCTCTGGAAAATTCTCAAGAAGTCTTCAACTGTAAGTCTTTCGGGCTTTAACTTTCAAGTTCGAGTTTTTAGTTCGGTAGTTAGTAGAATTGTTAGTTAGTTCTAGGAAGTAGGATGAAATTCCTATACTTGTTTTTAGGCCTCATTGCATTGAAAAATATGCCCAAGAGGTAAAAACATAGTAGGGATCGAGTCTCCGAAAAGTTGAAGCTTTTGAAGTTCTTTCAAAAATAGGGGTTGTAATGCTAGAATAGCCTTTAATGTTTTAAGTATGATTTGATATCATATGAGAGGGATATTTTAGTCTTTATTTTCGGAAATCAAAATGGCGTCGAAGTTCTGGCGAAATTTTGGGAAGAAAAGTAGTCAGAGTAACGAAGTGCTGGCAAAATTCCGCCAATTAGGGGCATAGGGGCAAAATGGTAATTTTTACCTAAAATGCCAGTTATAATGCCAAATCACCAATGAAAGTGCCGCTATTCGTAAAAAGTATGTTTTCTGCCAGAAGTACCTAACGCCGTCAACGAAGGTACGTTCGCGTACTGTAACACTAATCTAGTGCTGCTCATATACATATATGTGATAGGTACATTCACGGATAGAGATTCTGTTAGGAGTCACCGAGATACATTCGCGGTTAGAGACTCTGTTCAGGGTTACTGATTACACATACAGTTTCACACGGGTTATAGATGTAGTAATACCGTTAGAGTTTTCCTAGCGCTGAGGACACGACCGATCATCGTGGCACTGGTGAATAGTACAGACACTTTTGGGGCTTACATACTGCTTTACGCTTATGTACTGTCATTATATTGATCATTGCTGTTATTGTGTGAATGTCTGTTGTCTATATACTGTTTTATTTGAGCATAAGGTTAACCGTTACCTAGGGTTCGATGCATGGACTCCAGCTCTTAACGTAGCGTCAAGTTCAGAAGGACCACGGATCGGAGATCGAGGCAAGCTGCACGAGTAGGCTCATGGTTGGAGGGCATGTAGCACGAGTGAGCTCTGAGACGAAGATGTCACTTTATCGATTTCCGTAATTACCTATGAGAACAATAGGATGCTGTATCAACACTGTATTACACTCTGGTTATCATTTTAATGGGAATCAGTTACTCTTACGCTCCAAGGCTCGACTCTGATTTTTTTTAAAAAAAAAATTTGGCTCTGGAATTGGGATGTTACACCTGTCTATATTCTGTAGGATTTTTCAACAACTCACCATCACTAGAAGAAATCAAACGACCAGTTACCATTGGAGTAGGAACTGGAGCACAATCTGACATATTAAACATTTTCAAGAGATCAACAACATATTTAGCCTGATTCAAGTAAATACCCATTTTATCTCTGTACACTTCTAGGTCGAGAAAGTAGTACAGGGGACCTAAGTCCTTCAACGAGAAAACTAAATTAAGTTGTTTCACAAATTTGTCAACACAAGCAGAGTCATTACCAGTAACTAAAATATCATCTACATATATGAGGATGAAGATAGTCAGTTTTCGGGTTTGCAACATGAACACAGATATGTCACTCCTCAAATTGTGAAATCCGCAGTCAAGCAAAGTAAAACGTAAATGATCAAACCAAGCTCTTGAGGCTTGGCGTAGACCGTATTTAGATTTAATCAACTTACAGACGTGATTGGGCTTCTTTTGATCAATAAATCCTTCCGGTTAAGCCATATAAACCTCCTCTTGCAAGTATCAGTTTAGGAATGCGTTATTGACATCTAGCTGACGAATTTCCCAGTTGTAAGTCGCGACAATTGACAGAATTACTCGAATTGTAGTTGATTTCACCACTGGGCTAAAAGTTTCGGTGAAGTCGATGCCTGGAGTTTGTTGAAACCCTTTTGTGACTAACCATGCCTTGTGTTTGAGGATGGACCATCGGCGCGATACTTGGTCTTTAAGACCCACTTGCTATCAATTAATTTCTGTCGAGAGTAAGGAACCAGGGACCATGTGTGATTTCTCATCAGAGCGTCGAATTCGTCTATCATAGCGTGAAGCCACACTGGAGAAGATAAGGTTGATGAAGTGGATACAGGTTCGGAGCTTTTCCGGGTCGCATGTGCATATCCAACAAATGGATATCTGGGCTTTACTATGCCCAATTTGGCCCGAGTTATCATAGAGTGGACGTTGGGCCTGGTCTCTTCTTCATTCCGATTGCTAATTGGACTCAGAACAGAGGCTTGCTCATTGTTCTGTTCATTGCTTTTAGGAACCTCAACATCGACCTCAGTTGACGAGCATCTTTGCTCTGTGATGGATTGAGCAGTATGTAAGTCGCCATTTCCAGTTTCTTGATTAAACTGGATAAGTAAAGGAATAGAGCTTGAATTTTCGGTAGAGTTAGATTGCCTCGGTTGCTTCAAGAAACCTGTATGGAATGGAAACAAATTTGGATAAAAAATAATGTGTCTGGAAATGAAAACTTTACCGGATTCGCTTAAGCACCGATGACCTTTGGATTGTGATGCTATACCCAGAAAGGTGCACTTTTGACTTCAAAACTGAAACTTATTTGTATTGTATGGCTTTAAACAGGGGTAACACGCACATCTGAAAGGTTGAAGAAGATTGTACTCAGGTTCTGTTTTGTGTAATAGGAACATAGGCGTCTTGTTCTTCAAAACCAGCGATGACAAACGATTGATTAAGTACACAACATGTTGAAAAGCATCAAGCCAAAACTTAAATGGCAATCTAGCATAAGAAAGAAGTGTCAAACCCATCTCAACAATGTGGCGGTGTTTTCTCTCTGCACAGCCATTCTGAGCTGACGTATAAGGACAAGTGAGTCGAACATTAATTCCATCCTCTTGAGCTATAGGCATAAATGGTTTGTACTCACTACCATTATCGCATTGCAGGGCTTTTATTTTCCGATCAGAATGGTTTTCTACAAAGATTTTGAAATGTTTAAACGCATGAACAGCTTCCCCTTTGTGTTTAAGGGGATAGAGCCATGTATAACGATTGTAATCATTGACGAAGTGGATGTAAAATTTGTGTCCATTATGAGATTGTATAGGCGCTGGACCCCAGAGCTCGGTTTGAACTAGCTCTAGTGGAAAAGTTGACTGTGACAAATTTTGTAAATGGCAGCAATTTGGATTTACCCAACTGACAAGCTTCACATACATGGTTACTGTGAATAGCTGAAAACTTCTTATTACATTTACTCAAAACATAGCTTAAGATCTTAGCACTAGGATGCCCTAGTATATGATGCCATTGTTGAAGTTGAGATTGCAGATCATCACACACTGCCACAAATGCCCTTGGCTAAGCCTCAAGTATTTTTCCCACCACCATTGGATACATCCCTTCTTTTGGAGTGCCCTACAGAAGGAGCTTTCTGGTCACTGGGTCCTTCACATCACAACTGTGATTTGTAAATTGTACATTGACAGGATTATCATGTAGGAGTCTATTAACACTTAATAGATTCTTGGTGGCAGTAGGAACATAGAGGACATTTCTAAGTTTCAATTTAGAATTCTCTTTGCATGAAAGAGTAGTTGAACCAACATCCATAATTGGACTCCGTTCACCAGTACACGTAGTTAAATGAGACTTACCATCTGGTATGATTTCTTCAAATTGTTTTGGATCAGGAGAGACATGGTAGTTCGCTCCACTATCCATGTACCATGAGGGGTCTGCAACTGCGTATGGATTAGCATAATTATGAGCATAATAAGCATGAGGAGGAGCAGAGTAATGTGGGGAGTAATTAGGATTATTGGGACTGTCATCGTTGCGATAGTAGCAAGTGGCTATAGTGTGGCCCGATCGTTGGCAGTGGGTACAGAAGGGACGACCACCGCCACTGCCTCCACGACGACCACCACCATGAGAGCGTCCTCCTCTGCCTCGTTGATTTCTGGAATTATTTTTCCAGCCTCAGCCACCACTGCTAGAGTCATTCTGGTTGTTGCGAGGATTATCACTGTTCTGAGCCATGTTAATCAAAGGTTGGAGGCTGAGGCTTGAAAAATGAGTCAGCTGAGTGAGCCTTGACTCAAATGATAGTAGAGCAGATTGAGCTTCGATCCAGGTGATATCTGATTTGTCGGCGAGAGTGACTACGATAGCATTGTAATCCGCATCGAGCCCATTCAGAGTGTGAGGCAGCAGGTCATCCATGGTGACCGGAGCTCCGGCAAGAGCTAACTCGTCGGCCAAATTTTTCATTTTACTCAAGTATTCATACATGGCCAAGGAATTCTTTCTGGTGGTGTGTAAATCATTCTTTAACACCATCACGCGTGCCTTCGTGGACGCACAAGTAAGAGACCGAGCACTAGTCCACAAATCCTCAGCTGTTTTACAATGGAGCAATTGAGCACCGACTTCAAGAGTCATAGTGTTTCGCAGCCATCCAACAAGCATGTGATCTACGGAAAACCAGTCATCAAATGCTGGGTTGGAAACGGGTCCTGTGGCACCGGGAATGAACTTAGGTGGTGCACAGGCAGTGCCGTCAACGTGACCCTCGAAACGGTTGCCTTCAATGAGAGGCAAGACGATAGACTCCCAAACAAGGAAGTTTGTGCGATCTGAAACGTCCTCCATTTTACTTAATAAAATAACTTAATAATGCCTCAACATTTAACAAAATATACACAAATAAATCAAAGTATGCAAATGAGCCCTAACGTGGCAATATACAATCATCTAACATATACCAAAAAGACGGAAGCACTACTTTCGGCAAAAGTAGCCTAATCTTCTGAGGTCTTCCCTGATAGACCCGCATAGGAACTATCATCTGAAAAATGTGGTAACCATCAATCCAACTCATTATGAATACTAATATGTGTTAGTGAGGTGTCAAGTGGAACAATTTATATAACAAAATATTAAAAATATAATTCACCAATATACTTGATACAAGTTTTTATGTCAAAAATTCTGTATCAAAATTTTTTATCACAGTTTTCATTAACAAAATTTTCAATATGCCTCCCACCAATCCAACTGAACCGCCTTATTTCCTCCGACTAGACCCATGGGCTAAGTTACATCCATGTTACTGGTTACTCAAAAGCTTACTGGTCATGTGATGAGATTCAGCCAAAATCTTCAGAGCACATGTCCTGCACTATGGGTCTTTTCCCCTCATTGAACTAGTGGGGTGTCGTAAGCCCTCATTGAACTAGTGGGCTAGTCCCTCATTGAACAGGTGGGACAATAACAAGTCAACCATCGTGCACCAATGGAGGCCTCACCACGTGGTGGAATAAACTACTCCATCTCTTCTCAATTCAATCCTTTCCATAATTATCATAATAAATAACTCAACAGGAATTTTTCCAAGATTCATAAATAAATATATGTATATATATCACAATTCAAATCATAAGATTCCACAAGGCAATTTCTATTAAGATATTAATAATCATTTCACAAAATACTCACAAACAACATACTAATATACATAATAAGTGGAAAGTGGTATGCCGTGAATCTGTGGGCGTGGTCAAGCGGGCCTACCGCAGAGCTCGAATTCCGTGAGCGCGGGTTGTGGTCGCTCATTATTCTCCTCCTAAACCAACTCTGGATTCTCTCGTGAACCTTTCTATCAATTTCTGAGGATGTCCGTGTACGAATCCTCGCTCACGCTTCACATAACTCCCGAATTCCCGCAATTGAACATGCAATGAAATGTGAGTATGTATAAAATGTAAGGAAATATATAGGATACGATATATATATATTTGTATGAAATCCTTACCGAAGGTACGGTTCAACTTTGGTGCGCTTAATCAAGACATGTCTATGTGCTTGGAACTTCTCAAGTGCCGTGAGTTTGAATTTCTCACTCCCGCCAACCGGTTTACCAACACGAGGGATTAACAACTCGTTGTCTCCGGCCCGGCTCAGCTCAGACAATCGCCTACACGAGGCGGCTTGGCTGAATGACGTTTCAATGTCATCAAGTACTGGAACAAAAATACAAGACCTCATCCCCGATATAACCTTTCGCTATTGAACCTTCAGCCACGCCTTATTCCTCACGTAAGATTTAAGTTTCCCAAGAAACCTATAAAGTAGAACCATAAAAATAATAGCCTGATCAATGGTTAAACGCGACTAGTGAGTAATGGTAAAGTAATTATTTTTCAACAAGTACCTCTCAACGGATACATCCATCCAGATCGAACCGGGCCAAAGAAGCTTTGTTTCGTGAACAAGGTGTATCCGTCAAAGTAACCATGACCGTGAAAATGACTGAGGAAAGATCATCTCCAAATGACACAGTAGAAGAATGATTTTCTCCCGCACTGGTCGAGCTCCTCCACTATCAAAACCTTCGAACACAGCTTCCAAAGAAAGTACAAAGCTCGACCAAAACGAGAGACGCCGAGAGGCAGCGTATTTTTCATGGCCAGCCGAAGTAACTCGTTGCATAAGCACATGTGAGTCATGACTCTTCTCACTCGTAACCTTTCGAGTCTGCAAGTCAATACATCGTGATATGTTGCTTGAATACCCGTCAGAACCTTTATTTTCTTCAAGGTAGCGAAAAGATTTCCTTATTCGGTTTTGTCGTGTGAACCTTGCCGTTGAAATCCACATGCTCATCCGGCCACGCGCCTCCACGAACGCCCATCTCCCGTAGATCTTTCCCGGCCTCGCATGATCTTTGGACTTGCCTCGGTTCGTTGAGAATCGTGTACAACACATTGTCGCACACATTCTTTTCAATGTGCATGACATCCAGACCGTGGTTTGAGCAAATTATCTTTCCAATACGGAAGAGCGAAGAAGACGCTCACCTTTCGCCATTGTTGGGCGTAGAACCCGAAGCCCTGCAGCTTTGTTCCTACTTGCCGGATCGCTCTTTTTCCCAAACTCAACATCAACATCCCGAAGTCGCTTCTATGATTTCTTCACTGCAGTTACCTCTCGCCGAAGCTAACTATTATCACATGCTCCTAATTCAAGAGCTCAAACACACGCCAAAAATCTATCTACCACAACCAAGTTACTAAACATTAATAACTCTTCTAAAACTCTACATAATCAAAATTATAACTTATAAAAATTTTAATAATAAAATATTTGGAATATGCTTGAAATTGACAAATTATGACGGGACTGAAAAAAAATTAGGAGAACCATTGTAACTATTAATTCTCTGTCTATTTATTACTAATTAATAATACCTTTTTTTATATTTATTATTAATCAATACTTCCCTTTATTATGTATTCCCTTTCTTAATAATAACAATTATTATTTATTTCATTATTATTATTATTTTACTATTTATTGGTATTTCTATTTAATTATTTTAAATTCTCAGAGGTTATCCTAACACTTTAAATTATGAGTTTAATAATACCACTACTACATAAAGTAGGCTTCATAAAATTGAGTTAAAAATTAACACTAATTAAAAATATATATATGACTTATAAATATACATATGTTTATACAAAATAGTAAGCAAGATTTTCTTTTTAGTTCATGGTGTGTTTATATATATAAAGATCACCAAGTCAACCACCAAAAACCTTTTCTTCTCTTTTAATATATATATCTAACACCATATAGCAGCAACACGTTTCAGCAAGGTATTCCTCTATATATGACATGCAACGTACATATATCTATATATATACCATGTACCAATGTTTTGACAGTAAGCTTCTTCTTCATCTTTCATATGCAATGGCCTACACTATATATATATACTTTCCCAAATCATCTTCCTACATGACTAGGCCTTACTCATATAGATACAAAACACAATATCAGCAAAATATATCTGTTTTACACGTGGTTTTTAGCTTCCTATAGCAGCAACCCATCTATATAATACAAGTTTTTTTTTTTTTTCTTATACAGTGAGGTTTCTTATATATATATCTATCCTTTAATATACTAATATATCTATGTGTATCAGACAAGCAAACCCACGAAAAATATAGTTTTGCGACTCACCTCTGTTTCAGAAACTAGATGCAAAGGGAGGATGAACCACATCTGGACCTTCCTTTCTCCCTTCCTACGTCGACCCTCTCTCTCTCTCTCTCTCATCCTCTCTCAGTTCAGTTTCAGTTTGGAAGTAGCAACGCGAATGAGTAAAGTGTATAGATTATATAAGAAACCAAGAGTGGTCAGTCCGAAGAGAAGCAGCGGTCTGAGAGAGGAGAACCAGTGGGTAACCATCGCAGGGCTCGAGACGTATGGGTTTGCACTGATATTGCGCTGCTAATGATCTTTTGATTTTCTGTGTTTGCGTAAAACCGTTGAGTTCCATCATTGTTGATATTTGCTGCTGATGTGTTTCGTGCTTGCGTGTTATGAGCTCTGCTTATCTGATATATTTATATTGAGCTTAGAAATATATGGGTTGTGATTGTTTTGCTGTATCTGAAACGCGTGAGGTTGAATGAATGGGGCCTTAACTTTGCCCAAATTCATTTGGGGCTTGGGTTAGCAAAATTACTATTTTATCCTCTTCTTAATTTTGACACTATAATATCAAATTAAAATTAAAATTCTTAGAATAACCCTTAATCCTATATAAGGATTTTTCTTCCTCAATTAGCTTCTCTTGGCCATAAATTATTTATTCTAAAATTTCTTAGGCCAAAACTTATCCCTTAACTTTATTCTTTTTTTGAAAATCGAAGGAAAGATAGCCTTAAATTCCAAAAATCAACTTCATAATTATTTGAAGCCAAATTTCATAATTTAATTTCCATATATTATTCAAATTTTAAAATCCCAAAATTTAGGATGTTACACAATCCAGCTTGATCGCGGTTGTCTGGCTTGAGGAACTAAACAAGGCATAGGTTTTCAAAACAGGGGAGGTGATGGAGGTTTCAGCGGAAGACGCATAACTCATTTCTACAGAGGGCTTTGATACCAAGTGAGAAAATAGAGAAGAAATAGTAATGGAGCAGGAGCACTGAATTGTAGTGCTCAGCATATCTGATATATATATCCAAACGTAGACCATTCTAGAGAAGAATATTACAACAGAGAATTGTACACCGCGAATACAGGAATGAATAACATAATACTAACAGATCCTATAGCAGCTATACACGTGTCTACTATAGATCTTACAGAATCATATACAATTACCAACACTAATCATACACTAATCATATTATAATCTAACAATTTAGCATCATTCTAGAAGGACCCATTAAGATTATGTTCAGAAATTTAGAGGGGGGAAAGCATTTGAATTTAGTTCGATGAGAATAATTTGAATTGATTGGATAGAAAATAAGGAATTTTGTAACACTCCCTCCATTCAACTAAATTAATTTATATTTATTTTAAATAATTATATTTTCCCTTTTAATACAAGAGTGGTCTTTTTTTAGCTGAAAAAAATATAATTGAAAACCCAGCATATTTTCTATGTCTGTTTATCATTTTTTCTAATTAAAAAAGATGTCTTCTTTAAAATTTAGAAACTATTTTACCAATAATATTTCTTCTTATATTATATCAATATTTCAAAATAGTTTTATGATACAATTTTAATTAATATGGAAAAATAAAAGAAAGTCGTAAAGCATAGTTAATGGATCATAGAACTTTTTTTTTTGCCGTCCTTTACGTTTTGGTTAAAAAAAATTAGGGGCATGAAAGTTGACGGTGCCGTGAAGGAATAAGGAGGCCCAAGCTGAAGGGCTCGTCGCTGTTGCTCATGGACTTTGATACAGATGAACCCACTCCTGACATTCCAACTACGACCGCCGCCTGTATGCCTGAACCACCGTCACCGTCGCATCGCCGATTCATCTGTTCACACTGCTCACGCCCCGATCCGGTGTGCCTCTGCCACGTCCTTCCACCGCACCCCATCCAAACCACGACCCGAGTAGTGATCCTTCACCACCCCCACGAGGCCCAGCACAAGCTCTCCACCACTCCAATTCTCACCAAGTCGCTACTCAATGCCACCGCCATCGTTGGCCGGCGTCTCCGCCATGGCCTTTCCTCGCTACTCGATCAGTCTTCCAAGGCCTTATATCTCTTTCCGCCGACTCATTCCTCGCCGGCCGTCAATATCAATCACCTCGATACATTGAATTGGCTCCGAAATAATGGAGAAGATTTGGTGTTGATCGTTTTTGATGGAACGTGGAAGCACGCGAGGGAGATGGTGAAGGCCAGCGAGGAGTTCCTTTCCAAGTTTGCTACTAGGGTTTATTTGGAGATCGATGAAAAAGTGACTGGTGGAAGTATATACGACTCCGAATTGATCTTGAGGAAGGAACCTTTTTCCGGGTGCGTGAGTACTATGGAGGCTGTGGCAAGAGCTTTGAGAGTGATTGAGCCAAATGGGTTAGAGATTGAGAGCAAATTAATTGAGATTTTGAGGGAAATGGTGAAGCTCCAGGCTAGTTATTTGAAGCCAATGAAGCCAAGGCCAAAACTGATGAATAAGGTCAAGGGAAAGGAGAAGCAAATGGAAGAGAATGAGAGTTCTGTATAATCGATTACTTGAAGCTTGTGACATGCTGACTTCTCTTTTTGCGGTACTCAATATTCGTACTACCCTAACTACTTGGTAATCGCAGCTTGCGCATTTGTGGCTAATATGCTTATCATTTTTCCAGTGACAATACTTTGAAGATTCAAGATGTCTTTAATCTTTAATCTTTATATTAAGCCAGCGATTGTCTAGGCTTTGTCCTTTGGGTTGTATCTTCTTTCTGACTGGTCTTGGAGAAAATTGGACTGCGCTGCAACATATCAGATATTTATGACCTCAATTATTCTCTGATAAGTATGGTGGAGTCTCCGGCAATTTGCTACCCGCGTCTTGTCTTAGATTTTGGATGGTTTCATAAGTTCTAACTGCCGTTTCTAGAAAATATTATGTTACTGAAGTATTCTTCCATACTCCCTGTGTTGGAAAAGGATAAAGAGTAAGGAGGAAAAATATTTGAAGAAATTAGGAATCTTTTTTTGTTCTGTATTGAATTTGTGATTCTTTAACTTAAAAGGATGAAGATTTGCACATCTCATGATTCATTTTTCCTGATGTTTTTGGATGCAGTGACTGTAGTACTGTAGTTCCTGACTTCCTGTACAAGCATATATGATTAAAAAAGTTTCAGAGCAGCAATTGAGATCAAATTCATTAATATCATGGTACGTGACATTTATAAACTATTTGAAACTATGGCATCACTTGGGTTTATATGGTCGGTCGAGTAAGCATAATTCCAAGTCTAAACTTCCAATCAAATTAATACCATAAATTGATGAGACTTCCAAATTGATATTACAGTTCGTCAAATGCACTGACATCAGCTCCACCCAAGATTTTACATTGATTTTTCATGGGTTTGATGTGAAAAAAAATAAAAATAAAGTGGGAGTAACACAGGAATTCTGTTTAATAAGTTTTGAATTTTTCATTGATCTTAACGTCCTAAAACATGTGCTAATGTAAGGTAACAAAACCTAAGAATCCCTGTTTCTGCGCAAGGTAGGAGACCTTTCTGAGGAAGATTAGTGGTGGTGAGGATTTGAGCCCTTTGGGCAGAGTCTGTTCGGCCTGAGGTATGAAAAACTCAGGCCCTTCGCTCTCCACTTCAAAAGCCTTGAGAAAACCAGGCCTAATGCATACACGGAGATTGCCAAACAAGTTATGAACGAAATCGGTCCAAGGTAACGAGTACTTAAAACAATGCATATGCCAAATTGATTTTGTTCACAAGTCTCAGATCCTGTGCCATCCTTTTTTAGCAAAAAAAAAAAAGTCTCAGATCCTCACCATCACTAATCTCCCTCGCAAAATCATACCTTAGTGCAGAAACAAGGAAAAAAAGGGTGGAAAAGTGAAATTCTTAGGCTTCACTACCTCCACGGCATATATTTAAGGATGTCAAAATCAACCAAAAAAAAGTTGATACTTACTAAACAAAATCCTTATCAATAGACTGACGCTATGCTTTGTGAAAGCTTGAATAGGTGATTTGCACCTGTCATTTATGCGCCTTACCCAACTTGTAAAACCCAGTCTCTAGCAAAATTTTTACCTTGCACATAAACAAACATGAGCCAGAACCTATTGAGAAACCATAATATACGCATTGGGGTCACCAAAGCAGAACGTTAGGCTCTAGGTTCGGATACATTCTTAGGCCTCCATGACCATAGTTAGTACAATGGCTTCTCATGGTTAGGCTACACAGATTCCCAAAGCCGCTCATTCCAAAATCTTGATCTACTTGCTTGAGTGGTGATCATTAGAAAAAATCAAGTTTGTTCCTGGGGTGTGCATGGCTCTGGATGAGTATGCAGTGGGAGAAATTGAATCAGTATGCATGAGCCTTTATAGTGTGGTTCCAGGCTCCAGAACATCTTATTCCCATTTCCGCATTACCTGTGTGTGACTTAGCCCCCACTATGAAGGGATGTATATTCGAAGCTCTTATGGTTATTCCAGATCAACAATTGAAGGAATGGAATAAAGGAGATTTGTCTAAAAAGAGGGTTTCTGATGACTCAATCTTTTCTTCACCTTTATGCGGATTCATAGCTTTCATTTCCAGTAAAGAAGATTGGAAAGCGATATATTCTTGTTCCATGCCTTTTCCCTGGGCAAGAACCCAGGACAGATAAGCATCTAATTACATGCTTTCAGTTTGGGAAATTCGTTGGTCAATCTGCGTTAGTTGTTTTAATATATATATATATATATATATATATATAATATTAATCAACGAAAGATCAGACCTCCAAAACTAGCTACCAATCAGGCCTCAGAGAGGATAAAAAAAAAACTGCAAAAAAAAAAAAAAAAAGTAAGAGATCTGTGCCAATCCATGTCACACGTTTGTAACTCTTTGGATCATGTTTGTAATTCAGTTTCTAAAATTTTTGTATTTCATTATATAAGTGATTGATTCTAAATAATTGTAAGGCGTTAAGTATTTTTCCTAAATTCGCCCTTCATACAATAAAATGTGAGACAAAAATTAATAAGATGTTAGACGACATAATTAATGAGGGGCATAAATAATGAATGAAACAAATCTTTTTTTAAATAAAGGGAAAATTTATACGGTTAGTATAATCTGAAAATTTTGAAAATATCAGTTAATTTTAACAGTTTTTTAAATATGCGTGAATGAAGTAAAAATAACCTAAAAATAGGATTAGAAGGAGTAATTTAGTGATGTTCTCGCAGCCTGTGTATTGGCGTCATATGCATTACCTGCTTCTCTTCTGTTAATTCTTAATTTGATTCACGATGCCTCTGGAACTGATTAGTATAATTTCTTTACTAAAATATTTTTTTATCAGCAGGTTCGCTCTTACCGGCCATATTCAAAGAGTATTTATAACAACCACCAATGAAGTTTTACGTTGACAGCAAATTTAACAATGGAATATGAATTACCTATTTACCGACTAAAATGCTACCTCCGGTCCCTCATATAAGATCTTGATTAATTTTTAATATTAACATGTTCACTACACAAACAAAATATATTATGGCACATGTACCATTCACACACAACATGAAGATTTGCACACGTCTACAATGGTTTTGATCTCCTAAAGTAACGTGTGAGAATACCGAGTACAAGAATCAATCTTCGCTGTTTCTTCATGAAAGATAGATTTCTTGAGGAAGATATTTGGCAATTCCATCTCATTTGATTTTTAGAACTCAGCCTCCACGAAATACGTGCTTATTCGCACCAAAAATGAACTCGCAAAAATATAGGCATTGGGGTCTTCAAAGGAAGAGATAACGTTAAGCTTTTAGTTCCAATCTTCCTCTTGGAACTCCATGACGACCATGCTAGTAGTATGGTCATGCTTTCAAGGAGTGAAGCAATTCCCAAAGCCAACCATTCCGATTCAGATCCCTTTGCTCATCATCAACATGGTGGTTTATTACTGAAGGCCAAGCGTATTCTAGCTATGGATTGGTATTCGATCGGATCTGTAACGAAGGTATGTACGTGTTTTGTGTGAGAGATTATATTGAAGCATTTTCAACTTGTTATGAGTATACTTACTAACAAGGTATGTATTTGACGTAGCCCATACTTTGAAGTCAGGTATATTCAAAGGCTTCTAGTAATCAACTACTGAAGGAAAGGTATCAAGGTGGATTGTTTAGAATTATAAAGCACGTCATAAGGAATCACTTAATTAACCTAAAGATTAGGCAAATTCCTGTTATTCCTCTTCGCCTGAGTAACGTCAAGGATCATATAGTTGTACAATTTTCTAATTATGCGATCATGCCTTTGGTTTTAGGAGATCAATAGCAAATTTTACACTGTATTAATTATTCCTCAGCTTGTTATAATACATATATCTCTGGGAAGAAGCTAGGACTAATTCCCACATGCAATGTTCTTCGAGAACTTGATATGCAGCCACGTAGGCACATGGCCACTAAAAATTTAACGCTAATTAAATAGACATGCAAGAACTAATATAATGTTACATTGAGTGGCGATTAAACTATCTCGATTTAGTATGATTTTTTCCTTCAAAAAAAAAATGAACGGAGATAAATGTCAAAAAATAAAAAATGCAGATCGGATCGAGAAATGAATTTGATTGATATTAATTTGTCAGGATAAGACAATCTCACTTTGACGAACCATATTGGGCACTTAAAAATAAAACACACAAGAAAATCCTCGAGATAAAATATTAAATAGAAACGTAGAATTATTCCAACACGCCATCATCACTTTATTATTATTATTTACATATTCTTCATAATCTCAAGTATCATTAAAAAAACAAAGGAAAATAGCACACCATTGCATACATATTATATTACACACCATTTATTTATCAGTGATATATATAGATGCTCATAAATTGATTGGGTCACAAGATATCGATCAAACAGCTTCAGGAGTAGCAACCCGCCGAACCAAGTGACGCTGTTCATTCGAAGTAGCCTGAGCATCTCCCACGTGTCGCCATTGAAAATTCTTGACGAACAGTATCAGAAACACGAAACACATGGCAAATATTCTAAGATAAATGTTTCCCAACCACCCCAAGTGCAACGTTAACGTAACAATGGCCTCCAACAGAGAGAAATGACGGCCAGGCGTAAGCAAGTTGATCAAGCAAATCGCATCAACGTCCAAGAAAACGCACGTCGCAAATACCGCAACCTCGTCCGAACCATGGTGATGGTTCTCATGTTCGATTTTAAACATCAGACAAAACACCAGAACAAGAACCATAAATTCTGCTAGAGATTTCAACACGTAATGGTGGCGATTCACAGTGCAGAATCTGAAGAACAGATTGGAAATGAGCCAGAGAGTGTGCAATAATAAGGCTGCAACAATGAGAAGCCGGAGGCCATAATGGCTAGATTTGTAGAACTCAGTCTGGGAGAAGCTGGCGAAAGCTAACAAGGAGCTTGTGAGGCTGAGTGAGAAGTCAAATATACGCATTGGGGTCAAAGGATACACGTTCTGACCAAACCATATTTGAAATGTGGTTGGAGAACTAGTAGAATCACTTTGAGACCAGAGGTTTAACAATACTTCTCCAAAAGTGACTTTGTGGTAGCCATTTTGAGAAGTGGTTTCTGCAGTTAATTGGCTTCTTTTTACTTGGTCATCGTCGGGAGGTTGCGATTGAGGGCTTGAGGAGTTCGACATGAGAGGAGAGAGAAATATATGGGAGTAAGGATAAATATTAATGGCGATATATATGAGCGTTTTGTGTGTGATGCCGACCGATGATCCCTTGTATATATATTTAAATTCGTGAACGTACTGTTTCACGAATAAACAAGAAAAGGCAAAGAATAAATGAATTATTCCAACTTTTTTGCCGAGAAAAGGAATAAATTATTCAAGTTTTGTCCAAGGGAAAAAGAATAGATTATTCCAGCTTGACTCGTAGGTAAGGACGTGCACCTAGGCAAAAGTTGTAGAAGATCAGAAAGTAATATCCCCTTATATATATATATATCCATCGTAGCAAGTAATTTCACTGTTGATTCGCAACATCGATCATCCACCTTTTTGCTGAGTGGGTGTTTGTGGGTGTGTTTGTTAATGAGACGAAATAATTTAATTATAAAACATTAGTTTTATTACCAGCTTCAATTAGCTATAGAACTAGTAGGGAGGGAGTACGTATAGTATGTACGCTCTGCATGATATGCATTTGATTTTTCAATATATATATGCGCGCTCGCATGTGTGTTTGTGTGAACTTGGGAAAAAACACGTCATTTAATTAAACTGGCTTGAATCATCGTGGTTTGCAAGTAGTATGCTCTGGAGGCTGTATGTAAAATGTGTACATATATAATGCATATGAGATTCTGTTGCGGGTGTGTATGCCTGTATGGGTGTACATACTTTGAGAGGTTAACTGATGTTGTTAAGAATCGGATTGGGCAGTAATTTTAGAATGTTTGGTTTCTTTGTGGCCCATAAATTTAGAGGGAAATGGGCTATCTATTGCCTTTCAAACTACAAGTGGCGGAACGAAATTTACAGTCCATTCCGGATCTCGAAAGCAGATGTCAATGTAGGAAATAAACAGACTTAAGCAAGTAGATATCTGGGTTTGATTTCAAACCGCATCTATGTGAAGGCGGCGTGGAAGGACCCATAGATCGAAGAGGAATGAGCGCATTGTCGTCTAGAATCCTCAAAGTAGTACGCTTTCGTTGTTGCCGAGGATTGAGTCGACGCCATCGCAAAACCCTCAAAGCATCTCACCGTCAACGTTGCCAAGGATTTGATTGTGCGACTCTTATGATGACTTACGAAGATTGCGAGTAGGTTAGAGGAAGAGGATGACATTCTTGTTGAGGATTTGCCCGTGAGGCTCTTGGGACACTCGTTGAATCTATAACTAAGCAAATGTTATATCACCAAGAACACAAAGCAAACTCACTGACTTAACAGAGTTTAGCGAATTTAGTTTTTTTAACACTTTTAAGACCGGTTTTTGAAACAATCGGTCTTAAAAGTATATTTTAGGACCGGTTGTTTTAAACAACCGGTCTTAAAAGTGTAAAAAAAAATTTGACCGGTGGGTTCAGAAATATATAGAACACTTTTAAGACCGTCTGCTTTTGAAACAACCTGGCCTTAAAAGTGTTCTATATAATTTTTTTACATTTTTAAGACCGTCTGCTTGAAACAAATTGGTCTTAAAAGTGTTCTATATAATTTTTTTACACTTTTAAGACCGTCTGCTTGAAACAAATTTCTGGTCTTAAAAGTGTTCTATTTATTTAATTAGTTAGCGATACGATTATATTGTGCAATTATCTTAATTAAGTTGTTAGAGAGATTTTAGGAATTAAGTTAGCAGATCAAGGTTTTTTGAATTTCGTAATTAAATTCCTCGATTGTAATCATCATAATTGTTGTTAGAGAGATTTTAGGAATTAAGTTAGCAGATCATGATTTTTGAATTTCGTAATTAAATTCTTGATTGTAATCATCTTAATTAAGATGTTAGAGAGATTTTAGGAATTAAGTTAGCAGATCATGGTTTTATGAATTTCGTAATTATATTCCTGATTGTAATCCCTAAATTATAGGAACTCGCCTAGGTTTATTTACTTATTAACATCTCGTATATAATTCCAATTAAGCGAAGGAATAAATCATCGCATTCTCGACTTGATCGCGTCTTCTCACAATATTTACGAAATTACTTTTGATCATACTTTTAAGACCGGATATTTTATAACCCTGCCTTAAAAGTGTTCTATATATTTACAAAATTGTCACGTTCATAGTTTTAAGACCGGATCTTTATAGTCCTGGTCTTAAAAGTGTTCTATATATTT
Organism: Acacia pycnantha; assembly: GCA_025563575.1. NCBI lineage: Eukaryota > Viridiplantae > Streptophyta > Magnoliopsida > Fabales > Fabaceae > Acacia > Acacia pycnantha. The sequence continues at coordinate 471,395 of JAMWYP010000211.1, read as the reverse complement.
ACGAAAGTGCCAATTGGCCATATTTTTAAGACCGGATCTTTATAATCCGGTCCAAAAAGTTCTTTATATTTACGAAATCACAACGGCCATACTTTTAAGACTGATTCTCTATAATCCAGCCTAAATGAGACGGCCTTAAAGCCCTTTTGCACTAGTGCGCTTGCTCTCTGGTTCTCCGAATCTAACCAATCCTCCTTCGAAAGAAGAGGAAGACCTGTTATCGAGGAGCTCAAAAAGATTAAGAATGGAGTTATACAACTAGACACTCAAGATAAGGATCTAAATGTGGTCAAAGCCAGACGTGTGGATTCGCTATTTGAGAAAGGGGGGACTTCCTTCGCTGATAAACTCAAGGGAGCGGATCGAACACCTTTGGTGAAAAGGAGGATGGGAGTGGATCGAACACCTCTAATGAAAAGGAGGATGAGATGACTCGCTAATGCGGATACCTTGACCGATGATACTATGTCCGATGGGACGGGATTCGAACCTCTGTCGATAACTAAGACCCCAAGTGAAACTTTCCGTCATTTTCCTTTTCTAGCAAGATGAAGAAGAAGATGTATAAAGCCTGGAACAACTCATTATCATCAAGCTCTTAGGCCGAAACATTGGTTTTAAAGCTTTGGAATCCGTAATTCAAACCCTATAGGCCAAACGTGGAATTACAAAGTTGATCAATATCGGACATGGTCATTTTGTGGTTAAGTTCTCCAATAAAGAGGATTATCAATTTGCTCTTACATGAGGCCCATGGATGATATATGATCATTACTTGATAGTGAGACCTGGGAACCAATGTTCAACTCAAAGAACTATTTGACGATGGATTAGGTAGCGTATGGATTCGTCTACCCAGGATCTTCTTGGAGTATTACTATAAGGATGCCTTAGCATTTATTGGGATAGGATTGATGAAACAGTGAAGGTTGACATTAACACATCTTGTCAACTTAGGGACACTATGCTCGATTGTGTGTGCTTGTGGATTTGACCAAGCAGCTAATGTCCGGTATTTCGCTTGATGGCGAAGATTACTTCATAGAGTATGAGGGCTCCATATGCTATGTTCACATTGTGTTATTTACAAATAGACATGAAACTTGTGCTCATAAGAAAAAAGAGTAAGGAAGTCAGAAGGAAGGATCAACCGAGGGTCTCCAAAAGATGAAGTAGCGACTGTTATTGATAATGACAAGATCTCATGGCCGGTGGAGGTGGTGCAAAAATCTAGGAAACCACGGCGGAATAAAGATAAACAGGGGAACAATCAATCTTACCTCCGACGGGTCCCGCTTTCCTAGCGAATATGGAAGGGAAGGAGAATCGAGCAATACGCCATTACGCCAAATGGCGACAAAACAGGAACGCTCGAGGCTCCGCAGGAGGTGAAGCACACTACAAAGGTACTAAGGATTCAAGGAAAAAGCAAGGACAGAAAGAAGGAAACTAGTACGAAGATGAAAACAATTATGGTAGTGGAAAATTCTCGCACTCACTGGGGGGTCGATGCGTGGAAAAAAGGTTGAGAGAGGTGACGGAGGCGAAAAGGGTGGATTCTCGATAGTGTGTTATATCTTACAATGGGGAGGAGCCAATTCGACAAGAAGAAAGGAATGAGAACGTTTGGGCTACAACCCGTCGTGGAATAAGCCAAGCCCAAATTCTCCAAATTTTATTGCCTTATGATCCAGAGTGAAGAAGCCTACTGATGCAGACTTGATACAATCTCTTATTGGGCCCGAGTTGGATAGCCCGATGGTAGTTGAGGATGGTAGGAGCAATGAGGGTGACGAAGTTTTGGTGGTCGAGACCCAGCTTGTCTTAAGCCTCTTAGGTTTGATTACTTACAAAATCATAAAAGTTTTTATGGATTGTATTCTTTATTGGAACACTAGGGGCTTGTGGAAAGGGCTTCCTTAGAAACCTTAAAATATTATGTAATGGGCCCAAGCAAGGTAATTGTGTTGTCTCGAGACCAAGACTCGATGACATTAGACGGTTCTTAGGTTTGGATAGATTGGGTTACGACTCCTCCGGATGGTGCCAAGTACGGGTCGCCCCGGTGGCCTCGATTGTGGCTCGGAAATCCAAGGAGATCGTATCTTTGTCCTAGAGGAGAACTCTCAATTCATCCATCTCCATTGTCGAAGGCCGCCGGTTCCCAATTCCTTATCACGGCAGCTTATGCAATCCCCCATAGTAATCTCCATCAATCTCGTGGGATCATATTTGGCGTTGTTGAAGGAGTCGCGATTTCGTGGAGTGTCCTCGAGACTTTAATGATATAAAAGCTTCGATGAACGAGTTGGCGTAGGGAATGGATCTCTCAACGAATGCAATGGTTCCAGGATCGAATCAAATAATTGTGGGCCGGTGGATTTGGGTGCTACTGGACCAAAATGACCCGGAGGGACCAAAGCTTGTAGGTTGCACAAGACTCTTCGAACTACCGGATCGAGCTCTAGTGAATTGCGCCTCCTCCATGAATGGCTCCGACTCATTTCTCAAGGTACTTCCAAGAACCGATTTCTCGATCATAACTCGTTTTGCTATCTCAGGGTATCAATTGTACCGATGGGAGACCTCGAAAACCTTTAGATTTGAAGCTATGTGGATTTTACATGATGATTTCAAATCTTTCATTGATAACAAGTGGTCGGTCCAAGATTATCTTGAGACTAGTCTAGAAAATTTGCGATTAATCTTCGACTTGGAACAAAGATGTTTTCGGTCTTGTGGAAAAGGGAAATTTGAATTATTGGCGAGGTTAAATGGCAATATGGCATACGTAAATCAAGAGATTACCCTTTTTCCATATTCCTGTACTTTGGAGTCAGAATCTCAAACGAGAATTGGAGGAGGTTTTAAGAGCATAGGAACTTAAATGGTTCCAAAATCTAGAGTCAGTCTGGATAATGAAGGGAGATCGGAATATGCGATACTACCACATGAATACTAATATAAGGAGGAGAAGGAACAGAGTGTTGGCTCAAAAATGAAAATGGTAACTAGGTGGAGAATAAGGAAGCCCCAAAACCTAGTCGTGAGCTTTTTCAATAATCTATTTCAAGAAGAGGATGTACCGATAAGAACCTCCAAACATATATGTCTTTCCCTAAGATTGAAGCCTCAATTCTTGATAACTGGGGCCACTCCATCGGATGAGGATATCGAGGCCGCGGTCTTTGCCATAGGGCCGTATAAATCCCTGTGGAATGATGGATTTCGACGATTTTCTTCCAAATGAATGGAGTAAAGTTGGAGCAGAGGTGTGTCGGTTTGTAAAAGGGCGTTTGAGGGTTCTATTTCTCGACAGAGGCCAATAAAACCTTAATCTCCTTATTCCCAAAATGGATTATCCTGAACTTGTGACACATTTCGACCCATTTTGCTTTGTTTGGTCCATTATAAGACGATGACGAAAGTGCTAACCAATGATTGAAGGATGTGATGAATGATCCGATTTCGTGCTCCAAGCAAGTTTTATCGTAGGAAGGAAAATCTAGAATAATATAATCATTGGGCGAGAAATAATGCATACAATGAAGAAGGCTAGAGGAAGAAAAGGTTTTGTTGCTTTGAAAGTGGATTTGGAGAAGGCATGCGATATTCTTAGCTAGAGTTTTTGAAGCAAACCCTTTTGGAGGTGGGATTTGATTACAAATTGGTAGCTCTAATTATGAACCGTGTATCATCTACTTCATATAATGTCCTACGGAATAGTGAGAAGACCGAATTCTTTACTCCTAAGCGTGGCCTTAGGCAGGGCGGAGCCACGTTGAGCAACCGACCGCACGTGCGCACGTAAACATTTGAGGTTTTTTTAATTTTTTTATTTAATGAAAAAAGGCATCGGTGACCTAACTTATCTCTCTCCCGTCTCAGCAGCTTCGTCGTCCAGCCTCTCTTCCTTCCTCCAGCTCCAAGGTTCCAACTCCGGTTCTTCATCCACCTCTGTTCCTTCCTCCAACTCCGGCGATTTCAAACCAGATCGAGCCACGAGCAATTGCGGTTTGTCTCCTTTTCTACTTCGATTTAACGATTTTCGTAGATCTATGTCTCTCCTATCCTGTAAATGTATAGCCTCAACTTGTTCCTTTTCCTCCCAAATCTGAATCAAATTCCCTCTTCCCATTGCCCCAATTCCATTTTTTGGAACCCCCATTGGGTTTAGGAGAGATGATTTTTGGAATTTGCCCTTTTTGTACAGAGGCGTTATGTTCGTCTCCTTTTAACTGAGGTAAATAATGTAGTTGATGATTCTCTAATAGTTTGATTACCACACAATACGGCATTGAAATTGTCTTGTGTCTGGTCAAAGAAAGCATTGGTCTCGTACCTTACAAATACACAAAAGTATATATCAAATCATTTTTCCATGTTCAATATGATTTTTGCTAATTTGTACACAGATCAAAACATAGTTGTCTCATTTATGTATGCGCCTGTTAACTGGTTAGTGCAAAATATTTTGTTTATGAAGCTATGGTGTCATAATAAGGGAAGATTGGTTAAAAATAGCCTTTTGAAAATTTTATTCATCATATTAAGGACTTGAATTCGAGTACTAGCAGGTGCTTTATGTGTAATTGATATTTTTTTTTAATGAAAAATATCAAGTCCTTATAACCAATACAATTTTTAATGGGTACTTTTAACCAATGTTCTCTATTAATAATGGCATCATACAGTTTACATTCTATAAAAATTAACCAAAGTCTATTTCTCCTTTAATTTGTATCTATCTATTTGTATTCAGGGAAGAAAAGGTCATCTTCGGATTTGGATTGGCTTTTGTTACTTAAAAACTTCTTAAAAACTAGTTTTAGTGCAAAATATTTTGTTTATGAAGCTTTTGTTCGGTTTCTTTGTGGAAGAAAGAATAAAACTATTTTAATTTAAAATGTTTTAGAAGGATGGTATTTAAGTTTATAATTCTTTCTTCTCCTCGGCCAGTATTATGTGTGGAGAAATGAATTTTTGTTGACTATAGTTAAAGCAAGAGTAAATACCCTTCGATCCCCGACAAAAACATGGACCCCATTTTTATCCTCGACAAAAACCGACCCTTATTCGTCCTTTTATGACTAAAATGACCTTTTGGAAATTTGTGAGGGATCAAATGTCCACAAATCGACTTTTATTCGTCCTTTTTATGGACTAAAAGGACTTTTTTCGGGATTAAAATGGGGTCCGTATATTTTGTCGTGACCGTAAAGGGTATTTACTCTTAAAGCATTGAGCTCAAAGAGGATTCTGTATATAATAAGGAACCATTAGGCATAGAACAAATGATTTATATGTGTCTATGTGTGCCACGGCCAAGGCTGTTTAGTGAGGCTAGGGATTGATTTTATTTAATTTGATGGTTCCAATAGCTTCTAAATGAAAATTCAATGAAGGTTGCTGTACCTCTCTAGTCTCTACATGTCTAGCAACTATTTTAATGGTTAAAATTGAGGAACAGTGGCTGCTGATGCTTCTTTGTGCCAAATAATTATCTAATGCATAATTATCCTAACTAAATAAATCGTGTTTAGAGGCATTAAAGTGATGATCGTGTTGACTTACTTTGTTTTGAAATGTTTTATTCATTTGTATCGATTTTGCATATAAAAATCTTTGTTAGTTAGATAGTTCAATGGACAAATTTGAAAAATAAAATGTTCTAGTCATTAATTGTGCAAGTTAGATTTAGCTTCATGATGCCTTTCTCTTGGTAATTGGAATGTACAGGTTCATGTTAATTGAAGACGAAGCCAAAATTTTGGTTTGCTTCCCACCTTCTAGTTATTATAATTCTTCATTCTTTGATTTCTTGTGGTCGAGTTGCTTTGAAATTGGAAATCATAGCTTCAGTTGCTTAGTGTCCCGATATGAAAAAGATACAATTCTATAGGTTTCGATAGAGGAAGCATTGAGATGAGCTAGCTTATAGGTTGCAACATGTTCCCTAATCGTCAAACTTTTTCTTTCCGTAAATGTCAACGATACAATCTTAATGCATTTAAAACTTTTCTTAAAAAAAAAAATTGTGCACCCACAAACTCTAAATCCCGGCTCGCCACCGGCCTTAGGCAAGGGGATCCGATCTCCCATGCCTCTTTGTGCTTTGTATTGATCGCCTTTGCATCTTATATGTGATGTCACAGTAGGAAGGAATGGGTTCCTATTAAAACCTCCAAGTCGTGTCCAACGATCTCCCACCTAATGTTCGCCGACGACCTTGTTTTATTTGGTGAGGCCATCGTGGCGCAAGCCAAAGGCATGATGGAATGTCTACATACTTTCTGTCTCCTGCTTCCAGGAAAGGGTCAAGACATCAAAGTCTTTGATGTTCTTCTCTCCCAAGGTCCCCAGGCGCCTTAAAGAACAAAATGAAGGAGATTACACAAATATAGTAGCGAGATTGGTTCATACCTAGGTTTCCCACCGTCAAGGAAAAGGAGGCCAAGGAAACCTTCCAATACATAGTTGATAATTTAACTCTAAACTAGCTTCATGGAAAGCAAGCTCTCTTTCTATGGCCTGGAGAATGACCCTTGCGAAATCGCTTTGAATGTTGTGCCGCTATACCCGATGCAGTCACCCAAATTCCGCATTCAATATGTAGGGATGTTGAAAGACTCCAAGTGCAACTTTATTTGGGGGAAATCAAACCAGATGATTATCATAATTTGAGCAGTAGACGTTAACCTTGCCCAAGAATTATGGTGGTATTGGTTGTAAGAGGTTACACTACAAATCAGCCTTTGGGAGCAAATTGGCATGGCAAGTAGTTGCTAGTCCCGAACGCTTATGGAATGATATCCTTCTACACAAATATACTACTAGGAATGAGTCAAGTCTATTGGAGGATAAATCTGGTGATTCATCCCTTTGGTACTTTATTTGCAAACAAAAAGAGGTAATCGAGCGGGGTATGTGTTGGAGAGTCAAGGATGGGAACTCAGTGAGTTTTTCTCTGATGCTTGGCTTTCCAAAGAGCTAAAAATTAAGGAGCATTGCTTAAGGCCTCTAACAACTCCGAGTAGGCAAGTAAAGTCGTGAGTGGTGCATTCAGTGGTTCCCGAATTTCCCCAAGCTGAACTCGATGGTATCTAGCAATATCATCCAAAGATTGCAATATAACGCAATTTACAAATTGAACAACGCCATAGGTTTTGTAAACTTGTAAACCGCGTTAAACCGCATTATTCAATTTGTAAATTGCGTTATAGGTTTTGTAAATGTGCATTTTTTTCACTCGTAGGTATTAAAGAGGAAAAAAATGTAAACTTGAAAAAAGTTGCAAATGACGTTATTCAATTTGTAAATGATGTTATTCAATTTGTAAATTGCGTTATAGGTTTTGTAAATGTGCATTTTTTTTTCACTCAGAGGCATTAAAAATGAAAAAATGTAAACTTGAAAAAAGTTGTAAATGGCATTATTCAATTTGTAAATTGTGTTATAGGTTTTGTAAATGTGCATTTTTTTTTCACTCGTAGGCATTAAATAGGAAAAAATGCAAACTTGAAAAAGGTGTAAATGACGTTATTCAATTTGTAAATTGCGTTATAGGTTTTGTAACTACCAATTGAAAAAATGTTAAGAAGAATATATATATATATATATATCAAGTGGCCCAACCGTGGGCAGCTTGGCCCTTTAAATGTGTTGGGGGTGGGGGTTCGAACCCCACCCCCTACACATTCAAAGAAATGTTTTTTTAAAAACCAAACCCCACCCCCTCGCAGTGGCAGCCGCCCTCCTAGGAGGGTATTTTTATTTTTTTAATTTAATTAAAATTAAGAGCAAAAAGATTTTCACCCGAATTTGCATATCCCTCGTAGGCCCCTAGACTCTTAGTCTTTTACAAATTCGGAGACTTCTGGGTTTTACAAATTCAAATGGTATTTATTTGTTATTTTCCTATATATTATGCGTGTGGGGGACCTCAAGTTCAATTATTGATTTTGTGTTCAGCATATTATTTCTGGTCCACACATACATATGGTTTCATTTTATTTATGGGTTAAGGAGAGAATTTTACACACGAGCTTTACCCCGTGAGTCGCCAAAGACCACGTGCTTTTCTCGAGCAAAGTATACACGTGGTTACGCTTTTGAGCGTTCAAGACCACCTTAGTTAGTTGACCGCTAGTCAACCGTTAAGTTGGATGGAACGCCGACGTAGCGCTTTATTTGACCGACACGCCGACGTGGACGTTGATGGTATGAAAAAAGAAAATTACCATTTTGCCCTTAGTTTTAAGTGAAAATTACCATTTTGCCCTTAGTTTTAAATGAAAATTACATTTTTGCTCTTAGTTTTAAATAAAAATAAAAACTAAAAATACCTCCTCTCCCGTGGGCCCCACCACCGCCACCCTACCACAGTGCAAATGCCACCACCGCGCCGCCGTCGCCGCGCCGCCACCACCACCGACGCCGACCACCGCCGCAGCCGCCCACCACCGCCGACCACGCCACGGCGATGGTGGGGGTGGCCACGGTGGTGCCCACCAGGGTAGGGGTATTTTTAGTCTCTTTTTTTTTAAAAAAACTTAGGACAAAAGGGTAATTTTTTTAAAAACTAAGGGTAAAGTGTAATTTCACCCGAGTTACTGTTCATTTCCATCTAACTTAACGGTTGACTAACGGTTGACTAACCTGTCGTGGTGTCTTTGGCGCTCCCAAAATGTAACCACGTGTGTACTTTTACTCCAAAAAAAGTACGTGGTGTTAGGCGCTCCCGGGGGTAAACCTCGTGTGTAAAATTGCTTCCTTAACCCTTTATTTATTGAGGTTTGTAGGCAATGAAGTTACTTTATGTGAAAGAAATACTATTTCCGATCCTAATTATAAGACATAGTTGATTTTTTTTTTGAGAAATTAAGAAAACCAAATAAGTTATTTAATCATTTCATATGTTGTGTATCTTTTATATTTAAGATATATTTTTTTCCGGCAGAAATATGAACATGATGCTGCACAAATGATTTAAGTATATTATCATTTATATTAGATATAAATATATAAATAAATGATCATATTTTAAAAGAAATTCTATCAAACGTATGAAGTTAAAATAACAAATGCATGCTGCTTATATCAAATAATTATTGATTAATTTAAGTTAGATTATACCTAATTTAGAAATCTTTTTTCTTTTTAACAACCTTCAATTTCCTTTTAAACAATAGAGAGGCGTTCTGGTCTTTTAACCACATTCAGAAATTCTTAATTGGGCCCCTAGGCCTCATAAAGAATTTATTAAAAGTTTAAGGTCAATTTTAATTTTAACCATTTCAATTGGATTTAATTAGGATTTTTTCTATATTTTATATCCGCGTAATTATTTGTTATGTAGCATATATGTATTAATCTTGATGACCTGATCGTAATTTTTGTTTTAAGAATACAAGTAAAGCATGTAATAAAAAAATATTTTGAATGAGAACATATGATATAATCCCTTCGATCCTAGTTATAGAACATTTTTTGTGGTGTAAATTGCAATATAAACTTTATTTTATACTTATGACCGAAAGTAATGCCGAATTGAGTTTAAGTGAGGGTCTAATCTGGCATAGTGCCTAATAGCCGTTAGAAATTTGATCTGCACTAACATAAATAAATTACAATAATCACAGCTCAAATACAGGCAACATATTAACATTTACAGCAACCAATAAATAAATAATCAATAGTTAATACGGGTAATTCCTTGAATTTCTTACGTCCTCCTTCATAAAACAACGATTAATGTTGTTCAGTGAAAAAATGGAAATAAAATTATTTGATTTAAAAAAACAAAGGAGGAGGATATTAAAGACATGTAAAATTTCATACATCTAAGCAAAGGCAACGTATAAACTATAAAGCCAAATGTCCGGCGCCAAGGTGAGCGGATCGTTGCCTTTAAACAAAGACTTTTTCTCGCCAAAATCCTCTCTCCTCTTAACGGTACCTTCTCTTTGCTTTCTGCCTTTCCCCAACCTTTCGTCGTCATAATTCATCCATGCCTCTCTTCTTTTCTTTTTCTGCATCCCCTTCTCTGTCAATTACATATCTCAAAAGCCTCAAAAGTTAGAGAGAGAACTCAGTCTCTGGCATTGCAATAATTCGCCCCTCTTTTCATGTACATTCCTCTCCTCTCTATCTCCTGCGCTGTCTCTTAGCTCTCCATTCACCATCATCACAACGAGAGATCACAGGTACGCCAATTCCTCTCCCTCGGTATATCCTTGAGTGCGTTATTCGCATCAGTTTCGCGGATTCCCTATCCAGCCGAAATCCGGTCATCTCTTGCTTCACTTTTTATGATCTGATTCAATATACTGCTTATTTTATATCCAGCATTGTAATTGTTGATCCGAGTCTGGACCATATAGGGACAGTTAGTTAACGCTTTTCTTCTGGTCATTAGTGTTCTCTATGATTTCGACTAGTTGTCTCTTATCCTTGAACTTTTTTCTTATTTTGTTCTGTGACTCCACGACTGCTTGCATCTATCATGACTTGAAATTCCCTGAGTTAGCTATCGAGGTGGAAGGATTAATCCAACTGAGCATCCCATAGAGTAGCCCTTACTACTCAATGTGGTGCTAAGCATATCATAATACCTTGGTATCTATAAAAGATGTAGCAAAAAATTGTTTAGGGAAATGAATACTTGTTATTGCGGTTGTTCTTCACATATTTTTTTTAATCATTGCAGAAGCTTGCATGATGTGATGGTGTCAAATAATATGCAATTGCTCTAAAAAGTGGACGCATGTGTTTTTCATGCTTATTCTTCTTTATATTTGCTAATATCAAATATTTTTTCATGCAGTGAACTACTCAGGAATTTGCATCCACTGTGTGCTTGCTTGTAAGGACAGCATTCAAGAAGGAATTTCAGCAATGTCTAGCTCAACTAAAATTTTAGATCCTGCCTTTCAGGGAGTGGGTCAAAAATCGTATCCTTAATATATCAAGCGCATTTGAAAATAAATGTGATACAATTTCTTCTTTAACTTCTTGAATAGATTATGAGTGAAAAACAAAAACTCTCTTTACTGCATAGAACAGAAATTATGTGTAATTGATCTTCGGGTGCTATATCATTTTTCCTGATTATCTTGTTGTATATTGAGTTCACATTGAGTGGTTTTTTTACTTAACTTGTTGAAGAGGAATTGAAATATGGAGAATTGAGAATTTTCAGCCAGTTCCTTTGCCCAAATCTGAACATGGGAAATTCTACATGGGTGATTCGTATCTCATATTGCAGGTGTGAACTTTAAGAATTATCAAATCTGATGCATTGACTATGTTCTTATTTAATTAGTATTATTGATCATCACCTCGCACGACTAGGCGCTGAATATTCTATAGATGGTTCTTGATCCTCTTCTGTTTACCATTTGCGTAGTATACCTAAATTCCTTACTTAGTTAGAGATTTGGTCCACTAGGTGATGGTAATTGTCATATTAGAAAGTCTAGGTCAGAGCACACTCACAGATTAAATAGATGAAGGAGGAAGGGTACAGCAACTTTCATGATATTAATGTAGAAGGAGCCTCTAACACAATTACTAACCTTTTGGCATGTTTGATTTATATCTTCAGTTTTCTCCTTATCATTTTAGGTTCTTTTATATGCTCATTTTCAGACAACTCAAGCAAAAGGAGGCACTTACTTTTATGATATACACTTCTGGATTGGAAAGGACACAAGTCAGGTGAGCCTAAGTAAAATGTTAGGTGAGCCTAGTAAAGTTCTTTTTAGATTGTCTGGGATACTTGATTCGGAATCACCTGAACCAATATTTCTGACAAAAGAATATCCTTTCTTGATATAATGTTTTTCTGTAGGATGAGGCTGGAACAGCAGCCATCAAAACTGTTGAACTTGATGCTGCTCTTGGAGGACGTGCAGTGCAGCACAGGGAAATCCAAGGCCATGAATCCGACAAGTTCTTATCATACTTCAAACCATGTATCATACCATTAGAGGGGGGTGTTGCGTCTGGATTTAGAAAACCTGAAGAAGAGTTTGAAACACGATTGTACATATGCAAGGGAAAGCGATTTGTCAGGATGAAACAGGCATATTTTCCCCTAGACATGAATTTCATGGATCCAGTGAACATTCATTGAATGAATATGTAACTAACATTTTACTTGTGCAGGTACCTTTTGCACGGTCGTCACTGAATCATGATGATGTTTTTATCTTAGACACTCGGAATAAAATTTATCAGTTCAATGGTGCAAATTCCAATATTCAAGAAAGAGCTAAGGCTTTGGAAGTAATTCAATTTCTGAAGGAAAAGTATCATGAAGGGAAATGTGATGTTGCCATTGTTGGTGAGGACACATTTTTCTCGTAGATTCTGTATGAATATTTATATATATAAAATGATATCTCTTTTCTGTGGATGTAAGTCTTTCTTTGTTTCTGAATGTGCCTAAAATCTTTCCCTTATTGCAGATGATGGCAGGTTGGACACTGAGTCAGACTCTGGTGAATTTTGGGTCCTCTTTGGTGGTTTTGCTCCCATTGGAAAGAAGGTCATCTGTGAGGATGATATAATTCCGGAGGCCATTCCAGCTCAACTCTATAAGTATGCTGATTTCTTCCCATCCCTTCCCCCATTCCCTCAAAGATCTGTTTCAGAAGGACCATAGATGGAAGTTGATAGTTTCCATTTTTAAAAGATAAGAGTAGTTGGCTGGTTATAAAAAATAGTATGAAATGTCCTTGTAGCATTGCTGATGGCGAGGTCAACCCTGTAGAAGGTGAATTGTCTAAATCACTATTGGAGAACAACAAATGCTATATACTGGACTGTGGGGCTGAGGTATTTCTTTGGGTTGGCCGGCTAACACAAGTTGAAGAAAGAAAATCAGCTTGTCAAGCAGTTGAGGTATTGACGTTATAGCATCCAACTCTTCATATATGAGCTGAACATGGATTCCTTATCTTTCCTATTGGCTGCAGGAGTTTGTTGCGAGTCACAATAGGCCAAAATCTACAAAAATAACCAGAGTAATTCAAGGTTTTGAAACACATTCGTTTAAATTAAACTTTGATTCTTGGCCAACTGGAACTGCTGCTACGGGTAATGAAGAAGGAAGGGGAAAAGTTGCAGGTGAATATCACTTCTTCCCACTTGAAACATGACTCATGCCATTGTGTCTCACTAGGCATACTAAGTATGGTACTTTGTTTACCACTAGCTATGTTGAAGCAACAAGGTATGGGTATCAAAGGAATGACAAAAAACACAGCTGTAAATGAAGAAATTCCGCATCTACTTGAAGGAGGTGGAAAGATGGAGGTCAGTTTTTTTTTTTTTTTTGGGGGGAGGAGGTTGTTGAATACATGTTATTTTTCTTAATTCACATCTTGCAAATAGTATTGTTTTAATTTTTCAGTTATGGCGGATTGATGGAGGTAAAAAGGATCCATTACCTAAGGAGGATATAGGTAAATTTTATAGTGGGGATTGCTATATTGTACTGTACACCTACCACGCTGGTGAGAGGAAGGAAGACTACTTTTTGTGCTGTTGGTTAGGGAAAGACAGCGTTAAGGTAATTTCTATTATTTCAATTTTAGTTCAAAATATAGAATGGAAAGTGTAATATTTTGTGACATCCACTTAGCCTTGTTAGTATTTGTAATCAAGGTATTTCCCCCAAAGATAAGACATAACTTAGCAAACCATCTTCTATCTCTTTTCAAACTCACATGATGCCCTGAATCTTGTGAATTTAAAGAATTGATGCAGGTATGAAGGAATATTTTTTTCATGAATAATTATATTAAGCAGATAATATATTTAGATTATACCAACTCTATTCTTTAACTAATCAAATACTTTGCTGCTGCTACATGTTTGCATTGACTATTTCCTCCACATATCTAATCTCTTGCGCATCAAACCAACCATAAATGATCATCTTAGATTGTAAGCACATAAATAACTTTTCTTAGGTTGTAAACGTAAATGGCAATCCATTGTTGTGCTACCAATTTATGGCTAGTCTTCTGTAAGCTTTTGCTTCCCATGATCAATAAACTGTCTAATCGCAAGTGTTTATCTTTTTCAAAGTGTCTTTTCTCCAATAGTACTTACCTGAACGAAAGAATAAGTTATTCCTTATGGCATTCGGTCTAAGTTGAGATCAGACAATATAAAGGGCATGGAATTGTCTTCAGATTTTTAAATTTCTTTTGCTAGTTGCTTTCGTTGTCTGAAATATTGATGAACTGATGCCTACATGCAAATTATCTTGATTATAATTCCCACTCAGGAAGATCAAAGGATGGCAACTCAGTTGACCAACATAATGTTCAGTTCACTAAAGGGTAGACCTGTTCAGGTATTGTTATCACATTGTCAAGTTGGGAATGTGCTTGGAAATTGTCTACAATTGAATTAGTTTCTTGCAGGGTCGCATATTTGAAGGTAAAGAGCCTCCGCAGTTTGTTGCTCTTTTTCATCCTATGGTGGTCCTTAAGGTACCGTGTCATACTCTGGAAGTTTTATTTTATTTTATTTAACACTATATGTAGTCTAAACATGTGAACCTATCCATTTTAACTGAACTATCTATGTTTTAGGGAGGTTTGAGCTCTTCTTACAAACAATTAATAGCTGACAAAGAGTTGGCAGACGAGACATATACAACAGAGTGTGTTGCACTCATTCAAGTTTCTGGAACTTCCAATCATAACAGTAAAGCAGTGCAAGTTGATGCAGTATGCACCCATTGGATGCTTCATTTTTGTTCGCTGTCATTGTTTTTTCTTATATTTTTCTACCAGTCATTTTTAGTTGTTTCACATCAAGCTTGCTATTCTTGTTCAGGTGGCAACATCACTAAATTCTACTGAGTGTTTTCTCCTTCAAACTGGCTTAACAATCTCCCTTTGGCATGGGAACCAATCTTCTTTAGAGCAGCAGCAAGTAGCTACAAAAGTTGCAGACTTTTTGAAGGTACATTCTGCTTACCAAAATGCATTGGAGCATCAACTAGTTTCATTTAAAAAATAACTAAACTCTTTAAGCATTACGGTAAGAAGTTAACACATGAACAAGTTGTTTCAACCACTGATAAATTAAACTTACGCATACGTTTACATTAATGCTTTGTAAAGATAGACCCTTTTAAAAAGAGGTTTTGATTCTTATATGCATGAAATCTTATACTAGATAGATACTTTTGTTGCACACGTTGCTTCAAGTCAAGCACACTGACTTGACCTGATAGTTTTATGCTCCTTTTGCATTTCTTACAACTAAGCAAAAACATGATTTTGATTAACCCTATATTATTGTACATAATGAGTTTTTGATTTACCATGAAAGTTTAAGTGAAAGTAATCTCACCTGTTATATGGGATTTTCAGCCAGGAGTTGCTATAAAACATGCTAAAGAAGGAACAGAAAGCTCAGCTTTCTGGTCTGCACTAGGAGGAAAACAAAATCATGTCAGCAAAAAGGTCGCTAATGACGCTGTCAGAGATCCACATTTATTCGCTTTCTCGTTTAACAAAGGTAGAATTCTTCCTTTTTACTTTTCTGTATAAAATGTTAGTGACACTGGATGGAGCAGTTTCCTTGTTCTAACCATTCTTGATTTTGGTAATTCTTTTGCAACGTGGATTCACCAGGAAAGTTCCAGGTGAGTTGGTGTCTGCAACTTCATTAAGTCAACTTTCCTTGCTAAGAAATCTATTATTTGTAATTTGGTCTCTCTATAGCTTTAAATGTGTTTTTTTAATTTTCCTCTCCAGATTGAGGAGATTTACAACTTCTCTCAAGATGATCTGTTAACTGAGGATATGCTAATCTTTGATACGCATGGAGAAGTGTTTATCTGGGTTGGCCATACTGTCGACTCAAAAGAGAGGCAAAATGCTTTTGAAATTGGCCAGGTGAATATTAATCGTGCATAGGATGTTGTTTGCCATTTTCTTTCCTGCGTGATATGCTTCATTGATTCTGGAACTTTTTCCCACCAGAAATACATAGATTTGGCTGCACCTTTGGAGGGATTGTGTCCTCAAGCGCCACTATATAAAGTCACAGAAGGGAACGAACCGTGCTTCTTCACAGCATACTTTTCATGGGATCACGCGAAAGCCACTGTATGCGTATTAACTATCAGGGTTTTCCGTCCTTTTTTTTATTTTTTATTTTGTTTGATATTTTATTTATCGTTTTTACTCTTTTTTTCATTTCCAACTGTAATCCGAGTTATTGTTTGCATTTATGAACTTCACTTGGGGCTATTATTTGTACATTGTGAAAATGTACCGAGAGAAGTTGTGATTTTTGAAAAATGAGTTGAAGTGGTTGTGTGATTTTAAAGAATAGATTTTGCCCAAGACAAGGCTCATGCAGATTTACATGTTTCATTAAAGGGTGCTTGCTGATAAAATGCAGGTTCAAGGAAACTCATTCCAGAAAAAGGTGGCCCTACTATTTGGGGTTGGCCATGCTGTAGAGGTAAAGGCTTCAACTTTAATTTTCACAATATTCTGATGCTATCAATCTTTAAAAGTAACTCCGTTTATTAATTTGACTAACTGATTACATTAAAACCAACACTTGAAATTGAACTTCAATCAAATTCAAGACCAACACTCATGATGATTGCTAAGATCCAAAATGTGAAAATTGGGTGAAGAGATTCTTAGGAAGAAAATTATTTTGTTTGAATTTATTTATATTATGTTTTCTTATAACAAGTTGAGCATGATTAACATCTATGCTCCAACTTGAGGGGAGAGTGTTAGGAAATATATCAGTGCAAATATATTATAATTAATTAGTATCGCATATAATCAGAGATTATAGGAATTATGAGTAATTAGGGAATCAATCATTATAATGAGTCATTACTCTCTTGTTTTCTCTCTTGTGTATAAATACCCTATTGAGCATATGAATAAACACATTCATTTGAGAGTATATTTTCTCTATCTTTCTCTCTCACTTCTACACAAAACATAGAAGTTCTTGTTCTTGTCATGATTGCTTATCTCCATCAAGTGCACGTTTGTTTGTTTTAGCTTTTCAGAGGTGGTTCGAGGCAAGTATGTGGAGAAGTTTTGTCACAACTTACAAAAAGTGCTTAAAAAATCACTTTTTTTCCTTTGCCAAAATATGCATATGCTCGGCAAGCATGGTCTTTTCAGTTATAAAACATTTCACTTAGTCCTGTGAGGAAATTTGTGAGATGGTTTTTAACCTTTGCCATCTTTCTGCTTCAAAATTAACATTCAGTGTCAACCCACTTTCGAACTGGGTTGAAAGAAGGATGAAAGTGTCGATAACAATACAGAAAACTCTGTTTTTCTCTGCTTTTCTTTTCTTCTCAGGACGGGTTTTCATGAAATGGTTCTTTTGATGATGTTAAAATAATTCATTTGGTGTAGCTTTATTTTAGAATGCAATAAAGAGAAAAGTGAGGTAATTAGTATATCAAGCACCAACACGATACTTTCAAACTGGGTTGTAAAATCGATGAAGGTATTACGATATAGAAACACCGCTCTCCTTTTCCCCATTTTCTCTTGATGATGCTGCAATAGTTTTCCTTTATAATGCGGTAAAGAGAAAAGTGAGGCACGTACTATATCAAATATCAACATTATTAGGCTCATATTAGAATATCTATGACTCCTTTCTTACTTGAGTGGTATTCCCGCAATTTTCAAGTTCACCCAGGTGGCGTTAGAGTCGGCACTGTAAAGTTTCATCATTAGATGTCTTGCTCGTCATTATTACTAAAATAATTAATTGAGTATATTCAGAAGCATTCTTGTCAGTATTAATATGTATCATATGTGAATGTATTGCGACATTAGTAATATTGTTCCTGTATTTCATTAATAAGGCTTTGTTGATTATGGTCGCAGGAGAAGTCTGATGGGTCTGGTCCAAGACAAAGAGCAGAAGCTTTAGCCGCCTTAAACTCTGCTTTTAATTCATCTTCCCAGAAAATGTCCTTTACGGTATTGCAACTTGTTCGCAGATGACTTGCTAGCTTTTTTCATAGCAAAACTAATTATGCTGAGTGGTTTCTGAAACAAACAGACACTCATGTTAAGAGGATATTATCTAACAAGGTAAAGCATAGTGGCAGGAAAAGTCTGATGGGTCTTCTCCAAGACAAAGAGCAGAAGCTTTAGCCGCCTTAAACTCTGCTTTTAATTCATCTTCCGAGAAAACGTCCATGACGGTATTGTCACTTTTTTACAGATGACTTGCTGGCTTTTTTCATAACAAAACTAATTATACAGAGTGGTTTCTGAAACAGACACTCATGTTAAGAGGATAGTATCTAACAAGATAAAGCATATAGTAGTGCTTCTTTCTAATTTGTGGCGCTCCCACAGTCACAGGATAGGTTGAATGAATTAATTCATGGAGGACCCAGACAAAGAGCAGAAGCTTTGGCGGCCTTAAATTCTGCTTTTAGTTCATCATCGAGTCCTCAAGCTGTTGCTCCTAAGCCTTCTGGAACAAGTCAAGGATCACAAAGAGCAGCTGCAGTAGCTGCTCTTTCATCAGTTCTCACTGCTGAAAAGAAGCAAACACCTGATTCTACACCAGTTGGAAGTCCTCTTGCTGGAAACACCACCCCTGGTGAGGAAATAAATCAATGATTATTTTAACAGAGATGTTGCATTATGCTGGTGCTTCTGTCTTCTTTTGCATAAAATGCTGCAAAATGCATTCCTTTAAAATAACAGTTCATTCTTGCTCTTCGGAACCTCATCTCTTTGTTCCTTTTCCTTAAATCTTTTATACAATTTTTTGGCATTTTATTAATACACGCTGTTCTCGCCTGAATTGACTGTGGTCAGTATGAGAAAATGTGTAGTATTGTGACCAGTTGCGTTATCTAGAATCATAAATTTGAGCTCGATTAGTACAAACAACGCCATCAGGGCACCTTTACTTTTTTGTAAAAAGGATTTGCCATCCTAGCTTATTGAGATGTCAGACAATAATAATACATGCGGAGGCTTTGGCTTGCTCTTTCCCTTGAGGTATCTTCAAAGTCACGTCCTAATTTTGCTTTTTCGGAAATTTTAAAAGAGAATTGCAAACTTCCTTGCTGTCTACATGCTTGATTTTTACTTGTTCAAAGAATCAGAATGAATAGTTTCAGCAGTAGGTAAGCGTGGAAATGCCCTTGCTGAAACTGGAGAGCTTGAAAAAGTCGAAGATGCCAAGGAGCCAGAGGAACTTGCACATGAAACTGGAGGTGATGGGGATTCAAAATCAAAACAGGAAAAGTTGGACGATGATGTTTTAAGTCCAAGTAGTAATGTGACGTACAGTTATGATCAATTAAAGACTCTTTCTGATAATCCTGTGTCTGGAATTGACTTTAAACGGAGAGAGGTTAGTCTTGCTTTGCATATTGTTAACTTAACTATATGCCCTGAATTTATATATATTGATTTTGTCTCCAATTGTGATATTGCTCAGGCTTATCTGTCGCATGATGATTTCCTATCTGTATTCGGAATGACAAAAGAAGCATTTTATGAAATACCAAAATGGAAACAAGATATGCTGAAAAAGAAGCAGGGCTTGTTTTAGACTAGTCGTGTCTGCTGCTTTTGCATCTTCAAATCCACTCATCTGTTAGGTTTTTATCGGCCCACCATCCTTGGGATTGCTGCGCCTAAATTCTGTTGGTGGCTTTTGAGGAGCTGGGCCAGCGTCGTAATTATTTTGATAGTGGACAGGGCCAATTCTTTCATTTGCTCTATAAGTATTATAGTTCTCGACCTTATGTTGTCATCGATTACGTCGGCGGATGTGTATGTATTGCACTTCAGATGAATCTCAATGAAGAGAATGGAATTTTGTTTGTGATGGCTTTAATTAAGTGAATGTAAGTGTTATCTTCTTTTCTTTTCTTGTTATAACTGGAACACCTATTATATCATTGTTCAAATTTACAACCTCACACTTATAAAAGCATTAAGGGATGTGATTGGTGTCAGTTAAGCTACAACCCCTACAATGTTAGGGTTTTCTGCTCCTCATCTTCTAGAATTATTTGAATAAAAGGCAGTCGAGAAAACCTGCAGGTGGGCTTGTTAAAACAGTTACCCCGGATTATCAACACACTGTTCAGGAATATCGGAACGGTAAAAATTGTAATGAAGTGTTCTAGCGTAGCGGTCAAATACTAGTCTACTGAATTTTGAATTTTCATAAACCGAGGTGGCACATTAGTAATTTTATTTTCACTTGTGGACAAAAATACATCCCCAAATATTTATCATTATTATTGGTCTACGAAGAATGAGTCCATGTGACCTGAGATCCTGAGGTGTATCCCCAGTTATACAGCAAATGAAGAGGTGAGGTTATAATAGAAGGGAAATGATGCTCATTTATTTATTATTTTACTCTCTTTTTAATTCGAGATGGGTTGTTGAAGAAACACTAATATTTGTGCCATACTGCATATCTGTGGCCAGAAGTAGCCGATGTCCATTCCCTACCAGAAGGGCACCAAGAAGCGTCCCCAATCTTCATGCACACTCTCTCCCCGATGAATGCCGCGTAAAGATTTTGCTTAGCATCCACAATCCTTACAGGCGATCGGCTGTGAATACCCTGACGCTTGCGGATATCAATCTGCCACCAAATGTTAATTAGTTCTACTGAGGGGCATCTTAGTTGAATGTCCAATGCAATAGTTGGGTATTTATAGTTAAGTTACATACCAACTTCACAATCTGATCATGGATGGAGTTACCCCAATCATAAAAGTGATCATAGAAAACTGTTGGTATCCCTGGATGAGTCAATATGTAAGCATAACCCTGCCAACATGTCATCAACAGATCAAATTTAGTAAACTTTGGGAACATAAGGAGAGCATAAACTTCAACCCAAAAAAGAAAAGAAAAAATTATGCAAAAAAGCATAGTGGAAGATAACCCTGGGCATCAAAGCATTATGCTAAACAAAACCAAAAAAAAGGTACCTCCATGATATGATTTGAGGGAAAGAGCCAATGAGCCTGCACAGTGAGTAAGACCGTTGCTTAATTAAACAATAGAATAAAATAAGAATCGTTGTCGGAAGGGTGAAAAACATATTTCACGTTGATGCTAAAATTCTTACCAAAATTAGAAAGGCGATATATTTTAATTAGCAACCAGCATACATAATACATGCAATATGTGCTCTAGAAACTAGAAAAATTACCTATTAGATGTTGTCTCTGAAGCATCTCAATGCATCGTTTTAGTAATAATAAATTCAGTACCTGTGTAGAACCTGTGTCATGGTTATCAAGAAATGTCACTGCCCTTGAAGGCCACCACCCCATCACCCCTGGTGGCTTTCCTTGAGGATCCCTTAAGCGCCAAAAATCTCCCTTGACAGCTTCCTACAATAAAGCACCTCAGTTTACATGAGAAAATTGCTATTGTAACTGTCATGTTCAAAAAGCTGATACTTTTACTTTCTACCCTCAATTAAAGATGTGAAACATGGTGCTCATTTCCTAAATTCTACGTATTTATGAACTACAAAATGTTGGGAAATACCTGGAGAATTCCTTTTGTAGTGAAGTCAAATGCAGTTGAAAGCTGACCTGTGCCATCAATCCAATTGATTATCCGTTGCCTATGGCTGTCTGCAGGTGAAGAGGCGCAAAAAAGTTAGTATATATTTTGATCAATAATTAGAGTACGAAAATAAAGTAAGCAAAAGCCAAAGTGTTTTTTTTTTTTGCTCAAGGAAAAGCCAAAGTGTTGGGACCATGTAGTTCCAACAGAGATAACGATCTTTAACATTTCAGCATAAATTCATCCACCACTCAGAAAAGAATAATTCATCATAATCTTCAATACATAGAATGACTCAGAAACAGGCTAACAGGGTCGCCTGTCAAATTCAACATGGAAACCAAGACAAGGCAAAACAACTCTGCTGAGGTAAGCAATTTAGTTCTTGTGGAGAACTTCCCCACTACTAAACTTCTTTCAGATCATTCTTTTAATGCTTCTTCAGTAAACATTAAACTAGAAGTTTTGCCGTAGTTGAGTGAAAATTCAAACATTGAAGAAGAGATATCTCATTGTCTGTTGTTAGAAACGCCTTAAATTCCTAGTTATAGCAGAAAAGTGGACATTATTTTGATGTTCCGCCATCTACTCTCCTCAAGCTGCAATAATTTCCTCAGGAATTTAAAGTTAATGAAGAAAAAAATAAGATACTTCAATCTCTTGGATTTTTCCAATTTTACCCGAGGTTTCCATATATTTTATAAGGAAAGACAAAACTCCATGAATAGAGAAAGTCTGTGAACCGAAAATTGTGAGAAAATTCAAGGACGTTCTTTTTTCTTCACATCTTTAAGACTTTGGAGAACACAAATTTATCTGCGATGCAAACATACAAAAGTGTGGTACCTTGGTTATAGTCCAAAACGCAACCATTATAGTTGCAAGAATCCCAGTACTCCCCAACACAGAATGCTGGCTTTGTTTTTTCAATATACTCTTTCACAAACTTTGGTGAATAACTGAAAACATAGAGAATTTAGGGAGGTTTATCAATGAATAGAATATGAAAAACAACAACAAAAAACTACTATTCCAGAGGGATGAGAACTCTTACCCACTTGCAAAATCAAAACGAAAATCCTGAAAGCCTATCTTATTGCGCAGCCATTGGAGCCACCCAATGATGTCCTTTCTCACAAAATCTTGGGTATGATCAATATTTGGAAACCCATGGAAAATGGCCCCTGTGCTTTGATTACCCTTAAATAAAAAGCATAGATACAGATAAGAGAATTCGTCGGTTGCAAAGGGGAATCAATGAAAATATGTTAACATAGAAAATTATCTCACCAAACCACCAGTATCTGATGTTACAGCACGTTCATCCCATGATAATGGAATTCCATCATAACGATTATACATCCCTCCACGTCCTTGGGTTGTGCCACAACGATGATTGATAACTATGTCAGCCATTGCCCGTACCTTGCACTGCTTCATCTTATGAAGCAAAGCTTGTAACTGATGCTCAGAGCCATATGAACTATTGAGCGAGTAAAGGTTTTGTGGAGTGTAACCTATAAATGAAAATGAACTCAAAAGTTTGATCTCATCGTCCTCATCAGGTCACTGGAAAAGATAAAATATTATTTGAAAACAAAATAATTTCATGCTTAGTGCTTCTAACCTTGAGGAGAGAAGGAATGTGTTGGGGGTGGCAACCAGGCTGAAGTAAATCCAGCTTTTGCTATGTCAGGAACTTTTCCTTCTAAGTTTCTCCACCAACTATATTTGTGAGACTCCCAGTTGAATGCCTGCAAAGCATTTTTGTTTTTATTTTGGTGTGTGCAATACTAGTGGCCATATTTGTGAGACTTCCAGTTAAATCTGCTGTGGGCAATAATATTGAACAGATTTAATACTGAATACTGCCCAAAGCTAGAGAAACAAGCAGCATATACTTCGAAAAGTGTAGCCAAAAACGGCTTGATGATATGTGATAATTAAACCCAGAACATTGTCTTCAAAATCTATCCAGTTACAGGTAGGCAACTAAGCATATCAGCAGAGTCTCAAATTTATAGTTTACCTGGAAAAGAATTTCCTTTCCATTTCGTATCAGTGCACCTGGTCATATATGTCAAGGAACATTTAGTAGGGTCGAAATATCCTCAACTGAGTATTTAAATCAACATGTTGCATACAACAGTTAAGCTGACGCGATGACAGCCACTGAAAATTCAGTTATGAATATCATTTTTGCTACTATTGATCAAAATACCAGCTGTGACTGTAATGTTGTGCATGTCATGGGAGTTTCAATTCTAAGTAAAAGACTATATGGTGAATTGTGAATCCGTATGCATGTGAGATATAGGAAGAACGCCATACCATGATCATTTTGTTGATTAGTTTGATCAAACTCCTGCCCATACACCAAAAGTTAAAAACAGAGAAATCTGAAAAATGGTTCGCAAAAGCGAGAGAGGGTAGGAATGTCTTACTTACATTACTTAGGTAACCCATAGCGAATCAGGGATTATAAACAGTGGGTGAACAAATTCTGCTTTAATGCCGTATCCTGCATCAGTGGTCAATTTATCAATCAGGGGATTTTGAGCCTAATGAGTGAAAGTAAAGACCATATGATTTACTGAGATAACAATCAAAGCATAAGAAATGAAAAACATTAGACCGTGTGATTTGCTAATGTTCTTGAGTCTCGATAAATGCGTTATCCTTTAACAAAGTGAAAGATATGAAGTTCTTGATGCCAATCCGAATAAGAGGGGTTAGTTAAGTAACATTTCTATACAAATATGCGCATGTAGCACCAAATTCTTTGTCCCGGACAAGATGCAAATTCATAAGTATCGATAATGTACAGCAACCAACTTAGAAGTTAGTTTAAAGTCAAAATCAAACTAACAATGAAGTTAATGTTCATACTTCATACTTTATTGTGTAGCAGAAAAACTAGCATCCCAAAAGCAACAACAAAGCTCATTTAACAATGAAAATCAAGAACACATAAGAAGCACGAAATACCAGAGTGAATTGACGATTGCAGCGTGAGTTGGCGAGCGAGACTTGGGCCTATAAGTAGAGAGAAAAGTAGAAAATTTTGAATCACCATCCACTAATTTGGGAATCACGCAGTTCTGTCCATAAGATGGCAAAAAGCAAAGAATTAATGAAAGAGAGAGAGAGAGAATCAGCTCCTGGAATGATAGACAAGCATATTTCAGAAAGAACGAGTAGAAATTAGAGAGAGAAAGAGACACGCGTGAAACCAGAGGAAATAGCTGCCCGCGTATTAGCTGGTAGAGATGAAGAACCACAATATTAGCAGTATCTGAAAGTGCTAGGATCGGAAATGGAGATGTCATAGAATCTCTCTCACACGCACAGAGGGTTTGGCTCATAGTCATAAACCATACCAGAAGTGCCACCTAGCTAGCTTGGCAAGCAAGCTACCATCGAATTGGGATTGATGACGCTTTTTATTCATATAATTCCCGCGATAACTTTCTCTTTCACGGTGACCCTGAACCTGAAACATCGGCGGGTCATCCAATTCCCTTCACCCTTCATATCAAACACCGCTTAATCCACCCTTGGTGGGCCATTTCGGCCCAATTTTTATTGGATATCTCTTGGCCCATTGGGAAATTTTGATCTGTGGGTTTAAAATGGTGGTATCTGCCCCAAAAAGAAATAAATTATAACTGAAACCATATTATTGTGAACAAAACTGGACCGGCCCATTCTACCAAGTAGCGATCCAGTATCGGTCTGATCAGCACAAACCGTTATATGTGCATTCTCGGATTATCGTCTTTTTTAAGTGTATTTTTCTAATCTTCTAACTACAGATTATACATGAAGGTCAAAAATTATATAACAAAACTGGACCGGCCCTATTCTATAGCGATCCAGTATCGGTCTGATCAGCACAAACCGTTATATGTGCATTCTCGGATTATCGTCTTTTTAGTGTATTTTTCTAATCTTCTAACTACAAATTATACATGAAGGTCAAAAAATTTTATACACGGTCAACTTTACCTCGCCTTATTTATATTCCTGAATATCTTTCAACTTGGTTCTTCTCTCCTAATTATAAAAGTAAGTTTTAACTTTTTCTCAATTTTTCTCTATTTTCATTGGTATAATTAATATGGGTAAAATTGTCACAATCTCATTTATTACCTAAAAGAGGACTTATAAATAGGACCAAATTTTTTGACCAAATGGAACTTATAAATAGGAGCAGAGTGATACACATTATACCCGGTCAACTAAACAGTAAACCTCGCCTCATATACTAAAAAATACCACTCTAATCCTATTTATAAGTCCCCTTTGCTCAAAAAATTTGGTCCTATTTATAAGTCCTCTTTTAGGTAATAAATGAGATTGTGACAATTTTGCCCATATTAATTATACCAATGAAAATAGAGAGAGAAGAAATGTTGAAAGATACCCAATGAAAATCAGAGAGAAGAAAAAGTTGAAAGATATTCATTCATAAATGAGGGAAAGGTTGAAAATTTACCCCAATTTATTCCTCTAACTAATTCTTCTAAAATCGGTTAAATAGCTCCTTATAAATAGGACCAGAGTGGTAGTCAATAACTTTGGAGCGGTTGAGCTTTCCCTGGCACTTTGGCAGAGTTGGCAATATGGGACGGGCTCATTAGATTATTTGTTTAGGCCCAACATTTTTCTTCAAATATTAGGCTTTGAAAATCGGGCCTTGTGCCAACGGGTTAGCATAATTAGTAAGTGGCTTGTGTTAATTAAGTAAAGTGTTATATCAAAAAAAAAATATTAAGTAAAGTGCGCGACGCAGGTTGGATCCAGAAAAACCTTGTTGGGAGATTTTCCCACCATAGTTAGGTACGCAACGCGGGTTTGATCCAAATCAGTCAAGGCGAGGCTCTAGATACTGAATGGACAACCAAAAAAAAAATCAGGGAGTTTTGTTTCAAAAAGTTCTTAGACTTGATCTTGCTAAGCCCCAAAAAAGACTTGGGCTAGCCCATACTCTTTTTGTATAAAAAAATATGGGTTAAAATGCAAATTTACTCTAGAGCTTTTGCTCAAGATCAATGTTGGAGTCTCCATTAGGATATATGCCTACATTTTATATCCAATAGTATCTCGAATAGCCTCCAATAAAAGGATATCTATACTTAGTAAAAAAATGTTGTCCCGAAAATTTCTTTTATTTATAATATTGTCCTATAAATTTCAAAATGTAGCCATATTATCACTATCAGTTACAGAATTAAAGTTGACCAAAAATTAACGTTGATAATTACTCTCTCCAATCTTAATTATAGGATAATATTTGAGAGTTGATATTGATCCTAATTATAGAACGAAGTTCTATTTTTTGTCAATTTCTTCCCAAAATACCCCTATTGATACTTTCTCACTAATAATTGGGAGAATCCGTACAAGGCCCAATTAAGGCCCAAAATTGTAAAAAGGGCCCCAACCACTTTCAGCTACCACAAATGGCCCTAGGGCCCTAATGGGTATTTTGTCAGAAAACGAAATTACATTGGCGCCCTTAGTAAAAGTCTGAAATTATTAATGATTTGCCTCCCTCCCTCTCTCTCTCTCTAAAATTCACAGATTACGTTGACCCCTTTATTGCTTCCTCCACAGTCCTCTCTCGTTTCTTCGTTTCCTCTGCAAAGCAAGAAGAAACAACTACGACATCGAGTGAAGTGCTCAACCCCTTTTTTTCTCCAATCGCTTGATAAAAGCTGAACCGAGGAGTAAAATCCATGTCTTGTTTGTATAATCGAACTTCTCTCATGCTAGAGCGGCTTCTCCTCGATTAGAACCAACCACTTAGCCTTCGTTCTTAGTTGTTTCGTTATAAGCCATCTTTGCTTCTCTTACGGTTTAAAGGGTTATATTGTATATCGTCATGTGTTTCGACAATATGTTGCTAGGAATCCGTCACGATGGATCTAGTCCACGTTTGGAAGTTGATGAGATTGGAACTTCGCTTCGAACAAATCCATTAAGCAAGAGGCAAGCGATAAATCGATTATATGAAGATCGAGAATTTGGTGCAGGAGACCGCGAGCAATGAAGGATCAATGGTTTCGGATTGCGGAAGTGTTGTTTCGGAAGTGATCATATGCAGCACCGATGTTCGGTGAAGGTTTTTAGACTCGCTGAAGGAGACGGGGTTCATGACCTCATTCGAAGAAGATTCATTCAGGTTTGGGGACGCTTGGGGCAAACACGAAGGTCGTTGCAATTCATAGGAATGCTAGTTACGCGTTATGGCGCAAGCTCGAATTCAATCATTCCGAGTTTATATGCGAGCGAGGAGAAGCGTCGTGGTAATGCCAATGTGAAGTATGCGTGGTATGGTACTTCGGCAAGGAAGAGATACGAGAGATTATTTCACACGGTTTTTGTAATGGCGGTGAAACTCAAAGATAAAGGACATTTTGGATGCGGATTATCTCTCTCTTGAGATGATTCTCCAATGGAAAGGTAAACAAAAGTTCTTTATTATGAAGCACAACATTTTAAAAATGGATCTCGAATATTAATATTCATTTTAAACTATTTAGACTATTGTATTTTAAGCGAATAGTTCTTGTTTTGGATGCTTGTATCCTTGTTATTGGATAAATGGTTTACTCCATTGATATCTATTCTTGCTTGAGTTTTTAGGTAGTGAAAAATTATGCAAATATGGTGATATTTGCTTCGAGTAATTATTACATGCCAGTGATCCCTTTTTAGCCTAGATTATGCTAGATGCGGCTCATACTTTGGATATGGGACAAATTGGTCTACTCGCATGTCTATATAAATTCTTCATCTTTCTTTTTCCTTCTCTTCCATTGTTTCTCACCGAGTAAAGTGATCAAGCACCACTAGTCCTCGATGTGTTACTATGAAGTATTCGCTTAAAGACTTGTATTTTATTTGTTAAGAATATCTTAACAAGTTACATGAAGCATGTTGTTAACCCCTCTGTATATTTCTTGTTTTTAGGGACTCATGTGGTGTTCATGTCGTTTCTTGGTTGCAAATGTGGGATGCCATGGAGCAAGAGGATGGATACACAATGCCTTCCTACTCCATGGATGAACTCCAAGATCGAAGATTGGCATGTTGTGGTGGTTAGTCAATCATCGAAACAACACGCATCGAGACAAAGTGTTGTCGATGATCGAGGACTCCACAAGCGGA
Organism: Acacia pycnantha; assembly: GCA_025563575.1. NCBI lineage: Eukaryota > Viridiplantae > Streptophyta > Magnoliopsida > Fabales > Fabaceae > Acacia > Acacia pycnantha. Next base: position 442,614 of record JAMWYP010000211.1, on the reverse strand, counting down.
AGATAAGCCGTTAGGAAGCAATCCTTTTATGTACATAGGTTGATTTGTTTTTAAATGTATCTAAATTTCAATGGTTGTATAACATATTTTATAATATCAATTGTGCAGAACACTTGAGTTCATATTTAGGACAAAGTTTTGTAAATTTTCGATGTAAGTAACATGATATTTGAATATGAATGAGAATGACAATTGTTTCTGCATCTTTGGTCATTGTTAGTTGTATGTGCGAAGCGGAAAATGGGAACCCCCGTTATTGTTGTTAATACCCCCATGATATTGTTGTAAATGACCCACGATATTGTGGTCAATGACCCCGATATTGTTGTTAATGACCCGTGTTATTGTTGTTAGTGACCCCTGATATTGTTGTTAATGACCCCTGATATTGTTGTTAATGACCCCTGTTATTGTTGTCAATAACCCCTGATATTGTTGTTAATGACCCCTTATTGTTGTTAATGACCCCTGTTATTGTTGTAAATGACCCCTGATATTGTTGTCAATGACCCCTGTTATTGTTGTAAATGACCCTTTGTTATTGTTGTTAATGACCCCGATATTGTTGTTAACGAGGCCACGAAAAAAGAGCAATGCGATAGTGTTGGCAATACTCTAACTCCTTAACATGCACCGACGAGTTTCCATTAACAAATATGTAGGAAAAAACTCATGACAATCGAGATATAGTAAACAAGTAACATTGGACACATGGAAACTTGAGACACTTTTGCCTCAACTTTTCACTATTATAGATAGATTTGTCAAATTGTTTTGTAAAGTTAACATCAGCAGGCTATTTGCAAAAGAACAAATGAAGGTCATCCTCATGAAATACAAAAGGAGTCATAAATATACATGTGTCCTAACAACTATGCCTCCTAATGTCTTTTCTTTTGCTTACGGAAGTTCTCCGTTAACGACATACGTGTCCGTTTGGACATGGACTTTAGCCCATGTAACATCTTTGGGGATTTTGTGGTCATCTTGTAACAACTCGGCTTGACCGTTCGGAGTATATCCAAAAAATGATTGCGCTGAAAAGGAAGTTCAAACAGTTAGACATGTTTACAAGTTTACCACCTAAACAGACATTGATTTTCAAGTGCAAATCCCACAGCCCATTTCTTTAAACTTGCACTCCTCATCATGTAGCTAAAAAATTTATGATAACAAATAGAACGCCAAAGGAAAGATAACAACTATACAGCAAGAAATAAGAGTACTTGAGCATAACAACTAAAGGAGTCACGTGACAGCCAAATTTTCCACCCACGGTTCATACATAATAGCATAAGGAAAGATACCATTTCGTAGAAGCTATACTTTGTCGGGTTTAGAACTCAATATCCAAAGAAGTAGTTATATCTAAAGGGAAAAACTTGTCTAAATACGAAGTAAGAAGATTTAATAAAGATATTTCAACACACACTAGTCGGGTATGAGTCAAAGAACCTTAAATCCCGGAAACAAATCTCTGCTTCAACCTAAGATTTTAGATTAAAGGAATGGAGCAGCAAATAAATGTTGCTAGTCGCTACCCATCCTTCGGAAAGGTGAAATCAAAGAAGACAAGAAAATGCGAGACATCTCTTCTGTATTTTAAGTACCACCCATATATTGATTTTCAATTGAACTTACCACTTTATTTGCCATAAGGAAGTATAGGCAGTCGCCCACAGTTTTGTTTTTTTTTTCTCTTGGACTTATGGGAATCCTTCTTGGATGAATGTGTTTGGCACACATCTAGTCCGAAAGGGCACCAAATACTTTTCTTGTCATTCACCGGGCTCTCGGTTCTTTAGCCCCTTTGTGTATTCAGCCTTTTCTTTTCCACTTAGCCTCTTCCGGCTTCGTCACTTGTACACTCAATTCGCCTCTTAACTTAGCCTTGCCATTGCCCTTACCCTTATGTGAGCCCGCATTTTTGTTGAAGAATTCTTACGTGAAAAGGTTGTACCGAGAGAACCTTGGATCCCTTTGTTACGATTTGGACATTTTGCTTCTTATGTTACACCCTTGTTGCTCAAATACCTACAACAATTGTAAACGAAGTTCATTTAAAATTACCTTTTATCATAATTAACTAATATCATAATATAAATCTTGGCATGCAAGTGGATTGTGAAAGATATTTCAGTACAATCAAAATAAAAGCAAGAACATTAAAGAATAACACTTAACGGTGCAAAGAAATTTCCAAAATAGTTTGACTAACTACGGTCCTTGCGCAAAATGCATAAAAACAAAGCTATCTATGATATATCGGGATGAGAGATCATTAATAAATTTAAGCCAATTGATCATTTCCGGAACAAATATGAAGCAAACGTCACTGATTAAAGACTGGCGCAGGACAAGAAAAGTACAACAAGTAATATCAAAGCCAGGACACATTTCAAATTGAACCCCTTTGCCATTGAAAGTGAAAGATCACACTTTGACGGTGACATATATAGACAAAGATGGACCTACTAGCAACATAAAAATTTCCAATAGTAGTAAGTAAGGAATCATGAAGGGCTAGAATCCAAATCATTTGGGCAATTCAAGTTAGTGATCAAGGATTACATAAACACAGAATTAAGGTTCTGTACCAGCAAAAGGGCCAGAATCCAAATCATTTGTGCAATTTTAGTGAGCAAGGATTACAAATACACAGACTTCTAAGGTTCTGTTCCAGCAGAATGGCAATAAAATAAAATAAAATAGTTTCACGGTATATCCTAGCAAAACCTACATAAACAATCATGTTCATGTTGTCCGTTTCTTGAATCCAGGTGGTATTTTAAACGCCAGAATATCCCAAGTCCCCATCTCAACCTTCCAGTTTTCTTAAATGCAAAAGTAAGCCTTAAAACACATACTAACTATTTCATGGTCCTATACCCTCAATTCACAATTTTTTTAAAGAAAAAAAAGGTTCTTACAATCGAGACAACGAAGATGGGTATCATGTAACACAAATTGCAGCCACAAACCGAAAAACAAGGTTCAATCGGTCACTTAAAGTTAATCAATATACATTACTTCACGGTGTATTTCTACGGACCATATCACATAGTAAAACTAATATGCTTTGTAGAACTTGAGTCCCGGGAAATATATGGTGACATCAGAAGAAAAATTAACAAAAATCAAGGTTCAGTAGGAAGCCACAGATTTCATCTAAAGACATGAGATCTTCCATATGGTGATCAAAATTCACAAGTTAACACGGACCAGGAACTCCAACTTATTCTGAATATATTAGTTGGTAACTCTAAAATAGTAAAATATACTCCCAAAGGCAAGAAGTTAACAAGTGGACCGTGTATGTTTGTCGATATTGTAGTTTTCGTCATTTTAACCGATATTACTTGGTTCTCTAGGAATAGTTATTTTATCCCGAAAGAGACCTAATGCACCAGAAATTTTGAATGAAATTGAGTTCCAACGGAGGAAGTATTTACGGGCACGCCAGTTTTCTTGGATCCTATTGATAGACAATTTATAGTTAAAGGTTCCCCTCATCTATGCTCATTGTATTGATGTTTCTTGGGCAATCGGTTTGTCTATTCCTTTTTGGGTCAATAATGGACTCTAACGATTTTTCTTGGCTTCCTTTTTGACAACAATTAAGGATGAAAACGAAGACCTACTTTAAGCTTAGATCTACTCCATTTTTGGGAAGGGGAGTGCGATTAAGAAATATGCCAGCATCATACTTCTCTTAAAAGAATGGGACAAAAAAACCTAATCCCCAAAATCTTACCTAAAGGCGAAACAGTACGTCGACGACGACACACACGAGCTTCAGACGGTGGACGGAGCACAGCGAAGACGACGACAAGGCGGCGAGCACAGAGACGAGAGGCCACCGAACGAGCGAGCGAGCGAGCGAAATTTTGCCCCGGACAACGATGAACCGAGAGAGAGCGATCGAGCAAGGAGAGGGAGTGATTTTGAGAGAGAGCTGCAGGCGTTTTTAAAAAAGTCATTTGGGTGTTTTGGTCATTTTGCTTTAAAACTAAATGTCGAAAGGGCCCTAGAGCCATTTGTGGTTGAGGAAAGTTGTTGGGGCCCTTTTTGCAATTTTGGGCCTTGGTTACGGATTTTCCCATAATAATTTAATAATGCACCATATATTCTAAAAAGTGAGTAATATCTACAACTCATTAGTGCCATATACATCTCAATTCTATTGTTTTTAAAAAATTAATAAAATAATTTTGAGCAGTTTTTGACATATTTAATAATTGTGTTACTATTAAATTACACTTCCAACCTCCAAGAGTAAACTGAAGTTGTTACGGTAGATCGACGATGTTGGACTATGTGAGCTTGGATAAGTCATGTGTGAGGATTGAGGTAGAAGAGGTCGGCAAATGACAAAGATCGAATCAAAATAACTGAATACCATTTTAAATTTAAAACAATCGTATTTTGAAACAAATATAATTAACTAATTTAACTACTATCTGTTAATTCTCTAAAGTTTGGTAAATATGTCATATAATTATTAGAGGAGGAATCATCATTTAACGTTAAAAAATATACCGAACCGTTTTGGCAACCCTCACTGCTACTAATTCTACTAGTTTATTGTGCGTGTGGAATGGTAACTGTAAGCGGGTTGATATCTTTTGTGAGTGGTGCTCCACCTTCCTTTAGCTCAGCATCAGGTTCTCATTACCTTTTCCATTGAAAACTGCTCCGTTGAAACCTCACGTCTCTCAGATAAAAAAGTGGAAATAAACCAGAATAATGCAAAGTTAAAAGCAAAAGTAAAGTTTCTCTTGTGAATTCCACTTTTATGCGCAATTCAACCACGAGCGAAGGAATCACAATCTGAGAAACATGTGATACTGCTGTGAGTGCACCCAACAATCAAATTTCAAAAATGTTTACACTAACGATCTCATTTGAAGTCTTATTACAACCAGGGGACCCAAAAATTTATAGAGGGGCACAATTGGTCGGGGTTTGCCCCGAATATTTTTTAAAGAAAGTTTAAAACACATAAAAAACAAAAAAATATAAACAAGAAAAAAATATATCAAAAAAAATATTTATGAAATTAAGTGAATACTAATGATGTAATAAGAGAAGAATTATTTTACAAGCTTATTATTTAGAAAAGTAAGGCTAAGACTATTAGAAATAAATGCAACTACATAAATTCTGATGAAGAGTGGGTACTCAATAAGTTCAAATACATATATTTTAATAAAAAAGTATATTACAATAAAAATAATTATAATGTCATCCTTCTGCGCTTTATTTTTTAGAATTCAATCATAATTGACTTATTATCAATGCTATCAAATACATCTTTTTTCAATATAAGTCACTAAACAATCATTCAACCATTCACCATCCATCCCATTACGAAGTGTAGCCTTGATATATTAAGGGTGAACACCTAGGTGGGCAATCATTCAAACATATATTAAATTTTTTTTTTTTTTTAAACATCCCAAATAATTGGATCACAACCTAGGTCCGCCAATGCTCACAACCATCCCGACAATTCACTATTCATATACACCCTCCACGCGAATTCCTTATGAATAACAGAATAAAGTTAACGTTTACACCTTTGGCAAAGGTTCTGAAGGAAAGATAGATAATACTACTTTCGGTCCAAATTATAAGAACGAGTTATTTTTTTTTAAGAAAATATTTTAAAGTAATTTAATTAATTTCCTTAATTTTTCTTAAAAATTTAATTTTGTCTTATAATTAGGATTAGTGGGAGCAATAAAAGTCTGTTAAAAAAATGCTTGAAGCATGCCGATAATTTGTTGCATTTGAAGAATGACAAGACTGGGGGAAAAAGTCAAAAAACTAAACCACCGCATTTTTAGCTTATATTTTGGATATAGATAATTAGAGCCCAATAGTTATATATTTGCTCAGTCATTTTTTTTCACCACATTTATCTAGGCTAAGCAGCTTAGAATAATTCAAAGGATTAATCTTTAATCAAATGTTTAAAATAAATGATCCTGATTGAGAACGTAACGCAGTAGATTGAGGGGGAGAAGTTATTTTAATTAGGTAATAATGCATTCATATGTAGCCATTATGATGGACTACATGTGAATAAAAGAAGGGCAAGAAGTCAATGCTCCCATATTGACTTTTTCACATCACATTATTGGATCTACAGGTTAAAATGCTCTAAGCTGTATAAATAAATGCCAAACACTTACCAACAACTATTGAGAGCAAATGGTAAGGGACTTGCTTTCTTACCACCACGTCCTCGAGTCGGGCGAAATCCGGTCATAATCGAATGGAGAAAATGGTGTTGGGAGCTCTTCCTCAACCGTAAGCCGACGCGGAGTGAAATCCGGATTAGTTGAACCGAATGTTACGATGAACCGGATGAGATATCAAAAAATAATAATAATAATGTCAAACACTTATAGGAAAATTATTTGGGCCAAAGCTTCAGTGCTGTACATATAAAGTTATACACGGCACCGTATTTGCGGTTCTTGAAAAGTACTCAAATTATGGTTAAAGTGTCCGAGTAATAACACCCAACAGCAATAATAAGTTGATTACAATACTTTTCACCTAACCATAATAATAAAGTGTTTTATTATTTATACAGTTTGAACAAAAAGGAAAAACCATCACCATCCTTTATAGAATGACCTTTAATTAATGAAAGGCATGTGCCTGTGAGGGAATAATGAATAATTGGGGTTGGAATTTTTCTCAGAATGTGCATAAAGTTACACGAGTCCACTTCAATGGCCAACGTTTATATAATAAAACCATACAGATAATTCTAATATAAACAGCTTATCCGAAAGCACACTCAGCCACAATATAATAGAGAAAGGCAGTTGGGCTATAATAGAGTGTATAAATAATAACAAAATACTGCACCGTGTATTTACTTTGAAAATTATAATTTCATTTTTTTTTAATATTTTCATGGTTTCTGATTCTTTTTATTTATTTTCACATCAGACAATATATTATTAGGAAAAATATCACTCAGGTCCCAAAGAAAAGAAAAAATATTAAAAAAATCTCAACTCCAAATCTCCTATCAAGGATTTTTTCTTCATTTCAGGATATTATGTATATTGTCCTCGTCAAAACTAATCAATCATGGGATTTCTTTTCGTCCCTATAATTCTTGCATTTCAATAAAATATCTTCCCTTACTGAATTTTTAAATACAGTTACATGATTATTATAGAGCCCCACGTATCATCCACTCATTTTTCTTAAATATCCAACGGAATAAGATCACTCAGATTATCTTGCACATAACTGTACGGTTTATATGATACTACCTCCGTCCCTAATTATAGGAGCAATTTAACCGATTTTGGGAGAATTAAGGTGAGGAGTTAAATTAGTTAATTTTACTCATTTTCCTAAAATGTCCTTATATAAATTTAAAATGACACAAGTTGCCCTAATTATAAGTGTTTCTAATTTGTCTTACATTAGATATCAATGACATATTAGTTTATATATGTATATTAGTTGCTTTTTATATAGTCATGTGTATACATATAGATCTAATTTTCTATCCACACGCTTTCTAATTGAAATAATGGTCTTGCTATATAAACATATTTGTGTGTATATATATGTGTATACATATAGATTTATCTACACACACACACATATGGTTATATATGTGTGTGTGTGTTCACACATATATATCTACACATATATATATTGACACACATAAACACAAATATACATATATATGTAAACACATATATATAATGCTCCTAATAATAAGTATAAATAGGGGTATTATAGGAAAAAATTGACAAAAGTTAAAACTTGCTCTTATAATTAGGACCAAAACCAACTCCAAAATTTGCTCCTATAATTAGGGACGGAGGGCTCTCCATCAATATATTATAGGAAAATCCATTTCGGGGCCCTTTTAACACCGATAATCCCAAAAAGCCCCAAGATTTCGACAATCCCGAAAAGGCACCAGGGCCTTTTCTCGGGATTTTCAAATTTTGGTGAGTTGTCAACGGAGATGATATAGTTGTTAACGGGTAGGTTTTAACAACTAAATCAGCCCAAATTAACAACACTTTGCTAACAACTAAATCGGTATTTTTAACAACTATATCAGCACCCTCGTTAACAACTATATCGGCCTGTTGACAACTCACCCAAGATTAGAAAATCCCAAAAAGGCCCCTGGACTTTTTTTGGGAGCAGGCCTTTTTGGGATTATCGAATCTTGGGGTTTTTTTTTATTGTCGGTGTTAAAAGGTCTCAAAATGATTTTCCCTATATTATAATATACACCTATAGTAGTCCTAGCTAGACACTAATATATAAAGAACCAACTGTGCCAACAAGTGAGATACACATGTACAATTAATTAGTTTAATCAAGTGACTCTTTATTATAGGCAAACAAAATTATGAATTAATATTGATTTAGTTAAAAATGCAAACTAATATTACTTCCAGTTCAAAATATAAGAATTAAACAAGGGGTTTGTTTTGGTCTTGGACCGCAATCCATTCTATCTCCTAAAATTATAATTTTTTTCCCCAAGCTAAGTATCCTTGTTAATTATACATAGTAAGTAGTTTCTATGAAGTGATTACAATACATGATTAAGGGCGGTTTAGTTTAAAAGAAATCATCAAAATAACACATATTTGTTATAAATAACTAATTGAGTTTACTAATTTTCTTAATATCACAATTTATGGGTTTTTTTTTTTTTTGAAAGTAGTGGGAGAATATTGAAGTACAACGTATTTCGGGCTTGATGAACAAAAATAAAATGTTTCAAGTAAGTGAAACGCTGCATATTAATCATATAAACTAAAATTTGCAATATAAAAAATCTAAACTAAATTATATCAACCTTAATCAATAAGTTGTTGGTTGAAGTGGTAAGGATCTCACTCCTCTGTAAGGAGTAGAAAACAAGTTTGAATCTCGATAAGTGTACTTGTTGAAGAAGTAAGAATTCTTTATCCTCCAAACCTTAAGAAAAAATCCCTCCATCAAGTAATATATATATATATTAGGGTTAAGGAGCAAATTGGCCAACCAACTATTAGGCCAGGAGCATCTGGCACAAAAAACTTTTGAAGGGACCAATAATACCAACAAACAATTGAAATGTTATAAAACTCACAATGCCGTTAGTTCCTCAGCTAACGTTCGTTTAGGTGGATGAATGATCACTGCCAAGTGGCCTTTTTTTTTAGGTCAACATCCAGGGGCTTAAAACACCAGAAAACACAACAGGCTATCGAGGTTGACACAAAGAAAACCCAAATGAATCGGGTGGCGGGGGGCGGTGTGAGCCATGACTAATGAATGACTGACTGGTGAGGCAAAAGAACGGAGACGAAGCAAGCAGAAAGATGGCATCATCAGGAGGTAGAGCACCAGAATTGAGGAAAAACGTTGTGTTAAATCGATGGGTCATTTTCTCACTGGCCAGAGCCAAAAGGACCTCCGATTTCAAATCCAAATTCCCACGAATCCCAACTCGCCCCAACAAAAGTGCCCTTCTCGCATCGGCCAAGAGCACGAGTATGCGCTGAGATCTTTCGGGTCTCGCCCGATAACTGGACTGGACGATCGGGGTCATCCTAAAATCTTTACCCAACTCTCAGCCGCAATCTCCATGAGCCACCTACCTCGAGCCTTGATTATGCCCACGCGATTGGTAATTGTGTCTTGGATGGGTTTGGTTTCCACGACGTTGTGATTGAGACCCCGGTCCACTGTGTTCAGCTGAGTGATCTGTATCCCGAACAAATTGGATAGGTTTTGCTTGCGTATAAAAAGAGAATTGAACAACTTGCTAGCCACGAATCAATCAAATATGTGCAGGTTTATTTCTTAATTGGATCCCCTCTTTCTCTCTCTCTCTCTCCTGGGAATGTTTTACCTTCTTACTTTGAGGCCCAGGGGCACTGCTTGTGCTCAAAGCCATGTGTTCTGCTTCACCCCAAATTCCATCTTTTAGCTTTGATGAATAGAGTAAATTTATTACAGTCTCTATCATCCATGAAGTCACTTTGTTTTTAAATTTTGACGCCCTCACATCTTCAACTTGCATTGTTCTAGAAAATTTTCCCATTTATTGTCTTCTTTACAAATACCTTCATGAAATATGAAGTTGAGAATCTTGTATTCTTGGACAATTTTAATATATGTTATTTGAAATATTGCGCGAAGGTTGGGTATGGAATTACTATAACTCATAATAAGGTATGTCCTCTCATTGCGCGAAAGTATATCGCTGAGTTTGCCCTTCTCGATTTTCTTTCTTTTTCCTCAGCTCTGTGACTCTCGATTTTGGTTTCCTCGTTCTCTTGGTGTTTTTGGTTGGTCCACTTTGACCATCTGAAGTAAAATAATGCCACTGACTCCTTTAGTCGGGATAATTTCTGAATTTGCCCCTTATTAAATAACTATTTACCAAAATGCCTGTTAGAAACCTATTTCCCAAAATGCCCCCTCAAAAACCAATTTCCCAATGCCTTTGTTTAGTCGACTAAAAAATTTGGTTTAGTCGACTAAATGGAGGGCAAAATTTTTCGGGCCCCAGACATTTAGTCGACTAAACCAAATTTTTAGTCGACTAAACCTAGTCGAGGTTTTAAAAAAAGCCCATGCAGACATTTAGTCGACTGTGGGTATATAGCATTGATGCTCTCCCCATAAATGTGCTTTGTTGCATTGTGTACCGAGAGCATTTTTGAAACTTGTTGTAGGAAGCTTTGATCTCTAAATGTGTAGGATGCGTCTTAAAAAAGCTTGATTGGCTTAGAAACAAACTTTATAGAATTTGGAATAATATGGTTGGTTGGCTTGTAAGTCAATGTTTTAGACTTATCTTGCTAAAATAAAGTCGATTAGGGTTCGTTCGTTTCGTTTAGGCGCGATTTGGGGGTTTTTAAAACCCCTCTGCTGACATTTAGTCGACTAAACCATATGGTTTAGTCGACTAAATGTCAGTATGGGCTTTTAAAAACCTCGACCGGTTTAGTCGACTAAAAATTTGGTTTAGTCGACTAAATGTCGGGGGTCTGGAAAAAAAATTTTGCCCTCCATTTAGTCGACTAAACCAAATTTTTAGTCGACTAAACGAGTGGGCAGATTGGGAAATAGGTTTCGACGGGGCATTTTGGAAAATAGTTTTCTGACAGGGATATTTTGGTAAATAGTTATTTAATAAGGGGCAAATTCAAAAATTAGCCCCTTTAGTCACTGGCAATCTTCATTCATCCACCTAAACGGACGTTAGGCGAGGAATTGACGGCATTGTGAGTTTTATAACATTTCAATTGTTTGTTTATATTTTATAATTTGTAGTGCTACAAATATAATTATATCATCATTGGTCCCACCCCTCAAGTCCCAACTTTTTTCTCAACCGGCAACCCCACTGCTTTAAATATATAGGACTAAGAATGAAGGGCCCTGGTCCCAACAAGCCACCTTAAATTTTGTTGGTCTGCTTTAAATTCATTACGCTTCATCACTATCAAACATTTGATTTTAACTGGTAGAGAAATGTAAAGGTTTCAACTCTTGAAACTCTGAATTTCAGCTGTGTTAAATATTTGGAATTAGATTTTTGTCACTCTTGTAGTCTTATTTGGCTGGATTCGGATTAGTTTTGATCCTCGATAAATCCTCAAAATTGAAAGAAGGTAGGTCCAGGATATCGAATACTATCACACAAAAATTCAATATGCTTCACTGGTGTGATATATGAATACCTGTGAATGGATAATATTCCCTCTAGTCCTTATTATAAGGCACCAACTAGTAAATTTATTTGGTCCTTTTTATAAGGCACTTGCTTGTTCTCAATGAGCATATTGATTTTTTTTTTCCATGTCTATCCCTAATTAATCAAGGTAATGGGTGAGAGTAATAATTAATATAATATTAGAGTTTAGTGGAATTAGTAGGCATAATATTAGAAATTACTTAAATTCTAAGAAAACTTTATTGGCTTTAACTACTTTCATTGGTTTGTGAGAAAAGTTAGTTGGTGCCTTATAATAAGGACCAGAGGGAGTATATACGTGTGTGTGTGTGTGTGTGTGTGTGTGACTGTGTGTAATTGTTGTAACATCCCGTTTTCTAAAGAATTTTTTTTTCAATCAATCGTAGTCGAGCATTGGAGCGAAAGAGTAAGCGATACATATTCAAATAAAAACCATAGTGTAACATTGTAAGGATAATACAGCTTATCCTACTGTTTCAAAAGAAAGTACAAAAGCGGAAATACAAATTTCCTACTGGCGATCTACCCGTGTCTTTGCTTCCCCGATCTCCAATTCTCGGTCCTCCAGGACTCTGAAGCTACAATGAGATTCAATTCACCGCATTGAATCTAAGGTAACGGTTAACCTCATGCTCAAACAATACGAGATATAACAACAGATATTCTAGAGCTAATACAACAAGATATCATTTGCATACAATAGATGCATGATCATTATGACGACGAACATAAGCACATAGCAATATGTAAGGCCCCATAGGGTAACAACAACAACAATCGCACTATTCACCGGTGCCACGATACCACTCGTGTCCTCGGCTAGGAAAACATAACGGCATTATTATGACATAACCCGTATAAAACCGTGCGTATATCGGTCTACGAACGTATCTATCACATATATGTATTTAAGCAGCACAAGATTAGTGTTACAGTACGCGTCCGTACCTCCGTGACGATATACGGAATTTCTGGTACGTTTTGACGAAAACTGCACGTTGACGGAAAAAATGGCCGACAATGCACGTCGGACAACGTAACGCGACAGCAGATCAAGGTTTCGATATCCTATAATGATAATATCACCATTATCAATATTTGACATTATAACGGGCATTTTAGGTAAAAATTACCATTTTGCCCCTATACCCCTAATCGGCGGAATTTCGCCAGAACTTCGTTACTTTGGCTCCGACTTTCCAAAATTTTGCCAGAACTCCGACCCACCATGATTTTCAAATTTAATACTTAAAATAAAGCTAAATATCTATCTAGCATTACTACTAAAACTACGAAAGCATTAAAAGCTAAAGACCTAAAAATTACCCAGAGCTTCGCTGCAAAATTCCCCGGGCTCCTTCCTCCTCCAGAGCTCCTCTCTCTAACTTCTCTCTAGGAAATCTCAACTAGAGAGAATGGTTTTGGTGTGAAAAATACAAAGGGAGGGCTTGCTATTTATAGGGAAAGTTGGGTGCACTATTCATACTTTATCGACGGATTACGGACCGTTGGATCGCACTTTTGACAAGTATAACGATCCTCACCGGCCACTTGGCAGCTGTCCTTTTGGCCCTTAGGTGTCAAAAAGTGATGTCATGCATGACATCACTTACTTCTTCAAGAAGGTTTTGTACCGATAAAACCTCGATTGGTGTCCGAATTGCGTAATCTCGGAAAAGTCTCAAAAATCCGGAATCACCATTTTGAAGCCCCTTTCCTTCTCATTAGAAATGTCTAATCTAAACTAATTTTTGATTCCATCCGGGGCTCCAAAAGTCGGTCCAAAGTTTACGGAAAGCGTGCGGCGAAAGAACTTTCTGGAATCATCAATCTCTGGACAAAAATTCACTGATTCCAAATATGTCCAGATAAATTCAAACTCATTTCCAAATGTTGAGTTAGAATTTATTTTCTTCAGATCTTTAAAATGTGACTATCTGCATTTCTCCCTATTCCGTCTTATTAGGAAAATGCTCTACCGGCCTCGGAATCAACTTAGGAAAAGGCTAATCAAGATAAAAATTCACCGATCAATATTTTACTCTGACATTGGAAAGCCTATTCCTGGTACTCTAGGTAGGATCCGTTTCCTATAAGTCGATCACTATTCATTGTACTTTGTTTATACAATTTTACACTTCAACTTGCAAGTTAAGGCACCATGATTTTTACCAACTCTTGTCCTTATTTCTTTTTCTTGGCCAAGTTTTGGTCAAATCTGGTCCTTTTATTTTAATTTTCGTTTTAATTATTTATTTAATTAATTAGGAATATATAAAATAATTATTTAATAATTATTTTATATAACTCTTTACAAAATTTCCTATTGGTCAATTCTTGTATTTAGGCTTAAAAATACCTAAACTCAACTATTTTTCTCCAAAATTTCCAATTAATTAGTAAACATGTTTTTTACTAATTTTGAACCATAAACCACTAATTTTAGGATTTTATATAATTATTCATGAATTTCCTTTGCTTATGCTTAAGTAATTAGCAAATAATTACCTAATTACTTTATTATCACTTGTTGATAATTTTCTTAATTAGAATGCCTCATTACTTCATAACATTTGCATTGACATTTGTGTTTTCATGTCTCCTTTATTATATTAGAATTTACAAGGGTATTTTAGTCATTTAAATACTTTTTGAGCATTCTTATTCAATCTCTCCAAGTTCATAATTTATTAAATTACCAAAATTAGAGATAATATACTCTCTCAATTTTAATAATCATTTTACCGCCTTTTAGGATCTTTCACAATTTTCCTAAGTTCTTTATGTCCCATAGGGGCATTTTTGTCATTTTTGGCACTTTGGCCCCTAAATTCTCTAATTTCTCGAGATTTTTCCTTAGAAAATAAAATAGATTTAACATATTCTTTGAAACCACATATTCACCTATTTTCTATAGGCATAATTTTACCAAATTATGGTACAGATTTTTATGGTATTACATTTCTTTCCCCCTTAAACAAAATTTCGTCCTCGAAATTTGTATTACACCCACTAAACTTTGTACTAACTAAACTTAGTACTATCTACTTCGGATTTTTACTCCATCTCAGGTTTGACTAGAAGGATCTTGTCATGTCGTACTTTGATATATAATGTCTCCCGTGGTTCCCATACACCGCAGTCAACACCACAAATACCAAAATGTTTCCATGGCGCCCATACACCATAGGAACACAAGATATCATACATGTCATCATGGTGCCCATACACCATGGCGACACAAAATACCTCCTACTTAATGACACGATCGCGGTCGGAATGTAATAACTAAGAGATATGGAAAGCATTATGCAAGTCTAATCATGTTCAGGAATAGGGCTATCTAATAGCGACTGGTTCGTTTCCAATGAATAATTGAATGATCTCCCGAAATGATCTCACGAAATGCGAATTATACATTCGCCATTGAGGTGCTCTATTGACACCGGCTTCGAAGGATATACGATCATCTCCATCACCAAAAGATTCTTACGATCTCTTGTGACTTGTACCAACTATGTAGAAATGTGATCAATCATATCCGAACTAGAAAATTTCTGCTCCGGCAATTCCGTTGAGCAACTTAAGTGTAGAGCAACATGCATAATTGGTGACCCTAAGCGATGTCTCTATCCATTATGTATAATTGGTGACCACTAACAGAATCTCTATCCGAGTCGGTGACCCTGACAGAGCTTCCAATCGAGTCGGTGGCCGTAATGAGAGTCTCTATCCGCTTGCTACTTATTTTCTACATCGTCGCTAGTTTAACACCATTGAGAATGTCGTTGATGCTATGAAGTAGTAAGAAGATTTATATTAACCCGCAACTTGGTTCCTCGTTCGAATCCCGTAGGTTTGTTCTTCCTAGAAACGGGTACGGAAATACGTATCGGTAGTTCTTATACATGAGTCAAATACTGCATGTACTTATCTTTATTAGTCTCGGAGTTTCATCCGGCGTGGCCTATCTTCGCATATAAGCTCGGTGCTAGGAAAGAATCACCGTCCAGCACAAACTGGCGATTATCAGAGTGATCAGAGACTGATATCAGAGTGATCAAAATTATCGGAGACTGATATCAGGGTTTCCAGAAACTGATATCAGGATTATCAGAATTGATGTACCGACAGGAAGTGGTACACCGGTTCAAAATGGTATACCGATTCAAGCTAGTACACCGAAATGAGGTGGTACACCGAACTTGGGCTATATCGATACTAATTTTCAAAACGTGCTCAAAGTTTAAAAGGCTTTTGAACATAACTACGTTATCCGAACAGAATGGCCGGGTAAGTGTCTACCATGGGACCTCACCGACTTATACGGCGACTCAATGGCATACCCACGTAGACTAGTCTTGCCTTCGCACCAAACTGTTCGTAGTAACATAGTTAAATTCATGCCGAGACTACTGCTTCGATACCAAAATGTAACATCCCGTTTTCTAAAGAATTTTTTTCGCACTATTCACCAGTGCCACGATACCACTCGTGTCCTCAGCGCTAGGAAAACATAACGGCATTATTATGACATAACCCGTATAAAAACTGTCTGTATATCGGTCTACGAACGTATCTATCACATATATGTATTTAAGCAGCACAAGATTAGTGTTACAGATGCGCGTCCGTACCTCCGTTGACGATATACGGAATTTACAGTACGTTTGACGAAACCGCACGTTGACGGAAAAGCGGGGCCGACAAAATGCAGACGTCGGACAGGCAGAATTACAGCAGATCAAGGTTTCGATATCCTATAATGATAATATCACCATTATCAATATTTGACATTATAACTGGCATTTTAGGTAAAAATTACCATTTTGCCCCTATACCCCTAATCGGCGGAATTTCGCCAGCACTTCGTTACTTTGGCTCAGACTTTCCAAAATTTTGCCAGAACTCCGACCCACCATGATTTTCGAATTTAATACTTAAAATAAAACTAAAGATCTATCTAGCATTACTACTAAAACTACTTAAGCATTAAAAGCTAAAGACCAGGAAAAATTACCCGAGCTTTGCAAAATTCCCAGGCTCCTTCCTCCTCCAGAGCTCCTCTCTCTAACTTCTCTCTAGGAAATCTCAACTAGAGAGAATGGTTTTGGTGTGAAAAATACAAAGGGAGGGGCTTGCTATTTATAGGGAAAGTTGAATGCATTATTCATACTTTATCAGACGGATTCTGGACCGTTGGATCGCACTTTTGACAAGTGTCACGATCCTCACCGGGCCACTTGGCAGCTGTCCTTTTGGCCCTTAGGTGTCCAAAAGTGATGTCATGCATGACATCACTTACTTCTTCAAGAAGGTTTTGTACCGATAAAACCTCGATTGGTGTCTGAATTGCGTAATCTCGGAAAAGTCTCAAAATCCGGAATCACCATTTTGAAGCCCCTTTCCTTCTCATTAGAAATGTCTAATCTAAACTAATTTTTGATTCCATCCAGGGCTCCAAAAGTCAGTCCGAAGTTTACGGGAAAGCGTGCCAGTTTCGGAAGAACTTTCTGGAATCATCAATCTCTGGACAAAAATTCACTGATTCCAAATATGTCCAGATAAATTCAAACTCATTTCCAAATGTTGAGTTAGAATTTATTTTCTTCGAATCTTTAAAATGTGACTATCGCATTTCTCCCTATTCCGTCTTATTAGGAAAATGCTCTACCTACCTCGGAATCAACTTCCTAAAGGCTAATCAAGATAAAAATTCACTGATCAATATTTTACTCTGACATTGGAAAGCCTATTCCTGGTACTCTAGGTAGGATCCGTTTCCTATAAGTCGATCACTATTCATTGTACTTGTTTATACAATTTTACACTTCAACTTGCAAGTTAAGGCACCATGATTTTTACCAACTCTTGTCCTTATTTCTTTTTCTTGGCCAAATTTTGGTCAAATCTGGTCCTTTTATTTTAATTTTCGTTTTAATTATTTATTTAATTAATTAGGAATATATAAAATAATTATTTAATAATTATTTTATATAACTCTTTACAAAATTTCCTATTGGTCAATTCTTGTATTTAGGCTTAAAAATACCTAAACTCAACTATTTTTCTCCAAAATTTCCAATTAATTAGTAAACATGTTTTTACTAATTTTGAACCATAAACCACTAATTTTAGGATTTTATATAATTATTCATGAATTTCCTTTGCTTATGCTTAAGTAATTAGCAAATAATTACCTAATTACTTTATTAATTGTTATCAACACGAGAGATCATATAGTTAGGATTGAAAAAGATAAGCATTGTGAGGCTGCTTCCACAAAAGTTGAGGGAGGGTTGGGACGTACGTGAGGTTCACATATTCGCATTCGCATTCACAACACACACACATACATATAAAAGAACCAGAGACTCGTGAGAAGGAGTGCTTTTTTTATAAGATGCACTTCATTTTTATCTTGCAATGTCTTTTTTTTTTTAATTATTTCATTTTTATTTTATTATATGTCTTCTCATATATTTTTTCTACTCATTTTCTCTAGTCTCTTTTTCCATTCATTCTCTCTTCCACTCATCCTCTCCATAAATAGATTTTTTTACAAAAAAAAGTTCTATTTTGTTTACATAATTATTGTCTTTGATCGATCAATTTTAACTAACTTTTTAAATTGTGTAATTTAGTTGTTTAAGTCTTAAATGTTGAACTGGAGGTAGTACTATTTACCATTGAATATAAATACTCCTTCCGGAGATTAATATAAGAACTAGATAAATAACTTATGAATATTAAGAAAATTAGCTAGTTAAGAACTAAACTTATAAACATTCAAGTCAGTCACAATTTTAAAACGATTGGAGCAAAATTTAAATATATATATATATATATATATATATATATATATATATATATATATATATATATAATTTTTTGGACCGCAATCCATTCTATCTCCTAAAATTATATAATTTTCCCCCCTAAATATCCTTGTTAATTGTAAGTGATTTCTATGAAGTGATAGTTACAATACATGATTAAGGGTAGTTTAGTTTTAGAGAAATCATTAAACTAACACGTATTTATTATATAAATAACTAATTAGATTTACTAATTTTCTTAATATCACACATTATGGGAGATTTTTTTTCCTTGGTTCGAAAGTAGGGGAGAATATTGAAGCACGTCATATTTCAGGCTTGATGAATAGAAATAAAATGTTTCAAGAAAGTGAAACCAATCATATAAACTAAAATTTGCAACATGAAAAAATTTAAACTAAATTATATCAACCTTAACCAACAAGTTGTTGGTTGAGGTGGTAAGAGCCTTACTCCATAAGAAAGAGACTACAAGTTCAAATCTCAGAAAACGTATTTATTAGAGAAGTGACAACATTTTATCTTCTAAGCCTTGAGGGGGAATCCCTCCATCAAATAAAAAAAAAGCATATCACTTATATTGTACTACTTTAGTCCTATTTATAAGTCCAAATTAACTAACTCTCACGTATCAATGATAGTTAGTTAACTAATTGATTATGGACTAAATTTCCAATTTTACCCTTATCTATGATTAGTTTCAAAAGTCAACATAAATAAATTCTTTTTGTTTATTATTGTAATTAATAGAGGGAAAAAAAAGTAAAAAAAATGTATTTATTATTCTAAAACTGAACTTATAATAAAAACTAAACTGTTTTGTCAAAATGGATTTATAAATAGGATGAGATTGGTATAATAGGTAATGCTATTAATATAATTATATGATCGCACTGGTCCCAACCTTTTTCTCTACTGGCAACCCCATTGCTTTGAATGGTACTGGTAATGAAGGATTCTGGTCCCAACAAGCCGCCTTAAATTTTGTTAGCTTGCTTTAAATTCATTATGATTTGGACTGTCACGTACTTGATTTAACTGATAAGGGGTTTTATCAGTTTAGCTATTAATTAATCAAAAGTTTCGAGTTTGTGCTTTGGAATGTAGCAATATTAAATATTTGGTGGTCGGTGTTTGTCACCCTCATAGTCCTATTCGACTCGATCCGGATTAGTCTGGCTTTAATAAATCTTTCGAGTTAAAAAGAGGCAAGTCCAGGATATTGATGCTGCACACACAAAAATTCCATACGCTTCACTGGCCTGATATATGAATACCTGTGTGTATATAATATATACGTGTGTGTAGTTGTTATCAACACGAGAGATCATCCAGTTAGGATTGAAAAAGATAAGCATTGTGAGGCTACATCCAGAAAAGTTGAGGGAAGGGTTGGGACGTGAGGTTCACATTCGCATCCACTACACACACACACACACAATATATATATATATATTAATAATCAATTTTGTCTTCACATGTGATCATTCTCATATAAGCTTCATGAGCATCCCGTGAGATTTTGGGAATATATATATGGGGCACTATATACCTATCCCACTTTGTCCCTTTTTAATAAGTTAGGGTTTCTGTTGTTTTCACACACTCAAGACTACACCTTTAATTAACCATATCCTTCCATATTGAAAGGCTTTATAATTGATTGTAATAAGCGATTCTGGTCGGTTTAATTAAGTGTCATAGCATGCTCACAATCCATTTTATTTTTTATCCACGCTTTAATGAAAAATTGAATTGAGTAGGTGTGCAACTAGAGTTATTTTTAGCAAGTTTAATCGCGTTTCTCCAATATAGCGGCTTTAAAAACCCTGCGTTTATATGGAATTGATTATTTGCCTTTTGCGAAGATGTATAGCATTAATTTTTTTCCTTTAAAGAAAAACAGAGAGAGAAAATTTAAAGGGAGCTCGCATGCACTTGAACGTTTGGCTTTTTGCTTTGGACCCGTGCCACCCATTAACACCGAAAGTATGAAAGCCACTCTCATTAGTCTCGTTCTTTCTTAAAGATAATACTACTATATATGGCTTTTTTTGTTTTCGTGCTTCCAACGGCAAAATGCTTTTAGGGGCTTTAATTAATTAATATATATTCAGGTTACTTCAACCTTATTATTTTTATAAAATACATACTACAGCTTGCTTACTTAATCTAGCAACCCACGTCACTGAATAAATTCAAGATCTCAAACAATGATCCGCCGTTTTCGATTACAAAAAGCCTTGGATCTTTCCTTCTTGACAAGGATAGCGTTGAAATATACACCTCATTATTTGTAATTTTTCTTCATTGATTCATCACTAGTTATCAGTATTCTTTCTCTATTTTCCCCCTCTTTTCGTATGCCAAAAAAACAAATTTAGCTGAGTTGGATTCTAAGACTCATTAGGGTTACAGCATATCTCCGATTCAAAAAGCGGTTATAAAAGGTACTCCCTCCGGTCTTAATTATAAGAGCAATTTAACCGATTTTGGGGGAATTAAGGAGATGAGTTAAATTAGTTAATTTTACTCATTTTCCTAAAACGTCCTTATATAAATTTAAAATGACACAAGTTGTCCTAATTATAAGTGTTTCTAATTTTCCTTACGTTAGAGATTTATGACATATTAGTTTAGTATATATGTATATTAGTTGCTTTTTATATAGCCATGTGTATACATATAGATCTAATTTCCTTTCCACACGTTTTCTAATTGAAATAATGGTTTTGCTATATAAACATATATGTGTGTATACATATAGATCTATCTACATACATAGAGACACACACACACACATACATACATACATACATACATACATACATACATACATACATAAATATAGACACACACACAGATACACACACACACATATATCTACACATATATATATTGACACACATAAACACAGATATACATATATATATACACACATATATATAAATGCTCCTAATAATAAGTATAAATAGGGGTATTATAGGAAAAAATTGACAAAAGTTAAAACTTGCTCTTATAATTAGGACCAAAACCAACTTCAAAATTTACTTCTATAATTAGGACCGGATGGAGTATTTACATATCAACCCCATTTTTTTGGCACTTAAGTTATAGAACTTGCAACTTTCTCTAAAGAAAGTGTGCAGGTTGCCATTGAACAAAGAGGTCTTTAGCCACAAGTCATCATTGTATACGTGCGTGTTGGTGTTAACAGTGTCTGTGTGAAAAATGATCCAACAGAGAAGAAAAATGACCAACTTTCGCCCGAGCCATGCCGAATCAGCGGTCTTATATAGTATATAACAACCAGAAGTGACGTAAATTTTAGCTGGAAGAATAGGAACAGGAAACGAAGAAGTGAAAACATAGAATTTACACGGGGAATTTGAGGATTTACACAGATTAATGAGATCTCTCGCAGCTGTACATGAAAGCACGTGATAAATATTGGCAAAACAGGTGTGGGTCAGAACCACACAGATTATATTTCAGTATCTCTTTAACTATTCATTATTGTTAGATATATATACGTCCCACTGCCACAAATATATAAATAATATTACCTCTAGTCCTAATTATAGAAACATTTTTGTAGCGCAAGTCTTAATTATAAGAATACTTTTGTAGTACAATTTGTACTACAAAATTATTCCTACAATTAAGACCAGAGGGAGTATCAAGAAACTCATGAATCTGACCTTCCTTCTCTGTAGAATATGTCCAATATTTATACCTTACTGTTTTTCAGTGAATTTATTAATGAAAAAATTTAGTCTCGGTTTTAAAAATGATTGGAGCAAAATAAAAAATAAAAATAAAAATAATATTGGCAAGTGTTGGTAATGATAGTCAATAATTTTCATATTGGCGAGGGATCTTGTGGGGGATATCAAGTGGAAACTTGTCTATCTCTATACAACAGAACTAAGAATGAACACAAAAAAAGGGCGAGTCAGGAGTGGTGCGACACGTAGATCACCATGAACTGGTGTCGGTGGGTTGGCTTTCACCATCAAAAGATTGTTCGGATCACTTTCCTCACATAATAATGAGTGTTTAGTTAATTATAGAAGTTATTTTTCGTAAGTAAGTTGAGATAATTTTTTTTTATTGTAAAATTTATTATTTAAAAACTAATTCAAACACACACACACGTACGTAAAGACACATGGGCATCCAAAGCCAAAACTCAAACAAAATGAATAAAACACACACACCCTCTCCACTTAGTGTTTTTTTTTCCTTTTTTCTTTTCTTTTCTTTTTGAGTACCACGGCTTCTTTATGTTTTGACTTTACTTTCCCCAACACTAATTTATACTAAAAAAATCATGGTTAAAGTAGTAAATCCTCGGAAGTATACAGTTAGAAGCAATTTTATTCTAAAAGTTTTTTTTGGCTCAATGTTGTTCCGGAAGTCTAAAAACGTAGCAATCTTACCTTCTTACCTTATTTTGTTAAAAAACTAACGTTGACCGTTAACTTTTTAACGGAAAATGACAAGATTGCTACGTTTTTAATTTTCAGGATAACATTGAGCCAAAAAAAACTTATAGGGTAAAATTACTCCTAACCATTTACTTCCAAGACGGATTTACTACTTAACCCATAATCATCTATTAACCTTCTCTCTTGTGCCAAGGATGGGGTCAATCCTCATTACATGTTTTTTTTTTATGTGCTTCTTAGGTGCTTCTCCTCCTAAGAAACACATAAAGAAATATTGATAATTTTTTTTTTTTAATTTTGTATCTATTTTATATATTTAGATTAAATTATATACTGCATCCTGAAATATTTTTTACACCCAATATCTCAAATTAATTAATTTACAGTATATTGGTGTTACAGGAAAAATATTTCTGAATGCAAGATTGAAAATTAATTAATTAGAGATATTGGGTGTAAAAAAATATTTTAGGATGCAATATATAATTTAATCTAAATATATAAAATATATAAAAAAAAGTTAAAAAAAATTATCAATATTTCTTTATGTGCTTTTTAGGAGGAGAAGCATCTAAGAAGCACATAAATGAGAAGCATGTAATGAGGACCCGGATGGGGTGGAGCAGTAAAAATCTGAGTGATAAAGAAAGAGAAAAAAAAAACAAAAACAAAATTATCTCTTGAAAAGAGGATGGTCCTTACTCCTTCTGGTCCTTATTATAAGGCACCAACTAATTGTTCTCACAAACTAATAAAAAGAGTTAAAGTTTATAAAATTGTCCTCGAATTTAAGTAATTTCCAATATTACCCCTACTAATTGTATTAAACTCTAATATTATATTATTTATTACTCTCACCCATTACCCTTATTAATTATGGGCATACATAGAAAAAAGTAATTAATACTCCTTAGAAACATGTAAGTGTCTTATAAAAATGACTAAATAAATTTATTAATTGGTACATTATAATAAGGACAAAAATACTACTCCCTCCGGTCCTAATTATAAGACATATTTAACCGATTTTGGAGAGATTAAGGAAATAAGTTAAATTAGTTAATTTTACTCATTTTCCTAAAATGTCCTTGTATAAATGTAAAATGACCTAAGTAAAAGTAAATCAATAACTCCTACCACATGCCTCTCCAACCTAATTTTTTTTTTCACATGCTATCTAATTGAAATAATGGTCTAACTATATATACATATATATGTGTATACATATAGATACACACACACACACACACATATATATATATGTGTGTGTGTGTACCTATAGACACATATAGGCACACACACCCCACACACATATAAACACACACACACACACAAAGATATACATGTATATATGTGTGTGTGTTTATATTTGTACATACACATATTGACAGACACACTCAAATATACATATATGTACACACATAGTACACACACCCACATATATATATGTTTGTGTGGGTGTGTGTCTATATATATTTGTGTGCGCACACACACATATATATATTTGTATATAGACACACACACAAAATATATATGTGTAGACACACATATATACATACATACATATATGTAGATACACACATATATGTGCGCGCTCGCACACACACAAAATATATGTGTGTAGACACACACATATATACACACATATATATATATATGTAGACACACACATATATGTGTGTGTTATAGTGTCTATAGATATTTGTGTGTAGACACACACATATATACATACATAGATACACACACATATATATCTAAAAGTTTTGTTAACTGAAAGAGTATACACGTTCACATATATCTACTCACAAAAAATCAAACACACTTGAGAAAATAAAATAGTGGCGTTTTAGAAAAAAATTGACAATTATTAGAATGTTGTCTTATAATTAGGACCAAAACTAACTCTCAAATGTTGTCTTATAATTAGGACCGGAGGAGTACTTGGCAAGTTGCAAGATTGGCATAGGTTTGTGGAAATGTGGGGATACGAGCGGTTTACCATTAATAAGCATGAACGACCCGGTCGGCTCAATTGTGGGATCATTCCTCGGTTTATTTAATTTAAAGAATTACGAAAACACAAACACACTGTACTCCATCAGTGGCCTTTCTTGGTTAAAAAACTAAACCTTCCCTCAACTTTACAGCCTACAAAGCTAGTACTCTTGTAGTCTTGTACCACGCCTGGCCTTTTTTGGGGGCAAGAGAAAAAACGAAACCGCGTAATCAGCAAGTTTTGTTACCTTTTTCTTTAAAAGCTGGAATTTCCGAAATTTAATGCTCTCTCTTACTCCATTAACCACCAACACGGACACTGCCCAAGGCTCCCAGCCTAGAAGTTCTGCACCACATGCCTCCTCCTTTAATTCTCCTGCCAAAGCTTTCCCTCTCTAAATTTCATTTTTCGTTTTCATCTTATAAGTTTTAATCAGGATTAAACCTGCAACCTCTAGTTTATCAGGAAGCTTTATCTCTTAAATTTTCTATTTCCATTTTTCTTCACTTTCTTGCATATAGGATCCTCTCCAGGAAGCAACCCTGATTCTAATCTATCCTTTATCAGAATCTGTTTTACTGTAAACACATCCCGCATTAATGGCTAATTTATGCCCTAATTTTCAATAAACTATAGGCATAATTAATTAATTGACTAGTAATGGAGATCTCGGAAAAAGGACCAAAGTCAAGGTATACACCTCAGCAAGGCTTTTATTTGGGTTGCACGGTCAAATTTCTGTGTCAGCTCCACTCTGCTCAGTGTTCACACTGCTCCATAAAACTTTTCGAATACAAAAAATATATAAAAATATAATCCCAACATGAATATGTACATGTATTGCAACAAAACTGATCGAATCACACAGTGACTGGTAGGCGTGAATTTGAAACATCTTTATTGTTTTTTTTTTTGCTTTCCTCTCAACACTATCTATCTGATTTCCTAACAATCTCTATAAACAGAAGAATCTATGTCAGATGAACATACTTGTTTCTTAATAATAGAATTTAACTCACGATTACTCGTACCACGTTGAATTATCGGATAATCCGACAATGACCGAAAAGCAGCTGAGTTACGGCCTCCGAGTGAAGTCGCGTCCGGTATCGACTCGGTCGACGTGATCAAATTGATGTTCTTCAATACAAACTCGTTGCCGACGAGGTGACTCAATACTGCTGACTCGGACGCCGTGTTCTTCTTGTGTTGCGTCGCGGCTCGAACGATCCCTATCAACATTGCATTCGATAACCTCCGGATTCCACGCTCGCCGCCCATTATGACGGCAGAGTCAACCGGGCGGTTAGACTGACTTTTGTTGGAGATCTTCTTACTGTGCTTACTGTCTGGCACACGGTACACGAAAACGGACTCGGAGCTCCGATTCCTAACTCGACCTAATGGATCGCTTGTAACTACCACATTCTTCGCGTCCACGAGCATTACGTGCTTGAAGTTCCGCCTGACTCGGCCCAGGAACATGGGATAACATGCCCATCTCCGCAATTTTAACGGAACGTGATCAAAAAAACCGCCCAGGGCGTTTTCCGGGTCGAGTTCAGTGGCGTCGAAGCTAAGAACCGACCCGTAACTCAACTGAGCCACCTCGTCGTTACCCTTCTCCGCTTCTGGGTTTGTGAGATTGATTCGGGATTTCTTACCCCACAATGTCTCCCCTATTACATTTCCCTTTTTGCCAACTCTAAAAAACCGAGCGGCATCGAAATTCGACTTCGTCTTCTTCTTCAGGCTCGCGTCAGTCAAGTTCAATTCTGTATAGTGGTCAATGAGTGACAAGAACAAGTCGTTCTCTTCCTGAATAATGGAGCCGAATCTCGAAGAAGAAGAAGCAGAATCAAATATGAAAACGACATCGGCTCTATCAGTGAGACCAGACCGGTGCAGAACTCTGAGAAACAAGCGGAGTTCATCGTCGGTGGTGTCTTCAACCACGTGAGCCACAACGAGATCACTCATGGCTCTGGTTCCTCTCCGATACAGAGTACCCATTCGTTGCAGAGCAGCTGAAGGGAAAGAAAAATCGATCTTTGATGCTTCATACGGTTTGGGTTTCCAAATTTGGGGTAACCAGCTGTGTATTTTGGATTTTGAAGTGGGATTGTTGGGAATATTACGAGTGGTGGGAGGTTTCTGAAATAGGAATCGACGAGGAGGGGAGTGAAGAAGTGTATTGCGAGGGGAAGGACTAGAGGGTTCGAAAGTAGAGAGAGTGAAGAGGAGAAGAGTGGTGAAGATGAAAAGCGCACAGATTGAAATGGTGAATTGGGCTTTAGAGAGGAGGAAACTGGAATTTCTTTTTCTGAAGGAGGAACCAGGGAATCTAGAGGGGTAAGAAGAAGAAGAAGAAGATGAAGATGAAGCAACAGAGGGGGAAGAAAAAAGCTTGGTTTTGTCGGCAATGGCGGGATCGTCTTCAGGGAAGAAAACTACTAGAAGACCCATGTTCCGGTTTGTGTCGGCGGTGCTAGCGTAATCGCCCGATTTTGCCTTTGCTTTCGCCGATAAACCCATCTTCGTCTCTGCCTGGCTTTGTGGTCGTCAAATATGCTGCGAAGCTGTTAACTTGCTCTGTTTGTCTCTGTTTTTGGACGCTTTGGAAACGATAATGACGAGGAGTTATGAGGCCCTTTCGGGGATACGGTTACTTGCTTCGCCGTCTTTGTTCTATTTGCCCGTAATGTTGTCATTGTTCTCTGTTTCTTTATTATTATGATATTAGGAAAATGTTGTCAGCAAATATAATTAGGAAAATGTATATGTTGGCAATAGGAAAAATAGGAAAATGTATTTATTTATATAACCCATATTCCATATATAGTTTAACATCTGTATACAACTTTTTTTTTTTTTTTTGACATAATCTGTATACAACTATGAATGCATGATCTAGTTTCAAAAATATTAACCCAAAATATTTATATTGACAGGCTTTAATTTTTAAGAGGCGCGCAAATTGATAATTAAGTAATTGTATATAACAGTTTTATTGATTTTATTTGTTTATACACAGCCAATCTCTCCTTTTTTTTTTTCAGAAATAGATTGTACTACTGTAATACCACATACCACATTCTGATCCTATTTATGAGTCTCTTTTGACCAAAAAATGTGATCATATTTATAAGTTTGTTTTAAGGTAATAAATGAAATTGTGAAAATTTTGTCCATATTAACTGTACCAATGAAAATAGAGAGAGAATAAGGAGTTGAAAAATTCTCATTCATAAATAAGGGCAAAGTTCAAAAGTTACCCCATAATCATTGAGTTAACTACATCTCTTTGATATGTGTAATTTAGTTAAAAGAGACTTATAAATAGGATCATAATGATATATTAAAGTATAACATAAAGGTCGAGATGAAACACAATAAGTAAAAGACTTAAACCCAATCAAAATAATCCTAAACACTTACAACACATTCTTCCCAAACCTTAATCTTAGAACGAAGTTAGAAAGCTGAACGTGCCGTCGTCGCCGCCGCCGAAGGAGTGAAGAGACACCTATTACCACACCGGAAACAAGGGACGGGGTTCAAACAACCGTCCTAATAGTCACGTCCTATTTGAGAATTCATATGCTACCAGGAGATGAGATTCACCATCATCAAGCTTCTCCACCAGCTTTGACTGCCCATCAACCCAAAGAAACACCAACCATGATCACCTTGATGGACAATTTCAAATATTAACCCAAATATGCCCAATATTATCCTATTTTGGAGTATTTGTTTATGTGATTTATATTATTATACGTACTTTTAAAATAAAAAATCAGTTATAACAAATGATATTCATTTAATCGTTAATATAAGACATATTTACCTAATTTGATTACATCAAGAAAGTTAGTTTAATTATTTAATGCATGTATTTTCTAAAACACCGTAGTCATATTCCTTAATTTCCTCACTCCCCTTCTTCCTTGATTATTGTTAAGGGAGCATCAATTGGGTAAATTAGAAAAACATTGAAAAATATGTAGATTATATCTTATATTTACGATAAATATCAATTATACAAATATGTCTTATATCAAGAATGGAAGGAGAATGTGCATAAAGATAGTCATATTTTAGACAATTAACGCACATTTTACAGCAGCATGTACAAGACACCAGCATATAAAAAATACACACAACATATAAAACCCAGGCACAAAAATGTGCACATAAAATAACACAAAAATGTGCAATATATATATTTAATTATGAAGTAATTGGGAAAGAAATAGTTGCCCCTGCCGACAGAAAATGTGAGGGGGGGAAGGGATTGGAGGAATGAAAGATAGACTGGTAGGGTCCAGTCCTCGATACAACTAGTACACATATGGTTATATTTTGGCATAGACAAATTTTTTGTTTTTTGTTTTTGGTTTGTTTACCTTCAAATGATATGGAAAGTTAAGTATGAGTATTACCATATACACAAATCTGTAGAAGTTACATGTGGCTGTCACCATCCTGCTAGTATCGGGGTTCCCGTTTCTAGGGAAGCCCCTGGAGTTGTAGTCTCGAGTGATATATGGAGGCTCGGAAGGCATGGTTCCAATAATGGAGGGTGCATGACATTAATCCTATGTTGGGATGGATAGAATATTGGGGGTGAAAGAATACTAAGATGCCAGGAAAAACTTCCTATTTTAGTAAATTTTTTTACCATTTTTTGAAGTTTTTACATCTAGAATGATCTCTTCATATTTTCCCTTTATTTTTCTCTCAATCCAAACCTAGAGTAAATATCATCTATGTATTCTCTCTGAGTTCTCCCTCCTTTAGTTGTTATAAGATGTTTTTAACTAACTCATACTCCTTCTGATCCTTATTACCACTCTGAGCCTATTTATAAGTCCCTTTTGATTAAATCACACATATAAATAAAAAGTAGTTAGCTCAATGATTATGGGGTAAATTTTCAACTTTACCCTCATTTATCTCTCTCTCTCTCTATATTTTCATTAGCACAATTAATATGGGCAAAATTGTCACAATTTCATTTATCACTTGAAAGATGACTTATAAATAAGACCATAGTGGTATAAGGCACCAACTAACAATTCTCACAAACTAATAAAAACAGTTAAAGTCGATAAAATTGTCATACAATTTAAGTAACCTTCGACATTACCTCTACTAATTGTACTAAACTCTCATATTATATTAATTATTAGTCTCACACAATACCCTTATTAATTATGGACATACATGGAAAAAAATAATTAATGTGCTTTAGAAATAAACAAGTGCTTTATAAAAAGGACTAAATACAATTGTTAGATGATACTTTATAATAAGGATCAGATGGAGTATTACCCATCAAATTTATCATAAAATTCAAATTATTTCCAAAAAAATTTATAAGTTGAATTTTAAAAGATTGAAGAAGTGGGGTTACAAAAATAAAAGAGTGAGAAAAATTAATTAAATTTTTTTAACCCAATTTCTCTAATTTTTTAAATTCAACTCATTTTTTCCCCTTCCGGTCACTTTCTTTCCCCTCCCTTCAAACCAAACAAGCCCTTAATAAACACACTAATAACTCTAACATCAAGTTAACTTTCATTCTCCATCGCTATTCGCTACCTTTATTATATACTCCTTCCGGTCATAATTATATGAACATTTTTGTAGTATAAATTACACTACAAAAGTGTTTCTATAATTAAGACCGGAGGTAGTATTACTTATATAATCTTTATTTATTAAACATTTTCAAGGTATTTTTTTACACCGACAATTTTGAATTTTATTAACTCTGATCTATCTTGAAATTTAGCAACATTCTGGTATACACCATTCAAAAAAACAATTGTCGTAATAATGAATGAAAGGTAACACTATACATTTATATAAAAAATGAATGAAGTGTATTGTAAATAAGATAAAAAAATACATTTTCTTAATCTTATGAATAAGCCTGGAGGAGTATGGTAGTGTGTGGGAAAAAAACATATTTTAATGCTCATTAAAATTGTTAAAACGTCTCATAAAACATCAAAACACCTTTTAGTAGAAGTTTGTAGTAAAAAGGACAGGAGAAAATACCATATCAAGTGTTTATTTAGAATAATGATTAGGGAAATTGCAGGAAAAAAACATGAGTGAGAGGAAGGAGAGCTACGACGGTGACGGGAGAGAAAGAGGGGATGGTGACGGCGGCAGTCGGAGTAAGGGGAAAGAAGTGAACCACGACCAGTTTGTCTTTGGAAGAACTGGCTCCAGTGGCCCAAGTAAGGTTGGTACAGAGAAGGAGAAGGAGCACGGTGCTAGGCGTCCGATATCACTATCGTACAAGGAGAAATTGTTATCGCCAGGGAGTTTGGGGTATCTGGTTACACATGCGGAGGAGGACGACATTGTCAGCGGTTGGAGAGGCTATTTTTCTCGACGAAACGATGAGAAGACCACTGTGACTGAAGACGCCGAGAATACAGGGCAGGGGGATGTAGGTGTGGAATCGGCGAGAGGATACCCTGTTTTATCGGTTACGTCAGAGCAGTATACTTCATGGTGCCGCCCGTGGATGAATTCTCTGGTGATCAAGTTACTGGGGCTCTCAGTCCCAAAGCATGTCCTGATTGACCGTGTAAGCCGTATGTGGCGTCCACGGCAACCGCTAAAAGTGGTTCCACTGAGCCATGAATATTACATAGTCTCGTTCTCAAGCATGGAGGACAGAGATTACGCACTGTATGAAGGCCCGTGGATGATTGACCGGTCTACATCCATATATGATAAAGGTGAATTCGCTCGGATTTGTGTCGAGGTGGATCTTCAACAACCGCTCCTGCCGGCATTCACAGCTTTGGGTGAGGATAAGCAGCTGGTATATGAAGGTCTACACTTGGTTTGCTTTCGATGTGGTTTGTATGGGCATGACCGTAGGGACTGTCCACAACTGAATGTGGCCGCTGATGTAGATATCAGTATACACCGGAATCAGAAAATGGCAACCGGAGTTGACGAGGCAACGGGGGTCCCGACGCAAGCAAAGGTTGACGGTGGGGATAACTGTGAAGGGACAAAACAGAGTAGGGGAGAAGGAGGTGGAGAGAAAAGTGGGCATCCGAAGGAGAGGGGGGTTAACATTGCGGATGAAAGTGAGGGGTCGAAACAAGCGAGTACGCCGGAAGGAAGTAGTGGGGTGAAAGGAGGCTTGAACACGGTGGTCGGTGTAGGGGACGGTGGAGCTCCGATGGTGGGGAAATTCACGGCAAGAATGGAGCAATCAGGATTGAATGAGAGCATTAAGGTGGAAGCAAAACTGACGCGCAATGATTTCGGTAGCAGTAAGCATTTGGGTCCTCAAATGATACTCAAACGAGATTTGCGAAGGAGCAATCCAATCTTGGCAAAGAATCCGGCAATGAAAAATACATCTCCTGGATTCTCGCTAGGAAGGAAGAAGGAAGGCGTGAATCATGGGATTTCGAGAAGTGGCAGCAACGGTTTGAAAAAGTCTGATGTGGGAGGGGCTGATTTAATGGGATCTCCAATTATTCCATTAAAAGAAAAAGAGAAGAATAAGGAGGAGTGGGTGGTTGTGGGCTCCAAAAGGAAAAAAAATGAAAAGCCCAAGAAGTTTGGGAAAGAAAACAAGATAGGAGGGAGGCCTAAATTGAAACCAAAGGAAGAAGAACCAAGTAGTGTGGTGATGACTAACGGGTTTGCAACTTTACACGACTTGGGCCCAAATATTAATAATGTATTGCATGGTGACATGCAAATGGATGATGGGCAGCAAAGTGGTTTGGGGGAAAATTCAACGCATGGTGTGGACCCTTCTCATGAAGCCTGTGACGCAGGAAAATCAAGTATTATGAGCATGGGGGATGCGGTAGTGCAGCGACATGAACAGGATGTGGATCATGGAAATTTAATTAATGGTGTGGGCAGTGGTTTGGCCCCTCCAACTTTTTCAACCAGTTATCAATGATTTGTATGATTTGGAACTCACGGGGTACAGGTGCGAAGTCATTTCCAAGCCTTGTACGGGAACTGAAAAAATACTACAAGTTGGATTTCCTTGCAATTTTAGAAACACGCTCGGATGCTTTAAAGACGGAACGACGAATCTGTAACTTAGGATTCAATAATTTTTCTTACACTGCTGCAGAAGGGTACAGTGGTGGGATTTGGTGTCTCTGGGACGAGGAGCTACTAAAGGTTGAGATAGTGAAGCATCATAAGCAATTTATGCATTTAAACATCACAGATGCAAGAAGAAGGAAAACATGGGGCTTTACTGTGGTATATGCGAGTCCTAACCCAATACAACGTCGCTCACATGGACCGAGCTCTTCCGATCAAGTCCACCGTCCGACCTTGGTGTATTGTAGATGGGTTGAAGATATGGACCTAGTAGATTTGGGATTTGAGGGGCCAACCTATACCTGGAAGAGGGGTCATACGGAGGCTCGGCTGGACCGGATACTTGCTAATGAGGAATGGTGTGCAAGCCATAGTGATTCGAACGTTCTGCATTTGCCTCATTACAAGTCTGATCACCGACCACTACTGCTACGTCTGGAAGGGGCTTCACCAAGAGAGGTAACACAACGACCATTCCGGTTTATTGCCTCCTGGGTGCTTCATGAGAAATTCAATGATTTGGTTAAGGAGGAGTGGAGCAATTTGAGGGAGTGGTCGGCCAACATTGAGAGCTTCACTATTGCTTGTCAACGGTGGAACAGGGAGGTCTTCGGAAATATCCAGAGGCGCAAAAGTCAACTCCTACGAAGATTGGATGGGATTACTCGTGCAATCACAAGAGGTGGTAATATTGATTTTTTTGAAGAACTTCAGAAGAACCTTTGGCTAGAACTTGATGAGACACTCGACTCGGAAGCCTGCTATGGGCCCAGAAAGCTAGGGTTAATTGGGCTATCGATGGGGATCGAAATACAAGACTATTTCATGCGAAAGCCAATGGTCGTAGGAAACGAAATAGAATTGATGCAATTTGTGTGAATGATGGGGAGTGGTGCTTCGAGGAGGATAGTATAAAAGCTCACGCAACTACATATTTCTCAAACTTGTTCAAAGAGGAGGTAGTAGAGCGTCCGAGTCTTATTTGCAACAACTCTTACCCTGGCCTAACAGCGGTACAAGAACGCTTGTGCGCACGTGATGTGGACGAAGCGGAGATCCGAGACGCTCTGTTCAGTATGGGAGCTTTGAAGGCACCTGGGCCGGATGGATTTCATGCACTTTTCTTCCAAGCCAATGGGAAGTTATTAAAGAGTCTGTGGTGTACTTTGTTAAGCATATTTTCCTTTATCCTGAGAAGATTTGTGAGGTGAACAAGACTCTGATAGTCTTAACCCCGAAGACGGACCACCCAGAGACATTCAGGGACTTGAGACCAATAAGCTTGTGCAATGTAATTTACAAGTTGGTTACGAAGATCGTGGCAAACCGTATGAGAAGCTTTATGCCCCAAGTTATCTCACCCAATCAGTGCAGTTTTGTACAGTGTCGGCATAGCTCGGACAACATCATTGTGGCTCAAGAGTGATCCACTCTATGAGAACTATGGGCGGGAAGAAGGGCTTTATGGCTATTAAGATTGATCCGGAAAAAGCGTATGATAGGGTAAACTGGAAGTTCTGCTAGCCGTCTACATGAGCTTAATCTTCCTCTTAACCTCATCCGGGTGGTGGAGCAATGTGTTAGCACTGCGATCTCGGCTTCTATGGAACAGCGAAAGCGGACTACTTCAACACCTCACGCGGTGTAAGACAAGGGGATCCGCTCTCACCTTACCTGTTTGTGATATGTATTGAGAAGTTGGCTCACATGATTCAAGAACGTATGGCAACAAGGCAATGGAAACCCATATGTCTCACCAAGACGGGGCCACCAATATCCCACCTATTCTTTGCAGATGATATTATTCTGTTTGCAGAAGCCTCACTCCAGCAAGTAGAAATGGTAAGAGAGTGTTTAGCCCACTTCTGTGAATGCTCAGGGCTTAAAGTCAATGATTCGAAGACTCGGGTGTTCTTTTCTAAGAACATACATCATACCAGGAGCGTTGAGATTAGTGCTGCACTTGGCTTCACTCCAACAGTGGATCTTGGAAAATATCTTGGTGTGCAACTGCATCATAAGAGAGTGGGGTTGGAGTCTTTTCAACCAGTTATTGATAAAGCCAAGGAGCGGTTGGCTCGGTGGACCCCTAAAACTTTTTCCTTAGCTGGTAGAACAACACTTATATCCTCGGTGTCATCGGCTATCCCGGCATACACAATGCAAACATCCCATCTCCCTAGTACTGTATGCGAGGCTCTGGATAGGCAAAATCGATCGTTTTTATGGGGAAGCACAGCAGAGAGTCGCAAGGTGCCACTAGTTGCTTGGGACGAGGTATGTATGGAGAAACGAAAGGGAGGTTTGGGGTTGAGACATGCAAAATACCAAAACCAAGCCTTCCTGATGAAGTTGGGATGGCGGCTAGTCACGCATAGGGAAGACCTATGGGTTAAGGTTGTACGGGACAAGTACAAATGTGGAGATGACCTTCTTCCAAGCATTGAGGCAACACGGACTGGCTCCAACGTATGGACAGGAATTAAGCGAACTTGGGACAAGGTTTGTGGAGGGATTGAACATACTATTAATCCACCCGGCGTACGATGGAAGTGGGAGAGGCATGGTGAATTCACAGTGAAATCAGCTTACAATGTGGCTTTGGGAAAGGGTATGGATCATTGGTGCAACTGGGAGCGCATATGGAAGGTTTGTGCGCCACACAGGTGTAAGATGCTCTTTTGGCTGCTAGCACGCAATTGTTTGCTCACGAATGCTAATCGAAGGAGACGGGGACTGACAAATGATCAAAGCTGCAACCTATGTGGTGCAAGCGTTGAAGATACTATTCATGTGTTTCGAGATTGTTCGCATTCGCGGTCCTTATGGCGAAAGGTGGTGCCCCCGGACAAGTGGCGCACATTCTGCAGTAAGCCTCTATCTGATTGGTTATGGTGGAATATTAGTGGAAGAAGTGACACGAACAAGGAATGGGCTTCTCGATTCACCGTACTATGTTGGTGGATTTGGAGGCGGAGAAACTTATATGTGTTTGAGAAGAAGTTTACGCATACTAGTAATATCATTGCTAGTACGAACGCGATGTTGGGTGGCCGGCGCAATGTGAATAACTTACTCTTACTACTAGTCATGTGAGTTGGCGTCACTTTGAGGACGACTGGGTGAAGGTGAATGTGGATGGTGCTTATTCTCAAGTTACGAACAAGGGCGCTTGTGGGGGGGTCATTCGAGGTTCTTCTGGTACTTTTCTCCGGGGATTCTGTCACTCTATTGAGGAGGGAGATGAGTTGACGGCTGAAGTTTGGGCTTGCCTCTTGGGACTCAAAACTGCATGGGCGATGGGTTTCCGGAAGGTATGGTTGGAATCTGATTCAATGGAATGCCTTACATTACTTACGCAGGTACAGGGGGGCTCCCACCGCGACTTGGATATTCTGGACGAGGTTAAGCAGCTGCTACGACTGGAGTGGGAAACTAAGGTCTCATATGTGCCTCGGGCCGGGAATACTGCAGCAGATTACCTAGCTTTGAAGGGACTAGAATCGGGATGGGGATTTCATGAAGTGTATAAGCCTTCAGAGGCCCTAGAGGCCATTCTTGACCAGGATTGTAATGGGAGTAACATCCTTGTAGGAGTTAGTTGAGGTATCCTAATCTTATCAAAAAAAAAAAAAAAGAATAATGATTAGAACTTTCAAAAAAGTAACTTTTCAATAATAATTTACTATCCCTTTTGGTCTTTATTATAAAGCACCAACTAACTTTTCTCACAAACCAATAAAAGTAGTTTAAGTCAATAAAGTTATCATAGAATCTAAGTAATTTTTAATACTACCCCTACTAATTGTACTAAACTCTAATATTATACTCCCTCTGGTCATTATTATACGGCATCAACTACCAACATTTTTTGGTCCTTATTATAAGGCATCAACTTACTTTAACTAACTCATTTATTACTATTTTCCCATTATACCCTCATTTTTAACTAACTCATTTAAACCTACATCATTAAAGTAGGGGTAAAGTTGGAAACATTTATTACTTTTAGACATCATTAATGACTTAACCTCCATTTCTTGGTCCACGAGAAATGGTAGTTGGTGTATTATAAGAAGGACCAGATGGAGTATTAATTATTACTTTCACCCATTACCTTTATTAATTAGGGGCAGACATGAAAAAAAAAATCAATGCTCATCGGGAACAAGCAAATGCCTTATAAAAATGACCAAAGAAACTTGTTAGTTGGTGCCTTATAATAAGGACCCGAAAGAGTATATATCAAATAAATATATGAGATGAATTTCATTTTTACAGTCCGAA
Organism: Acacia pycnantha; assembly: GCA_025563575.1. Taxonomy (NCBI): domain Eukaryota; kingdom Viridiplantae; phylum Streptophyta; class Magnoliopsida; order Fabales; family Fabaceae; genus Acacia; species Acacia pycnantha. The sequence goes on along the minus strand of JAMWYP010000211.1, from coordinate 405,168 downwards.
ACAAGCTCCAAGCAGGCAAGAGTATTGATGAGTGCTCTCGCATCGGTTGGGGGTTGAAAGTTGAAGGTAGCAAGCCAGGGATCATAAATACGATGATTCAGAGAGTAAATGGCAATGGCATTGGCATGCATAGTTGGAAGCTCCCAAGATTTATTTTTTATTTTTTTTGGGATCAAATCCCAACAAATAGTGAAGTACAGTACAATAGTACATAGAGGTGTTCTCATCCTCTACCCGCCTCACGTTCCTCTTCCGACACCGTAGTACTCTCTCTCTCTCTAGCTTCATTTCTTTCTATCACGTGCACCCTGCCAGCACCTATTCTAAGATTTTGATTTTAATGCTTTTTTCTCCCCGTAAAATATTATTTACTTCTGTTTTTCTTTTAAGAAATTATTAGGGAAAATTACGCACAGGTCCCAAGAAAGAGACTTTATTACAATAAACTCCCTTAAAATCATGAAATTACACAGAAGAAGTCCCCAGGGACTTCTGTGTAATTAATTCATATTAGTAAAAGACCTTATTGCCCAGAGGCTATTTACAACAGGAAAAGTATTGATTTACAACAGATAAAGTATATATTTACAACAAATTTTCAAAACCAGAGTTTTTTCTATTTCTGACTTCTAGAGGCTATTTACAACAGGAAAAGTATAAATTTACAAGAGACAAAGTATATATTTACAACAAAATTTCAAAACAAGGGTTTTTTTTTTCCATTTCTGACTTCCAGATGCTGTTCACAACAGGAAAAGTATAAATTTACAACAGACAAATTATATATTTACAACAAAATTTCAAAACCAGTATTTTTTCCATTTCTGACTTCCAGAGGCTATTTACAACAGGAAAAATATTGATTTACAACAGACAAAGTATATATTTACAACAAAATTTGAGAGAGAGGAGCGACTAACGAAGTAGAGGAGTTCAAGGGGGATTGAAAAATATGCTATGGTAATAAAGAAGTCGCTGACTCTTTGACTCTCTAGAATGTTATGTATGCTCAAAAGCCCTTCTTCGTCACAATTGCACGGCGCATAATCACTATCGATAGCGGAAACAGAGACGAAGATGTGAGAAGCCAACAAAAGAAAGGCTGATGCTTTCTCCATGGCGCCTCAAATGGTTAGTACGTTCGAATATCATCCGGAAAAAATATCATATTCCAAATCTTATCCAAGCCTTTTGTAGGAAGGTAAAGGAAGGCTCATCCACCAGCTGACTTCGTAAGATGTCGATGCAAAGTCTGTTATATTCAAGATTCGAGATCTAACATTCGCATCCGCCCAAACTCCTCGTACTCTTTCTGTTTTTGGGAAATAAATAATATCAAAAATGAAAAACCTCAGGATGGTCAAAGAAAGCTGCAATTATACCAAGAAATGAAATGGGGAGACCCGAATCACCATGTTCACTCTGGAGGTAGGAAGAAAAAGGGAGAGAGGAGAGAGAGAGGAATTGGAAGGAATGTCAAATTGGTAATTGTACATTCACAAATAATTACAACCAGGTCCCTTGGGACTTCTGTGTAATTTCATGATTTCAAGAGACTTTATTGTGATAAACTCTCTTCCTTGGGACCTGTGCGTAATTTTCCCAAATTATTATCTTACTGTAGACTACATATAGTGCATATACTCCATCCATCTTCATTTCTGTTGACACGCCGCCTGTTGGATTTATACTATTTAACCTTATATTTAATATAAAACATTTATTAAATTTAATTAGAGTGAGAAAATTAGTTAATATGACATGTAATTTTTAAAACACTATATTTATCTTTCTTAATTTTTTCCTCCTTAATTATTGTTAAAAGAACATAATAGGGTTAGATTAAGAAAATATTAACAAATATAAAAACTATATATCATATTTATAAACAATACCAACTCTCCTTATATATTTTATATTAAGGACAAGTATCATGCGTTATATGGCTCGATAGTATCGAGTTCGTTCTGTGGCTCAATAGTACTGGGTTACTGAGTATACAGTTGTTACTACACCGATCCTAAATATAGAGCAAATTTTACAGTACAAATTATATTATAAACTTTTTCCTATATTTAGGAGTGAGATAGAGTAATTACTTATTTTGCATACTAATGCGTTGGTTATATTGGCGATGGTGTGATGAGCCAGGCCTGGTTGTGTTTGTGAGGGGCAAAAGTGGTGTGCAGGTTATGAAGTGGGGAAATTCAAAGGAGCTAATCATACGGGTTTGGAAGAGAGCTTAGTTAAGTTAATGTAGAGTATGGAAGTTTTTGCCACTCCTCTGTGTCATCATCATCATTGTTAGTTGTTTTATGTATCAGCTGGTCACAGACACTGACGCCCATCAAAATCCCTTCCTCATTAGTGTGTTTCAGACGATGCAATAATTCTCAGCCCTCTTCTAGTCTCGTTTCCCATAATGTTAAACGTCACCATGAAGGGCTATGCCCAGTGCATTTGAACCAGACTCCAAAGTTTAAATTATGATATTATTTTGTACATATACTGTATAAAGTATGCACCTAGTTTTATTCTAGGTTTTTTATATCCACGTTGACCACGTCCTCTTTGTTTTATCTTTTAGATTTTGTTTCTCTACACGAACCTGGGTATTGGTAGAGGTGGAGCGGGTTCAGGCTTTCTATTGGGCTTACGTAGAAACCCACTGACATTTTTCAAGACCAGAAAAAGTCTTCGTGTAATTAGCCCAATATATATCTAGCCCCTCAGTGCTTTTTCCCCCCTCCCTCCTTTTGATACGGTCCCTCACTCCCTCAGGGAATTAATTAGGCAAGTTTGTAACAAAAAACTAGGCAAGTCAAATTTTCCTGTTTTATGAAGTTCATCATAAAATTATACCCCCTCCTCTCCTAAATACTAAATATAAGACAAAGTTAATATTTTTATAAAGATTAAAGAAGCTAAATAAGTTATCAAGTCATATTATATGATGTATATTATTAGTTTATATATCAGTTTATTAGTAAAACTAATTAGTTTAAAGAAAAAAATAAAAATAAAAATACTTTAAAGTAATTTAATTAGTTTCTTTAATCTCTCGAAAAAAATTCAATCTTGTCTTATATTTATACTTAGGACATCCAAAGCTGGGTTGGTTTGGTATCTTGATTGAGCTTCCAATTGGGCGTTTTGGAGGCCCAATTGGGCGTCAAAGCCTTTTTTTTAATAAAAAATCACATGTTTGGTATCCGACTTTTGTCAATTGTGCTTATGAACCAATCTGCCAAGAAAAAATGGGCTCATGGCTATGAAGATTGATCTTGAGAAGGCCTATGATAGAATCATGTGGGATTTATTAAAGCTGGTACTAGTTGAAGTTGGCTTTGAGGAATTTCATATATCTGATCATGTCTTGTGTATCTTATGTTTCTTACAACGACCTTTGGAATGGATCCAAAACAAAAAATTTCTCTCCGAGTAGGGGTCTTCGTCAAGGGATCCTATATCACCGTTGCTGTTTGTATTATGCATGGATAAAATTTCTCATCTAATTAGTGATGAAGTTGAGAGTGGTAATTGGCAAGCGATTGCTACTTCTAGGACAGGGCCTAAGATATCTCATCTAATGTTTGCAGATTATTTACTTCTTTTCGGTGTAGCCACCCTAAAGCAAGTTGAATGTATGTTGGCTTGTTTAGATAAATTTATTGATGCTTCGGGGAGTAAAGTCAACAGAGCTAAATCATCCCTGTTTTTTCCCCCTAGAGTCTCGGCCTTGACTAGGAATTCGATTAAGGAGTTGACTCAAATTCCTATCTCTTGTGAAATTGGGAGGTATCTTCGTTTTCCTCTCACCAGAAGAAGGAATAGTACAGAGACTTGTCATTCTGTTATTAAGAGAGTTCAATCAAAGCTTTCGGCCTGGAAAGCAAAATCTTTATCCACGGAGGGCGTATTACCCTTGCTAAATCAGTGCTAAGCTCGATTCCTTTGTATCCAATGCAAGTGGCTAAACTCCCTAGGGGTGTGTGTCTTGAGGTTGAGAGACTCCAACGGAACTTCATTTGGGGACATGGTGATAATCATAATCGTTTTCACCTAGTGGGCTGGGATCGTATTACTCACCCAAAGGAGTTTGGGGGTTTAGATGCCTTCAATCCTTCAACAAAGCTTGTGGAGCCAAATTGGCTTGGAATTTGTTAATGGGAGCTAGTGGTTTATGGGCTGAGGTTCTTCAAGCTAGGTACATGTTATGAGATGAGGACTTTATGCTGTCCTTCAGATCTGGAGACTCGAAATTGTGGAAGTTTATTACTTCACAAAAAAAATATTGTTAATCTAGGACAAAGTGGCAGATTCGAAATGGTAGAATGGTTAGTTTCTTTGATGATAAGTGGCTGTTTGAAGGGAAAATCAAAAACCATTGTATCAGGGTTTTTTTGGTTGAGGAATCTCGGTCGACTGTGGCTTATTGGGTTCTTAATGGTATATGGGATGTGAATAGACTTGTTATGATTGTCCATCCCTCTATACTCCAGAGGCTTGTATCCCAGCTTCCCCCTAATTTTGATACTGATTATGATCTTATGACTTGGGGCGCGTCCAACAATTGCTTATTTTCTATTAAAAGCGCCTACTTTCTGATAGAAAATAATCCCCAAAATCTAAAATGTAGCTTGCTCAAGCATGTTTGGAAATGGAGTGGAGTTGAGCGTATCAGAGTCTTTATGTGGCGAGTTGTTCTTAACAGTCTTCCTACTAACGGGTGGAGGAGTACTTGGTCTTCTTTTTCTGCCTTGTGTGGTTATTGTAATAGAGACGTGGAAGATAGTCTGCATGTTTTAAGAGATTGCGTTTATGCTTAACGTTTGTGGCTGAAATTAATCCCCCAAAGGTATGTTTTCCAATTCTTTTTAGCGAAAATTAAAGACTGGTTGTGTATGAATTTAGCTGGAAAATTTGGTACTAATATGGGGCCTTATTGGTCTCTTATTTTTGGGGTCTCTATATGGAAAGTGTGTTCTTGGAGGAATGCTGCTGCCTTTGAACCTGGTTTTATTAAGCCTAGGGTCCCTCATGAGGTTATTTTACATATTTGGAGGAGATTCTCTTGTGTTCAGAATTCCCCTACTGTTTGCACTCGGCATTCTTATATCCCTGCTGAAGTTCGCTGTTGGCAAGCTCCTCTTGAGGGGTGGGTGAAATTGAACGTGGATGGGGCAATGGTCTTTAGTAACTCTAAGGCTGGTTGTGGAGGTGTTATAAGAGATAGCAAAGGTGTGTGGATTGCTGGTTCCTCCAAACAGTTGGGTTTGTCTAGTGCCCAGATCTGCGGAGGAATGGGGGGTTTTTGAAGGTCTAATGCTTGCCTGGGATCTGGGGTTTAGGAAAGTTATTGTAGAATCTGATGCACTTGAGCTTGTTAATTGCTTAAAATATATTCATTTTGTCAATGGTAGTCTGGTAGTGCAGCGTATTAAGGGTTTGGTGTCTAGTTATTGGACGGTGTCCATTTGTTATACTCCTAGGGAGACCAACCATGTCGCAGATGCTTTGGCAAAGTGGGGTCTTACTAAGTCATGTATTTTCAGTGAATGCCCTCTCTCCTTGAGGGTATGTTTGGTTTGAGGGAAGGGGAGGGGAGAGAGAAAAAAAAGAGGGGAGAGGAAAATATGTGGGCCCCACTACACTCAATTTTCAACAAAAATTTCCCTCCTCTCATTTTTTTTCCCTCCCCTCCCCTCCCATTCCCTCAAACCAAACATACCCTGAGGGTTTTAGCTGATAAGGATGTTATGGGATTCATTCCCTTTCTTGTGTAACTTTGCTTTATAAATTTTGGCTCTTAACCTCTCTTATTATTTAAAAAAAAAATGATTCTCATAAGCTCAATTTGAGAGCTTTTCAAAAAGCTTCTTCTATTTTTTGTGTGGGCCCACACCATAATGACACTTTGAGTCCACATTTGGTGCTTATAATTAGGTGGTTCTATAAGCATATTTTTTTTTTTAAATTTTTATATATATTGTATTTATTTAGATTTAAATTATATGCTTATTTCTGAGATTTTTTTTGTACCCAGTATCTCAAATTAATTAATTTTCATAATACTGGTGTTACAGACAAATACAGAACTGGAAATTAATTAATTTGAGATACTGGGTGCAAAAAACATATAAGAAAGCAGCATATAATTTAAATCTAAATAAATACAATATATAAAAAAAATAAAAAAAAAATAAAAAAAAATATGCTTATACCTGTTATTGGAGGTATAAGCACATAAGAAACATCTAATTATAAAGCACCAAATGTGGACTCATGACACTTTCGTTGCTTCTCTCTCTCTCACGGATTGTAGGGAGCTCTCTTCTCTCTCGCCTATCTCTTTCACCTGTGACGAAGGTTGCTAAATCTAGAGAAATCAACGACAACTGCCCTTTGAATCTGAAGACCGAAGCACAAAAAATCTGACAGAAGCATGGTTAATAACGAATACGGTGAAGCTCGAGTTCAGGAGTTCTTGTTTGAATCTTCCCCCTCATCTCTGTAAGTTTGGAATGCTGCCATTAATTTTAGAAGACTTATGACGGTGGTGGCGAGTTGCAGCTCTGTCACCGGGGACAATGGTGATGAGGGCGAGAGTCACCGACAACGAAGAAGGTGATGTGATGGTGATGGCATTCAAGGTGAAAGTGGTTCGCAAGGTCGCGACTCCTCCTTTATCCTGCAATTTCGTAGCTCCTCGGGTAGATATAGGCCAGGTCCCTATCAGGCGGCCTACAGTCTGACATGTTTAGGGCCTGGTTTGGCCTGGTCTGTTTGTTAAAAAGGACAAGTCAAGACCTATTTAAAGGCCTAAATGTGTAAATAAGTCAGGTCTATTTTGTTAAGGCCTGACATGTTCACATATTAAATAAATATAAATATATTTATATTATATAAATAATATAATGTTTATTGTTTTTCATTCTTATATTATACTAAAAGCTTATATTTATATAGGTTTTGATAGGCTTAAAGTGTACAAAGCTTATTTATGGTCTTTAAGGCCTACAATATGAGGCCTTTTTAAATGCCTACATTGTAAGTAGACATTTAAAAAGGCTTTAGGCCTGACCAGGCCTTATGAAGGCTCAGGCCTGAGCCTAAAAAAAAACCTGCATTCAGGCTCAGGCCTTCTACCCTCATTACAGGCTCAGGCCTGTTTAGCTAAAGCTTTGCCTGACCTACTTCCATCCTTAAAGTCGAGCTCCCCTATTGCTTAGCATCCACTAACAACCCACTAAAGGAATGTGGGAGTATATCTTTTATATCAATATTATTTTATTTTTTTATTTTAATCATTGAAAGAAGGGGACTATACTAACCTTGAATGGTAAAATAGAATAAATTATAAGTCATCTAGATAATATTAGTGGAGATGAAGAGCATTCCTCGACTAATAATGCAACGCCATCTTCAACCCAAATAAATCAGATTCGTGATACAATTAGAGTTTAAATTGTATGGGACATGTAATTTAGTTACTTATTTAATATCATTTGATCAAATTATGTATTCTACCATTGTTAAATTTTCTAAGTCAGCATTTTTCACTTCTCTATAATTTTGATTTTAATTTTTCTTCTATAATTATCTCAAAAGTCACTTATATTATCGCCATTCCAAATAAATTTCAATTTTACAAAAGCTATTTATGCTACCATCAATCCAAATATAAATCATATTTCACTATTTAATTTTTATCAGATTTTACTTTTTCAGAAGGCAAAATTGAAAATTGAAAATAGTAAGTCATTTTTTCCACTATATCCTACCCACACTATTTTTTACGGGTTGAGTTTCTCTCATAATTTTTTTCTCATTATCCCTCATCATTTTTAAATCATATTTATCCAATCAATCACAATATTACTTTAATATCTCTCTCCTCTTCTACCCAGATGAGCTAAGGAGAAGAAAAGGAGAAAAGAGATTATGAAAAAATCATCTCCCATTTTTTACAACGACCAACCTCGGGTTGGGTTTCTCTCATCATCATTTTCTCACTGTCCCTCATAATCTCTAAATCACATCCATCCAATCAACACAGTACTACTTTCACTTTTCTCTCATTTTCCTAAATCAACGGTCAAGATGTGACCAATGAGAGATAATGAGAAGAAGGATAAGGAGAGTATCTCCTTCCACCAACCTCTCGTACCTGAAAAAAAGGTATAAAACCCCAGCTAAAACCCTTCGCCTCCCTGCAGGAGTGCAGGGATTGAAGATCATCGACAGGGTGACAAATTAAGTGAAAGTCTGTTTATCATGGAAGAAGAACGCGCAGAATTATTTAAGGATGATTTGGACCTTTGCCGGCAGCTCATGGACCGTTATGCTAACTCCACCGCGCCGCATCACCGGCACCTTCTCGCCACCGCCGCGGCCATGCGTTCCAATCTCACCGCCGAGTCCCTTCCGCTCACACCGCCGGCTTATTTTGCCGCCATTATTTCTGCACTTGATACTGCGTCTTCATCTGAGTCTTTGGACCCAACGGCCATGTCCGCACTCTTGTCTTTCCTGGCTATCGACCTTCCTCTGGTGCAACCGGGCGGAATTGCGCCCGCAAGGGCGAGTGATGCTGTTGAAGTATTGGTCAAAGTGGCGGAGAGGGAAGGGAAGGGATTGGTTGTCTCTAGTGTGAGGGCTGCGGTAAAGTGTTTCGGGGTTTTGATGGGGTTTTGTGACTTGGAGCATTGGGACACTGTCAGATTGGGTTTCGAAGCACTGATGAAGTTCTCCATTGATAAGCGTCCCAAGGTATTCCTGTGTTTTTGTTATTATCTTTCCCATTGTTAGTTTATGCAACTATGCATATCAAGATGCTTATGTTTGATTATCCATATTTTCGTGCATATGTTCCATAGTCTCAATGCAAAACTTAATACTCAGTTCACATTTTGTTTTCACCTTATTTAAGACACTGGCTCTTTCAGTGCCCCTTAGCGTCGAACAGATCCTTCTTCTTGGTGGTTAATACTGGTATGGACGTGTAACCTGCAAGTAATGTAGTCCATATGATAACATGTCTTATTCTTTATTGGAATTAGCGGTCTTTTAGTATCGTTATTTCGTGGTGATACAGACGGACTACATATAAGACCTACTAAGTTTAGTAACTCTAACTCTCGAAGCAATACAGCTCCTGCCTGGAAGAAGAAAATCTGGAAAGCTTCTTGGGATAATAAAATTTATGAAGAAGGTTTTACGCAGTAAACTTGTCAATCTTATTTGTTTGATATTGCCAACAGCATTTTGCCCTCCTTACCATTTCCTTGCAACTTAGGTGTATTCATCAGATTGCTTCCTTCAGTTTGGGAGCCTTTTGACGATCCTAAATGTTGAAATAGGTTTTGTCTGAAATGCAATCAAATTCAATTTGACCAAGTTGTATAGTCAAACCAAAACTTACTAGAAACTGATTCGATTCTTTCTTCTTTTTTCTTTTCATGTTCTTGTGTGTTGTTTTTGGTTGGTTCTGTTTGGATGATCTGTTTGCAATATTTTTGGTCAAAGAGTAGATCAAATCTTTAATAGGATCAAACAAGTTCAGTTCATATACTTTAGCTGGTTGTTTTTTTTTTCCAGGTACGAAGATGTGCTCAAGAGTCTCTTGAGAAGGTTTTCAAGTCTTTCCAATCTTCCAGAGTTGTTATGGAAGCGAGCAAGTTCGTCTTGTCAGTGCTGAGAAGTTACATGCCTTTGGCTACAAACTTAGTCACTTCAAGGACCAGTGATGGCTCTAAAGATGATAAGTCTTCCAAACGTGAACATATGGAGGTCCTTTATGTTCTAAATGTACTTAAGCTCACTGCTCCTTGTCTTTCTGCAAAAGTCATGTCAAAAGTGCTTTCAGAAATGCATAAATTAATGGATTCCCAGTTCTCAGCACTTACAAGGCATGTTCTTAAAATTATTGAAGCTATTTTGGAAGCTTCAAGATCTGAAAATATAGTTTCTCTTGTAGAGACAGAGAACATTACAGTTTCTCTTACTTCATATGTGTCTTTGGGAGATAAGAACCCCTTGGATACTGTAATTTGTGCGGCAACCTTGTTAAGCCGTGCATTGGATGTGCTTCAGACTGGACAATCAAGCTCTTGGATCAAGAATCTCCCTCATGTTTGTAGTTCTGTTGTGGGTATGTATACTTCCTAGTTCCTACCTGACTACATGTTAATTGAATGTAAAATTTTGCCATTTGACTGTGTTCAGGTTAACTCAAGGTCTCTCGTCATTTCCTCTCCACCATCAAATTTCATATAGTTAAACTGGAATTTTTGGCACTGGTTTTTGCCTATTTTATCTTTTATTTGACTTGAATTATTGCATTATAGAATTACATAATCTGCAGGGATGTTATTATTCTGTCATTGAAAAGCATCCTAGGTTGCCTTCTCTTCACTATACCTGTCATTCAAATATCACTAACACAGTAACACCCGACAGCTGCAATACTTCAATTCCTTATTTGTTTTTTTCTTCCCGAAAAAAAATGAATAATTACCTTTCGATTCAAATCAGTTACTTTTCTGTATCATTTAAACTAAGAACTTTCATTTTGCCAAGCTACCAACTATCCCAAGAGTGCTGAGGAAGTGCAGGCCCACGCACCCTAACTTATGGTGAAACTTTTACCTTGTTAAGATACCACCCATCCCAAAACCTTCAGCGTTAGAGGAGGTCAAAAATTGGTTTTATTAATATATCTTACACCCACTAAAACATTTTCATTGTACTTTAGGAGCAATAGTTTTCTATTTTCCACGGTGTATTGTGCAGGGGTTTTGTGTCAGGTTTTTACTTTGTCTAAGTTCACTATTATGTAGTTTGAATTTTCGACAATTTCTGAGGACCTTCTAAATGACAAATGGGAAATTGTGAAAACGTTGTCAAAAAATCGAACTTTAATCTAACTCTTGCTGAATTTACCTATTAATAGGCTTCATACATCATCTAAAGGTGTTTTTCTATTTAGCAAGTGTTTATATGGAATGTTATTGGGGATTCATGTTGTCATATGGTTTCTAAGTTTAATCATCGAAATGTTACATCTTGTTTCTACCTGTTTGCTTCTATGTGTCCTTTCATGTATGTAGTGTTCTGATTGAAGCTGTAATGTTGAACTTAGGTCTTTTAACTTCTGAGGCAAGCACTGCATCACAGGCTTCAAGTATTTTGAAGGATGTGCTAAAGCGTCATGTGCGCCCACTAAGCTTATTAATTGATCCAAATCAAATATCCTGTGGTAGGAGTCAGGAAAGTTTTGAAGGCAGTGCATTGAAATCAACATGTGCTGTTTTTGAGAATGCCCTTTCAAACGGAGTTGGAATTCCAAATGAGCATATTCTCTCTGTCATATCTGTTTTGTTTGTTGAGCTTGGTATGGGACTTTCTAATTTTACAGTAGCTCACTGTTTTAATCCATGTAATCATATTGATGATGTTGCCTATCATTGGCTATTGTAATTTCCCTCTCTTTCAGTGATAATTTTTGTTTTATCTTTTTTGGAGTGGGGGTTAGACATAATGTCTGCTTATTGCTGAATAATTCTTGGTTGTAGGAGAAATCTCGTTTGTGCTGATGAGGAATATTGTGCTTAAACTTGCTGACTTGATGACCCAGGATTCTGAAGGTGGGATTAGTGTGGAGCATGTAAGTACTGACTGGAGAATGTCTTGGCCGCTGTGATGTTGATCTGGCCTTACTACTTCAGTGTTCAACTAATGCTTCATGTTTCTGGTTTTCCTTTTTTGTTATATGTAGTTTCGTCAGTTATTCTAAACCTTGAGTAAAATTTAGGGGGAGTGACACCTAGTCCCAAAACTTCAATTAATAGCAGTTAGGTCTTGAGAAATTTTGCTCAAAGATAAGTTACAAATACTGAGTTGTAGTGATTCATGATACACTTGGCTTACAGTTGAGACTCCCACGCTTGCAACCATCTGAATCAATATTTACAAATTAATGTGTTTTGATACATTTCATGCTCATAATATGTCTGCTGATGATTGGTTTTTCGGCTTTTCGTAATTATGCAGCTTCAAAAATGTTTTGGTGCTGCTGTTTTTGCTATGGGGCCAGAGAGGATTCTTATGCTGGTACCTATCTCTCTTGATGAACATGACTTAAGTTATTCAAATATTTGGCTGGTACCTATTTTGAAGCGCTATGTTACTGGAGCAACCCTTGCATACTACATGGACCATATCATGCCTCTTGCGAAGTCCTTTAAGCAGGCTAGTCGTAGAGGTACTCTATCAATATCTATATTTTTACCATAGGATTTATCATTCTTTTCAAAATCTTCGCTACTTTTATTCTAAAATATGATTTTTCTTCTTCTTCCGAGGGTTGAATTTGAAACTTTGTTTGATGAGTGTTGAGTTCGTTATCACTTAAATGACTCACTTTGGGTATAATAAATTTTAAATATTGAATTACTTATTCCATATTTCTTAATACGTTTGAGAAGTCATTTTTTAATTGAAAAATAAAAAACTACCCATAATTAATATTTAAATTAATACAGAACTTTCCAGTTTCCCACATTATATTAAAGTTCCCAACGGTAGAAACAGTAATTTTGTCCAAACACCTTGCTAGTTGAATGAGATGCTGCTAAGAGATGGACCATGGTGTAGAGAACTTCCAAAAATTACCAAATACACACTTTTTGTTATCTTGTATTCTTTTTTCCTTAATTTTCTCTGTTTCATCTTCCACCTTCTCCTATTGCCTTCCATTCTTAGTTTTTCAGATTTGTCCAAAATGAACTGTGCTGTTTCATAGGAATGAATCTTTTGAGGTAGAAAATTTCAAAACCGGCTTACCCTTGTGGTGTTGTTTTGAGTAAACTTTTGGAAGGTTTGTTTGGTCGGGTTTTCCTAACCGTGGTAACAATGATTTGATTATGAATAATTTGGTTGAACTCTGATAGAGTACCGGAATAGCGGAAGATATTGAAAGTTGCGGAAAGTTAGAGATTTTAGGAATTAATATTTAATTAATTGAGTCTGTTTTTATTATCTTTTATTTTTATTAGGAAATAAAAGGAATATCTTATTAGATATTATCTTTTATTATTATCTTTTGGAATTAGGAAATAAGAAGAATATCTTATTACATAAGATTTAGTTGTTAGGATTATAATTATTAGTTATTTAAATCTTAGATTTAGATATATTTTCAGATTTCGTATTTATATTTTGAATAGAGTCTACCCTCTATAAATCATTATAGACAGGCTTAGTGCCTTTTTAATAAAGTGTCGAATATTTTAGAGAGTAAATTGGTATGAGAGATTTTCCTTGGACTTTAATAGTCTGATGAGTTACAGATTCTGGCTCATCTACTATTAAGGATGTGGGCTGATTTAGAGAAGAGGTGAGATTCTTGCATACTCTCTATTTCAGAGAGGCTGTTCTTAAAGAGTTGGTGAGATCCCTGCTTCTCTTTAGAAACAGAGTAAATCTGTTTTCCTTTTATTTCCCGTGTTCTCTTTACATTCCCATTCACATTTAACCTTCCCATTATCCGTACCCTACCAAGTACTCGTCTAAAATGTCTATTCTTTGTTGTTATCTGGTTTATCACATGTCCGGTAATTTTACTAACTTGAAATGCCCTTTCCTTTTTGGTCCCCTTCCAGTCAAAAAGACTGCCACTAGCCAAGATCTGCAGGTTCGAGCACATGAACTCTTGGCATTGCTGCCTAGCTTTTGTAGTCGTGCAACTGATACTTACCAGAAGTTTTCTAGTCTATCTGATGTTCTTATTACTTTCCTCAAGAAGAACCCCTCTATGCATGAAAATATTGCCATGGCATTACAGGTCTCTTTGCTTCCAAACCGATAGGCCTATATGATTTAGCACTTCCCCAAAAATTGCACTGTTCTTACAGGCACACTTAATTTTTGTGTAGATTCTTGTAGATGAAAACAGAACTGTAAGCCAGAAAAGGAGTGAGTCAAACTGCAGTGCACTACAAGATAAGATGGAGTTTGGAATGTTACCATCCTACTCAAAGAAAGAAGCCAATCGAAACATCAAGGCTCTGGCATCTTGTTCTGATCATTTGCTTCGTGTACTATCAAACTTATTTATAAATTCACGCTCTGGCAATCACATTCCTTTAAAGGTTATACATTTATCACTTATTTAGCTCCTCGTCTTTGATAAGGCTTCCATCTGTTGCCCTGAAAAATGCATGATTTATTTCTGCTTTCAATAATTAGCACAGCATTACCTTTTATTGCCATTTGGAATTGCTATCTTTTGGACATAAGTTTTATCTTACATATGTCATTGGATAGAGCCCATAATCAAGAATTTGTTGGCATAAACATCATTCTAAAGAATATTTATCAGGGAGTTTTCAAACTTTTAGGTGGAATCTTCTTGGCTGGAAACATCACCTCTAGCTCTACTTATCCTTGATAATAGCAATTATTATTGTGGTTTTGTATCTATCATACACTCTTTTCAATTGCTCTCTGACTTTTCTTAAAACAAGTACCTGATGATTTGTGATTATGTACAGGATACAAGTAATTTGAATCATTTTCCCCCCTTTTTCAGGGAGCAATTGGATGTCTGGCTTCTATCACTGATTCTTCTGTAACTAAAGAAATCTTTGCGTCATTACTCAAAAGGTTTCAGTTTATTGACTATGAAGGTAAATCTGAAGAGCTGATGAATGACGATCAAGCTTTAGATAATGAACCAAGTGACACAGAGAGAGATTCTCAAAGGTAGCGGTGGAAATTTTATAAGGATAATTGAGTCAGTGGCCATGCATGGCTGTATGGATTTTTAATGCAAGGGCAACCATTCATGTATGACCTCATTTTTGCATTAATATTAATCTCTTTCTAAAGTTGGAATGGCTCTTTGTTCAGGCATCTGATATTGGAACTGGCATCGTCTCTTGTTGAAGGAGCCAAGGATGATCTTGTTGAGATGATCTATACTTTAACTATAAACTCTTTTCAGGTATTTCTGAGCAATTGACATCTTTTTGTTTTTACAGTTTTTTTTTAATTATTCTTTTGACTATCCTGTATTGTTTGGCCTTTTACCTATATGTGTACTATTTAGGCAGCTAATGGGCGCATTCATCATGAGGCATACTGCACTTTGAGCAAAATGTTTGAGGTCTGCATTTGCGCAATATTCTTATGTTCAATAGTCTTTGTTTTTCGTTCCAGTTTCTTTACTATTGCTGATTGATGCAGGAGAACACATCTTTTTGTTCTTCTCGATATGGAGAGCTTATTGACTTATTGCTGAATCAGAAGTCTTCAAGTGATATTGCATGTCTTAGAAGTCGATTTGCTTGTTTCCACACTTTGATGATACACACGTTGAAGGTCAGACTTTTGCTCAATTAAGATAAATTTATTATCTGTAATTGTTAAAGCTAGATCAAATAACTGGGTGGACGTTTAAGTGGGAAAGAAAATGACCATGGGTGGACCTTTGGGATAGAGCCTGGCTTGAAGTGCAATTAAATTATATTTTCATTCTAAATTAAAGAAAGAGCAACTGAAATTTTTGAAAGAGGGTTCCAATAAATAAATATACACTGACGTATGAGATAGGGCTGGAATATGCCAGAGTTCTTTTTCCTCTATAGTGAAATGAATCAGAAAGATGTCGTATTCATGATAAACGTATTGATATTTATACAAGAGGGAGGAGCCTCTACACATAATGGCTCATAATGTTGTAATCCCTAATTATATGGGATCTGATTGGGATATGATTACAATCCCATGATCTCAGCTATATACATTAATACTAATAATACTAATATATTTTCCTAACATCCTCAAAGGCTTAGTGTAGCTCAAATGATCATGGCTCTCAAACTTGAGTCCCTATTGCTTTTTTTGGGCTTGGATGGTGTTTAATCCAACAGGTTTAGTTGAGTTTAATATCCAAAAATGCCAAATCTTGTATCTAAAAGACTAAAACAAGCCAATCTGAGAGCTTGACCAAAATAGTGAAAACTAGTTAGTGTGACACTGAAGCTTGAGCTTTGTGACATGATTACTTATAAAAATGACTTTTCACTTTCTAGGCGTCTTTACTTTTAATCAAATCCAAAATTTTCTTAATGGCTTTTACTTTGTGGGTCGGTCATGTTTGGGCTGTTAACATATTGAAGTTGATTCCTGAATTTAGCTTGATGCAATTCAGAATCAAGTTTTGGAGGGAAAGTGGGGCTGGGGGACCTGATAGCTGCAATTTATTCAGACGTTCCTGTAACGTAATTATTTTACCTCGATTATGTGGAATTGAAAATTACTAATTCTTCTATGCATTCTACAGATGAGCTTGGCGGAGGAGGTGGACTCAAAAGCTTTTTTAATTCTCAATGAAATAATTCTCACACTAAAGGATGTAAGATTTGAGTGAATGTTGTTGATCTGTTTGTCTAAAACTTCACAGATTTAAGTTTGGTTTGTCATTTCAAAGGAAAGAGGAAAAGAGGTGGCTTTAATAAAATGACAGCCAATTGTAATTTGTAGGGCAATGATGAGGCTAGGAAACAAGCGTATAATGTGCTCCTTGATATTGGTTCCACATTGAGAGACTTGTCATATCATGGCCCGACTTCACCATATCATAAATTCATTAATATGGTAACTGCATATTGTATCTCACTTTGATGTTTATTTTTCTATTACTTTTTCGGTAGTTGCTTGGCTAAGAATTGTTTATGTTCTTATAAATGTGTGTACTATGTATATTAACTAAAAAAATAGGTGTATGCTATGAGATCTTATATTTATGCTGTTTTCAAATCATTATTTGGTTATTGCACTGTTGAACTTGATTGTGCTATTGTTTAATTTTGCTTGCTTTTCTCATGCATCTGTAGTAAATAGTAAGTGATTAACATTCTACAATATTCAGATAATGGGGTATCTTTCTGGTTCATCTCCGCATATACAAAGTGGGGCAGTGTCTGCACTGTCTGTTTTGGCATACAAGGATATAGACATCTTTCTCTCAGGGTCTGATCTTGTCCCTTCTCTTTTATCTTTGCTGCACACCAAAGCTGTTGAAGTCATAAAAGTGAGTATTTTCTTACTTAAATTTGGAAGTCAGAATATTTTTAGAGGATCTCTACATTAACAACTGCCGAGTTGGCTTACTTCTTTTGCAGGCTGTGTTGGGCTTTGTAAAAGTGATGGTCTCCTGCTTACAAGCAAAAGATCTGCATAACTTCCTCTCAGATATTGTAACTGAAGTTCTCCCCTGGTCGTCTGTCTCAAGACATCATTTTAGATCGAAGGCATGTGCAAATTTTAGTGTTATGATTGTAAAATTCTAATAAATGCTTGAGCGTGTGCTTATATAGATAGGACTATATAATATTTTAAAATATCGTGTTTCTTTGTGCTGGTTTTCTACAGGTCACTGTCATATTTGAGATAATAATACGGAAGTGTGGTGCTGCAGCAGTGAAGGCAGTTATCCCCCAGAAATACATGGTTTTTATTAAGACAGTGCTAGAGGTATTCCGTTTTCTGTTAGTTAAGAGACCATTTCTATTCCTTGAACTTGGCCTGAGGCCATTCTTATATGACAGCACCTTATGCAAAAGCACAAAAAAAAATTTTGGACGTGGACTTTAAAGTTCAAATGCATCTAAGTCGCAAATTCCTAATCAGTCTTTTTCATCAAGGAAAAAATACACTGACTGAATTTATAAGAACCTTTTATTAATTTACTAACTATGCTTTTAGTGCCTGTTTGACCTAGCTTATTTTTAGCTTATCTTCTACTTATAAGTATAAGTTAGGCCAAACAAGATTTTACATAAGCTCTTATAATTATAAGAGCTTATTTTATAATGAAGAAAAAAAAGCTTAAAAAAAAGCTCCTACGAGGAGCTTATTTTTAAACCTTTTTTTTATAAGCTCTTTTTAAAAAAGAAAAAGAAAAAGAAAAGAGAACCTGTAATCTCTCGATCGAACACTATTGCCGCCGCCACTGCCGCCGCCGCCGCCACCACCTCCTTCGCAGCCACCACCACCCTATTATAATATACCTTTTATGATAATTTTTATTAGAAAAAGTGCTTATGACAAAAATTTTGTCAAACAGCTTATTTTTAATTTCAACTTTTAAGCTAAAAAATTTATATAATTACCAAACAATTTTTAGCTTTTTTTTAAAAGCTCTTTTTTTAGCTTTAGCTTAAAAGTAGCTTTTAGTCTCTGGTTTGACCTCCCCCTTGGAAAGTCATCCTTCTGTTTTGGAGCTTTAAACAATTATTCATTTCTCATGTAGATTTTTTTCCCTTGTCTTTTTTCAAGGCAACCCCCTCTTCTTATTTTATATGCAAGCCACAATTTATATTATGCATCCATTGGATCTCTTGGGTTTATGGAGTTTTGTATGAAATATGTATTACTTTTTAAGTTCATTTTATTTTAGTTAAATGGTAAATGCTGACAAATTTTAAGACATTTCATTTCACTGTGTTGCACCTGGTGTCCTCCAGAACCGCCATGGCAGATCAAGTGCGGTGGAAGATGTCAACAATGATACAGAAAATAAGCCTGAAGGATCATCTGCCAAGGGGTATAGCTTCAACTGTTTGCTAACTAATTTTATTATTTAATTCATTGGTTTTTTGAACGTCATCCTTGAAGCAACAGCCTCTATCGGATCCTTGTTTTCATAATTTCTCCCTTACATCACAGGCCAGAGCGGAGGAAGAAGCCCAAGAATTTAGATTCTCAGGAGAATGGTGCAGGCAAACTTAAAAAGAGAAAGAGAGACAAGAAATTTGAGACTCACTTACCGAGCTTAAATGATCCTCTCAAGTCTCGTAGCAATCATGAATCAGATTCCGCCAAAAGAGCAAGGCATTCTTATAATAATAATTCAAAGAAAGGAGGTCAAGAAGGAAGTAAGAAGGGCAATTGGAGTAATAAGAACAAAGGTCTCACTGGTGTTGGGAAGAGAAAAGTAAAGCCTAAGAGTACTAATGCAGCTTCTCATGGACCTATAAGATCTTCCAAAACCCACAAGACGAAAAGGTAAATCAAGATTAGATTGATAGATGAGAAGCAATCTGCGTAAATCAGAAAAGCAAGTGCTACCAGTAAACATGGCATGTCTCCCAGGAATGTGTTGGAGGGGAAGTTTGGCCACAAAGTTGTTATACCGTTACTGCCCATCTAAGCGGGCGAGATCGCAGGCAAAATATTATCTGCAGATTTTCTAGTGTCTAAGCATGAAGTTTTGTGGGCTGACCAAGTGTAGTTGAGTTGCCAGTTTTAATCAAGCTCTAAGTTTGAATCTCTTGGCTAACTCTTCTAAAGGTTTATAAATCATAGGACTAAGTCTACTAGAACCATGTACAACCAGAAGGTTGCAAATTTTGTCCATTGGTTAGAAACATGTAATCGTGTTTATATTTGTAATCCTATTGATACTTATACAACAAGAAGATATTTAATCATTAGAGTATTTATTCTGCACATTTGTTTCTTGATTGTTCTCTTCTCTTGCTATTTAGTCGTTGGGATGTTGCTAAATGTAGGCAGCTGATGTTTGTGTTTTCTTGCGGATTGAATTCGAAAAAGAGAGGTTGGCCCAAAAGAACCAGCAAGGCAGCAACCGAGCCAATAATATTTAAATTCAATCAATAATATATTTTTTTATACAGAATAATAATTAAATAAAGAAAAAAATATGTGTGTATTTTTAATTTATGCATAGTAAATAAGAAATATAAATGGTGATAAAACTATTTTTTAAAGCTTAATATAATTTTTTTTTGTATAAAAGATGGTAAAGCAACTAAAAAAGTATATTATATACTCCCTCCGGTCCTAATTATAAGACATATTTAACCGATTTTGGGGAGATTAATGAAAGAAGTTAAATTAGTTAATTTTACTTATTTTCCTAAAATGTCCTTATATAAATTTAAAATGACCTAAGTGAAAGTAAATTAATAGCTCCTACCACATGCCTCTCCAACCTAATTTTTTTTTCTTCTACATGCTATCTAATTAAAATAATGGTCTTACTATATATACATACATATACATATATGTGTGTGTGTATATAGATACACACACATATATATAATATGTGTGTGTGTGACTATATATATTTGTGTGCACACACACACAAAATATATATGTGTAGACACACACACACATATTTGTGTGTACACACACATATATACATTGTAGACACACACATATATGTGCGTGCACACACACAAAATATATGTGTGTAGACACACATATATACATACATACATATATGTAGACACACACATATATGTGTGTGTGTCTATAGTGTCTATAGATATTTGTGTGTAGACACACACATATGTACATACATAGATACACACACATATATCTAAAAGTTTCATTGACTGGAAGAGTATACGCGTCCACATACATATACTCACAAAAAATCAAACACACTTGAGAGAATAAAATAGGGGTATTTTAGGAAAAAATTGACAATCATTAGAATGTTGTCTTATAATTAGGACCAAAACCAACTCTCAAATGTTGTCTTATAATTAGGACCGGAGGAGTATCTGTTTAAACACATGACATCAATTTTCTTTTATTGTGTTTTTCAAAATTTTGCCGCTGTTGCTGCTTGTATTAAATTAATTGTTAATTTAAACAAAAAAGAGGCAATACTTTGTTAGTCGTTTACCCGTTAAATACTCCTTATGAGGCTTAATTGACTTATTTTTTTAAAACATGAAGAAAGCTGAATAAGTTAGCTAATCATAATATATACCCCCTCCGATCCTAATTATAGGAACTATTTAACCGATTTTGGGAGGATTAAGGAGAGGAGTTAAATTAGTTAATTTTACTAATTTTCCTAAAATGTCCTTAAATAAATTTAAAATGACATAAATAAAAGTGAATTACAACCTCGCCACATATCTCTTCGACCAATTTTTATTTCCACACGCTTTCTAATTGAAATAATAGTCTTGCTATATAAACATGTGTGTGTACATATAGATCTATCTACACATATAGGCACACACCCATATATCTACACACTCACACACACATATATCTACACACACACATATATATATATATATGTTTGTGTGTGTGTGTGGGGTGGGGGTGTACACACACATATATATTGACACACACAAACACAGATATACATATATATGTACACACATATATAAATGCTCCTAATAATAACTATAAATAAGGGTATTACAGGAAAAAAATTGACAAAAGTTAAAACTTGCTCTTATTAATTAGGACCAAAACCAACTCTAAAATATGTTCCTATAATTAGGACCGGAAGGAGTAATAGATATCATTTGATTATATATTAGTTTATAAGTCAAACAGATTAATTTAATATAAAAATAATAATTATAAATACTTTAAAGTAATTTATTTAATCTCTATTAATTTAAATGAAGTACTGTTGAATACGGGAGGTAGTACTCCCTTTGGTCTTAATTATAAGATTAAGTTGTTTTTGGAAAGATTACGAAAGCTAATTAAATTACTTAAGAGTATTATTTATTTATTTTTTTCTTCAAACTATTAATTTAACTAATAAACTAATAAACAATATAAAAATACACATATCATATAATTAAGTAATTTATTTAGTTTCTTTAATCCCTCTCAAATGGTCTCACATAAGGCAAGGCAGTAATAAATACACAGGTACGCATATACATTGGCGGGGCGATCCGCGCGGCCGGGCGGGTATGGAAAGCATAATCAACGACCCACGTGAACCCTTTGGACAGGAGGGCCGGAGGGGTTTATCTATAACCGTCATCCACTCAGGCCAATCAGTACTATTCCTTCTCGATGGCCACCGCACTTCACCAATGTTCTTTCAAACTCGCCATCACCGCCGAGTCGGTTCCACTCGACACGCCAAAGAATAAGAAGAAGAAGAAGAACGAAACGGCGTTCAAGGAGACGAAGCAGAGTTTCGTGGACTACGATAGTGGCAAGCATGAAGTCTCCACCAGGGTGAGCGGGCTCCGCAAGGATGACATTCCCCAGCACTATCGCTTGCGAGTAGAAGACAGACGCTTCCAGAAGGACTGGACGGTATCTGAGGTGGTGGACATGGTTTTGATGCACAATCTCTCGGAGGATGTCGAAGGACTCCTGAATCGCTGGGTTGGACGCTTTGCTCGGAAGAATCTCCCTGTGCTTATTAGGGTATTGCAAAATTCTCTGTTGGTATT
The DNA here is from genome assembly GCA_025563575.1 of Acacia pycnantha. Lineage (NCBI taxonomy): Eukaryota > Viridiplantae > Streptophyta > Magnoliopsida > Fabales > Fabaceae > Acacia > Acacia pycnantha. The sequence goes on along the minus strand of JAMWYP010000211.1, from coordinate 382,906 downwards.
TTTCGCTTGCTAATTTTATCTGTTGCGTGCAATTTCGCTAATATAGCTCATTTTGAATTTTGATAGTCACCGGAGTCCTCAAAAGTTCTTCGTATTTTGCATTTTCAGTTCTGAATTCTGCTTCAAAAATAATTTTATTTAGCTGCTAAGTTTCAGTTTGATACGCCAATATCTAAACCTGCATTTCGATTTTGTAGGAGTTGGTTCGGACCGGATCTATTGAGCACTGTAATCTAGTGTTCCGCTGGATGAAAAATCAGAAAAATTACTGTGGTAGAACTGATATATATAATATGATGATAAGGTTAAATGCTAGGCATAATCGAACGGATCAGGCACGTGGCTTGTTTTTTGAGATGCAAGAATGGAGGTATAGGGTTTTATTTTGGTGCAAATTATCATTGTTAGTAAGATTGCATTCCATATTCTTAAGCTCCATATGCTCTTTATGTTCATCTTGAACTTGGATGGACTTTTGCTATTGTTGATGCTTCTCAAATGTGTTTTTCAATGGTTTGCTCATGAATATGAGATTATGATTAGTGTTGCATTTAATTGTTAAGTCCGCCTGATTTTTTGTAGTCACCATTTGGGTTATCATATTGCATTCTTCTTATTTTTCTAGGTGCAAGCCTGATGCTGAGACCTACAATGGTCTTATCAATGCTCATGGGCGAGCAGGACAATGGCGTTGGGCTTTGAATATCATGGAAGACATGCTACGTGCAGCTGTGTGTACCTTGTATTTTTCTTCCCTAATCAATCTTAGTGGGTCTAAATTGACGTGAGCAACCTCCTTTTTTTGGTTTCCTAATTTTTTTTTATTAGATTGCATGTAGGGACAATAGTACTCGAGAGATCACATCATTATAGCATGCTTGTGTTAGCACTTCTTGCTGAAGTATCCGTTATGATCATCCTTTTGTTTTTTCCTGGCTTGTTATATCTTCTGTATCATTCATACGGTCATACCCTATCTTTTATCTCTGATTACGTCCAAGGAAGCATGCCCCCTGACCTGGAGGGATGGAGCATGTTTAAGTAGTTCATCACACTGTTTGATGATGAAGTGTAATGAATGAACTTTTTGGTATGTTTCAGATAAAATATGCCCCTTGAATCAATCTTAAAAAAAAAAAAAAAAGATTAATGGTTATGGGTTCTCTCAGATGAAATACTTGAGATCTCACTAGATTTACTCAGTGAATTTATGCAACATGATGGTAGAGGACCTCACTTTCTCTATAGAACTATTTATGTCTTTTTTCTGACTATTGTTCATTTGTTGTTGAAATAAGTAATTAAGTCTAGTGATAGATTTTCATAATCAATGTATTATAAGTTTTATGTACTATCTGGTTCAGGGGTTACACTTTTCCAAACAACTTAGACATTAGAAAAATAATTGATTGATTTTGACAGTTAGTATTTATATTTTGAGTGCTGTTTGTAACACCAACAAAATATTGCAGATTCCACCAACCCGATCAACATATAACAACTTGATCAATGCTTGTGGATCTAGTGGAAATTGGAAAGAAGCTCTTAATGTTTGCAAGAAAATGACGGACAATGGAATTGGGCCGGATCTTGTTACTCACAATATTTTGTTATCAGCTTTTAAAAGTGGGGCTCAGTATTCAAAAGCTTTGTCTTATTTTGAACTTATGAAGGGAACTAACATTCGTCCGAACACAATTACGCTCAATATTGTGATCCATTGTCTAATAAAGCTTCAACAATATGAGAAAGCTGTTGTCATTTTCAATTCCATGAAAGAAAAGAGGTCAGAATGTCACCCTGATGTTGTAACATTCACTAGTATCATTCACTTGTATTCTATGTGTGGGCAAGTTGAAAATTGTGAGGCTGTGTTCAATACAATGCTGGCAGAAGGGCTAAAACCTAATATTGTCTCATATAATGCACTGATTGGTGCATATGCTGCTCATGGGATGGACAATAAAGCAGAGTTGGTTTTTAATGAGATAAAACAAATTGGTCTGCGCCCAGATATTGTCTCCTATACATCTCTGCTTAATGCCTATGGAAGATCTCAAAAACCCCAAAAGGCAAGGGAAGTATTTGAAACGATGAAGAAAAACAACTGCAAGCCCAACCTTGTTAGCTACAATGCGCTGATTAATGCTTATGGATCTGGTGGTTTGTTAGCAGATGCTGTTGAAGTCTTGCGTGAGATGGAGCAAGCTGGAATTCAGCCAAATGTTGTCTCAATATGCACCCTCTTGGCAGCATGTGGACAATGCAATAAGAAGGTGAAGATTGAAACAGTGCTTTCCGCAGCCGAGATGCGAGGCATTGAATTGAACACGATTGCATATAATTCAGCAATTGGAAGCTACATGACTGTGGGGGGATATGACAAAGCTGTGTGCTTGTATAATTCTATGAAGAAGAAAAAAGTTAAGCCTGATTCTGTTACTTTCACTGTGCTCATTAGTGGTTGTTGTAAGATGTCAAGATATTGTGAGGCAGTCTCTTTCTGGGAAGAAATGATGCATCTAAAACTTTCTTTGTCCAACGAGGTCTATTCATCTGTCATATGTGCTTATAGCAAACAGGCAAGTACCTTGTAAATATGATACTGCTTAATGGAGTAATTCTAAAATTTCACAACTCTGTTTCCTTCTGTTATTCTTTTTCTTCACATATTTTTGTGGTTATTTTTAGGGTAAACTCACAGAAGCAGAATCTACATTTGACTTGATGAAAAAGTTTGGTTATTACCCTGATGTGGTTACATATACTGCAATGCTTCATGCATACAGTGCTGCAGGTAAGATAGATTATTAAGTTATTAACCATTGAAATAATAATATGGTAAATGGAATTTTATATTTTTTTGGAGTAACTTCCCTAGAGTGTGTTTATCAGGTCATTGGGAAAAAGCATATGCACTTTATGAAGAAATGGTTAAAAATGACATCAAACTAGATACTATTGGTTGTGCTGCTCTGATGAGAGCTTTTAATGAAGGAGGCCAACCCCAAAGGGCTCTGAATCTGGCAGAAATCATGAGAGAGAAAGAGATTCCGTTTACTGATGCCATTATCTTTGAATTGTTATCTGCATGTAGCTTGTAAGTTCCAATTATACCCTGCAATTTACAATGATTTTTCATTGTTTATTCTTTGTGAAACTTCTGGGATGTCCATCTTATCACATTCTCCCAGACTACATTCTGCTGATCCAAACTGAATTTTGCTTATTATCTTCCTGACTAGGCTTCATTGCGCATTCTCCCCTTGGGCAAAATTTTAATAGCTAATATTTTCATCATTAGAAGTATATTGCTAGCCACATTGATTGATATATAAGGGGGAGGGGCCTTCATTTGTGAGACATAAAGATACTTGTTTTGCCTTCCCTCATTTGGTGCAACTGGTCATTGGCTCATTGTTGCTTATTAAAAAGCATATTTCTTAACTATAATACTATTTGATTTTGATGTTACAATTTTGCTCATTTAAGTACGTGTTGCTTGGTAGATCTTCAACTAGGATATTTAGATATTGGATTTTTTTTGTGCCTCTGTTAATTTCACATGGTATGGTATTTTGGTGGAAAGTAAGTTAGTGTTACATACATGTCTATGTGGTTTTCTGATGTATTTTCTCTTTGATATTTTGGCTGCATTTAAAAAAAAAAAAATTAATACCTCTGTCTTGCTAAATTTATCTTTTGCTGTCAGGCTACGTGATTGGAGGACGGCTGTTCAACTAACTATTCATATAGAGCCCTTGCTTCCTGTAGCTTCAGTTGGACTTATTAATCAGTTCCTGCACTTTTTAGGAAAAAGTGGAAGGACCGAGACTATGATGAAGGTATTAAATCTTCTGCAAAATGTTTATGCTACATGTTACCATGCAATTTTAATGTGTTTTGCCACTACGTTTATCGAGATATCTTTTTCCCAGTTAACGCATGATTCCAGGGGTTATTCATCTGACATACTCTTGCTTTCTGGTCATCTTATTTTCATATGCCCAGTTGTTCTACAAAATGGTCGCATCAGGTGCTGACATTAGCTTTAATACTTATTCTATTTTACTGAAGAACCTTATATCCTCTGGAAATTGGAGGAAGTGCATAGAGGTAATCTTAATTTTCTTCATATTCTTTTACTTATTTTATTTACCACTCTGGTTCTATTTATAAGTTTATTTTGACCAAAAATTTGGTCCTTATTATAAGGTCCAGTTTCAGAATAATAAATTTGTTTTTTTTACTTTTTTGCCCCTATTAATTGCAATAAACAAAAAGAATTTATTCATGTTAACTTTGGGAACTAATCATAGATAAATGCAAAATTGGAAATTTAGCCCATAATTAACGAGTTAATTAACTCTCTTGGTATGTGAGAGTTAGTTAATTTGGATTTATAAATAGGAGTAGAGTGGTACTTGTTTATCTAGCTCTTTCTTGAACATTTGATTTAAAAATGCGTACAGCTTCTAAGTTCTTGGTCTTGGTTGGATGGGTACAAATTTTTGCCATGATGCTAACAAGGGTTTGTAGGTTTGTTGTTTGGATTTTGGTAGCTATCTGCAACACTTAAATTTAAGAGTTTTGACTCTTTGAATATGAACTCTTGTATCAAAACTCCTCCTGTACTTCTGTGGGAATATTATATAATATTATTATATTATATTATTCACCATGTGGAATAAATTGAGAGAGGAAAACTAATCTGAATTCATTAATCTTCAACTCTGAATCAAAGAGAATACATATGGGCCTTTATATAGGCAAACCTAGAGCTAACCCTAGAATCTAATAAAATCAAAATAAATCAAAACGGTTAAGATATAACATATCTATATCTAATCCTAAGATATGATATAATATATCTATATCTAATAAATAATAAGATAATGACTACTCTTAATTTAGGAGTAACTAATGGAGAAAATCTAAGAAAGAATAGAGGAGAGGTTACAACAACCTAGGGAGAATAATATAATATAATAATATTATATAATATTCCCACACTCCCCCTCAAGTTGGATCATGGTTGTGAATCATGTCCAACTTGCTTATTCAACTTATTGGAGCCTCGACGATGTTGGGAGTTACTACTGCGACAAGATGAACTAGGCAAATGATACACGTGCGACAAGATCGAAGATGAAGGTCCCATAACTGCTTGAGTATTCAAAATCATTAAGCTTGTACTTCTTGAGTCTCAGAGGTCCATTTATTTTGTTTGGACTTGTACTCCTTTTTGAGTCTCAGAGGCCCATTTGTTTTTATCTGGGCTTGTACTCCTTTTTGAGTCTCAGAGGCCTATGAATTTCTGAAATGACAGATTGGTCCCTCAATTTGATAAATGACAGATTGGTCCTGCGAATATGAAGAATGACAGTTTAGTCCTTTCAAAAAACTGCAGCGTTTTGCATTTTTATGACTGGACAGCAACCATTTAGGTCAATGGTTAGATTCTTCACAGCGTCGCGAATGAGTGCTGAGAATGGACTGAACATGTTCTTCAGCTTCTCCTTTCTCTTCTCTCCTTCTCCTTCGATATGCAACAACGGCAAGGAAGGGGCGGTGGAGCACGGAGAAGGTGCTGATGCAGCGATTTTCTGGCGCTGCTCTGCCTCTGGTTCTCGCTGCCGGTGAAAGTAATATCCTTCTGCTTCTCTGGCTCGAACTCTCTTCACGGCGCTCTGCGACTTTGGTCGGGCGTCGATCCGAGAGGAAAGAAGAAGAAGGTCTCGAGGTTGTGTTCTCTATCTCCCGTCTTTTTCTCTTCACGGCGGCTGAAAGCTCGATCTGCAACGACTCAAGTTTCTAGATGGAGACGGCTGATGGACGAGCTTGAGACTCTGTGATACTGTCCACTACGGATGGATTGACGGACGAGCTTTGTTTATGCTCGAAGAGAGACAAGATCGCGAACGGACAGCAACGCTAAGACTAATGTTGGAGATTCTCGGCGTCGGACAAGCTCTCTTCTCCACATTCAGGTCTTAAAGTAGCAGCTGAGGATGACAATGGCAGCACCGAAATTTTGGGCTGGTTAGAGGATCGCCGGCTCTGTTTCTTTGCTTAGAGAACGGCGACGACTTCCGGGCTGCAGGATAGAGATGGCTTCCAGGGAGCACCAGTACTGATATAATCAGTTGGTGGACTGAATCAACGGAAGACGACTATGGGCTATGTGTGTGTCACCCGGCGCTGTGTATCTTGCAGCCTCTCCAACTATTTCTGGAAGGCAACAAGTCACCAGCGCCGGAGAACCACAACAGAATTGCTAATTTGCTTCAGGAATTTAAACCTGGCTCTGATACCATGTGGAATAAATTGAGAGAGGAAAACTAATCTGAATTCATTAATCTTCAACTCTAAATCAAAGAGAATATATATGGGCCTTTATATAGGCAAACCTAGAGCTAACCCTAGAATCTAATAAAATCTAATCAAATCAAAATAAATCAAAACGGTTAAGATATAACATATCTATATATAATCCTAAGATATGATATAATATATCTATATCTAATAAATAATAAGATAATGACTACTCTTAATTTAGGAGTAACTAATGGAGAAAATCTAGGAAAGAATAGAGGAGAGGTTACAACAACCTAGGGAGAATAATATAATATAATAATATTATATAATATTCCCACAACTTCATATAGATATTACGGAGCCCCGTGCAATATTTTATGTCCATGGGTTAATGCTTTTCTTTTCCAAACCTATGCCAGTTCAGAACATGGTAGGTTGTATTATTCTTCTGTGTTCCTGGCTGCAAGGCAAAGATGCATAACTGGAACACAACATTCATTCGCTCATTCCTAGTTTCAATTTTCTAGTAATGGCCTTTGTTATGAATGCCTGTAAAAATTAATGCAAGCTATTTATGCAGGTCTTGCAATGGATGGAAGATGAAGGAATTTGTCCACCGTATGAAATATACTACGATATATCTTCATTTGCACGGAAAAGCTGTGGAGCTGAAAGTGCTGCTATCATAAAAGAAAGACTTGGTATGGATAATTACATCATCACTAGATATATTTTCTGGGATGTCACAAAAAAAGATATTTTTGGGAGAATGACATCTAAGTACCTCTAAAATAGGCATATGACAAAATGGTTCCACAAAATGGCCCAATGCCACTAAAGTCCCTAGAGACTTAAAATGGAATTAAAATTTTGAGCACATTTACATAAACGCCCATCAGTTTTTTTGTTAAAAAAAGCTTCCTCATCTACAGTCATTGCCTCTGGCTGCCAGAGTCATCACCACAGGCTGCTATTACCGTCTGGTGGTCAAATCTCTGGCAGGTGGCATTGGTGACTGTGGAGGAGGAATTTTTTGTTTGAAAAAGTGAAGGGCATTTAAAGGTACCTGCGCCTTCTATAGTTATCTTCTGTAAATTCTTATTTCCCCTCGCAAATCAAACTATATAAAGGTATCTATGCCTGCTAATATTTTCACCTAGTGGTAGTTTGTGTTTTTGTTTTCTTTGCTTCTAAGACTGAAGACTGGAGCGATGGTATTTTACAAGAATACAATAGTCTTCTTTAATTATACCTTTGTTGGTTATTACTATTATTTTCAAGTAGTTTTATGTGTTTTTCACGTCATTGTCTTCCAAGCTAAAGTATGGTAAGACTGTCATGGTGTTAAGAGATTCTTTTGACCTAAAATTTATTTCGGTCGTAAACTTGTACAGAATCCTTGAAAAGGAAATTTAGGGATCAAACCTCCACAAGCCAAGCATCTGGATCTCATCTTTTAACTTGATCACTGACCATGGAACAGTTTTACATCGCCGCAACATGTGTGTTTCGAGCCTGACGCAAGAATTGCATTTGAAAGATTGAAGATTTATTAGTCTATTAGATATGAAGTCAATGCAGGAGATACCTGCCATTGATTTATGATGATGCTCGGAAGTATTATTCCGAGGAAAGTTGTCGGGGTTTGTTTTATTGTTTTGTAATTTTGACCTGCGCAGTCTGTACCCTGTAAGTTTCTCAACTGCATTGATGTACAACTAGTCTGTATAGCTCCCAAGTATATGTAGACTTGGTCATTTTATCATCGATACCTGGCCTGAATCACACTAGAACTTGAGTTTTCTTGTAGCTCAAACGAATGTTAGTCCCCGTAGATATGAGATGAATAAAATTCTATTATTGTCTAATATCTTTTATTTGATGAATGAACATTATAAAGATGAATAACAAGTACTTGATTTGATACAACTGACTAAGATAAACAGACAAAAAAACCCAAGTAGCGTTTGTCGGCGAAGCTATCTTTTTCGTCCAGCGCTGCTGGAAAAGCAAGCTGAAGTCTTCAGGACTCCATATGTCTCAATATGATAACAAAATATAGACATTTTTACTAATATATAGAAAATTACTTATTGAGAAAAAAATTGGCGAAAAGTCCCTATTTAAAAATATTATTGGTTAGATGGATTTGAATTCAAGTATTGATAGAAAACCATGCTTTGTATGTATAAAAGATTTCTAATCAATAAACTTTTATAACAGGCTTTTCATCGTTTTTTCCAGCAATAAAAGAAGGTAAAAAATTTGTACTATAATAAATTGTCAGACTATCCTCCAAACGATTCTTGGATTCCTTCTATCATTGAAAGATTCTTTTTCTTTTTTTTCCGCCCCTCATGTAATGAAGTTTGTTGCTTTGAGGGGTAGCAGGTAGTCCTTGCCTCCATCTATTCGAAACCAACAGACAAGCGGAACGTGCATGATCATGATCATAATAATTGATAATACTTTCAAAATGTCTTAAATGACCTAATTACCCTTTCTGGGTCCTAGCCGTTACTCTGTCCCCAGATTGCCACAGGACCAAATATCCCCTCGTCATTTTAAATCCAGGGAAGGTTATATCTGTAATTAGACTTGCTTCTTCCTCTCTTGCTGAATTTCTGTAGTTTTCTTTTCTCCCTCCACTGTGAATCAATCAAAATACCATCTAGAAAGGGTAGACACTGAACTATCTTTGTAGCTCTCTACATCTCTATTCTAGGGTTAGGTTCCAATTCCTTCATGGCTTCCTCTTCCTCTGACCCTAGCAAGTCTGAAGTTGGCTGCGGCGGCGGTAGTGCAGAGGTTTCGGATGCAGCGATGGCAAATGATAAGCTCTTAATCTACAGGGGATTGAAGAAAGCGAAGAAAGAAAGGGGATGTACAGCTAAAGAGCGCATCAGCAAGATGCCTCCTTGTGCTGCGGGCAAACGCAGCTCCATATATCGTGGTGTCACCAGGTACTGAGCTCAATTTTCCGTTTGATTGTTATAAAAGTGATCCAGTCGGATAAATATGCTATTGTAAAGCGTATAGCTGCTTTTTCAGGGACGCAGATAAACTGAATCCTATTCCTTTTGCTTCAGTAGTAATAATAATTGACTCATCGACTTCAGTTGCTTACATAGAATGAGAAACTTATGGAGGTATCGTCGTGGCGCAGACGATCTTATTTGATTTTTATTGACACCTTAAAATTCACCTGTGGTGGCAGTGGTATCAATGTCTTCCAACATTCGTTGGCATTGCTTATGAAGGCATCGTCATGGCATTGCTTTTCTCCATTTTTTCAGTTTTTTCCTCTAGTGGAAGAGAGAGCATAGCTGTCTCTTGTACGTTTACATGGTTGTAAATGACAATTGATAGATGATGAATAAGCAATGTTAGAATGCCTTGGTTATATGTCTTAAGTCGTCTCACCTTATGCGATCGTTTGATTGCTTTTAAACACTTACACACTTCTTGTTGATTTTTTCACATTTTCTTTAGATAATTGTAGGCTGAAACGCTTTTGTCTAATTTCTTTTTTGTTTATGTCTAACTGTTTATAGCACCATTTCAGCTGTTTCAATTTGTCCTGTAAGTCTCTTGCACTGCTTTTGAAATTCAATTGCTTCTCTAAGCATAGAACCTTTCTTCTGTTTTGATGAATAAATAGGCATAGATGGACTGGTCGTTATGAGGCCCATCTTTGGGATAAAAGTACATGGAACCAGAATCAGAATAAAAAGGGAAAACAAGGTTTCTTCTTCTCTCTGGCTTCCTTTCCCTCTCCTCTTTTTAGTCGTGGTATTGGAAGATATTGTTGAACACTTGTCATACCAAACTCACATATCTTTACAGTTACTTATATAATTTAATTCTTCTGTTATGCATGGATTGACTGGACAACAATTCATTTATGATGTCAGTCTACTTGGGTAAGTTCGCTATATGGTTATTCCTTCCTTGTTTTATTTTTAATATCCTTTTTCTTTTTTATTGCCGCGTCATTTACATTGATGCTTACTTCTTATGATATTTTAACAGGTGCATATGATGACGAGGAGGCTGCTGCTAGAGCTTATGACCTTGCTGCTCTGAAGTACTGGGGTCCAGGGACTCTAATCAACTTTCCAGTAAGATATCTGTTTGAATAATTATTTTAATGTGGAGGACACATTAAAGAGGAACGATTTCCTTTATAGTTATCGCTATTGTTCTCCTATTGCTATATGAGTTTAAATCTGTTCCCATGTAAAAGGCACGTCAACTGTTCTCCTGTTGTAAATACAGTATTTCTGTATCAAATTTTGATCTGTGTAGGTGACAGATTATACAAGAGATCTTGAAGAAATGCAAAATGTTTCAAGAGAGGAATACCTTGCATCTTTGCGGCGGTGCGTGTATAATTGACTAAAATGTTTTCTAGCATGTAACAAAATCGTTGCTTATACGGGATGCTTTTTGCAGGAAGAGCAGTGGTTTTTCTAGAGGACTCTCTAAATATCGTGGACTCTCCAGGTGTTTATCTATCAGAAAAGGATACAAGATGCATAAACATGTGTATATTTAGTTTTCAAACTTAAGCAGAAAAATATTATATGGACTTTGCTAGAGGATTGTTACCTTAAACTTTTATTCTGCATTTATTTTGCATGTGCTGATACCAAAAAGCAGCCGATGGGAGCCATCATATGGTAGAATGGCTGGATCAGATTACTTCAACAGTATACATTATGGTAAATACTAATCAAGTTTCAAGCCATCTTTCATTATTAAGACTACAGAGCGGTAACCGCAATCTTAACTATGTTCTGTTAATTATAAAATGTACTTCTGCGCGAATTCAATTTATTCCACCTGTTCTTTATCTGCTGACAACTTCATACTGTTTCACTGTTTTATCATATCAAAGGGACAGGTGATAATTCAGCAGCAGAAAGTGAATATGTTAGTGGTTTCTGCATAGAACGAAAGATTGATTTAACAAATTACATCAAGTGGTGGGGATCCAGTAAAAATCGCCAAACTGATGCTGGAACAAAATCATCAGAAGAAAAAAAACAAGGATTTGCGGGAGATATTTGTGGTGAGCTCAAAACGCTGGAGCAGGAACTCCAACCCACAAAACCATACCAGATGCCACGGTTAGGCTTGCCCCATGATAGGAAAAGGCATAAAAGTGCTGCTGTCTCTGCCTTAACTATTTTATCGCGGTCAGCAGCCTATAAGAGCCTGCAAGAGAAAGCATCAAAGACACAAGAAAATTACACTGATTTTGATGAGGATGAGAACAAAAATACCATCAATAAGTTGGACCATGGCAAGGCACTTGAGAGATCACCAAATCATAATGGTGTGGATGAAAGGCTTGACATTGCAATGGGAATGAGCGGGGCATTGTCTATTCAAAGAAATGCTTACCCCTTGACTTCATTCTTGTCTGCACCACTTTTGACAGCCTATAATACCGCCGATCCTATGGTAGATCCTGTTCTCTGGACATCTCTTGTTCCTATGCTTCCTGCTGGCCTTTCTCGGACAGCCGAGGTTGGTATATATGCTCAAATATGCTTTACTTTCTCTGAAGCATTGAGGGTACATGATAATTTCATGCTGTTAGAGTAGAAAAAATTAATAGCTAGGCTAGTGCTGTTTTGAATAATGATTTTATAATGCTTATGATTAAAATAAATAATAGATACAGTAAAAACTTGAAAACGAATTAAGGTATGCGCCAGTAATTTGATCAATTTGGTCTCATTGATGGCCCATTACTATTCTATATGACCCAAGTTTCCTATTATTATTCAGTGATATATCAACAAAAAGCAGCTGCCTCTGGCATTAAAACCTCGTCTGACAATTATGAAATGATAGGGACAATAAAGTTCAAATTGATGCAAATTACAAAGCAATTGATGTAAATTGTTTATTTGACAGTATGGTAAGATGTAAATTACTAGTTGCTTTCCATGTAGATTCACCTCACCATGAACATAAATGAATTGATATGCAGGTCACCAAGACCGAGAGCAGTTCAACTTACACCATATTTCAGCCAGAGGAGTGATCGAACATATTCCCATTTGGATTTTTGATTTGACGAAAAGCAGGACATCTGCTTAATAGAAGTGGGTCGATATGTTCATTTCTTTTCATTGAGCAACATTACAGCAGCCTAAGCATCTGTCCGAGAATGCCCTGAGGTTCAATTTTTGCAGGCATCGTACGGTCTCCTTTGAGATTATAGAGAGGGAAATATTGTGCTGTGCATTAGGTTAAATCTTTTCAAGCTATCCAGATGGCGTGTTAATTGATATCTCAGTCACATATATAGAAAATGATAGAGTTACACAAGTAGGGAAGTTTTTATTTTTTAAGTTTTTTTATAGTGGAAATTTTTTCCTATTGCATGTACATAATTAGAGAAGATATCACCAATGTAAGGAGGCATGGTCATTTGTTAATTATTATGATTTTTTTAATAAAAACAAGTTTATCAGAATCTGTTTTGTTATTTACTCGTGCTTTCTTCAGTTTATTTGTCAATCAATGTCTGCTCTTGCCCATGTTGGCTTTGTAAGTTTTGTTTGAATTTACATTTCTAAATGAAGCATGGTATTCTCCGTTTTCTGCTATTTTCACTTCACGATAAATGAATGGATTCCAGAGGTTTAGACAAAATCCAAAAAAGCTTTTCATGTTGGTTCGTCCCAAGGTTTTTACATGCACTTTCTACATTCACGACAGGTGCAAAAAACTATAGAGTACACGTGTTAATGGATCGTATGAACTGAGAAGTTATAATCTGCATTTTGTTATGTCGTTGTTGGCTCCTTGCAGCTAGTATTCTTACCCTTAAAGCATAAGAAATCTTCAAGCCTTTTTGACGCTTAGTACGTGTTCTTGCCCAAGGAAAAAGGAAACATTCACTCCAAAAAAAAAAACAGAGAAAAAGAAAACAAATCCTAATATATTTGAGTTCTATACTGATCCATAATTTTCTTATATATAAATTTTAGATGGGTTAAAGTTGGTGATTGGTGGGGAATTTGGGAAATACTTTTTAATAAGGCAATTATGATAGATCCTAAAAATAAGGTTTAAAAGGATGACATTGTAATTATTTTTAGGGTTAAAATGCAAAAATAGACATATGCTTTTATCGAAAAAGAGCGTCCAGTGGCAAATACTTTTCGGGCGCAAAGTAAGCTACGTGGTTACAAAAAGTGGAGCAAAATTAGCATTCTGGTTAGTTGACTTTTTCTTAATTGAAAATGATGACGTGGACGATGACATGGACGATGGCGTGGTGTTAATGCTTTATAAATTCTGATTCGACCAGGATACATTTCAAAAATTTTAATTTAGTCCCTCATAAACTTTTAAAATTTTCATTTAAGTCCTGGTCAAAACTTGCATTTTGACTAGGACTTTCTTCTTCCTCGGTGATCCCAACCCAGTTCGGTGATCCCCCAACCCAGATTAGTAACCCCCCCACCCAGTTAGGTAACCCCCAACCTAGACCTTGGAACCCCGACCCAGATCCGGTGATCCCCACCTGGTTCCCAGTATCCCCCACCCAGTTCGGTGGCCCAACCCCGGATCCTTGAACACAACGACGGGGGAAAAATCCAATTAAAAAAAACATAAGGCTTACATTCACAACCTACTTAGGAAAAGCACGAATGAATAACAATATTAAAAAAAAAAAATCGTATTTGACCCCCCTTTTTCCCCCTGTTGAAAAAAAAAAACCCTTGAAGTCCCTCCTTTCCATCTAAATAACCTCCAAACTATCTACTTTCTTTAACCCACTAGAAGCAAAAACGAGATCATTCTTCAATCTTAAATTTTCCAAACATCACGGTGACAAACAAAACCACCAAAACGAAATAGAAAAAAAAATAATAATAACAACAACAACAACAACATTCGAATAGGAAGAGGATGCGGCGGTGAGCAGGACGTGCGGCGGCGATGGCTCATGACGGAAAGAATGAAGAAATAGGGTTGAATGTTGGGGCCGGGGTTTTGGTCTCGAACTCCCATCCTATTGTCGACCACCTATAGTACGATCCCACCAACGGCGGCTCTATTCCATTCGACCAGTTCTGAGACCTTCAAGGAAGAGGGAAGAGGGAAGAGGAAGAAAAAGAAGAGGGAAGAGGGAAGAGGGAAGACAAAGAAGACGAAGAAAAAGAGGGAAGAGGAAAAGGGTCGAGAGGGAGAGGGACAAAGTGGCGAGGTGAAGAGAGAGAAGGAGTAACACACAGGCACAGGAAAAGTCGATCCCAGCTGCCACATCGGCGTAGATAACGGTCAACTAACGGTCAATGCTAATTTTGCTCCACTTTTTAACCACGTAGTTATTTTTGCGCTGAAAAAGTATTTGCCATTTGGACGCTCTTTTGACAAAAGCATATGTCATTTTTGCACCTTAACCCTTATTTTTATTGTAATATACTTTTGTTATTAAAATATAGGTTAAGGTGCAAAAATAGACATGTGCTATCGAGGCGTCCAGTGGCAAATACTCTTTTAGGTGCAAAAGTAACTATGTGGTTACAAAATAGGAGCAAAAGTAACATTGATAGTTAAAAGGTGGATATTGACCGTTATTAGTTAAGTTGGAAGGTTTGACTTAAATATGTGGCGTGGGCCCGACTTGGACCCTAAACGGCTAACAAATTGATGACTAGGATATTGCAAAACCTTATCCACTCATAATTCTCGAACCTATTATCAAAAAAAAAAAAAAATCATCAAACCAACCCCCAACACCAACCACGATTTCTCTTCTTCTTCCCCACAATCTTGAGCCTCTTCATCTTCCCAAATCGAAGCCTCTTCATCTCCCCAAATCGAATCGAAGCCTCTTCATCTTCCCAAATCGAAAACACTTAACACCCCCCAACACCCTCTTCTTCTTCACCACAAATCCTTACCCAACACTTGAAAGTCCCCAGGCGCGATTTCTCTTCCCCGCGATGCCTCCGAGCTTCGCAGGGTAGGCCGCGAGCTTCGAGAGCTCGTCAATGGCGGCGGAGAGAGAACATGAAGAGCATTTCGGGGGTCGGTGGTGTTGGAGTAACTAGGATGGGAGGAGATTCCAGGTGGCGACGGTGACGACCAAGGCGAGAACTATGGAGGAGACGATGAGGATGATCATGCGCTTACGTGTATTCGGCCGAAAAAGTTGATTCTCGGCTTCATCGGCATACCGTAACGGTTGAAGGAGTTCACAACTTTGACATTCAATTTACAATCGAAAAAATCCTTACCCAACCTCTCCGATTTCTCTTCCTTACCCAACACCCAAAGTCCCCGGCACGATTTCTATTACTCGTTTCAAACCATATCGGCTCTGGTTGTTCGATCTATCAGTTCGTTATATGTGCTTTTGATAAAGTGGCATTATTAGGATCTTGAAGATTCTTTGTTAAATATATCTCCCATTTTTTGAATCGTGAATTTGTCTTTGTTTTACATTCACACTTGTATTGCCCTGATCATCATTGTCTTCAATTTCGAGTTATGTAGGGTATTCTTAAAGCGATGGGATATCGGATCCACGACATTAGAGTTTCGTTTATAGATAATCGTACTTGATTTTAAGATTTTTTGGGGTATTAGAAATTATTGTAGATCTATTGACGTTCACGAATATTTGTTATAAATATCTTGGCCAAACTCTTTTTTCCCATCCACTTGCAAATTTTCTTTCATTCGAGTCAAAGGAAATCTTCCATTTTTCAGGCTGATGGCATGATGCCAAGTGATAAGACTGTCGGTGGAGTAGCGGTGTTGACGGTGGGGTTGGAGGGTGGTGGTGTCTAAGGTAAGGACGATAGGGATCTGTTAGTTGATGAAGATGAAGATGAAACGAGATGAAGATGAAGATGTCGAAGGTTCTGATGAAGATGAAGATGAAGCGAGATGACATTGTCAAAGGTTACCGGTTTTTTGTTTTAATAGACGAGATGAGAGATGAAGATTGATTTAGATATATTATATTTTGGGAAAAGAAAAATAAATTATAGTTTTTTCAGAAAAAAAAAAACCATTCTTTTTCCAAGTCATCAAATACTCAGCCATTAAGATTCCACTTATGCTGCACACTCTTAGTCGGCGTCCACGTCACATATTTAAGTTAAATCTTCCAACTTAACGGTCAACATCCACCCCCTTAACTGGTCAATGTGACTTTTGCTCCTATTTTGTAACTACATAGTTATTTTTTGCACCTAAAAAAGTATTTGCTCACGGACGCTCCTCCAACAAAGCACATGTCTATTTTTGCACCTTAACCCTAAAATATATGTACTTAAACTTATTGAGTACTCATCCTTCATTGTAATTTATGTAGTTGCATTTCTAACAACACTTGAATCTTACTTTTCTAAGTGTGATGTTTGTAAAATAATTGCCTATTATTACAT